>OZ024718.1:39682405-40882405 GCA_964016875.1 Fallopia convolvulus
ATTTTCCCTCTTAAATTAATATTTCATTCTATTAAACCCGCCAATAATTTTTGCACACATTTTTAACAAATTTTTTAAAAGTTGAATAATTTATAAATAAGTAGGATTATAATAAGTTATAAAATCATATTCGCACATTTTTTAGTGTAATTCTTAATATAATTTAAAATTCTAGATGATAAAATTAGCAAATAATTAAAATTTAAAAAATATATTTACAAACTAGTTTTTAAACCCTTAAATACAAATAATATAATCTAGGCCAATATTGTCAAAATGATAAAACTAGGAAAAGATGAGTTACTGATCATATTTTTTGAAATTATAGGTCGTTAGTCCGAACAGATCATGATACCAATCATATTAATCTTTATTATCTATTAAAAGATTCTAAAGTAATATAACGTTTTCTTATAAGAATGAACGATTCTAAAATAATATGACGATTTCTAATAAAAAGAAACAATTCTAAATGCATATAACGATTTCTTATAAGAATGAACGATTCTAAAGAGATGTAACGATTTCTTATAAGAATGAACGATTCTAAATGAATATAACGATTTCTTATAAGATTGAATGATTCTAATGGGATATAACGATTGCTTATAAGAATGAACGATTCTAAAGGGATATAACGATTTCTTATAAGAATGAACGATTCTAAACGGATATAACGATTTCTTATAAGAATGAACGATTCTAAAGAAATATAACGATTTCTTATAAGAATGAACGATTCTAAAGGGATATGTTGATTTCTTATAAGAATGAACGATTCTAAATAAATATAACGATTTCTTATAAGAATGAAAGATTCTAAATGAATATAACAATTTCTTATAAGAATAAACGATTCTATGTGAATATAACAATTTCTTATAAGAATGAACGACTCTAAAAAATATAACGATTTTTATAAGAATGAACGATTCTAAAGGGATATAACCATTTCTTATAAGAATGAACAATTACGCAATATAACGATTTCTTATAAGAATGAACGATTCTAAAGGGATATAACAATTTCTTATAAGAATGAACGATTCTAAAGGAATATAACGATTCCTAATGATTCTAAAGGGATATATTGATTTCTTATAAGAATGAACGATTCTTAATGAATATAACGATTTCTTATAAGAATGAAAGATTCCAAAGGAATATAACTATTTTTTAGAAGAATGAACGATTCTAAGTGAATATAACGATTTATTATAAGAATGAACGATTCTAAGGAAATATAATGATTTCTTATAAGAATGAACAATTCTAAAGGGATATCACGTTTTCTTATAAGAATGAACGATTCTAAAGGGATATAACGTTTTCTTATAAGAATGAACGATTCTAAAGAAATATAACGATTTCTTATAAGAATGAACGATTTCTAAAGGAAATTATTCTAAATTATTATTCTCGAATAATTTAGTCTTAAACATGCATAATAATATTATTTTCATAAATATTATTATTCTAGGAAGTCATTTATAATTTATTAAAAATTTTAAATTTCCTAAGTGAGCATTATTGATAATTTATTTTAATAAATATTCTTTATAAAAGCCTATGGATAATATTTATTAAAATTGTAAAATAATTTTTATTTATAGTGGAAATAATTTTATAAATAATAAAATTTAATTAGTAATGGGCTTGTGAGTCAAAATAAAATCTGATGGGATTGGGAGTCAAAAGAAATGGGCCCATTTTTGGACACCCTACTCGGCCCAGATGGAGGAGCAGCCCAATCCAAAATCTTCTCCTCTTCCTTCATTTAATTCTCGTGGTTATTTTTGCAGATTTATCACGAAATGAAGAACTCGTGGCTAATCTCGTGACTATTTCTGCAATTTTTCCAAACAAACAAAATTAGCCGCGAAATGAAGAACTAATGACTAGGCTCGTGGTTATTTCTGCAAATTTCTCACGAAATAAAGAACCCTTGGCTAATCTCGTGACTATTATCGCAGATTTTTCCAAACAAACTAAGTTAGACACGAAAATAAGAACTCATGGCTAGTTTTGTGGTTATCTCTACAGATTTCTAACAAAATGAAGGACTATTTATAAGTCAATGGTTCAAATAACCCACAAAAATAACCACAAAACTAGCCATAAATATTATGTGGGTACTTAGCTCCAGACTTTGCCGTGAATATACACTCGAATCCTTTTTCGTGGCTAATTAGCTACTACACTAGAAATGAATCTAGCCGCGCGAGACATTCGCGTCAATTTGGCCTAAACTTTAGTCACGAGCCTGTTTTCATGACAATATGGCTAGAAAGCTACAACCAAATGTAGCCGCGCCTCTATTTTCAAGATTCGGCCTCAAAAATAGCCGCAACTATATTTTCATGGTAATATAACCACAAACGTAAATATTGTGGTTAAACTTGTGGCTATTGCCACCCAAATTAACCTCGACAATATTTGTGGCTAAATATTTTCTGGCTACAGATGCGTTTTCCAACAGTGAGATGACAATGGTTGATAAGGGTTGACAACAATTGATGAAAAAAATGATGAAGACATGTTTAATAAAACATTTTCTTTTCATCAAGGTTGTCCTCTTATCCTATATTTCCATCAACCATTGTCAACAATTATTGAATGGTTGAAGACAGTCAACAAATCTCTTGTCATCAAATGCTAATGCTTTGTCATCAAAATATATTGTCACGAAATAGCCATTGACATTAAATGTTTGTTGATGTTGAACAGATGGAGTTTAATATACTGACAGTGTGCTTTGGAGGAGATTGGAAGATTCGAAGTGGAGATTGTACATATGTTGGTGATGTGAAATCAAAGGCAATTGTTCTAGAGGGTAACATTGATCTAGAGTTTTTAAGGAAAATGATTATAGAAAGGTTCAATATCAACACATCACCAACAACTGTCTGCCTGTCACACTTGCATCCATCAAAAAAATTGAAAAATCCATATACAATAGAAACTGATGATGATCTCAAATCCTTCTACCAATTTAACAACACTCCTCAAGTCTCTTGAGAGATGCCTACATATTTCACAACATATAAGAGGAGAAGCGGTAAGAAAATTGTTCAGAGCTTGGATTTGTCATCAAATGTCAATAATAGCAGCTCGTTGTCAACAACAAATTCCAACCGTCACTAGATGCCTTCAACAGTCATCAACCATTAAGAATTGACAAAGGGTGTGAAATAAATGAAGACGATGAAGTGGATACTCCACCAAATTCTGCATTTTTACAAGTAGGTCAACTTTACACATCAAAGGAAAAGTTAAAAGGAGCAATTTGTAATGTTTCGATGCATGAGAGCTATGGTTTCAGAGTTGACAAATCCACAACTGAACTTTATAGATTGAAATGTTTTGATAAAACTTGTGAATGGAATATGAGGGCTGTGAAACTTAAGGGCTAAATTATTTTGAGGTGAAGATATACAATGACAAGCATACATGCCCCTTTGAAGTGAGATGTACAAGAAATATCCAACCATCATATCAAGTCATTGGAGAAAAAATAAAATAAAGGTAAGAGTAATACCGTTTGGTACCCTCAAGTTTTTGGTTTTTTCGGATGGTGCCCTGAAAAAAACTTATTCCGAGTGGTACCCCCGAACTTTTACAAAAGTTCGGTTCATGACCTTACTTGTGGATTTTTGTTAGTTAATTAGTAAATTATTATGTTTTCTAATGAAAAAATATTTTTATATTTAATTAAATTAGAACAAAATTTTAATTTAATATCATTTAAAATAAATTTAAAAATAAATTATTTAAAAATATTAACTTAAGTATATTATATATATTTTTCAAGTAGATTTTGTGTTATATAATTAAAAAATTTTGAGTTAAAACCAAAAATATTACAATATTTATATTAAAATAGATATATTACATAACTAAAATTTGTCATCTAGATTTATTGTTGTAATTTTGACAATTTTTAAGAAATTAATAAAACTTTCATCCTATAAAGCAAATTATTTAATAAAAACTTGTTAAGTGTAGGAATTTAAAATTTTAAAATTATATAAACATTTATGTAAAAGTCACATTTACATATTATTAAAATAATAATTTTATATATTATTTTCCAATTATTCAAGAAATAAAAATAATATAACATAAAATCTACTAGATATGTTTTAATTATATAATGTATGTATACTAATATTTTTATGGGCTCATGTTTTAGATTTATCTTATTTTTAATAAATTAGAATTTTAATCTAACTTAATTGAAATGAAAAAATAATTTTTATATTTGAAAACAAACTAATTTAGTTATAAAATAACGAAAATTCACAAGTTAGGGCACCGGTCGAACTTTTAATTTGCAAGAGTTTGAGGTACCATCCGGAATAAGTTTTTTTAGTGCATCATTCAGAAAAGCCAAAAACTTGAGGGTACCAACCGGAATTACCCTTAAGGTAATTTCACACAAATTTTCCAAAACATCATTAATGTTTTAATAAATGTCATCATTGATTCATTTTTTCCCTAAATGCAGATTTGAAGGTGTTAACCAAGGGCCTAATCCAAATATGATTCGTATTGATATGAGGAATGAATACTTCCAAAAGATCAGTTACGATAAAGCTTGGAGAGCACAAGAATGGGCACAACAAATAATAAGAGGTTCGCCAGAAGAAAACTATGCCATTCTGCTTGCATATTGCCACAATCTCAAAACTTTCAACCATAGAACGTACACAAGCATTTAGATTGACAATGATAATTGGTTCAAATATGTGTTTATTTCAATTGGAGCATCAATTAGAGGTTTTCAACACATGAAGAGGGTATGAGAAGCAAAACCTCTCTCAATAATTTTCATCAATTAAAAACTGTCAACACCATATTTATTCTGTTGTCAACAATCTCTCTCATATATATTAAAACTAATGAAAATAACATATGTCATTAGATTTCATGAATATACATTGACATAAACACTATAAAAGTTGTAGAGTGTCAACATCATATTACTGTCAACATCAAACATCATTATATTTCAACAATAAAAAACTGCCAACAATATTTATTGGTTGTTTGGATATTACCAAAACTGTTATAACCTTGACTCATTAAACAATTCTTCAATCATCACATGTCAACAACAATATGCCTTCGCATGTCAACAATAAAAACCCTCTTATATATATTATTGTCATCATCTCACATGTCAACAATATTTTGGCAGCAACTTTCAACAACAAAATTGTAATCAATTTATGTATTAATTACATTGACGATAGGTCATCCAGATAGATGTACATATATACACAACAAGTATTTAGGATGCTTGATTATTGCCTCAACGCAAGATGCAAACCAACAAATCTTCCCTATCGCATATGCCGTTGTGTCCCTAAAAAAATTCCAATCAATTGAATTGCTTACCCACACCATTCCACCCCCATTTTCTCCTCTGCGGTTTTCTCTCTCTAAATTCCGGGTGGTTTTAGGTCATGGTTGGCCAAAAGCAATTGCAAGCAAATATTAGCATACAAGTTCAAGCAATATTAATCCAATGAACAAGCAATACCATCAATCCAATCAATAAAAACTATAAGAAACTTGAAAACCAAACACTAACTTGCAATATAATCCAACAAGATAACTTAAAGCTTCAAAATTATAAATTTATCTCCTAGAATATGGGTAGCTTAGGATCTAAGTCAAGGAAATTAAGGCTCAAGTTTAGGGTTTGTTGGAGTTGTTTTGGCGCGTGGCAAGGGGGAAGTGGTTTTCTTACTTATGGCACAAGTTTATGGATAAAGGTAATGGCTTTTGGGGTTTGGTGATGAAGGATTGGCAGAATTTTGGTGGTTGGTGGTCACCGCTAGGGATTGATGGTCTTCGATGGTGGTTTTGGTGGAATTTGGGTGGCGACAGTTGTTTGTGGTTTTAAAGGCCAAATGTTTGTGAGATTTTGGATAGAAAAAACTGAATTATCAAAGTATGAAACAAAGTTAAGCATTACTTGACAAAAATGCCGTTGAATGATAACACTTGATATTTGACAACCTCGTTGCTTAGGCTCCAAGGATGATTCGTTTGAATCCCACAAGTCCCGATCACTGTCAATCTTCTATGGCTTGGTCTCGAATTTTTCAAGTCAGTTTTGAACTTGAATTTGAATGAAAGAAGTCAACCGAATGGTGGTGATGATGATAGATCAAGAGGAGGCACTAACGCTTTGCTCTTGATGGTAGTTGACGAAGATAGCTCGATCAAACTCAACATGGAGGCATGAAGCTTTGCAAGTTGAGGCCTTTCTCAGTTTTCTCTCCTTGAATGATAATGAGAAGGATGTCAAACCAAATATAACTACACACATGAACTAAGAACACAAGAACACTCGAAAGTAGGATCATTAGAACATTAGAATGCGAGATTAATTGATCAAAATGATGCGATCCTACTCGAGTTTGGATTGCTAGAGGCTCGATCTAGGCTCGAGGTGCCCGAATCTTCTCTGAAAGGGGAAACCGAGATAAATACAAGACCAACGTGATGATCTCGTGGGTCTCTAATGCTCGCTTTGGGTGAGAAAATGCTAAACGTGATGAGCTACAAGGGTTTGGGTGACGTCGGATCCAAAACGGGGAGGAGGAGCACTCGACTCAAGACTCTTTATTGGATTAACTTGATGTGAATAATAAGTTACAAGAGTTGAGTTTAAATAGAAAACATAAGGATGCAAACTAACCATAATGGCCTAATGGACCTTATTCTAGCTTATTAGGTCGGCCTCTTAAGCATAAGAGAACATACGACCAAAAAAGTAATAATGGAAATAAAAATGTTGAAACGAGAAATAACATAAATATAGAAATTACATAATAATTGACTAAGTCCCACACTAAGGGGGTCACCATGGCCTAGGGAGTCTCGGGTTAGCCAGTATTGGGTTTGAGCCTAGGCAGGGTTGCATCACTCTCCCCCATATAGCTTTGAAGCGTCCCTAGTTCGACGTACTGGTTGCAAGGGAGACTACCGATTCAAAGGAAGATCCAAACATAGGGGCCAATTCATGGCTCAATTTAATTTTTTTATACTACAAGATCTTTTGTAACAATAAGATCTTTACAATGATGGAAATAAATAATATAAAATAAAAATAAAAGATATGCTACCCGAGATAGCCTAACCAATTTTCGGATAGTATCCTGAGATTGACTGTCAAGGGTTTTCAGGTAGGGTGCAGCGACGACCAACCAACAAGGGCCTCGAGTCTTGGACGTCAGTGTAGCAAGCGCACGTCATGGAGCGGAAGAACATATCTGGAATGGGTAGGGTGCCGATCTAGGCTCGAGGTGCCCGAATCTTCTCCAAAAGGTAGTAATCGGGATAAATACGAGACCAATGTTATGGTCTCGCGGGCCTCTAACGCTCACTTTGGGCGAGGGTTAGGCGAGACAATGCTCAATGTGATGAGCTACAAGGGTTTGGGCGAAGTTGGATCCAAAATGGGGAGGAGGGGTGACTGGCTTAGAATCGTTGATGCCAAATCAAAAATAAATCCCTAGTTACTCAACTAGTATAGTCGGTAAGTCGGGGTCGAACCCAAGAGACACTTGTATCCTAAGTTTTATTATTATCAACTCAAAGAAGTAACAAAGGGGGGATTTTGATTAATAAACTAACACTAAGAATTGAAATAAGCAAAGCAAGCAATCAAACAAAGCAAAAGTTGGATTTTTATCAATTAGGGAAAAGCAATCCTATTCAAGTATCCACTTTTCTTCCTCAAGCAATTGATCACAAATTCAAACAAGTTATTCCTTTTAGTTATTCCTATCCTGATCATAAATTTAACATGGCAACGAGACATGCAAACTTAATATCCAAGCAACTCATGAAACGATCATAAATAATAGGGATATTAGCATTAAGAACAAGGATAAGCAAGATACATGCAATTGAATTCCAATGAGTCAAACAATTAACATGCATTCAATTCTCTTTTCAATTGTTTTAGTCCAACGAGTCCTAAATCAATTGAGTTGCTACAAAGATTAGGCTTTGCTACGAGAAAACCTAGATCTAGCAATAGATAATATTAATTCCAACAAGTTAGCTAAGCCTGAAGAAATTAACACAATCAATATAAATTACGTACAAGAGAATTGAAATAACCTGTAGAAATAAACCTGTAAAGACGAATCTCACAACAACTTGAGTCTGAAAAGCTTCAACTTGAATAAGATTTAGGGAGTTTAGTTCTCCATAAGAGAGAAAATACCAAAGTCTGAAATTAGGTCTAAGAGAGAATATCTCAAACAAAGGCTGAAACTAATTAAAAACACGAAAGGAAAGATATAATAAAAAGGCAATAAAGATATGCGGAAGATCTCCTCGCGTGAAAAATCAGTTGGGGCTGCGACCGCCATAGCCGCGATCGCGGTAGAGGTTGGCCGCGATCGCGGCTATTGTCCTGACAGCATTTTGACGGTACTTTCGGATGCTGTTTTGACCCACTTAGAGTTGGAATTTGAACTCTAAGTAAAAATATGAATTGTAGCTCTTCGAGTTAGCTTTCCAATGATACCAAATTCAGCTTCATCTGATCACTGTAGCTCCCGAACGAAGCGTCACAAGAATGTGGTGTCGAAACATCAACTCCAATGCATTGCCCGGTTTTAAGCGTTCTTTTCCACAACCTCTTGGGCCTTAATGATCATCAAAAGTGGCTTGGATATGCTTGGAAAAAACACTTGAATATCTCTAATCTTTAATCCTTCGACTTAACCAATCCTTGCTCCTCGAAACGACCTAAAAACATGAAAGCACAAGAGTAGACACCGGAATGCAAAAACTACGAAAACTAAGCAAAACACATGCAAAAACCTAAGATTTAAACATAAATATGCCCTAAAACTAACACCTAAATGCATGCTATCAAGGGGCACTCGACTCAACACTCTTTCTTGGATTAAACTTGATGTGAATAATAAGTTATAAGAGTTGAGTTTAAATAGAAACCTTAAGTATGCAAACTAAACCCTAATGACCTAATGGGCCTTATTCTAGCTTATTGGGTCGGCCTCTTAAGCATAAGAGAATACACACCCAAACTAGTAATAACGGAAATAGAAATGTTAAAACGGAAAATAACATAAAGATAGAAATTACATAATAATTGACTACTTCCTACGCCAAGGGGGTCACCATGGCCTAGAGAGTCTCAGGCTAGCATTAGGTCCGAGCCTAGGCAGGACCGCATCACAAAAAGTCCTGAGAGAGGAGAACCAACTTAGCCAAGTTAATTCTCTTCTCAAAACAAATATTTGTTGATAATAATGAAGAGTATTTATGGACAAAAGCTAATACTAATCCTAACTCTAGTAGAACATAGAAACTTGGAGTGCAAGGCAAGCCAGGTCACTCGTCCCATGCAAGGGTAGAGTCGACATTCCCCTTGCTCTTATTTCTATCTAAACTAAGATATAAAAGATTGAAATTTGACCAATTCAATATCCTATCAAGTCCAAGAGATCGACCCTCTTTTATTTCCTAAAACAAAACTAACAAGGTAAGTATCTAAATAAGGAAACTACTATTTGGCTAGGATATATACTAAGTTAGAAAGTGATAATGTTCAAAGGTTGACCGAGACCAACATGTCATAAAATATCTCAACTGGTCACCTACTAAAGTCGACCCTAAATAAAGATCTAAGGACTCTTTCAAGCCATGTTTCTAACTTTAGTAAGCGGACTTTAGTGCACATCTAAGGACTCTTTCAAGCCTAACTCCATAGTTGGCCCGAGTTGAAGACTTGTAATCCACTTGCCCTTCTTGGCGACTTCGTGGATCTTGTCATTTAATTAAGTTGGAAGAATGCTCGTGCCATATTGAATCTTTTAGCTTGACTTCTTGTAATTGGGCCATCAATAGGAGCCTTCATCAACTCTTCGATGTAATGTGGAGTCTTCTTGACCTCTCTTGGATCAAAATGTTATGCTAGTATAATATGAGTCAAGCTCAGGTGCATACCATTGGTACAATGTAAAATGCGAGCAAGTTTGGGTCATTGGATTCAACAAATGGACAAACAAGATTAGGTAAAATAGGTTTGATTAAAAATAGGGAAAAAGAGTTGGTTCATTTACAGTGGCAACACGGGTAAACAACCTAATTTTTTTTTCCGGAGATGAAATTACCTTTCAAACAAATCTACCTAAACTCACAACCCACACACACCACTATCTCCTCCAAGTTTCGATACCCTCCTCTTCTCTTCATTCACTCTATCCTCTAGCATTTCTTCCTCCACCACTCAGGATATCCAAGATGGTATTATCCATCTTGAGAAGCTCCTAAACTCCCAAGTCCTATACACCACTCTGACCACCTCTCCCAACTTTCCTCTCTTTGTGACACATAATTCTCCCTCTTTGTCTTCGCTTCTCTGTCTCCTCCCTCCAATCCTCTCTCTATCGTATCCTCTCAGAGATCGCCAATCCCAATAGTCAAATCCGCCTTAAGACTCCCCTGATTTCCAACATACAAGTACCTTTGAACTCTTGCAGTACACGATCTGTGTCCTTAGGTTATCTAAAAAGCTTCGGTAATTTATCATTGTCTCTAATTTTGATCCAAAGAAATTAGACCTCTTAAACTTTGTCTTGTTATGTTGTAGTAGCATGAAGAATTGTTGTCTTAGTTTTGATTTAGAGTTAATATTGAGGTAAATATTCAACTTAGTGGACTTAGGCTTGTGAGCTTTGCAATATAAAAATTTAGTAATTTTTTTACAATTGAACTGGGAGATATACTAGATGGTATGTAATGAATTCTCTCATTATTCTCTGCATTTATCTTTATAACGTTATATGTTATTCTGTAATTTTATGAAAAGGACTTAGTTTAGATATTTTAGCAAATTTATGTTTATTGCGTCTAAACATTGAAGGATTTTGAGTTATTATTGCATTGAACTCTAAATTTTGTGGCTTTTAAATTTCCTAGATCATTTTGGTTTTCTTTACATTTCTCTCTTTGTAAGAAAATCTCTTGTTTAACCAATTAGATGATGTTCTTTTTTCATCTTTGGACATAGAAGGGAATCATTTTCCTAAGTTAGGATCAAATGAGATTAATGCTTAGGGTGTAAAATGAGAACAAATATAAGTCGTTAGATTTGGAAAATCAATGGTCTACACGAGACACACTCTTTTTAAGTGATTATTAATATTTAGGGGTATTTTTGTACTTACACCCATAAAATAAAATAAAAGCTATTGCAACTCACCTATTTCTTCTATATTGAACGCTCCTTTCTTTTTCTATGTGGAGACTTCAATTCTCTTTCGATCGATCTTTCTCCTTTTTGTTTGCACCTTACTTCTTCTATTCTAGATCGATTTTGTTGGATTTTGTCTCCAATTTTTGTTTTCTCATCATAGATTTTGATATAGGTTGCTTTTAAATAGTTTCAGTTCACATTAGGGGTTCTTCAATGTTGGGAGATTGACTCTTCAAATTACATATGTTTAGTCATGTTTTTGTATTCTTTACACCGATTTTTGTTGATTTTACTCAAATTTATGAAGATTTTGTATGTTTTGTCTTGTAATTTGAAGTTTTGGATTGAAAATAAAAGCAAAATGCGCAATACTTGTCTAAATGCCCACCATGTGTTTGATAAAATGCCCAAATGATAAACTTTAGAATATTATCCTCTTTTTTATGTTCTTAATTTTTCTCTAGTTTTATTGCTTCTTCTTTGATAAAATGATATGAACCATATTGAGATTCAATGTGTACAAATTGAAATTAAAGTCATGACACTAACTACTACGAGCAAAAAATTCATGAACCGTAAGAACACTTATTATGAACCTTAACATGCAAATGTATGAACCGATAAAATATCATTTATGAACTAGAATACATAACACAAATAACAAGTATGGTGAATTAAATTTCATGAACCTTTATGACAATTGTTATGAACCTAACTATATAAAGACATGAACCCATAAAATAGTAAAATATCATTTATGAAATGTGTACATGCCACAAATAATAAGTATTATGAATTAAATTTCATGAACCTTTTTGACAAATGTTATGAACCTAACTGTATAGAGACATGAACCCATAAAATATCATTTATGAAATATGATACATGACACAAATAACGAGTATTTTGAATTAAATTTCATGAATTGTATTGACAATTGTCATGAACCTAAGCATATAAAAACATGAACCAACATAATGCTATATATGAACTATAATACATGATACACATGAACCTTAAAAAGGTATGAACGATAAGATGAAATATTATGAACCTATACTTATAAATATATGAACCGAAAGAACAAATGCCATGAACCAAAAGACATGAACAAAAATAACTAGCATACTTTAAACACATGAATTGTAAGAAAAACTACTATGAACCTGATCTTACAAAAACATGAACCAAAAGAAGAGCTATAATTAACCAACCATATGAAGTATTATCCTATGTGGAATTTAAACCCACATCTATGTGCACACGCACATTGCTCTACCATTTGAGCTAATAGGCTACAAATAAGTTTTTAATCATGAATATAGGCTACAAAATTTAATAGCTTATTAATCATGAATATAGGCTACAAAATTTAATAGATCTCGAATAAGCAATAGATAACAAGATTAGATACATAAAAGAAGCAAATTTTACTAATGTGGGTCTAAAAAGAACATAGAGATTTTGCATTAGTAAAGGGTATTGATAAACCAAAAATTTCCATAATAATAAGCCAACAATAGTTAGTATAACACCTAAGCTTCTAGGTTAACTCGTGCACCTATACAACATAAGTGCACCACCAGTAGCTAGTATAACACCTAACCATGCAAAAAAGTCAAAGCTAGCTATCAGAATTGACAGGTTAGGTGCTGCAAAAGAGGGAACAATTATTAGTGTTAATACACCTAGAGGAACAAAACAAGGGAGTAGAACAAGAAATACACCAGCTTAGCAACTTAAGTGCTGAAATACAAGATAAATAACATACCCATGATCACTGAGTGAGTATACATCGTGAGAAGAAACAATTAACGCACCATAAAACTGGAGCCAATCCCATTTTTGATAATTTTCCAAGCCAACTATTCCCATCGCAATGCCAATCAAGTAACCTTCTGCATTTCCCAGCAAGATCAAAGTTACCCCATTAGGAGTGAGAACAAGAAATAGTAAATGTAGGGGCGGGGGGTAAAATATCATCTTCAAGTGAGATCAATTCACCAGTTTAGAAACTAATCTTTGATATTATCTAACTGCAAATGCAAATTAAAAAAGTTCAGCCAAATATCAAAAGCCTATTATCAAATATACATGTATCATCCAAGTTGCATTATTTTATATTAGTAAATATTACATACAAAAGCCACAACTTATAGAAACCAGTTGTGCAGAACACCAAACCCATGCCATTTGTTGTCTAGGTGGTTCTAGGAGGCTTTGCAATTCAAAACCCTAGCTCCAGTGAATCAGTTTTGCAATAGAACAACCAATATACTAAAACTAGTCATTCAAGAAAGGGAACTAAAAAAACGTAAATCTAGGGCTTTGAAGCTTGATTAGATGATAGAGATGGAGAAAATACCGTTCTTGACCAGCAGTGTTCCGGATTTGAGCCTTGACACTTCGAGTATGAAATTGAACACCAATAGTAGCCTTGGAGTCCAAACTGAACTCGTTGCGAGCAAATCGAGCAAGAATTTGTGATTTACTAATAGCGGAGTCGTCAATCAAGATGATTTTTTGAAGATAGAATCCACCTTCTGACTAGCATCTCCGTAGCCATCACCACTCGCCATATCTTTTTCTTCTTCTTCTTCCTTGTGCATCTTTCTCTCTATTTGTATGTGCAAATTCCCGCAGAAAATCAAGCAGAGCAAGATTAGTAAATGGAAGAAAATGAAGGAGGAAGAGAAGAATAATTCAAGAAGAAAGTGCGTGCGTATGTGGAGACGCGAGAAGGGATAATGGGGTGAAGGGTATATTTGTCTTACCATTCAATTTTGAGTGAAATTACATTCCGTGCCATCAAAAATGAACCGCCCCTTTTATTTTATTTTTCCCTAGACTGAATTCTTTTAATCTGGACCATCCAAAATAATAATCAAACGACTCTTATATATTCGCATTTTCCTTGTTATTAGCTTTGCAAAGTGTTCTTACATTATGGTTCATAATATGTGATATATTGGTTCATCATTTTATATGATACAATTTAGAGAAAATTGCACTAAACCACCCGTTAAATAGGCGAATTTACACTTAACCACCCGTTATACACGAATTTGTTTTAAACCACCCAAAACTTCGATTCCGTTAACAAATAGCCACCCATGGCGTTATTCCGTCAAAAATGTCGTTAGATTGTGTAAGAAGACAACTTTGCCCTCAAATGTTCCAAACATTTACCTGTTAACCAACCCTCTTCCATCGTAAACTTCACATCTCTTAACGGCGACCCGGTCGGAGCCCGGGGACGCGACGAAGGGCGTGACCATGGAGGCCGCGGCCACCGGCGAGCCGGAGAGGTCGTGGATTGTGACCGTCCAGCCTTTCCTCTCTCCGGATCTCAAATTATGAGGATTCCAGTCGCCCGAATTCCTGAACCCGAAATTGCAAGAGAAGACGGGTTGCTTGATGTTGCCTTGGACCTGGAATACCTGCGGGCTACACTTCGATTCGCCGTCGAACTCGAGGACGAATCGCGGATCCGGGTCGAGGTTGAGGCTCACGTATAACTCGGCCGAGGTTTTGGCATCGGCGATTGGGACCTAGCCGTTGTGCAATAGCCCCGTGAGCCCCACCGGGACAGATCCAGCACCAAGGAAACCCGGCCGACGAACTTGCCGGATTGGGATCCGAATCCGATCCCGCAACCTACTTTATTTGTGGCACGGTACACGTCGATGCGCAAAGAGAGAGCGGGGCTTTTCTTCTTCTGGGACTGGAGGCGGTGGAGATCCGCTTTGCTGAGAGTGAAGCAGGCGGAGGCGGAGGCGGCGGATGAGGCGGCGTCGGGTGCGAAGACGGGGAGGGAGGCGGTTTTGAGAGGGAAGCCGGCGAACTTGATTTTGCAGTAGAAGAGAGAGGAGATGGGAGTTGGGAGCTTGAGGGCGAGGCTTCCGACCCGTATCCGGAAGAACGGGTAGGGATCCATTTCTAGTTTCGAGTAATTAGTTGGTTGGTTGATCCAAGAATGAAAGTGGAAATTGGAAATTGGAGGGCAAATTTGTCTTCTTACACAATCTAACGACATTTTTGACGGAAAAACGCCATGGGTGGCTATTTGTTAATGGAATCGAAGTTTTGGGTGGTTTAAAACAAATTCGTGTATAACGGGTGGTTAAGTGTAAATTCACCTATTTAACGGGTGGTTTAGTGCAATTTTCTCTACAATTTATTACAAGTGTTCTTACTGTTCATGGATATTATAGTTTATTGTAGTTAGTGTCATGACTTTAGGTTCATAATAGTTGCTCTATTGGTTTATGAATTTGTATGTGGTTCATAATAATTGTCAATACAATTCATGTCATTTGGTAGCCTATTAACTCAAATGGTAGTGCAATGTGATTGTGCACAAAGATATGAGTTTGAATCTCACATATGCTAATTCTTCTTACCATTCATGTCTTTTAAGTCATACTAGTTGTTATTTTGGTTGTCTTTTGGTTCACGATAATTGATCTTTTGGTTTATTTTTTTATAAGAATAGATTACATCATCACAATATTTTATCTTACTTTTTATGTCTTTTACCTCATAAAAGTTGGTCTATTGGTTCATATCTTAATACGACGTCTATAATATGACATGATAGTCTCCTCCATGGATCTATACAAATCTATCCAACACTTTCCAATCCAAGTCTCCAAGAATCGCCCACGTATTAATCTCTCGAAAGCCTTTGTTTTGGTTTGATTTCTATAGGACTTTTTGATGAAGAAAATGGAATGAAAATAACTGAAATTTATGAAGATAAGAAGTTGAATTTTGAGGATACAATTCATCCCTAGTGTAATATCCCTCATTTTTATAAAGGGTAAGAATGTAATTTTTACATTTCCTTTAATATAATAAAATTGTTGAATATTTTATTCCATAAGTTTAATATTTTATAACATTTTAAAATGTTATAAAATTTGTTATAAGTTTAAGATCATATTAAAATTATATTAATATGAGTCTTATTCATTGGTAAATATGTTTATAAATAATAAAACTTATGTAGAAAGTTTATTTCTACAATTCATAGTTAAACAATTATTGGTTAAAATAATTAGTTTGTTTTCCAGAATTGTTCTCGACCTAGTTTCGGTGACGAAACTAATTTTAAGGGGGTACTACTATAGTAACCCTCGTTTTTGTAAGGATCTATCTTTTATTTCGGTTTGGATCCGGGTTAGGTTAAGCTAGTTTCGGGGACGAAACTATTTTTAAGGGGGTACTATTATAATATCCCTCATTTTTATAAAGGGTAAGAATGTAATTTTTACATTTCCTTTAATATAATAAAATTGTTGAATATTTTATTCCATAAGTTTAATATTTTATAACATTTTAAAATGTTATAAAATTTGTTATAAGTTTAAGATCATATTAAAATTATATTAATATGAGTCTTATTCATTGGTAAATATGTTTATAAATAATAAAACTTATGTAGAAAGTTTATTTCTACAATTCATAGTTAAACAATTATTGGTTAAAATAATTAAATAAACTATTTTTTTTATTTTTTATTTTATTAAGTTTCTAGATGGTTTTGAATAAATAAAGTTTTATAAAAAAATAAATTGGGGATGCTTTCCCGAGTTATCAAGGCTACACTAAACTAATTTATTCTTCTTTAAATAAATATACAAAAAAAAACGCTTGCGTCTTTCTTCAAGCTGTACACAGAAGTCGACCTTTGAGTTCTACCACAACAGAATTCAATGGAACCATGTCTGATTTGGAACCACGTCAGATTGAAATCAGACGTTCTAAATTCATATGAATTGAAGACTCGGATTGAAGGAGTGCCATCAATGGCTCACTTGATGAGGTCCCTTCGCCTGGCCATGGGAGTCGAAAGAGTTCGACCACTTCAATGGCCTTATTAGTTCGATCTCATCCTCAGATTCAAGGCCACCACGTCGGATTTGGAGTCCAATCGTCCCATTCCGAACGTTTTTGGTTCAATCAATTCAATTTCAGATCTAGAATTGAATTAGGGTTTAAATTAAATTGGGGAATTGGAGAGTTGAAATTGGACTATAAAAAGGGGTTCGGATTTGAGCGTTCTCACAACAAAGTCAGCCTCAAATTATCAATTTCAGAGAAAAACGAGGGAGAGTTAGGAGTTTTCGGGTCAATTGTCGTGTTGTTTTGGGTTGGAGAAGTCGCCTGGTTTTGGGGTCGGAATTGCCGGAGTCGCCACTGTTCAGGTATATCTGAGTCCGGGCGGTAGGCCGGGTGGCGCCGTCGAGGCACGGCCGCCGTCTGGTTCTTGTCCGCCTGGTTCTTCCTTCCTCTTTTGTCGTCGTGCTGTGTTAGTTGGCACTGTTGGGGCTGTCCTGTGTTATGCGTAGAAAGAAGGAGCAGAGGCAGCCCTGTTGTTGCTGCTTTTGGTATTCGGGTAGATTTTTAGGCTTTAGATCAGGTTGAATTAAAATATATATAATAATAAAAAAGGATGATTTAAATAAATAGCAAAAAAAAAGAGGTTAATTAGGTGGATATTAAGGAGTGTGTGAAAATTAGCTAAATAGCAAAAAACCCCATCACCCACCCCCACCCCACTCCCACCGAGTTGACTCGGTCGTTGACCGGGTTGACTCGCCCGTTGACCGAGTTGACTCGGTCGTTGACCAGGTTGACTCGCCCGTTGACCGGCGTTGACCGACCGTTGACCGGCGTTGACCGATCGTTGACCGGCGTTGACCGACCGTTGACCGGCGTTGACCATCATCACTATCATCACTTTCATAACCGTCATCACAACTTATTTCACCGTCATCACAATTTTTTGATGACAAAAAATATAATAAAAGGTAAAAAGTGTCATCAAAATGTCTTGATAACACTTTTTGATGACAAAAAGTATCATCAAAGACATTCAACCACATAAAAACAACCGTCATCACTGTCATCACAATTTATTTCACCGTCATCACAATTTATTTCACCGTCATCAAAAAATTTTGATGACAAAAAGTGTAATAAAAGGCAAAAAGTATCATCAAAATGTCTTGATGACAACTTTTTGATAACAAAAAGTATCATCAAAGGCATTCAAACCATATAAAAACAACCGTCATCACACGGTTCGAACCGTCATCAACTATCATCACTTGTCATCATTACTTGATGACGGTTTGATTGTCATCAACTATCATCTCTACTTGATGACGGTTCGATTAATTTGTCATCAAAAGGGCCTTGATGACAAACAAGTGTCATCAAACTATCATCACTTAAGCGTCATCAAATATGTGTCATCACTATCATCACTGTCATCACTACTTGATGACGGTTTGATTGTCATCAACTATCATCATAAATGTCATCTCTACTTGCTGACGGTTCGATTCTCATCAATCGTCATCGCTATTTGATGACGGTTCGATTGTCATCAATTATCATCACTACTTGATGACGGTTCGATTAATTTGTCATCAAAAGGGCCTTGATGACAAACAAGTGTCATCAAATTATATATCATCACTTAAGCATCATCAAATATGTGTCATCACTATCATCACTGTCATCACTACTTGATGACGGTTTGATTGTCATCAACTATCATCACAAATGTCATCTCTACTTGATGACGGTTCGATTGTCATCAATCGTCATCGCTATTTGATGACGATTCGATTGTCATAAATTATCATCACTACTTGATGACGGTTCGATTAATTCGTCATCAAAAGAACCTTGATAACAAACAAGTGTCATCAAAGGGTCTTGAAGATAAACAACCGTCATCAAGTGTCATCACTTAAAATTTGTTCGTTTTTATCATCATCGTAAAAAATAGTTGTCATCAAATATCATCGCACACAAAAAATAGTTGTCATCACCGCATAAACTACCATTGTATCACTAAAAAAAATCAAATTGTCACTTTGATGAAACTTGTCATCACCGTATAAAATATTCCCAATAATTTCTTGTATTAGCTACTCCCTCCTATCAGTTATAAATGACGTTTTAAAATCTTGCACATAAATTAAGAACATTTCACTTCCAATAATAGTAACTTTTACTATTGTAAATAAAAAAGCGTGGAAAGTACAAATTTTTTTTCTTCAAACGCCTTACTTAAAATTGTGTACAGTAAGTTGCTAGCTAGCTACTCCCACATGTAGCAGCCTTATACTTTGTTTCTACTTTGTGTACAGTGTGTTGATGGAATTTTTGTTTATATATACAAAAAAAATCAGCAACAACATGCTTCAATTCATCTTCAGAACAGTGTAATTATGTTGAAATGAATCTGTGCAATTGGAAGCTGTGGAGCATGTGATATGCCCAACCTTCGATCAAAAGTCACGTTCACTGGCCATAAAGTGGGAGACATCAGCTGCATCTTCAACCTAGAAAAAGGGTATATAGGACATCAATAAATAAATGAAAGCGGGTACTGTAAAGAGAAACAAAACTTAAAAAATAGTACACAGCATGAAACTTGTAACCCTATGTTATAGCTTTCAAATGAGTATTCATGAGAATGGATTGGACTTCGTAGCCCTTGATCGAGCCAAAATATTGAAGCGGTGTATGAAGTTTCGATGTCTTAAAGTTAGGCTGGAATGAAGCTTTAGGCGTGGTTTCCTTTTGGGCTTCAAGGACTTGAATGTTATCATCTTGGGAATGAAGAAACTTAGCATAAGTGGGCTAGCCCTCAAACGGAAAAGATGCACAAAGGTGTGGCAATTGTGGCCATCAATGTAATTATATGCGCAAATGAAGGTGGTCATAGAAGAGAGTGTTGAGTGAGAATGGCCGTTACAGAGGCACACCAAGCAAAGCATGATGTGACCTATGCAAGGTCACTAATAAGATAGAGACTAAAAGATCCTTCTAAAATATCTCAACAGGTTCTAGAACTATCTTTTGTAAGGATAGGTGTCCCGTAGGACATGCCTATGTGTTGTCAATATATACTGTTGTAATCAGTCATGAATGAAATCAAGGCAAATTCATTTTTCACCATCTCCTTCACATACAATCGAGTAGTAACATCAAGAGTATGAAGGTTGTTTTCAAAAGAAGAACGGTAATTAGGGTTCTTGTGAATTCAAATGCACTATACCGAAAGAGAGCTTTTTTAAAAAGAAAAAAAAAAGAGAAGTGCAACTCTTGGCATTGATCGAAGAGTTGATGATATATTGAAATGTAAATCCCTCCATAAATAAGGTAAGACGCTCATTCTAAGACCTAAGTTGAATTTTCCATATTTTTTGGTTGACTGATTTGTGGATACTGTAGGAACGATGTTGGGACCTCTGGTTCTAAACATCGGAACAACGATACAGTTCTCTGAGTTTTGATAATGACAAACACTATAAGGGAACTAATGTGCTTCGATCAAGTATTTCCAAGGAATACAGGTTGAACAAGGAACCTCCATGAATGACTAAAGATCACAGGAGCACAGAATGAAGAGTTCCCATCAAAGGAACTCTGAAGATGAAAGTTCACAAGAAGATAGGAACTCCCAGGAATGACCAGAGAACACAGGTTTACACGATGAAGAGTTTCTCTCAAAGGAACTCTGAAGAGGACAGTTCCCACGACATGGGAACTCACATGTGAAGACAAGGACCGATCAGCGCATATCACGGGATTCTGTCTTGGACAGGATGAAGGCACAGTCTGAGGAGCAGACTATCACGATTGATCCAACGGTCCGATCATTTCAAGAAGTTGACCTAGTTCAAATTGAAGTCACATGTGAAGAAAGTACAACTTGGGCATCAAGCAAAGGGCATTTCGGACACAAATGAAAGATGCGATTGAAGCCCAAGTTCACTCGAGTATAAAGCCAAATGAATAGTACTCGGATTGAGCACTTCTCCCAGAACTCACAAATACCCACAACAGAGAAAGAGAAAGAAGAAGAGAAGTCCCCGGCGGCGAGTGTCTGATCTCGACGACGGTGAAGCCAAGTTCCCAGGAGCAAGGGAACTGCGATTCGGTGTAAGGTTTGAGTTACTTATTTAGTGATTGTTGTTCGCTTAGGAACTCAGTTGAGAAGATTCATTAGTGTTGCTAGAGTTAGGTAGAACTCGTAGGAACAGAGAAGTTTGAATCTGGTTGTTTGTAACTAAGGAACAAATCAATAACATAAGTAAGTCATTCAAAATCCTCCAAGCGGAGGTAGAGGTTTACCCATACAACTAGTTGGTTGTAGTGGGGTTCCTCTATAAGGGAACTGTGTTCATTCCGTCTTTTTAATACTTGCGATAGTTTCTTCCGCTGCCTTGGGAACAGCTTAATAGCCAGTTCCCAAGCTCTAAGCTAACCGGTCTCGATCCAACAATTGGTATCAGAGCGAGGCTGCTCTAGATTTGTGTTAGCATCGCAGGTATCAAACATGGCTCACGAACTCACCCAAGTCGGTCACAACAACAGCAAGCCACCAAGGCTCATCACTGGTAGATTCGAAGTCTGGCAACGCGACATGAAGATCTGGATGCGCAGCCAGGACTACCAAGCTTGGTGCGTCATAGAGAAAGGGAACTTCAAAATTGATCCAGCGATTGAGAATGACCTTTCAAAATGGGGACCCAATGAGTACAAGTGCATGGAGGCCAACTTCAAAGCCATCCAGTACCTCAAGAATGCCATGTCGGTGCAAGACTGAGACAGAGTGGCAAACCTAGACACGGCAAAGGAAGTGTGGGAAGCCATTCAACAAATGCACATTGGGAACTCAGACCTCCGAGAAGATCTTCAGATGAACGCAAGGAGGGAGTTCTTCACCTTCCTAATGGAGATAGGAGAATCTGTTGATAGCTACCAATCCCGTTTCGAGGGACTTTGCACCAAGATGACTGGCCTTAGGATCACTAAAGAGGAAGTCACCGACAAAATGAAGGTTCAACAACTCTTCAATGGGTTGACTGGAGAATGGACAAATGAAAGAACGATGTTCAAAGAGAATCCCGAAAATAGAGCTCTTATGCTCCACCAGGTCTTTGGGAAACTGGTGGGATATGAGAAGAGAAAGATAGACGACAGGGAGCAAAAGCGAGCACATCAGGGGATAGCTCTCAAACTTGAAAAGGTGATCAAGGCAGTACAAGAGCAACATGAAGAATCTGAAGAAGATGAGGACGAAGAGCTAGTCCTTGTAACAAAGGCTCTTCGATCTTTCTACAAAGGGAAGTTCAAGAAGAACTATGGGAACTCAGGAAAAGGACAGAGTTCCTAAAGAAAATCTGCTGAAAAGGACCTCTCGGATGTGACATGCTACAAGTGTTACAAGAAGGGACACTTTGCCAAGGAGTGCCCTCAAGGAACGGACAACCGAGGAAAAGGGAAAAAGGCCTACATAGCCACATGGAGTGATGATGAAGACGAGGAGCCTGAATCATGGGCTCAACCTGACATGTGTTCCATGGCCTTAGGAGAAACCACTGGGGAACAACCCAGTGAGGTAACCCCCGAATCCGTTCTTTCTTCTTTATCAAATTATGAGAAACCTGAACTGCTTAAAATTCTCTCAAGTCTGGTCAAAGATAACATTAAATTGCAAAGGAAGCTAGAAAAATCAGAACAAACTAATGCTGAGTTAGTCGGTCTTGAGCCATGTCCCACCTGTGTGCCCTTATTGGACAAGGTTCAATCTTATGTGTCCCACATCGTAAAGTTAGAGGATGAGATTAGGACCCTAGAAAGTGACAAGAATATCTTTCTGCAAAAACTAAGTGAAAAGGTTGAAAGCCCTAAAGCTTCTTGTTCCCAGACCAAATTTGTGCCAGCCAAACACGGCATAGGGTATGAGTCAGAGAGCCCTAATAAAGGGAAGTCCCCCTTGAGTGAACAAGAGATTAATGAATGTAGGGCCTTAGAACTTCAGTGCGAGAAAAGGAAAAATGCTCACTTAGAAGAAAAGATACGTGTTCTGGAAAGTGGAGTGAATGGAGAAGTAGAATACTACACTGGGAACACTGGACACAAGCTATATGTCCAGATAGCCAAAGGGAACGGGTCTAGAGTGGTTAACAAAGAAACTATGGATAGGAACAGGATACAGAGACCGCATCCTAAGTACTACCTAGGAGAATACTACAAGACCTGCTGGAACTGTGGTGCTCATGGGCACTACAAGGAAAGCTGTCCCAAAGCTAGGGCCCAAACTCAAAAGAACAACGAATACTGGAAAAGGCAAAATCACAGATCCAACCCTGCTAGAGTTCCCACCCGTAGAAACACACATAGGAACTCTGTCCTTAACTCTAGGGATCCTTGTGACGTTAATATTGCTGATTACATGTTGTTCGAGAATATCTTTCCTTGTAAGGAACCAGGCAAGAGTCATCTTGCCTGGGTCATCAAAAACTAACTTTTCTTGGAGGTGGCAGTGAGGGGGAACACCACATGGGTCATTGACAGTGGATGTTCAAATCATATGACCGGAAATAAAGAAAACCTCACCTCACTCCACACGAAGGCCGAAGGAGGTCATGTGTCCTTCGGAAACAAGAACAAGGGAGAAATCATAGGAACATGGGAAGTACTACTCAACAAATCAATCAAAATCAGCAACGTCAATCTGGTAAAGGATCTGGGGTACAATCTGTTGAGTGTGTCCCAAATATGTGACCAAGGGAACAACATAGTCACATTTGACTCAAATGAATGCCTAGTCATCAACAAAAAGACCAACAAGATCATTCTAAGAGGAAGAAGGACCAACAACGTGTACGTGGTTGACACAGAGTTTGAACCACCAAGGAAACTGTGCCTTGCAAGTTCCCATGACGAAACGGAACTCTGGCATCGAAGGCTAGGACACGCAGGCATGAACCAAATCTTGAAGCTCTATCTCCAGGATCTCGTCGTCGGTCTCCCACGAATTAACCTTGAAGGAGTCAAGATGTGTGAAGCCTGTGTTCGAGGAAAGCAAACAAGGAACTCCTTCAAGCCCAAAAGGATGGTGAGCACGACCAGGCCCTTAGAGCTAATTCATATGGATCTTTGCGGTCCCATGCACACCGAAAGCTATGGAGGAAAGAGGTACATGTATGTTTTAATCGATGATTTTTCACGATTCGCATGGGTGTTATTCTTGAGATCAAAATCAGATGCCTTCAAAGAATTCGAAGTCCTAATCACAAGAATGGAGGTCAGCATGGGACTCAAACTCAAGGCTCTCAGATCTGATCATGGAACCGAGTTTGAAAACTCACAGTTCCTAAGATACTGTGACGAACATGGGATCTCTCACAACTTCTCGGCCCCTCGCACTCCTCAGCAAAACGGAGTTGTCGAAAGGAAAAACAGGACCTTGGAAGACATGGCTAGAATTATGTTGTTTGAAAGTGGAGTTCCAGAGTACTTTTGGGCTGAAGCTATCTCCACAGCTACCTACATCTTGAATCGAGCCATGATCAGACCCTTGATCAAGAAGACATCCTATGAGCTCATCAAAGGAAGAAAGCCCAATATCTCTCATCTAAGGACCTTCGGATGCAAATGCTTCGTCCACAACAATGGGAAAGACAACCTTGGCAAATTTGATCCCAGGAGTGATGAAGGGATATTCCTGGGATACTCTTCCCACAACAAGGCGTACAGGGTCTATAACAAGAGGACCAAGAAGATAGAGGAAAACATCCACGTCATCTTCGACGAGAAATCTGTAAAGATGGGAACAGAGGTTCAAGGAAAGGGAACTCTGTTCAAGCTGGTCAGACAAGAAGAAGACGACGAAGAGGATGAACCAAGAAAGAGAGATGAAGACTATCCAAGTGTGAACAATGCTCCACAATCAGGGAACAATGAAGGAGATCAAAACTCCACAGATCAAAGCTCCTTTGAAGCTCCCTCCTCAACAGAAGAACCACAAGATGCTTCGAACTCTCTTGTTCCCCAGAATGAAAACGTACTAGAATCAAGTGTTCAGGGGGAACAAAGAGAGAACACAATAGCACAACCAGAAGAGACACTTAGCGAGGAAGCTGAAGACGGGTCTCCCCATGAAGAAGAAGCCTCGAACGGAGGTGAAACGAGTCCAAGGGAACCCACTCGTACAAGAAATTTCCAACAAAGGAAAGACCATCCCATTGAGAACATCATCACTCCATATGACAAAGGTGTTCTGACTCGCTCCTCTCTCAATAATTTTTGTGCTTTTAATGCGTTTGTCTCGATGGTGGAACCAAAAAGCATCAAAGAAGCCCTAAAGGACCCAGACTGGATCCAAGCCATGCAACAAGAACTACACCAATTTGAGAGGAACAAGGTGTGGAAACTAGTCCCCAGGCCCAAAAACAAGAATATCATAGGAACTCGGTGGGTCTTTCGAAACAAACTCGACGATACTGGGGCCGTAGCTAGAAACAAGGCTCGTTTGGTTGCTCAAGGCTACAAACAAGAAGAGGGGATCGACTATGACGAGACCTTTGCACCAGTTGCAAGGATCGAGGCCATTCGTCTTCTCATAGCCTATGCAGCCCACAAAGGATTCAAGCTATACCAAATGGATGTGAAGACGGCCTTTCTAAATGGGCACCTCAAAGAAGAAGTGTACGTAGCTCAACCCCCAGGATTCGAAGATGAGAAGCTACCTAACCACGTCTACTTCCTGGAGAGGGCCCTCTACGGACTCAAACAAGCTCCTCGAGCATGGTATGACAGGTTGGGACTCTGGTTCTAAACATCGGAACAACGATACAGTTCTCCGAGTTTTGATAATGACAAACACTATAAGGGAACTAATGTGCTTCGATCAAGTATTTCCAAGGAATACAGGTTGAACAAGGAACCTCCATGAATGACTAAAGATCACAGGAGCACAGAATGAAGAGTTCCCATCAAAGGAACTCTGAAGATGAAAGTTCACAAGAAGATAGGAACTCCCAGGAATGACCAGAGAACACAGGTTTACACGATGAAGAGTTTCTCTCAAAGGAACTCTGAAGAGGACAGTTCCCACGACATGGGAACTCACATGTGAAGACAAGGACCGATCAGTGCATATCACGGGATTCTGTCTTGGACAGGATGAAGGCACAGTCTGAGGAGCAGACTGTCACGATTGATCCAACGGTCCGATCATTTCAAGAAGTTGACCTAGTTCAAATTGAAGTCACATGTGAAGAAAGTACAACTTGGGCATCAAGCAAAGGGCATTTCGGACACAAATGAAAGATGCGATTGAAGCCCAAGTTCACTCGAGTATAAAGCCAAATGAATAGTACTCGGATTGAGCACTTCTCCCAGAACTCACAAATACCCACAACAGAGAAAGAGAAAGAAGAAGAGAAGTCCCCGGCGGCGAGTGTCTGATCTCGACGACGGTGAAGCCAAGTTCCCAGGAGCAAGGGAACTGCGATTCGGTGTAAGGTTTGAGTTACTTATTTAGTGATTGTTGTTCGCTTAGGAACTCAGTTGAGAAGATTCATTAGTATTGCTAGAGTTAGGTAGAACTCGTAGGAACAGAGAAGTTTGAATCTGGTTGTTTGTAACTAAGAAACAAATCAATAATATAAGTAAGTCATTCAAAATCCTCCAAGCGGAGGTAGAGGTTTACCCATACAACTAGTTGGTTGTAGTGGGGTTCCTCTATAAGGGAACTGTGTTCATTCCGTCTTTTTAATACTTGCGATAGTTTCTTCCGCTGCCTTGGGAACAACTTAATAGCCAGTTCCCAAGCTCTAATCTAACCGGTCCCGATCCAACAGATACAAGGGTCTAAACCCCCTTTTCATTGTTTTCAGGTTCATCAGGGCTTTGTGAAGTCTGTTTAAAATTAAGTAAATGTCTCCTTCAAAATCAAGTATGGTGCAAATTTTGCCACATAGTAAGTAGGCGTGGGATTTTGAGAGGGTGGGCCAAGGAGATTTGTGGAGAGTTATTTGGGGTAACAGACCTTTGGAGATCATAGGGAAAGGATTCTTGCTCACCAAAATTAGAATTGGAGAGCAATTGAATGCTAGGGTTAGGATTAGGGTTAGGGGGTGGGTGATAGCAATCAAAGGACCATGAAAAATAAGCTTGTAAAGAAGGTGTCTCAAAAGCCAAGACCAAGACCTTTTCCCAAGGTCTCGGGAATTTAGGTTGAAGAAGGTGTTTATGAATCTGATATTATGTCTTCAAAATATTCATCCATGGCGTTCAAGGCCTCCAAGGAAGAGAATCAAGTTATGAAAATTCGGAAAGTTAAAAAACCCGTCAAATGGAAAACAGTGCTTAAACTGGTCATAACTTGGGCTAGAAAACTGATCTGAAGTCCGTTCAATATGCGTTGGAAAGATAATTAAAAGTTCTACAACGTTGTGGTTTAAATGAAATTCAGAATCAAACAGGAAAGAGCCGAAAAATGCATTTTACTGAGAGCTGTTCAAGTCTTACGAGAATATTATCTTTGATATTTAATTCTATTTTTAGTTAGAACTTTAATAAGTGATATTTTCGGCCATAGGTTTATGTTAGTGGCTGAAATATCTTAGTTGTACTTTATTTAATATCTTTTTGAGTTTTAGGATTAGTTTTTTAGTTTTCTTATCTAAATAAGTCAAATAATTATTTATTTGATTTACTTATGGTAAGTGGACTTAGATAGATGTTTTTATATTATTATATGTTATCTTGGAAAACAAGAAAAGGACTTTTCTACCCTTCTAGGGCAGATCTCCTTGAATTATTCTCCAAGACAACTCTACCTTGTATTATCTTTAAATAGTTATTATTTTCATTCAATAAAAATCAGTCTGAATTAGATAAACCCCTATTGGTTTATCTAGTTTGTGGGCCATTAAAGCAACTATTGTTCAATCATTCAATCTCTACGATCATCATCACTAATTTGTTTTCTTTCAATTTCAGATTTGGTTTGTTAATTTGATTAATTAAGTTAGTTCTAGTTTGATGGTTAAAGATCAAACCTAGTTCATCAAGGGTTGGAGCGAATTCAATTGAACTATCCTTTTGATTATCTTAACTCTTCAAATCAGATTTGTTCTAAATCATTCTCATTCATATTTCGAGTTTCTTGTTCATCAAGTTATTAACTTTGAAGGCAATTCAGGTTAGAAATTGTGTTACTGGCAAGATTGGGATCCTGTGTGGTTAAATACTTGATCAACGAGGAGTAATCCGAGGCGATCACGTATCAGTGGGTTGCTGAGTTGGCAGGGGAACAAAAAAGGAGGCCAATCATCACCTAACGAAGGTTGGTTAGGGTTTTCTTGAGGAGGAAGTTTGGTGTAGGGAAACTCAATCTCAACAAATTGAACATGACAGGAAGTGTATATTCGTTGGGTGACAGGATCAAGGCATTGGTACACACTCTGAGAGGAGGAATAGCCAATGAATAGACAAGGAATAGACCTAGGCTCAAGTTTATGAGAAGCAAAAGGACGAAGCCACGGAAAGCAAAGACACCCAAAACATTTGATCTTGCTATAATTTGGAACTTGACCCGTGAGTTTTTGAAAAGGAGATAGGAGACACAGAGTAGGTGTAGGAAGCCAATTTATAAGATAAATGGCTGTAAGCAAGGCGTGAGGCCAATAATCCAATGGAAGACCCGAAAAAGTTAAGAGCGAGAGGCCAGTTTCGACAATGTGTCGATGACGACGTTTAGACAGCCCATTATGTTCAGCAGTGTGAGGAGGAGAGGTGAGATGAGTGATGTTTATCAAACTTAAGAAGGGTCGAAGGACAAGATATTCACCTCCATATTCCGAGTAAAGAATTTTGATTTCGTGGTTAAAGAAATTTTCAACGAGTGAACGAAATTTAATAAAGACAATATGAGTTTCAAATTTTCGTTTGGGAGGATAAACCCATATATACTTCGTAAAGTGATCAACAAATATGACATAGTACTTGAAACCATCGTAAGATAATACAGGAGAAGTCCAGACATCAGACTAAACGATATCAAGAAGGTAAGTAGAGCAAATTGTGGAGGTAGCAAAAGGAAGTTTATGACTTTTATTGATATGACATGAAGTACAATCAGATTGAGAAAACAAAGACCTATATAAATTAAACTTCTTACGAATAAACTGAAAAATTGCTGAAGATGGATGCCTAATTTATGATGTCAAGAGGCGGCTGGAAGTTGACGTAGAGCAGAAAAGGAAACTGGAGGTGAAGTAGGCCATACATAGACACCATCAATGCAAGGACCGCTAAGAATGGTAGAACCCGTTTAGATATCCTTCACAAGAAAACAATTGGGTAAGAAAACCATAGCATAACGAGTTTCAACAATGAATTTGGAAACAGAGAGAATGTTTTTAGAGATTGATGGAACACACAAAGCATTTGAAAGATGAAAATTTTGTGTGGAAGAGGGAAGAATGAAAGAACCAGAGTGCGTAATTTTCAAACTTTGACCGTTACCGACATAGACTTCGTCATGTCCAGTGTAGGGCTGATGTAAGGCTAAGTTGGCAAGATCATTGTTAAGATGGTTTGAGGCCCCATTATAAACGAGCCAATTGGAATTGACTGAAGAATTGGAAGCAAGATTAAGGTGGAGGGTTTAGAAAACGGTTTGAGGGCGGAAATTGAACTTTAGGGTATTGTTAGCGAAATTTAGGGCATTGGGAGATCACATGGCCAACCTCTTTGCAAAATTGACATCGACCAAGGAATGGTTTAGACACGGTGGGTGGGGTTGAGTTTGAACGCGAATTAGAGGAGTTTTTATAGTTGAGAGGGTTTGTGGGAGGCCGAGAAGGACAAAAAGTTCCAAGAGAATTAGGGTTTTGAGGGTAGGGCATTTGTGGGTTGGGAGTCTAGTGTTGAGGAGGTGGAGGTGGAGGAGCCGAAGGCTGCCAAGGCAAGGTAGAGTTGTTGCCCTTCGAGCGGTTTTTGGTTTGTTTCTGAGCATTAAGGGCCGTCACCGGGTTTGTGTCCGATGACTCAACTTTGAGTTCTAGCTCTTTAAGAAGGAGCTTTTCATGGAGTTCCTCAAAAGAAATACATGTATCCCTCGTATTAACAACATCAATCACAGACTAGAAATTAGAATCCAATCCTTTCAAGATGTAGTCAATGAAGTCTTCTTGAGAAAGAGGAGAGTCCAAGGGCGTTAAGAGATTAGAGGTCGACTTCATAGCCTGCATGAACTCGGAAGCAGAAGAAGAGCCCTTTTTAATAGAACAGAGCTTTTATTTAACTTGCTTTTTGTGACCTTAGGATGCCGTGCAATAGGTCTGCTTAAGAGTGTCCCAAAAAGCTTGGCACGACTTGGCTTGAGTAACCAACATGGCTACCGAGGCGGACAAGGTACCAAGAAGAGCCCAAAAGGGAGGCGATATTGACGTTTCCAGGTTAAGTAAGGAGGGTTTTTAATGGTGGCATTGTCTTGGACGGTGATTTCAGTAGGAGAAGCAGGATGAGTACCATCCAAGAATTTGAAAAGATCATAGCCTTCAAGAGTGGCTTGAATCTGAGTTTTCCAAGTGAGGTAATTTGTGGGAGTAAGTTTGATTATGTTTGTAAAGTGGACAATGGTAAAAGGTTTGGACATTTCATGTGGATGATTAGCAAGAGAGGTGGCGAAGTCTGGAGCCATGGCCGAACGATTTTGTGGATGGTTTACGTGGAGAAGGAGGCCGAGGAAAGTATGCGGATGATACTATATAGAGATATATGTGTGTAAAGAGAAGTGGTGATTATTATTATGCAAGAGAAGGTATATATACAAGAGTAGATTGTATGCCAAGTAATAAATAAACCCTAGTACAAATACTATCCATAAATAAAAGATTATGGTCAAACTAGAAGATAGAATGTAAAGGAAAGATATTATTCTGTTAATTCTATCAATAGTAACTAATGTGGTTTGATTGGATCAACACACATGATATAGTTAGAGTAATGTATGTGAATGGATCTGAAAGAACATATCAACCAAGTTCAGAAGTTTGCAATATAATTGCCACAGCTGCATCACATATATTTGTCATACATCCATAAAAGGATAAAAGCTCACCAATCAGAAATCAAATGTACGTATGTGCGTGGAATGAGTGCAAACTAAGTATAGTGGGACACACACATGGGCAAAACCTAGGTGTAAGACCGTGATTGGGTACAAGGGAAGGAGTCCATGTGAGGAGCGTCGGGTAACCACGTGGACTCTGATCGATATAACGTACCTACCCACTCCTAAATGACTTCTCTCTTAAAGCTAGGGCCAAAAAATCCTTTCATTTGACACACCGTACCAATCCGTCGAATCGCCATCAACATGCATGCATGTGGCTTCGGATATTTGCTCTAACACTTGAGCAAGATCAGCGACTGATATATATATACACACACACATTTGTGATTTGTGAATGGTATGGTTTCATCTATATGCGTGTGTTTGTTTCGTGGCGGCTTCATTTATCTGCATTTGCACCTGCACCTCGATCCAAACTATAAATTGGATAGATCGAGAGGGGCAGGTGCACATGTAGGCAAATCGTTGTCGCCTTTGGAGATCAGATCGATCGGCGTACACAAGAAAACACTTTGTCGCCTTTAGATCGAAACCCTTCTACACACACACACACATCAAGCTGAGTTTGACTGAACCATCGTTTATGTTTCCTTTTCTTTGCAGTTTCTATCAATTAGTGTTTCCATTGACATGAAAACGTGAACGTGTGTAACTCAACCTTCTCATTCCAAATATTAGCTTGTGCCTATAATTTAGTTTTGGCTTACATCTGAATTTCAGTTTCTATCATTTTCGCATTTTAATTACTTGTTATGTACTGTCGTTACTAATCTACTAGCTAGCTTAATCATGTTAGATTTCATGTGTTAATTGATTAATTCAGGACAAAAAAAAGCTTCTAGCTTCTCTCAACTGTACGTACATCTTTATCTAAGGCAATATGTGTATTTACTCATTCATCTGCTTGATTAAGGACAACAAACAAAGTTTTTTTTAAACAACTCCCTGTATCATATCACAAGGAAATAATTTTGGTTAAAAGGGGGTTTTATTTCTTGATTGACAATTGTAATTTAAGAACACCCACTATCTAATGGTTCCAATCTAACCAAGCCAAAATTTCCTGTAAACTAAACATTGTAAATTACAATTGTTCTTTTGCACAAGTCTTCAGCTTTAATTTCAGATTTTCCTCTCCCTCCCCTAAGATCAAAGTAATCTGTACATGTTATTTAGGATGTGCTCTTTCATATCGATCAATATAAAGACATTGTAAATTACAATTTTTATTTATAATACTTATAAAGACATGTTAACACCTACGTAGAAAGTTGCAAAATTTATGTGATTGAAATATTTGTTGTTGGAGTCTTTTTTTTCACGTACCAAAAAAGGATGAAGAAGTCATTGTGTGAAGTGTGAACTATATCCTAAGTGTTGCCTCTTTGGCAATTGTGGGCGGGCCTTCTTGCATTTATTTGTACAACTAGGTAGCCTTGTCAGCTAGGTTTTCTTTGCCCCTTGTATATATATGTAGCTAGCCACCTTTATCCATTATTGTAGTTTGTAAATACAAATCCCAAAATAGAGAAAGCCTTCTCTCTAGGCTACCTCCTTTTTAATTTGCCTTGTTTGTTTTGTTCTTCATTGTTCTATCGTTCCAGTTGACGGATCGATCTTCACCTTGAGCATCCTAGAATCAATTGAGTTTGTTGATTCTCCACACGGTATCAGAGCCACAAGATGAATTCATGAGATGATTCTTGAGTTTTTACAGGCTCCCTCTTTCTCTGTTGTTCACTTGTTCATTCTGCTTGATTTCCTCTTTCTTTGTTGTTATTTTACTCGTTCCGCTGTTCTACTTTTGTTTTTTTGCCCTGTTCTACGGTTCGATTCTTCCCTCTGTTTGCTCATTCTGTTGTTAGTTGATCGTTCGGCTTGTTAGGTGATCGTTCAGATCGTTCAACATGGAGTGAGAGAAAGAGGTCACTAGTTATTTGATAGTGCTTGCTCGACACATATGACGGGAACCTTTGAGTCATTCATCTCACTTCAACAACAGGAAGGTAGCAACATCACCTTCGGTAACAACAGTAAGGGATAAGTCATGGGCATTGGAAAGGTAATAATCTCTAAGAACTTTTGTGTCAACAAAGTCACTTTCGTCAAAGGTCTTGGATTTAATATTGTAAGTGTTTCCCAACTGTGTGCTAACAACCTCTATCAAGTTGTTTTTGACTCTCATAGATGTCAAGTGATTGAAATTACCTTGGGTAAGATTCTTCTGAAGGGAACATGTGAAATCAATATTTTAAAAGTTGTTCCCTGGCTCTTGCGTGAAGAGAAATTATGTCTCCAAGTGATCGAAGACGTTGTCAACCTCTAGCACTACAGATTTGGTCATACGATTCTGCAACTTATTGACAAACTTCACAAACAAGATCTGATACGTGGGTTACCTTAGATCGATCCTAACAAATATGAAATTTGTGAAGCATGTGTCAGAGGAAAACAAGTTAGATCGATCTTCATTCAAACCTAAGAAAGAGGTAAGTACTTCCAAACCTTTGGAGTTAATTCATATGGATCTAGTGGACCTAGGAGAGTGAGAAGTCAAGGAGGTAATAGATATATTTATGTAATTGTTGATGACTTTTCACGGTACACTTGGATGTTTTTCTTGTCTTCTAAAGATCGGGAATTCGAAGAATTCATTGCATGGATAAAGTTAACAGAGAAGGTGCTTAGAGTACCTTTGATTTAATCCGATCAGATCATGGGACAGAAATTGAAAATGCTCAATTCCGGGACTTTTGCATGGAAAATGGTGTAGGTGACAACTTTTCAGCCCCACAAACTCCTTAACAGAATGGTGTAGTTGAGAGAAAGAACCGAACTTTGGAGGACATGTCGAGAACATTACTAATCTCGAGTGGCCTGTCAAGGAATTTATGGGGAGAAGCTATCAATGCCGCTTGCTATGTGCTAAACAGAGCTATGGTGCATCCTCTTCTCGGGAATACACCATATGAGCTTTTGAGAGGAAGAAAATTGAATGTCGCCCACCTGTAGACATTTGATTGCAAATGTTTTGTGCACAACAATGACAAAGATAATCTGGGTAAGTTGGATGCATGCTAGAACTGATGAAGGGACTTTCGTAGGGTACTCTTAGCACAGCAAAGCCTACAAAGTCTTCAACAAGCGAAGAAGGAAAGTGGAAGAAAGTGTTCACGCTGTGTTCGATGAAAATACAATGGATGGAAGTTCCATTGAAGACGAGGATGAATGTGATCAAGGTTTTCATCTTTGTGATGAGGAAGAGGTTCACGTTGTGGAAATCATTCTAGAGAAAGTGGACGACCTTGATGATTCTGATATGCCATCGTTAGAAGAGGCTGAAGATAATGAGAATTTTGACGATGTAGTGTCTGAGCAAAGTGAAGAACCAATAATGGCAACCCTGATTCTGAGGAACATCGTGAAAGTAAGGTGGTTGACCTCACTCAACTTCAATTGAATTATCAGCAGAAGGATGCTGATCACCTGGTAAGCAACATCATATCTGATTTTTCAAAAGGGGTTCAAACACGTTTTTCACTTTAGAACTTATATGCATTTAATGCATTTATCTCTAAAATGGAACCCAAGAATGTGGATGAAGCCCTGAAGGATCCGGATTGGGTTTGTGCTATAGAAGAAGAACTTCATCAGTGTGAGAGAAATAAGGTTTGGTGTCTGGTTCCCAAACCCAAGGACAGAACTGTGATTGGAACACAGTGGTTGTTTAGAAACAAGCTCGATGATACTGGGAATGTTGTGAGAAATAAAGTCAACCTTGTGGTTAAGGGATATAACCAACAAGAAGGAATAGATTATGATGGGACATTCGCACATGTAGCTCGTCTTGAGGGGATTTATCTATTGATTGCTTATTCGGCTCATCATGGGTTCAAGCTTCAACAAAAGGATGTAAAGACCGCCTTTTTGAATGGCATTCTTAAAGAAGAAGTTTTTTGTTGAGCAAACTCCTGGTTTCGAAGACGTCGCCCAGCCGGACCATGTCTTCAAACTCGACAAAGTACTCTATAGGTTGAAATAGGCTCCAAGAGCTTGGTATGATAGATTGTCTCAGTTTTTGCCTCAACATGGGTATGTTCGAGGGCAAGTTGATAAGACTCTATTTCTTCTCAAGGAAGAAAAGCACACTTTGGTTGTGCAGTTATACGTCGACAACATCATCTTCAAGTCGACAAATGACAAGCTGGTAAAGAAGTTTGCCAACCTCATGGCCAGTGAATTTGAGAGGAGTATGGTTGGTGAACTCAAGTTCTTCTTAGGACTTCAAGTTGTTCAAGGAAATGATGGCATAAGGGTGCATCAACAGAAGTATTTCAGGGAGTGCCTTAGGAAATTCGATTTGATAGCTCAAAATCATTTGCCACACCCATCTCCCCCACTACTTCTCTAGGAAAAGATGAGAACGAGAAAAAAGTTGACTAAACATTGTATCGAGTAGGGGTGGGCACGGTCGGTTAACCGGAGTTTCGGTTAATCGGACATCGGTTAACCGGAACTTCGGTTAGTAAATTTCAATAACCATAACCGTACCGTTCGTTATCGGTTAACCGTTAACGGTTAACCGTGAAACTCGGTACGGTTTATCGGTTAACCGACTTGTTTTAATTTTAAATAAAAAACAGATTTTTAATACAAAAATTGCCTTATTTTTTAATAAAATAAACTTAAAATAATTAAATGCAAAATAAAAAGAAATATCCAAAATAAAAATAAATATTTAATTCAAAACAAAGCATTCAAATATTAAAAAATGAGTTGCTTGGGTGAAATAATATACAGAGGCTTCTACATATTCAATTATTATTTTTCTTTACACTACACACTGGCTTGAAGATATTGGTAGAGATTTATGAAATTCAACCATTGAAGTTGTGCGATCCTTTAACTAGCTAGCTATGTTTGATGTTGTTAGATATTATTGCATACTTCTTACTGTTAGTTAAATATTTCACAGAGGTATTTATTGAAAAAGGAAAACAAGCAAGACGTAAGTTGTTGCTCTCTATGACTCTCTCTCTGTAGTACCATGCCAAAGCAGGTAATGTGCCATATAGTCACATCCTTTGCCAAGCATCTAAAATCAGTGAAGGAAGAAGCAACTCATTTCTTAACTACTAGTTTTATCCTACATAATGGAACCTTAAAATGTTAGTCAAGCAAATATCAAACATTTTACACATAGTATAGTAAGAAGCCTCTGTATATTATTTCTACATAATGGACGCTTACTTAAAATACACTTATTTTTAACTAAAACCAATTAGATATATAATTCCCTTTTTAAAAACATATAATATATAGTAAAAATATTATCGGTTAATCGGTTAACCGCCCGTGAAAATATTAATAACCGTATCCGAACCGTTGAACCGTTAAAAGTATCGGTTGGTTAACCGTAACCGCTTAAAAAAAAATTTCGGTTCGGTTAACCGTAAAAAGTGATCGGTTTGTCGGTTTTTCGGTTCGGTTTTTCGGTTACGGTTTTTTTGCCCAACCCTAGTATCGAGGTATTATAGGTTCCCTACTTTACCTCATAGCAAGCAGACTAGACATTATGTTCAATGTATGTCTATGTGCTCAATTTCAGTAAAATCCAAGAGAATCTCATCTTGAAGGTATGAAAAGGATACTTAGGTATCTCAAGGGTTCTGATAACATGTGCTTATGGTACCCAACCTCATGTGACTTTAGGCTAGTGATGTCCTCTTTTTAGTCGTGTTTTTTAGGGTTTAGTTGAGTTTGTTTGAGTCTTTTTCTTTATTTTTGTGTGTGGTTTTGAGTCGTTTGTGTAGATTTTCGTATTTGCTTAAGATATGGAGTCTATATAAGCTTTGGTGGTGTTTTGTAGGTTTTTGGAGCTGTTTTGGAGCATTACAAAGAGTAGACGAACGCTAAGGAGAAGCGTGAAGAGAATAAAGGCGGAACGAGGTGAAAGGAATGAAGGATGAGGCATGTACGAGCTCTATGTGAAGTATGGAGACACATTACCGACAAAAGGAGTCGATCAGAGGAAGAATCAAGAGGAAAACAAGTGATAACGACCTACATAACGAGGGAGATGATGCATCGTTAACGAGGTATCTACCGAGGCTATGAGCGTCGTTAACGAGGCTTTGACTAAAAGGAAGAAGCAAGGAAAAATGCCAAGAAACCCTACCGACCCTAACGGGGTTCCTTACCGAGGGGTGCCCGTGTCGGTAGCGGACAAACGAAGTCGGTTTCATTTAATATAATATCCCGTGTCTTTTTATTTTTAGATAGTTTCCTTCGAGATAGATCTTGATAGATTTTATTTCCTTAGGAGTGTGTCTTAGTTGTTGGTATAAAACCCTTGTTTTAACTTTAGTTTTAGAACACGCTACGCTAGAGAAGTTTGTACATGTACGTTTGGAGACGCTTTTCTAGATACGCTTTTTGGGAGACACTTTTGGTTTGCACGTACGTTTGAGAGGAAGGAAAGAACGGTTGTTTGGACGAACGTGTATGTTTCTTTTTAATTCAATTTTATTGTCTGCCATGTTTATGTGTGAGTAGTTTTCTCTTTTCTAAAGTTGGGGTTAGCCCAACAATAGTTGTGAGTGCTTGCTTATGATCATGATTTGAATGTTTTTATCCATAATCCACCTCTTGTGTTTAAATCCTTGTTGAAAGATAAGGAATTTCTCGTTTATAGTTTATTTTGAAAGAGATAACTATAAATTGAAAGAGTTGGCTAGGGTTTTGAAGCGAAGTTTGTTAATCCTAATTAAGGTTTGAGATAGATAGAAAAGTTGATTGATTTAACGAAAGTTAATTGGTCTGCTTGCATGGTTGACGAAAGTTAACATCTTTATGTGATAAAAGCATGATCTTTGTGATTCATTGATGTTTGCATGCATAATTGTTTTATGGTGTTCCCTAAACCTTAGAAGCCTTTCTCTTCTTGATAAAAAAAACCCAATCATTCTCACTTATCTTTGCCCTAAGTTAACTAGATTTGGATCTGACTCTCTCCCGTGGACGAACCTGACTTCGCTATATTCAGCGAGATCTTGATCTATAAATTTATTTGCTTTTTTGGTTGATCAAGAAACCCTTACAACAACTAGTTGGCTACTCAGATGCTAACTTTGCCGGGAACAAGATAAATCGTAAAAGCACATCAAGGATGGCTCAATTTCTTGGACAATGTCTTGTATCTTGGGGTCTCAGAAAAAGAATTCAATTGCTCTCTCTAATGCGGAGGTTGAGTGCATTGTCGTTGCTGCGTGTTATACCCAACTTCTTTGGCTCGTGTAACAACTTCATGTCTATGGGTTGAAGTATGATGGAATTGAATTCCTATACTTTGTGACAATACAAGCGCCATCAACATTTCAAAGAATCATGTTCAACACTCACGAACCAAGCAAATCGAGATTTGTCATCACTTTCTTCGTGACTGTGTTGAAAAAGGGTTGGTGACCTTGGATTTTTGCAGAACAAGTGAACAACGTGCAAACATATTCACAAAGGCTCTCAATCGTGAACCCTTCGAGCAATTTCGTATGGACCTAGGTATGATTTCTCTTAGTTAATCTATTTCCTATCCATATTCCCTAAATGGTTGGCAAGATAAGATGTTCTCTTTATGATTCAATAGTCTTATGATCTTAAGGTGTTAAGTCTTGAATGCTTCCATGTTACACACTCATGAACCATGCATATCATTATGTCTTTATTCATTTCTTTTTGAGTTATGTTTTAAATGCATTTTGAAACCATTCTTTGAGCCCAAAAGAATCAAACCCGATGTTCCTAACCCTCATTACAAGCACAAATGGCGATTGATTCTACAGCTTGCCCAAGCCTGTCATTTTAGGGAGTCGCTATGAGCCTATTTTATGTTATTCATGTTAAAACGGAGACTTATCTACATGATTGAAAAATCCACACAAATATTTTCCTCTGGTTCTCTTTGGTGCCCCTGTGGAAAACCCCAAAGAACCAGGTGTATTCTCTTTCATTGGATGTTGGCAACTCGAGAAAGGTTAGTTATTGTGACTCATGTTGGGAACATGGTTTGTATGGAATTCTTGTTGGTTAAGTGGTTGACTTAGATCAGGTCGAGGAGGTTGACTTCAAAAGTAAGACAAGAATCAACTTTATCCAACGGTATCTTTTTAAATTTGGAAATCTTTTAAAAAAAAGGTGTTTGCCTTTTCAGTTCATTCAAGGAGATCTTTAAGAAGATCTAGTTTCCAATCAAATCTTCTACAGTGCAAGTATAAATAAAGAGAAGCCCCACAACCCTCTCAATCTAGATATGCTACTTGCCGCCATTCAAAAAGCCAAACAAACTCCAACTCCTCTCATGCTCGAAGCCCCACAACCCTCTCAATCTCAAGAAATTTGGCCAAACTTCTCAAAATCCATCTGAAAAATCTGTTCTTCCTCAAGAATCTTCCCACACCGAAGCCTCTCAAGAAGACCTGCATCTTTCTCCTCAAAAATCTCCCCCAAAATCACCAATTTCAGAGGGGAAATCAAAAGAGCAAGATGAGTCGACACATGTGTTAGGGCTTGAAAATCCCGAAACACAAGACATGCAAGGAGATTTCGATTCCATCCAGGATTTGGTTCAATCAATTGAGGCTATGGAGACTCAAGAAATCGAAAAAGAAATAACGCCCGTGGAGAAGACGGCTACTGTTGCATTAGCGGGAAAATATGCTCAGGTCCACAGCCTTCCTAAACTCAATGACCCAAGCAAGGTGGTTGACACAGTCTAGGTTCCCGACTCTCCTTTATAGCCTCTGAACTTTGAGGGTCATGATGACTCAAACTAAGGTACTCCTAGTGATACGACTCTATCTACTCTTAAGGTTGTTGCTAGACAACTGTTTGAGTCTAAGGAAGAAATTGCTAGACAACTGTTTGATTCTTCCGAGAAGTCTAATGATGAAGATAGTGTGATTACTAAGGAACTTAGGAAACCTAAGAATAGGGATTTTGTTGCTAAGGTTACTCGAAAAAGAGTAAGGGAAGTATCTCCTACACCTCCTGGTTCTGAGGGTGGGCACTCTGTTGTGTCCAAGAAAATAGTGAGGGGGAAAAAGAGCAAAAAGGCTCCTACTAGAGCGAGTGGACGACTTGCTGTGACTGGGAAACCTAAAAAGTTGAGTGTTGATAACAAGGTTGAAGGGGGAATTAATATTGCTCAGAGAGAGTTTGTGAAGGAACTCATTGTGGATGATGATGAGTTAATCGAGGCAACAAGATTAAAAGCAGTTTCTGAGTTGTTATCGTTCCATGTTTGGGAACATCTATTCAAAGAAGAAGAAAGTTTCAATCCGGGGTTAGTCAGAGAATTCTATAAGTCAGTGACTGTGGAGGATAGAGAGAAAACGACTACGGGAACTTATGAAATCAATGGAGAAAAGTTTACAATGTCAAGCTTGGAGATAGCTACCTTGATGAAGGTACCTCAAAAGTCCTATGTTGGGTATCACAAAGGCTCATGGCTAGAGGAAGTGGATTCTAATGAGTTATTCAAGGTGGTAACTGAGGTGGAAGAAGTCGAGAGTGGCTCCTTTGTCACCAACTCGATGAGTGCTGAATGGAAGGTCCTCTTAACTTGGGTGATAAGCAACCTCATCCCAAGGGAGCAATAGTGTAGCATTGCCATGATCTAGGATATTCTGCTCATGGATAAAATTCTCAAGAAAGAATCTTTTAACTTTGCTCGCTTATTGCTTCTCCACATGCAGTTTGTAAGAGGAAGTCCACGTCATGCACTTCATTTTGCTCCATTGTTAAGAAAATTCTGGAATACCATGAGGTGTACGAAGCCGAGGAAGAAGTTGAGCACATTTGCAACCTCAACCATGATATTGTTCGCTAGATGGGCTTTAAGATGATGAATGATAAATGGGTATCCAGGGATGCTGGTAAGGATGTTACTTCTGATGATGAGATGGTAGATGCTGAGTTGGGCAACACTGTTGAAGAAGGGGAACGTTCGTAACCTGGTTCCGTTATGAAAATGTTGATTGTTCTCCAACGCCATCACTAGGATTTTCTAGGAAAAGTTGGGTGATTTGAACCCCGTTGGAGGATTCACGAACGAATCTTTGCATGGACTCATATTGGGTCTTCTTCACCAACGAACCGATAGTTTGAAGCGTTGTTCGCCTAGACTGGGTTGAGAATAGAAGTGAAAGGGTTTAAGAAGGTGTCAAGTGTGACCTAGACGAGGAGAGTATGGGGTTGGGAGGAGAATTGTGTTTGACGCCCAAATGATAAATGCGGGAACCATCTGGCAACAATTCGATATCAAAGTTAAGCGTAAGGGAATACAATGAGAGGAGACTCCTATATATAGAGGAGCTCCTAGGAAAAAAACCGTAGCTAGAAAGCCCTAGGCATGGGCGGCACAAGGGAGATGCATGCAAGCGGCCCAAGGTGATGTGATTCTATCGACATCCGAGCCCACAATGGAGCACACGTCGGAACACTTGGAGGAGCCACGGCATACCCTAGATGCGCCTGCTCTAGACGCGCATACAAGCTTGGATGGTGGCGCCCCCTTGTGGATGGATGATGGCGCGCCTTTGCCAAGGGACGGTGTGCCCTTGCACACGACTGGAGGTGCGCCCTTGCATGGGGATGGCGCGCCTGGCCAAAAGGCGGATTTCGGTTTTGATGGTGCTAAATCTCAAGGAGCCACACCTTATCTAGGTCGTATTACGCGATCCCGAGCTAAATCCATTCTATGTCAAGTACAAGAGTAGCTCATGGGGTGTAGCTTTCCGAAGGAGTGTAATGAAGATGGTTGGAGTCTTATCTTGCTTCATGGCTCTAAGTGACAATTCTACGGTTAAGGACAATTAGTATGTTTTCGGGTTAATTTATGTAATTTCCTTAAGTGAGGGGGCTGATTTTTTGAGGCGTTGTATTAGGTTATATGGCCGGCCTCCCCCTCCTCCTTCTCTTAGACTTGGACGAAAATACTCTCTTGTTGTTTCTTTACTTTGTTCAATCTAGTTTGCATTTCTTTCGTTCAATCTCGTTGTTCGATTGTTGGTGAGTAATATCCAACAATCTTGCATCTTAGTTTGCTCAATTCTTGGTGAGTCATATCCAAGGTTTGAGCATCCATATCCAACAATCCATCAATCCACTTCCAAACGCTCCATCCATCGATCCATCTCCATCTCGGTGGAATTCTGCACCACGTCAGTATTTTCACCATAAATTCCAAATTACATATCATTTGACTCTCAAATTTTTAGGGTTAAACTAGACTCAGAGATCTAAATTCTCGTTTTGGAATCACCCAATTCCGAGTTCGGACAAGGAAGATCCAGCCAGTTGAAGACGGGTCAGATTCCTTGGTGTTTGTTGTCGGAATTCCTTGGATTCTCTTGGCGATCTCTTTGCACCACCTCCATCACCACAGATCCGGCCATCAAGTGTTATCAGATCCACGCGAAGGTATCACCATATAAACCTTGTTTTGAACTTGAATTTCCACTTGTTGCAAGTTTTTGGTTCGAAATTGTTGTGTGGCTGCGTTGTTGTTGTGTATGGCATTAGAGGTTGTCTTTGTCTTGTGTTGTTGTGGACGTTTTTTGTCTTGAAATTGTTGTTGTCTTGACCGAGTTTGGTGCTCATCCATGGCTGCAAAACCATGCTAAAAAACGTCCATGGATAGACTCCAAAGGTCCATTTAATTTGGTAGTTGAAAGGTTGTTCCTATTGCTAGTTTAATGCCTTCAACTAGTAGATGTATTGATTGATCCTTTGCTGAATTTGTGGCTTACAAAACGTGGGATTTGAGACCAAAAACCAGCCTTTCTTTTGTCTACGTTACATGCTTGTGAAAGATTCGGTGCTAAGATACGGGAACGACACCAAGACGGAACATCTTGTGCTGTTGTTTAAGTGCCTTTGAATTTTTGTTGAAAATCAGAAAAATCTTGTCCGGCGGCGTAAACCTAATAAGGGGCCGGGCACAGAAAAAAAGATTAAGACTAGAAAAACCTTTTCTGGCGGCGTAAAGCTAATAAGGGGTCGGGCACGGAAAGAGTAGTCATCTAGTAGTGCCTAGCAAAGGCCTACTCGAATATATAAAAAAAATTAATTCATTCCTTATACTTGATGTTTTGTCTTGGTGGTTTAGTAGCTTCCTAGCATTGTTTTTCCTAAGCAAGTGTGTGGTGAATCTTGTCTTTGTTGCTCTTTGTTGTTTTTACCTACTTGCAACTTGTCGGATTTTCATCTCGGGCAAGTCTTGGTGGTTAATTCAAGTGCACTCTATACCTTGATCTTTGTCGTGTTTTTAAGATGACAAGTGTAGGTGATGAGAAGGATAAGCAACAGGTTGAAGAGACGTCCACTAGTTCGGTGGCTGCCATGTTGCAATCCTTGCAACAATCCATGGAAGCTATGGAGACTCGTATCACTAACCGAATGGCTGATTTGGAGAGCCAAGTACAAGGCCGAGATGATAGAGCACGGTTGCCTCAAACGGGGACTCTACCAAGTGTGTTACAAAGCGCTAACCAAGTGGAGTCGTTGCATGAAGAGGCCTCTACGTCTTACTTGCCAAACACGGAGGCGCAAGCATCCATCAGTGTGAGTACCTCCATGGAGATTATGCCTCTTTTACATTCCTCCTACGAGCTTCCACAATCCACACTTTGTGGCCAATTCCGGGGTAAGGCCTTCATTCGCTGCATTTCCTAATAATATTCCTATTAGTTCTACTAACTTTTCAGGATATGGAGCGTCGAGCTATCAAGAGGCCAATGCAGCAACGGCCACTCAACCCCCACCTATTTTGCATCTACCGAGGTGTGGCCAACCTCCTAGAGGGCCGGCCAATGTAGCCGCAGGGCAGCCTTAGCAAGGCGCGCCGATGCACTACGAGGAGCGGCCCCGGGAACCCCATCACGGCATTAAGCTGAACGTGCCGAATTTTTCGGGAACTTCCGACGCCGATGCATGCCTTGATTGGCTTGCCAAGGTGGAGTCAATCTTTGACTTCTATGGATATGATGATGCTAGGCGAGTGGCCATGGCGGCCATACATTTTACCGACTTTGCTTACCAATGGTGGCTCGAGGACAAGGCCTTGAGGAGAGCACGTCGGATGCCTCAACTCAACACTTGGCAAGATCTAAGAGAGGCTTTAGAGGAGCGGTTCAAGCCTCAAGATTATACGGATCGCATCCATGCCAATTTGGAGCAAGTGCGTCAAGGAAACCGGACTCCCGACGAGTTTTACAACGAGCTGCGTATGCTCATTTTTCGTTCCCGCGTAAAATTTCCCGACGGGTATGTTATCTCTAAATTTGTCAATGGGTTAAATTTGGAACTAAAAAATGTTGTGAGTTTGCAGCACTTTAGTAGGGGTACCGATATTGAGCAAGTGCTTCATTACACCAACCATATCTACAAGCAACTTGCTCAACGGTGTTCAAGTTCAACGACTTCTCGAGCGTGGAAGCCTTCATCCACGACTCCTAGGGCACCACCAACTCAGTTTAGGAAGACGGAAGTAAGGAAGGACTCGACTCCTCAACCGAAGAAAGATTTCCCTCCACGTCCTCGGCAAGAAGGAGGAGGACGGGCGAGCGATGTGAAGTGTTTCAAGTGCCTTGGCCATGGGCACTATGCTCGGGATTGTCCCAACGACAGAAGGTTCTTCTTAACTCCCAAGGGGAGTACGAGTACGAGGAGGAAGGGGCTGCGGAAGAGGAAGAGGAGAGCCCCGAGGTTGAGGAAGACGGCCTCCATGTCACCGCTGAGGAGGGAGAGTGCTTCGTGGTCCAACAGACGCTCTTCATGACGGAGAACACCACCACACCTAGTCAACAGGAAGTTATCTTTCACACTCGATGCAAAATCATGGATAAGGTATGTAGTGTGATTAACAATAGCGGATCTTGTTGTAATATTATTAGTCAAGAGGTGGTGGATCGCTTTTCCTTGAAAACTACTTGCCATCCTTTACCTTATCCTTTATGTTGGTTGAGTTCTAACGCCCCGATCCAAGTCAAGGAAAGGGCTCATATTTGCTTTTCTATAGGGCCTTACAAGGATGAGGTGGAGTGTGATGTGGTGCCGATGATCGCTTGTCATCTCCTTTTGGGACGCCCTTGGCAATATGACAAGGGAGCTATTCATGATGGCGTCTCCAACGAGTGTCATTTCCAAATGGAGGGAAAGAAGGTGACGTTGCACCCGATGACTCCCCGTGAAATTATGTTGGATCAGGCAGCGAAGGAGCAAAGAAAGAAGCATGCGCTTCGGGAGGGAAAGAAGGACAAGAAGCTAGCTTTAGGCGGCCCTTCTACACCCTTACTTTTGGCCAAACCGAAGGAAATACTTCATACATTCAAGGGAAGTGGCGTTTGTCTTTTGCTTGTTTTTCAAGAATCTTATTTATCTTCCCAAGAATTAGTTGATCTTCGTCCTTCTATTTCTAATCTTTTGCAGGACTTTGAGTAGCTTTTCCAAGAAGAGGTGCCAACGGGACTACCACCGCTTAGAGGAATCGAGCATCAAATCGACTTTGTCCCCGGTGCTACTCTACCGAACCGTCCAGCCTATGGAGCCAATCCGGAGGAAACTAAGGAGCTTCAACGACAAGTTCAAGAGCTCCTTGATAAGGGCTATGTGCGTGAGAGCCTCAGCCCGTGTTGTAATACCTTGGTATCTGTTTTAGATAGGATTTCGTTACTTGGATAATTTTTATATTTAATCGGTTTCTTTTTTTTTATATAAATAAATATTCTGAAAATTATTATTATTTATATATAATAATTATTACGCGATAGTGATTATTTGATCGTTAAATGTAGTCTATCTCGTTTCCTAATCAATAAGGCATGTTGACATGCTAATTAATTCTTCTAAATGTTCAATGCACAACCCGAGTATATATGAGTATAATTGGCATTATCTTGGGAATCATTAATTAATGAAAGGATAAAATTGATTGTGCGATTGACGTATTACCTGTATAAATATAAAGGTCGGAATATATAGACGTGTAATTGCAAACGAACAAGTGTGATAAGCCCAAAATCAACACGTTTCTTCCTCTAATATAATACGTGTTCCATCATCCTTGATGCTTATCATTGGGAAAAGTTGAATAACAAAATCATGAAAGAAGCTTATCTAGTTCTTCCTCTCGGTTCCTTTCCAACCTTCATTTTGTCATTTCCGTTGCTCGTAACCATTCCTATTCCAATCATAGTTCAACCCCTAGCCACCACTTGTCCCTATTGTAAACCTCCAAGAATACCTTCCATGGTGGATTACCGAGACCTTGTTTGAGAAATATCGGTGGTCCGTTCCAACCTCAGTTTCCATGTCTGGTGAGTTGCAAAGCACCCACATATCCTTAGTTACGTAATATTTTTCTTAAGAAATATTATAATATCATGTTTAAGTGGAACCGTTTGAAATATGTGTGGTTAACATGAATATCAACTATATATATAATAATGGATTATGGATTATGGTAGTATATATAATAACGTGAATGTCAACTAGGTTCAAAGTGTTAGCTAATGATTTTTCTTGAATTTTTAAGATTTGGTGGTTGGAATAAGTTAGTATGGTGGAACCAGTTTTATATTTTAAGCGTTCCCGTTTGGTTTAGACATGGTTTGCTAATAGTACTTTGAGGATCTTTAATAATGTAATTATGGTTAAATGTTTAAGAAAGGTCTTGACTTGGACTAATTAATTAGTAGATCCAAGTAGTTATGGTATGGAAATGGATAAATGAAAGGGTGAATATAATTAATCTAATAGGCATATACTTTAATATCGATTCAACTCGCGGGCTACTTAGAGTTGAAACCTTTTCTTATACTTTTACTTGAATCGGCTAAACTGCCATTTCTTATAAAAGTTTTATTTTTATTCTTAGGCATGTAGTTTGATCAAGCCTATTCTTTCATGTGTGGATCTTCGTTTAAGGTAAGTCGTCTAGACTTACTTAGCTTGCGATCATGCTATGTGTTGAACTAGTAAATTGAATGTGTGGAACTCTATTTTGGAATACTATTCCATACTATATTTTCATATTTGAATGCTATTGGAATAGTTTCAATAATTTTTATTGTGTGCAACTTGATCTCTGCGGGTGTGATTATGGACACGGACAAGTCGGTGGAGAAGAGACCCCGGACATAGTCATGCGGCGTGTGGAGATCACCTTCAAAAATTGATTGTTTTGGCAAGTGCTCTAGTAGAGGCTTAGCCGGGGAAAGAAGGGTGATGGGAAAGAAAATGGGCATGATTTTAGCGTGCGTGCTAGCCGTGTACCATGTTTCAAAGGCAGGTTCGGGTTGCCTGAATTGGAGAATGATTATGGCTTAGGTTATGGATGATTTGGGGCTAGTTGTTGTGATATATATATTGCATGATCGATTTATTGATCAATTAATTTTATGCTTATGGATTATGGTGGAATTGAAGGTTGGTTTGGAAATTGATATGCCAATCTATATAATTATATAATGCGTTTTGGATGTACATATTTGTTTGGTATGTATATGAATGATTGATTGTATTATCTTAATAATCTATGTTTTATTCTACATGTTTGATTTGCCCGTTTGGCCCATACCAGGACCGTTAGCTAATGTGTTTATATTCCAATGTTTTTAGGTAAAGATTCTGGTGTGGGAGATGTGCCAGGAGATCAATTTCTGGATGGCGATGCTTGTTCTCGACGTAACGTGTCATAGGGAAAGGATGTTGGTTTAAGTCTTTTTGTTGTCTAAGCCAGTTGGTTTTTGTGGCAAGAAGGTCTAAGGAAATTTTATATAGAAACTCGGTAGTATAGTCAGTTTAGTATGGGGTTTTAATTTCTTCCTGGTTGCATGCATAATGTTTTGTTAAATCGATTGTAAATATAAGTTGGATGTTTTATTGGCTTTTCTTACTGTGCCTTTGTTGCAAGGTCCAATATTTGTGAATTTGTTGTCAGGCTTGTTTTGGTGGACCCAAATGTGGTCCACAACCAGGTAACAACCCGGACTATAAGATGGGGTGTTACAGATTGGTATCAGAGCGAGGTTGATAACAAGGGCACAAGGTCCTAACGATAGAGCATGTGAGGTCCAACTTAGAGTTCCTTTTAAACAAAAACTTGATTTTGGGGCATTATGCATTTGGGATAGAAAGACACGTCGAGACGTCATCATCATACAGGAAGATCTCCTTAAACATTTTCCTTGTTTAGTAGAATATATATTTATATTAACTTAAGTGATTTATTATACTTTAACGTGCTTCAGTCATGATAAGAGGTAGAGGAAGACCTAGAGGTAGAGGATGACCTAGAGGCAGAGGAAGGGGAATTGCTATCGAGCCTCTAGTTGAGGAAACTGTTGAAAGCCAAGGACCAGTTGGAGGTGTTCCTTTAGGACAAAATGACAATCGTTCTAACGTTGGAAGCATTAGATCAGTAGGTCAAGGTGTAGCTAGATCAAGGTCTCTTGGTAATAATGAAGCTCAGGGGCAACCTCCCGCTCCAGTGCCTGCTGGATTACCTGAGATACGGACCTTGGTTGAAGAAAGGGTTATGTCCTTTTTGCAAAATCTTTTTAGGAGTGATCAAGCACCAAATTCTGCTGCTGCTGTTTCTCAACCATCTGGTTCAAGGGCGCCAAATTTCCAAGGATCCGCTGCTAGAATGTCACCACCACCCCCTAATAGGGTGCCAGATGTTCCAAGACCGCCACAAGTAGTTAATGAAGCATCTGAAGGATCAATACAAGTTGAGAGGGGTCATCAAGATTCAGGGCCTGACAAGTGGCTTCGTGAGTTCAGCTACATGAAACTTCCCTTCTTCACAGGAGCTTACGAGAAGGATGTGGATTTGTGGTTGAGACAAGTTACTTCTGCTCTCAATACGATTAAGGCACCTAATGATAGAAAGGTATCTCTAGCTCAAAGCTTGCTTAGAGATAATGCTTTTAACTGGTGGTCTCTGCAGATTCTCGATCATGAGGTGAGTTTTGAGGAATTTTCTCAAATGATAAGAAACCAGTTTTGTCCAACTGCTGTTAGAAATGTTCGAGCTCAAGAGTTCATCAATGCAAAGCCTGAAAATATTTCTGTAGCATAAGCTGCTCAGAAGTTTCAAAGAGATTTGACTTATGTAGAAGATACGGTGACCACTGAGAAGCAACGCATTCAAGCTTTCTCCCACAGAATGAAACCTGAGATTCGACAGTATGTGGCCAGATTTCAATGTCCTACTTTGAGGGAATATCAGAATGTTGCTATGGCATATGAGATGGAAAATCCAGCTTTTAGATGTTCTGAGGTCACCCAGGGAAGTGGCAAGAGGCAAAAGACCCCAATAGGATTCAAGGATGATAAGAGGCCAAGCTTTACACCTCAAGGAGGTACTAACTTTGGTGTAAGGCAAGGACAACCATATGCCCAACAAGGTCAATTTCAAAAGTCTGGAGTTTCAGCTGGGCCAAGAAAATGTTATAATTGTGGGAGTACTGACCATCTGAGAAATACTTGCAACAAGCCACCGATAACTTGCTATAATTGTGGACAAAAAGGTCATCTTAGGACTTTTTGTCCAAACAAAGGGGTTGCTCCTTTTCAAGGTTCGTCACCTGCTTTTGGGTCAACTGGAGGATCTCAATCCATACTACCTCCGCAGACTTACAGCTCAGTGGGACAGGGTCGAGGTAGAGGTCGCGGTAGTGCAGTTGGGAGTTCAAGGACTAATCCACCTCGAGCATTTGAGATGAGAAAGGCTGAAGAACCAAATGCGCCGACGGCTACAGGTACAATCTGGATCCAATCTGAGCCTGTTAAGATTTTATTTGATACTGGTGCTACCCACTCTTTTATTGCTACTGCATGCGTAGATAGGTTACATTTGATTTGTTCTACTGGTATTCCTTTTGTGGTTGGTTTACCGGATGGTAGTAAAGTCAGTGGGGAGAAAGAAATCCTTAAATGTCCAATTCGCATAGGGGATCGAGACTGGTTAACAGATTTTATCGTAATGGCTCTACCAAATGATGACGTAATCTTGGGGTTGGACTGGATGAAGCGATACCGAGCAGTGTTGGATATTCATAGGGGAACTGTGACATTAACTGCCGATGATGGTTCCAAACATGTATGGAAAGATTCAAGAAAGGAGAAGGAGGGAGCAATAATTAGCGCAATGAAGGCGGCTAAGTTGATAAAAGATGGTTGTATAGGCTACTGGTGTTATATCTTGCAAGAAGATAGACAAGTTCCAAAGGTTAGTGAGATTCCTGTAATGCAAGAATTTGAAGATGTTTTTCCTGAGGAGTTGCCAGGGCTACCACCTCAACGTGAGGTAGACTTCAGTATTGACCTAGAACCAGGTACCAGACCAATATCGCGAGCTCCTTATCGTATGGCTCCAATGGAAATGCAAGAGTTGAAGACTCAATTGGAGGAGTTGTTAGAAAAGGGATATGTACGCCCTAGTGCGTCACCTTGGGGAGCTCCAGTTTTGTTTGTAAAGAAGAAAGACGGGTCGTTAAGATTGTGTATCGACTATCGTGAGTTGAATCGGGTTACCATCAAAAACAAGTACCCGTTGCCCAGAATTGATGACCTACTAGATCAATTACAAGGAGCTGTGGTATTCTCTAAGATTGATTTACGATCTAGATATCACCAGTTGAGAATCCGAGAAGAAGATATTCCAAAGACAGCATTTCGTACTAGATATGGGCACTATGAATTTGTGGTGATGCCCTTCGGGCTGACAAATGCTCCAGCCGTATTCATGGAATTGATGAACCGAATCTTTATTAATTATTTAGATCGGTTTGTGGTAGTGTTCATAGATGATATATTAGTATATTCACAAAGCCACGAGGAGCATGCTGATCATTTGAGAACAGTTTTAGAAGTTTTGAGACACCACCAATTGTTTGCCAAGTTATCAAAGTGTGAATTCTGGATGCCAGAGGTAACATTTCTGGGTCATGTTGTGTCTGCTAGAGGAGTGATGGTTGATCCAACAAAGATCGAAGCTGTGGCAGCCTGGGAACCTCCAAGGAATGTGAAGGAGGTACGTAGTTTCTTGGGTTTGGCTGGGTATTACAGACGGTTTGTAGAAGGATTTTCTTCTATAGCCCAACCATTAACCAATCTGTTACGTAAAACAACAAAATTTGAGTGGTCAAATGTCTGTTAGAAAAGTTTTGATGAATTGAAGAACAAATTGACTTCTTCTCCGGTCTTAGCTCTTCCTCAAGGGAATGGAGGGTATGTTATATATAGTGATGCTTCGAAACTTGGATTAGGTTGTGTTCTACTGCAGAATGGTAGAGTAATTGCTTATGGTTCAAGGCAGTTAAAACCGAATGAGCAGAATTACCCGACACATGATCTAGAGTTAGCTGCTGTGGTTCAGGCGTTGAAAATTTGGCGTTATTATCTGTATGGAGCAACTTGTCAGATTCTAACAGATCATAAGAGTCTTAAGTATATCTTCACCCAACGAGAGCTCAATATGAGACAACGTAGGTGGCTTGAACTGATTAAGGATTATGACCTAGAGATCCTTTATCATCCAGGCAAGGCAAATGTTGTTGCTGATGCACTCAGCCGAAAATCTTCCCAGGAAAGAATGTTGTCACACTTGACTGCTCAATCGTATCTGCAAAAGGATTTGATAAGGAATGGAATTGAAGTATGGATTCAGAGATATCAAGGTCAGTTACGTACTTTAGAATACCAACCTAGTTTAATAGAGGAGATCCGCAAAAAGCAAGAGAATTGCTCGATGATTCAAGATATTTGTCAGAGGGTGCACCAAGGAGAAGAACATGAATTTGAAATTCGAGAAGATAGGAATTTTGAGAATTCATGGACGAATATGTGTACCCCGAGATCAGGAGCTAAGACAGAAAATGCTTCAAGAGGCTCACTCTACACTCTATTCAATACATCCAGGAGCTAGCAAAATGTATAAAGACCTTAAGCAGCATTATTGGTGGGAAGGTCTAAAGTCTGATGTAGCTAAGTTTGTGGCACGATGTCAGGTTTGTCAACAGGTCAAGATTGAATACCAAAGACCAGCAGGAGAACTCCAACCACTCTCTATACCGGAATGGAAATGGGAAGACATATCGATGGATTTTGTTACAAGATTACATAACAGCCGTGGACATGATGCTATCTGGGTTGTAGTTGATAGACTAACAAAGACAGCACGTTTCCTTCCAATTAGTGAGTCTTGGCCAGTGAATAGATTAGTAGATGTGTATATAAAGTAGATAGTCAGACTGCATGGTGTGCCAAAGACCATTGTTTCTGATAGAGATGGTCGTTTCACATCGAGATATTGGCAAAAGGTGAATGAAGCTTTGGGCACAAAACTTCATTTCACTACTGCTTACCACCCACAGTCAGATGACAAACAGAGAGAACAATTCAAACCCTTGAAGACATGCTGAGAGCTTGTGTTCTAGACTGGGGTGGAGGTTGGTGTGAGCATCTAGAGCTGATTGAGTTTGCATATAACAATAGTTGGCACTCATCGATTCAGATGGCTCCCTACGAGGCTTTGTATGGTCGAAAGTGCAGAACACCACTATGTTGGAATGATCCGTCAGACATGGTGGGTGAAAGACCCCAGATGATACAAGATACCATCGAGAAGGTAGCGCTGATTAGAGAACGTATGTTAGCTGCACAGAGTCGTCAAAAGTCTTATGCTGATAGAAGGCGACGACCTTTGGAATTTGAAGTTGGAGCGCATGTATGGTTACGAATATCTCCTACTCGAGGAGTAAGAAGATTTGGTATCAAAGGGAAATTAAGTCCTCGATACATCGGGCCATTTGAAATCCTAGAAAAAGTAGGAGAAAGAGCATATCGTTTGGCTTTACCTCCATCTCTAGAAGGGGTTCATCCAGTATTTCATGTGTCTCAACTGAGACAGTATATACCAGACCCTAATCATAAGCTTAGTTATGAAGAACTGAGGATTGAGCCTGATCATACCTTTGTAGAGCAGCCAATAGCAATTTTAGATCGTCGTATGAAGAAATTGCGGAACAAAGAGATTCCGTTAGTGTTGATCCAATGGTCTCGACGAGGATTTGAGGAAGCCACTTGGGAAACTGAGGCTAGTATACAACAAAATTATCCTGATCTTTACCCTAGCTTGATAGCAGGGATGAGTTAGAGGTTTAGCAGGTGAGTTAGTGTTCATGACTTACCTTAGCTTATAGATTATTCAATATTGATGAATTTCTTGAAGTGTTTAGTCATACGAAAGTGAATGCTAGATTCTATGATTAGTAGAAATTGATATGATTGAATAGGTAGCCCTTTGTGCTTGACTTTAAAATGATCTTTTTAGCTCTGAATTATGTGAGGTTGATGAAATTTTTGCAATGGTTGTTAGTATAAATATGATGTTTATCAGTGCTCTAATACAAGTTTCGAGGACGAAACTTCATTTTTAAGGAGGGGTATATGTAATACCTTGGTATCCGTTTTAGATAGGATTACGTTACTTGGATAATTTTTATATTTAATCGGTTTCTTTTTCTTTTATATAAATAAATATTCTGAAAATTATTATTGTTTATTTATAATAATTATTACGCGATAGTGATTATTTGATCGTTAAATGTAGTCTATCTCGTTTCCTAATCAATAAGGCATGTTGACATGCTAATTAATTCTTCTAAATGTTCAATGTACAACCCGAGTATAATTGGCATTATCTTGGGAATACTTAATTAATGAAAGGATAAAATTGATTGTGCGATCGACGTATCACCTGTATAAATATAAAGATCGGAATATATAGACGTGTAATTGCAAACGAACAAGTGTGATAAGCCCAAAATCAACACGTTTCTTCCTCTAATATAATACGTGTTCCATCATCCTTGATGCTTATCATTGGGAAAATTTAAATAACAAAATCATGAAAGAAGCTTATCTAGTTCTTCTTCTCGGTTCCTTTCCAACCTTCATTTTGTCATTTTCGTTGCTCGTCACCTTTCCTATTCCAATCATAGTTCAACCCCTAGCCACCACTTGTCCCTATTGTAAACCTCCAAGAATACCTTCCATGGTGGATTACCGAGACCTTGTTTGAGAAATATCGGTGGTCCGTTCCAACCTCAGTTTCCATGTCTGGTGAGTTGCAAAGCACCCACATATCCTTAGTTACGTAATATTTTTCTTAAGAAATATTATAATATCATGTTTAAGTGGAACCGTTTGAAATATGTGTGGTTAACATGAATATCAACTATATATATAATAATGGATTATGGATTATGGTAGTATATATAATAACGTGAATGTCAACTAGGTTCAAAGTGTTAGCTAATGATTTTTCTTGAATTTTTAAGATTTGGTGGTTGGAATAAGTTAGTATGGTGGAACCAGTTTTATATTTTAAGCATTCCCGTTTGGTTTAGACATGGTTTGCTAATAGTACTTTGAGGATCTTTAATAATGTAATTATGGTTAAATGTTTAAGAAAGGTCTTGACTTGGACTAATTAATTAGTAGATCCAAGTAGTTATGGTATGGAAATGGATATATGAAAGGGTGAATATAATTAATCTAATAGGCATATACTTTAATATCGATTCAACTCGCGGGCTACTTAGAGTTGAAACCTTTTCTTATACTTTTACTTGAATCGGCTAAACTGCCATTTCTTATAAAAGTTTTATTTTTATTCTTAGGCATGTAGTTTGATCAAGCCTATTCTTTCATGTGTGGATCTTCGTTTAAGGTAAGTCGTCTAGACTTACTTAGCTTGCGATCATGCTATGTGTTGAACTAGTAAATTGAATGTGTGGAACTCTATTTTGGAATACTATTCCATACTATATTTTCATATTTGAATGCTATTGGAATAGTTTCAATAATTTTTATTGTGTGCAACTTGATCTCTGCGGGTGTGATTATGGACACGGACAAGTCGGTGGAGAAGAGACCCCGGACATAGTCATGCGGCGTGTGGAGATCACCTTCAAAAATTGATTGTTTTGGCAAGTGCTCTAGTAGAGGCTTAGCCGGGGAAAGAAGGGTGATGGGAAAGAAAATGGGCATGATTTTAGCGTGCGCGCTAGCCGTGTACCATGTTTCAAAGGCAGGTTCGGGTTGCCTGAATTGGAGAATGATTATGGCTTAGGTTATGGATGATTTGGGGCTAGTTGTTGTGATATATATATTGCATGATCGATTTATTGATCAATTAATTTTATGCTTATGGATTATGGTGGAATTGAAGGTTGGTTTGGAAATTGATATGCCAATCTATATAATTATATAATGCGTTTTGGATGTACATATTTGTTTGGTATGTATATGAATGATTGATTGTATTATCTTAATAATCTATGTTTTATTCTACATGTTTGATTTGCCCGTTTGGCCCATACCAGGACCGTTAGCTAATGTGTTTATATTCCAATGTTTTTAGGTAAAGATTCTGGTGTGGGAGATGTGCCAGGAGATCGATTTCTGGATGGCGATGCTCGTTCTCGACGTAACGTGTCATAGGGAAAGGATGTTGGTTTAAGTCTTTTTGTTGTCTAAGCCAGTTGGTTTTTGTGGCAAGAAGGTCTAAGGAAATTTTATATAGAAACTCGGTAGTATAGTCAGTTTAGTATGGGGTTTTAATTTCTTCCTGGTTGCATGCATAATGTTTTGTTAAATCGATTGTAAATATAAGTTGGATGTTTTCTTGGCTTTTCTTACTGTGCCTTTGTTGCAAGGTCCAATATTTGTGAATTTGTTGTCAGGCTTGTTTTGGTGGACCCAAATGTGGTCCACAACCAGGTAACAACCCGGACTATAAGATGGGGTGTTACACGTGTGCCGTGCCCATCATTCTTGTGCCTAAGAAGGACGGCACATGGAGGATGTGCGTTGATTGTCGGGCGATCAACAACATTACTATCAAGTATCGCCATCCGATTCCGAGGCTTGAGGACATGCTTGACGAGCTTCATGGGGCGAGTCTCTTCTCCAAAATCGATCTTAAGAGCGGATACCATCAAATAAGGATGAAGGAGGGAGATGAATGGAAGACAGCGTTCAAAACCAAGCAAGGCCTATACGAGTGGTTGGTTATGCCCTTCGGATTAACCAACGCTCCGAGCACTTTCATGCTCTTGATGAACCACGTCCTCCGACCTTTTATTGGTAAGTTTGTGGTTGTGTACTTTGATGATATTTTAATTTACAACCATGATTTATCATCCCATGTCGAGCACCTTAGGCAAGTGCTTGAAGCTTTGAAAAGGGAGCGCCTATTTGCTAACTTCAAGAAGTGCCACTTTTGTTTGGATCACGTTGTATTTCTTGGTTTTGTTGTGAGTAGGAACGAGATACAAGTGGATGAAGAGAAGGTGAAGGCGATTCAAGAATGGCGAACATCGACAACTATGACACAAGTCCGGAGCTTCCTTGGACTAGCCGGTTTCTACTGCCGGTTTGTTCGTGATTTTAGTACCTTGGCTGCGCCTTTAACCTTCCTTACCAAGAAGAATATTCCATTTATGTGGGGAGAGGCTCAAGAAGAGGCCTTTGCAGCCCTTAAAGCTAAGTTGACACAAGCACCATTGTTGGCTCTTCCCGATTTTGGCAAGATGTTTGAGATAGAGTGTGATGCGTCGGGAATCGGGCTCGGTGGCGTACTTATGCAAGAGGGGCGGCCTATAGCCTATTATAGTGAGAAGCTTGGAGGTTCCGAGCTCAAGTACCCCACGTACGACAAAGAGCTACTTGCTCTTGTTCGAGTGCTACGGGCGTAGGAGCACTATCTCTTGCCTCGGGAGTTTGTTATCCATTCCGATCACGAGGCGTTGAAGTACTTGAGAGGGCAAGAAAAACTGAATCGAAGGCATGCCAAATGGGTGGAGTTCATCGAATCCTTTCCCTATGTCATCAAGCATAAGAAAGGCAAGGACAACGTCGTCGCCAACGCGTTGTCGCGGAGGTACGCTCTCTTCTCTTTACTAGATGCTCGTTTGCTTGGATTTTCTTTTATGAAGGAGTTGTATGCTCATGATGCTGAGTTTGGTGACATTTTTCATGCTTGTTTGAAGGGGGGAGTCGGGATCAATTCTACTTGCATGAGGGTTTTCTTTTTAAGGGAACTCGCTTGTGTGTGCCTAGTGGTTCGGTTAGGCGTTTGCTTGTCCAAGAGGCCCATGGAGGCGGCCTCTGTAATAACTACGGTTTGAAGGATATTTTTGAAATTTTCTCGGATATCCTTTTAACCTCTTTGTTCGTTTTAACGCTTAATCCAATATTTTTTTTGGAGATTAAATCCTAGAAAAAATTGTTGGTGATATCCTAAAATCACAAAGAAATGATTTTATGGATCGGTGTGAATTCTAATATTTTTCAGTGGAAAAAGAATATTTATTGGATAAGCCGTCTTTCAAATTATGTAATGTAAAGGATTTAAAATACAAAACGGAATCTTTAAAAATTAAGGTAGCAAAAGAAAATCATGGAAAATTGGTTTTATTGGTCTACATAATTTACGGAACGTTTTTCGTTTAGTAAGTTTTTTCACCCGAGGTACATAATTTTACCACTTTAACGCGAGTCCTGTTCCGAGACGGGTTTTGAATTTTATAAGCATATTTTTCTATGCTTAATACGGAAGGAACCTAGGAGAATGATTTATTCTCCACAAACATATCTTCTGCTTAGTCAAAGTCTTATCAAATTGTGATAAGAACCAAAAGGAAGGAACGAGAGGAATCAGGTCGGAACGACGCACTAAGGAGAAAGAATTCATTCTTCACCGCCGGCTACATCTTCTTCCTCACCTCCACCTTCCACCTCCATCTTCATCTCCTACCTCATCTCTTCTTCTTCTTCCATTTTTTGTGTGGGATGGTTGTTGTAATGGAAGAAGGAACCAGCAAGAGGACAAGGACGGAATGCTGGCTCGGGAGGAAGGAACCAACCAGAAGTGTTGGTTGTCAATTTGTTGGAATGACAATGCTGACAAGGTTCTTCATGGGCCAAACTTGGCCAAGAAAACAACAACTGATATCGCACTAACGTTCAAGGGTGCTAACTGCTCAAAAGCGACAACAGTCGTGTGTTGTTTTAAGTGTGAGCATGTTGAGTTACTGTAGAGAACGACGTTTTTGTTCTAATATCCGCCTTGAAAGGCATATTCCGCTGGGGAATGCGAGACAACGTAAATGCTCGCTATGTTGGATATTTTGAGATACTGGAAAGAACTGATAAGCTTGTTTATCGGTTGGCATTGCCACCTTCAGTGCATTCTATCCGTAATGTTTTCCTTGATAGTATGCGTTCAATATATCTCATGTACTCAACAGTAATGAGATGGATATTCAACCAAATGACCTCTATGAAGAAAGGCCAGGTTGAATCGTGAATGAGAAAATACCTTTGGTTGGGTTACCTTGGCCTAAAAATGGAAGTGAAGAAAAGACTTCCAGAACCAGGCAGGAAATGCTGAGTCATTTTCCAAAGTTAATGAACGTTGTAAAGAAGAAGTTTGGTAACTAAGCAGTAGTTGCTTAGTGCTTGGTGCAGAAGTAACATCATGTTTTTTTAAGGGGGTACTACAAACTTCTGTATAGGTTTGTAGTGGTGGTGCGTATGTGCTTGTGCTATCTTTCCAGATGATTCGAGTTCTCCTTGGTTTCGAGGACGAAACCATTTTTAAGGGGGTACTAATGTAATAACTGCGTTTTTTAAGGATATTTTTGAAATTTTCTCGGATATCCTTTTAACCTCTTTGTTCGTTTTAACGCTTAATCCAATATTTTTGTTGGAGATTAAATCCTAGAAAAAATTATTGGTGATATCCCAAAATCACAAAGAAATGATTTTATGGATCGGTATGAATTCTAGGATTTTTCAGTGGAAAAAGAATATTTATTGGATAAGCCGTCTTTCAAATTATGTATTGTAAAGGATTTAAAATACGAAACGGAAGCCTTAAAAATTAAGGTAGCAAAAGAAAATCATGGAAAATTGGTTTTATTGGTCTACATAATTTACGGGACGTTTTTTGTTTAGTAAGTTTTTGCACCCGAGGTACATAATTTTACCGCTTTAACGCGAGTCCCGTTCCGAGACGGGTTTTGAATTTTATAAGCATATTTTTCTATGCTTAATACGGAAGGAACCTAGGAGAATGATTTATTCTCCACAAACATATCTTCTGCTTATTCAAATCTTATCAAATTGTGATAAGAACCAAAAGGAAGGAACGAGAGGAATCAGGTCGGAACGACGCACTAAGGAGAAAGAATTCATTATTCACCGTCGGCTACATCTTCTTCCTCACCTCCACCTTCCACCTTCCACCTCCATCTTCATCTCCTACCTCATCTCTTCTTCTCCTTCCATTTTTTGTGTGGGCTGGCTGCTGTAATGGAAGAAGGAACCAGCAAGAGGACAAGGACGGAATGCTGGCTCGGGAGGAAGGAACCAACCAGAAGTGTTGGTTGTCAATTTGTTGGAATGACAATGCTGACAAGGTTCTTCATGGGCCAAACTTGGCCAAGAAAACAACAACTGATATCGCACTAACGTTCAAGGGTGCTAACTGCTCAAAAGCGACAACAGTCGTGTGTTGTTTTAAGTGTGAGCATGTTGAGTTACTATAGAGAACGACGTTTTTTTTTTCTAATATCCGCCTTGAAAGGCATATTCCGCTGGGGAATGCGAGACAACGTAAATGCTCGCTATGTTGGATCTGTTGAGATACTGGAAAGAACTAATAAGCTTGTTTATCGGTTGGCATTGCCACCTTCAGTGCATTCTATCCGTAATGTTTTCCTTGATAGTATGCGTTCAATATATCTCATGTACTCAACAATAATGAGATGGATATTCAACCAAATGACCTCTATGAAGAAAGGCCAGGTTGAATCGTGAATGAGAAAATACCTTTGGTTGGGTTACCTTGGCCTAAAAATGGAAGTGAAGAAAAGACTTCCAAAACCAGGCAAGAAATGCTGAGTCATTTTCCAAAGTTAATGAACGTTGTAAAGAAGAAGTTTGGTAACTAAGCAGTGGTTGCTTAGTGCTTGGTGCAGAAGTAACATCATGTTTTTTTAAGGGGGTACTACAAACTTCTGTATAGGTTTGTAGTGGTGGTGTGTATGTGCTTGTGCTATCTTTCCAGATGATTCGAGTTCTCCTTGGTTTCGAGGACGAAACCATTTTTAAGGCGGTACTAATGTAATAACTGCGGTTTTTAAGGATATTTTTGAAATTTTCTCGGATATCCTTTTAACCTCTTTGTTCGTTTTAACGCTTAATCCAATATTTTTGTTGGAGATTAAATCCTAGAAAAAATTGTTGGTGATATCCTAAAATCACAAAGAAATGATTTTATGGATCGGTGTGAATTCCACGATTTTTCAGTGGAAAAAGAATATTTATTGGATAAGCCGTCTTTCAAATTATGTATTGTAAAGGATTTAAAATACGAAACGGAAGCCTTAAAAATTAAGGTAGCAAAAGAAAATCATGGAAAATTGGTTTTACCGCTTTAACGCGAGTCCCGTTTCGAGACGGGTTTTGAATTTTATAAGCATATTTTTCTATGCTTAATACGGAAGGAACCTAGGAGAATGATTTATTCTCTACAAACATATCTTCTGCTTAGTCAAAGTCTTATCAAATTGTGATAAGAACCAAAAGGAAGGAACGAGAGGAATCAGGTCGGAACGACGCACTAAGGAGAAAGAATTCATTCTTCACCGTCGGCTACATCTTCTTCCTCACCTCCACCTTCCACCTCCATCTTCATCTCCTACCTCATCTCTTCTTCTCCTTCCATTTTTTGTGTGGGCTGGCTGCTGTAATGGAAGAAGGAACCAGCAAGAGGACAAGGACGGAACAATGGCTCGGGAGGAAGAACTCACCACCGCCGGTCTTCTTTGCCTCGCTAAAGTGACGCCGCCGGCGACCACCAGGCTGTCCGACCACCAACCACCATGGGAGCCGCTGTCGGGCAACGCCCAGCCACCCTCGGGCTCGGGGATCGAGCCATGATCGAGCCAAACGAGCCATGGACTCGAGTGAAGGTATATACGATCGAAGTTAATTAGCGGGTTGATTGCGGAGCCACCGTAAGGGCCTTTCGGTTCCGCTTTGCTAATTAAATTTATGGTTTTTATAATCTTGACGTTGATACGGTCCCACAGGTTCAAACCGCTCGAGAAACGGACGTCCGGATCTTCAGTTATAGCGAATACATGTTTTGGATATCGATTGGCAGGTAAAGGACTTCGGATAATTACTCGGGATTCGTTGTTAATCCGTTTGATCCGAGATTTGGTCACCTTTAAGAACTGTTGCTAATGAACAATTTTTATTTAGAAAATTGTTTCAAAAGTGCAGCGGATAATTAGTTATAATTCCGCCAAGATGGATCCTTAAAGCATGATAACTAAGGATTTATTATATATCGATATTCGGAAATTAAATCGTTTATCGATTAGGAAGTTGTAGGAGTTGAGAATACAACTAAGAGGTGTTTCTGTGAGCTCGTTGCTGAGAAATCCTTTTGTTATATTTGTCAGAAGGATGATAAAGATTGTTGTCGAATTGCTAAGGATGTTGAGCACGCCTTCTAAGGCAAGTGGACGATTCTCTCTTGCGTTATTGTTGTTAAATGAGGAATTGGATCCCATTTAATATTTATGTTGGGAACAACTTGTATGATTAATAAAATATGATAGGTTGTTATATTTGTTAGAAATAATGACCATGTTGTTTATTTAGTTTTGCGGTAGAACTGGATTTAGGTCCGTTATGTGTGACCTTGTATGCTGTCTCACGCTGAGACATTGTTGTTGATTAAGGTAGTTTCAGGGAGGGGAACGTGGTTCCATATCCTCTCTTTAAAACAATATTACATTAGGAGGGGCCTAATCCTAATGGTGGGTCATGACTCTCTTCCCCTACTCTTCGTGTGAGAGGGTTGATAGGCACTCTAGCTAAGTGCAGGTTCAGCACGGTGTAGTGTAGCTTAAGTCCTGTGATCTTGGTAGGGCTGGGCAAAATCCGGTCCGGACCGGATTTTTGGACCGGACCGGGGTGGACCGGACCGGGACCGGACCGGACCGGGGGGGTATCCGGTCCGGTCCTCGGTCCACACAAAAATATAATCCGGTCCCCGGTCCGGTCCGGTCCAAATCCGGTCCGGTCCCGGTCCGGACCGACTTTTTGTATTAGTGTTAAAAAAATTTATTTTAAGTAAAAAATATGCATAGATATATTATAAAATTTATGTTAAAAATATAAATTGAATTTTTATATGATATAATATATATATTTTTATTAAAAATAATATTTTTTATAAATAAATAAAACTTTTTTATTAAAAATAATGCATTTTATTGACAAAATAATAGTTTGGTCCAAAACCGGTCCAAAACCGGACTGGACCGGGACCGGACCGGGACCGAGACCGGACCGGACCGGGAATATCCGGTCCGGTCCTCGGTCCAATATTTTCAGGAATCCGGTCCCGGTCCGGTCCCGGTCCGGTCCGTTCCGGTCTTGGACCGTTGCCCAGCCCTAGATCTTGGTACATGATAGATGACAAAGGATGAAATAATCCGATGATCTCTACAATACCAAAATATTTCGGCAGTAGTTCGGGCCGATTAAAAGCCACCAACTTGTTTGTGAAAAGTTTGGAAAGTAATATAAGATAAGTGCGTTAGGCACATTAATATACCTGAATGGTTCGTCCAGTAGGAAAGCCATTCTTGCTCCCGGTTATGAATGATTCTTAATCAAACTTTGATTAAGTCAATCTGAATAGTCGATGGAGGCTTTTCAAAATGTTATGTGATGAATATGAGTTCCCAACAATTGTTTATGCTTCTTAAAGAAACCACAAGTGGTGGTGTTCTCTTTCTTGATTATGCAAGTCTCCTTCTTATTCTCTATAAGACTGCTAACTGTTGGATCATAATCCGAGTCTAATCGGATTTGGATGTCAATATGTTTAGTTACAACCATAAGAACCAAGTTAGATTCTTCGCTTGCTAGTCTATCATTAGACTAACCCGTTGGTTTACGACACATCAGGTTCTTCTTGGAAGTTGATTGAAGAGGCGGATTCAGATGTTTGAAGCTCCAGAAGTTGAAGAAAGGTTTTCAATGGCTATACTTAAAGTGAAGTTCTTGGTCAAGTTGTTGCAAAGCGAAGTGTAAAAGAAGTTAAGAATTTAAGGAGACATTTTAAAGACTTTGTTCAACTAGAAGGTTGTTCTATTTATTTAATCTTTTTGGGTTAAGGTTTGTATAAGACCAATTGTATTTATTCCGCTGTAATGTTTCTTTTAGTTTGTTCAGTCAATTTAAAGCCTTGGGTAGCTTCGGTTTAGTCTTAATCGGGGTTACTGGCGGTAATACCTCCAGGGTAAGTAGGGGGGTGTTACAGAAGTGGTATCAGAGCTAAAAGTTCCTAAGGCTTGCTTAAGACTTTCATCTTCTATATAGAATTATGGAGAATTCTATATGGGTTTTGTCTTAGAACCATTTACGGAAAGTGGTTAAGATTGGAAGTCAGACTCGTGAAGAGATAGAAGGAGAAAAGGGAATTGGAGAACACGAGGTAACAAGTTTGTAATGGTTTATGTGGAAAAAGGTCCTATAGTGGACATTTGATTCCCTGGAGATGAGAATGGATTCCGAGAAGGATCTAAAGTAAGATTAGGTGAAGATTCCTAAAGTTGAACCGGTTCTTGACCAAGTTCTCAATAAATTCCTATTCTCTCTTGAGAGTCTGAATTGGGTGTACCCTCGTCGTTTCTTCCATATTAGGAAACTTCTTGTGAGATTTTGAAGTTAAGTATTGTACTTCATAAAGACTTTCTATTTTTGAAGGTTTCCTATTTTAAGTTTGTATGATGAAAGATTTCAAGTTAAGAATTTTGGTTTAGAAAGGATCTTGATTCAATTTATGTGAAAGAAATTATTTTCTTGAAATGTGAAAGCTCAAGTGTTGTCTTTAAAAAGGAAATTTTAAAGTGAATTGCTTTGAAGGGTAAGAGTTTTCACGAGTATATTCTTATAGGAATTTCTAAATTTTGAAATTCGAGTGTCAAGAGAAGTTTGGAGTTGGAACCTCTACTCCTAAGTATTAAGATTTGGAAAATCTTGTGAGTGTTGAGTGATTCTAAAAGATCAGTATGGATCATGAAGTGATGTAAGAGAATCCTGAATAGAAAGGGATTATCTTTGTAAACTTTCTTCAACAACTATGTTTGTGACTCTATAGTATAGAATCATGGATATTCTGTACTTTTCTTTGCTCAGTTGGAAGTTAAAGAGCTTTGAAGTGCTCAAGTGTTGGATCGATTGAATTGTGAACCTATTGGAAAATGCAATTCAATTTTTAACCTGATAATGTTCAAACTCGGATTTTCATATATGTTGTTATCCTTTGAGTTAAGAGGATTGAGAATCCTAAATGGAATGGGAATTTCTTATGATTACAGTAAGAAAGAAAGGAAGAATGTTGGTTCAGTTTAAGTTGTGAACAAGTGGTTATTCATCAAGGTTGTTGTGAATAAGGTTGATTGGTCAAAATGGATTGAACAGGTAAAAGTTCATCAGTAATGTGTTTATATTCAATTGACTACGTAGCACAAGTGTTAATTGATTACATAAGTTGTTGATATCCAGATGACTAACCTATGTGACAACGTTATTGGAGTTTCGTTGTATGATACCCAACTCGGGATAATGAGAAAAGACTTGAGGTCTACAATGGACTAGTAATAGAATCAGCATTGAGATGTTCTAATTTGCCAATGGTATTGACTTATGTTTCTTTAAGGATGGAAATGATAAAGTTTAGTTTTGAGAAGATCATGCAAGGAAGAATTTTGGCATGTTTGCCTTTGATATTTTAATCGGTTGGGAGAAAAATATCAATCATTCAATATTGTGGTCAATAAGGCTTAGACCTTATCGCTGAAAATTAATTTCAGTTGTGTTTGAGTTTTGAAGATTTTATATCAGTCAAACCTAATGTCTAAGGTGGTACTGGTGATACTCTTAAGTTGTCGGCAAGTCTCCTAACCACAAGTTCTTCCTTTGCAATGTGGTTTGAACTTGAGCTAATAAAAAGGTATATGTCTTCTCCTTATGGTTAGGTAAGAAGACAAGAATGATGGAGAAGTTTAGTTTGTTTACCAATGTTGAATTGGGATAGGTTCAAGAATATTTCTTTTGGCCATGTGCATTCATTCTTTTGTTAAAAGAAATTGAAAATTTAAAGGACTCTCAATATATCTAGAGAGGTATATGGATTGAATGTTTTGAACTAGATGCAAAGTTTGAAAGTTCATTTTTTATATTGAGAAGATTAAGTTGTAAAGGATTGAAAGTTCTTAAAATCGTCAAAAGAGTTTGATAGTTCACTCTTGGATATCGGAATTTAAATGACTATTAACTTGCAGAAGACTTGTTGTTTTGTGAATGGATGAACTGAAGTATTAAATTTTTCTCAATGGATTATTCTGCATAACTTCAAAGTAGTATGTCAAGGAGGCATACAAGTTGAGAATGATCGAAGAAGAATCTTCGCTATGAGTATGAAGATGTCGGAATCACATTTTTCCTAAGGTTTGCAAGTAAGTGGATTGGAGTGATCAACTCTTTTATTGAACCTGTGAAGTTAAGTTGGGATAGGATTGAGTTAAATCAGGCAGAGATTACTCAATACTATGGATTATAGGAAAGTCTAGCAGTATGTCTAATTAAGAAAAGTCAAGGTATGTCGTCAAGTTCTACCTTGAGAAGGGAATGAAGTGTCACATTCGAGGGAAAATATGGGGCTCAGAAGTGAATTGGAGTATCTTAGCTCCTTTAAGGCTCAGTTTTGATTTGAAACTTTGGCCAAGTTGGTAAAGTCAGCTAATGTGCAAATGTTAGCACAGAACTAGGGCAAAGCGTCAGTAGCATCATGAAAATAAGGTCAACAATTTTAGATGATGCATTGGCTAACGCACCCAATTCTTTAAGAGAGTAGCTAATCTTTGTTTCAGCGGCACTCAAAGTGAAAGCCTGTATGCTTGTAGACTATGTTGAGTTCCTGTCAAGCTGTTATGATTTAAGGGATATTTGAAATTGCCTTGTGATATTCTCTTTTGAGAAAAAATCTTATGACTTTGTAGAATTCTGGTAAGAATTTTTAAAGAAATGTTGATTTGATATACGGAATTCATGAATAAATTTTCTACGGTTTTCATGGTGGTGAGTAAGAATGTATTTTGTCTTCCATCTTGATCACATGGTAAGGCAAGATTACATGTCTTATTCCTATGAGAATGCAGTAAAGGATTATGTTTAATTTTGTTTCCCATCCTGATCACATGGTGGAATAAGATCACATAATTCCTTGGGTTTTAAAGAATAGTTTCTAGTATAATTTGGCAATCATATAAGTTTTTCAATTATATGAGTTTTGCCAGTAGAGTTGGTTGAGATGAAAAGATGCAATCTTTCTTTTGCATTATAGCAATTTCTATATCTAGTATCTTGTAAAACTCTTTTGAGTTAGTACATCCTTGGAATCCTATACCATTTAAGGAGTATGGTCAAACTTCCTGAAACAGTTCGATTATAAGTAAAGAAATTTGGTAAGATTCTTTACAAATCTATGTTGGTCTCTGAAGAGCATGGAGTAACTCCATACTTCTCTAAATGTTGGGATTGTTTACAGTCAACGATTATTGGAATTCTCTAAGGAGTTTGCTAGTAGTTCATCTTGGTAGACGTCATGACCTAAGGAAGTCATTGCCTTTTTAGCGAAATTGTCTTTGAAAGTAAGTTGAAATGGACTCTTGGAATGGAACCCTTTCTAAGGAATGATATTGTAGTAATCCTTTCTTTGGAATAAAGGATGTACTAGTAATTTCTCCATTAGTTGTTATTTGTTTTCAGGTTGTCTTGAAAACTTAAATCTCTTAGAGATAAGATAGTCAAGTGAGGACTTTAAGCAGAACTCCAATAGGTTTGGAGTTTGGATATGTAAATTAGTATTGATATTCAATCTCAGCCTGATAAGTTGTTGGATATAGAGAGTGGACATGTGAGGATATGTTTTTAATCCTAAGAGTTAAGTTACTCAACAAGTCAGAATGTTAAGTGAAGTCTAAACAGTCCTTTGATGAAAAAGACTGAAAATTGTCAATGGAGACAATTTTGTTGGAAATTATTGGACTAAAGGTATTATTGTCCAATATGTTGGTATAGTAATGCATAAGAGTTTAGTTCGAAGTGGTTGAGTAAGATAACTACTTTTGAATGTCAGTATGCTCAAGCTGAGTTTTGGTTGAGAAAAGGATGTAAAGGATTGACAAGATAGGTTATTATCTTGTCATGTGTTGGATAAATTTCATATTTTTGATTAAAGTAATATTGAGATTTTATCTCAAAAAGGAAATTGAGTAAGGATTTTAAGTAATCCTTGTAAAGAAATTAATTTGAGAAGGACTAAAGGTTTAGTTTGGATGACAACAAGGTTGTGTGAATCCCCTAGAATTTTATTCAGAATTTGTTGACCAGATCAAGGAAAAGTAGTATGGGGAAGTAATATTATTTAAGATCGTTGGGGAAGATCAAGAAGGTAAGACACCAGGAATTGTTATCCAAGATCATGGATTACATGGTTTTGAAATTGTTCATGTGTATCTATTGTTGTTAAGCTTTGAAAGCTTAATTAAAAAAAAACATAGTTATTTGCTTAATTAGTTCATCTTGGAACAAGTAAATGTATAAGGTTTTTAAGATAAAACTTTTGATGGACTGACATGAAGCGAAATGTCACCGAGTTCATTTTGGTATGTTTGGTTTGTCTGGAAGTCTTGTTTGAGCATAGAAGACCAGGTAGAAGGTTATAGTCTCTTCCTGTTTCAGGATAGAAGTGGGAAAATGTTACAATGGATTCTTGTCATTAGTCGTTCAAGACTTAATGAAAGAAAAATGCAATATGGAGGTTGTTAAGAAACTCATATAGAGTGTTCTTTTAATGCATTTAAGATAACTTAAAGAGTACAGAAGTTAGCTGAGGTGTTCATGCATGAAGTTTTTTATCTTCATAAAACTCCAGAGACTATTATCTCTGATTGAGATGGATGGTTCGTGCCAAAGTTTTGAAAGGAGTGATATCAAGCTTTGTGGAGTGAATTGAATTTAGCGCTGGCCTCCCTCATCAAAGTAATGAGTAATGCAAAGAAACAAATTTAAACTCCCGAGGACATGTATTCTGAATTCCACACGAGTTGGAATGGTAGTTTGAGGTTGAGTGAATTCACATACAAGAATTTGGATTTCATGATAAAGAAATGACTCTTTTAAGGCTTTATAAAGCCAGAAGTGTTGGTTGTCAATTTGTTGGAATGACAATGCTGACAAGGTTCTTCATGGGCCAAACTTGGCCAAGAAAACAACAACTGATATCGCACTAACGTTCAAGGGTGCTAACTGCTCAAAAGCGACAACAGTCGTGTGTTGTTTTAAGTGTGAACATGTTGAGTTACTGTAGAGAACGACGTTTTTTTTCTAATATCCGCCTTGAAAGGCATATTCCGCTGGGGAATGCGAGACAACGTAAATGCTCGCTATGTTGGATCTGTTGAGATACTGGAAAGAACTGATAAGCTTGTTTATCGGTTGGCATTGCCACCTTCAGTGCATTCTATCCGTAATGTTTTTCTTGATAGTATGCGTTCAATATATCTCATGTACTCAACAATAATGAGATGGATATTCAACCAAATGACCTCTATGAAGAAAGGCCAGGTTGAATCGTGAATGAGAAAATACCTTTGGTGGGGTTACCTTGGCCTAAAAATGGAAGTGAAGAAAAGACTTCCAAAACCAGGCAGGAAATGCTGAGTCATTTTCCAAAGTTATTGAACGTTGTAAAGAAGAAGTTTGGTAACTAAGCAGTGGTTGCTTAGTGCTTGGTGCAGAAGTAACATCATGTTTTTTTAAGGGGGTACTACAAACTTCTGTATAGGTTTGTAGTGGTGGTGTGTATGTGCTTGTGCTATCTTTCCAGATGATTCGAGTTCTCCTTGGTTTTGAGGACAAAACCATTTTTAAGGGGGTACAAATGTAATAACTGCGGTTTTTAAGGATATTTTTGAAATTTTCTCGGATATCCTTTTAACCTCTTTGTTCGTTTTAACGCTTAATCCAATATTTTTGTTGGAGATTAAATCCTATAAAAAAATTGTTGGTGATATCCTAAAATCACAAAGAAATGATTTTATGGATCGGTGTGAATTCTACGATTTTTCAGTGGAAAAAGAATATTTATTGGATAAGCCGTCTTTCAAATTATGTATTGTAAAGGATTTAAAATACGAAACGGAAGCCTTAAAAATTAAGGTAGCAAAAGAAAATCATGGAAAATTGGTTTTACCGCTTTAACGCGAGTCCCGTTCCGAGACGAGTTTTGAATTTTATAAGCATATTTTTCTATGCTTAATACGGAAGGAACCTAGGAGAATGATTTATTCTCCACAAACATATCTTCTGCTTAGTCAAAGTCTTATCAAATTGTGATAAGAACCAAAAGGAAGGAACGAGAGGAATCAGGTCGGAACGACCCACTAAGGAGAAAGAATTCATTCTTCACCGTCGGCTACATCTTCTTCCTCACCTCCACCTTCCACCTCCATCTTCATCTCCTACCTCATCTCTTCTTCTCCTTCCATTTTTTGTGTGGGCTGGCTGTTGTAATGGAAGAAGGAACCAGCAAGAGGACAAGGACGGAACGATGGCTCGGGAGGAAGAACTCACCACCGCCGGTCTTCTTTGCCTCGCCAAAGTGACGCCGCCGGCGACCACCAGGTTGTCCGACCACCAACCACCATGGGAGCCGCTGTCGGGCAACGCCCAGCCACCCTCGGGCTCGGGGATCGAGCCATGATCGAGCCAAACGAGCCATGGGCTCGAGTGAAGGTATATACGATCGAAATTAATTAGCGGGTTGATTGCGGAGCCACCGTAAGGGCATTTCGGTTCCGCTTTGCTAATTAAATTTATGGTTTTTATAATCTTGACGTTGATACGGTCCCACAGGTTCAAACCGCTCGAGAAACGGACGTCCGGATCTTCAGTTATAGCGAATACATGTTTTGGATATCGATTGGCAGGTAAAGGACTTCGGTTAATTACTCGGGATTCGTTGTTAATCCGTTTGATCCGAGATTTGGTCACCTTTAAGAACTGTTGCTAATGAACAATTTTTATTTAGAAAATTGTTTCAAAAGTGCAGCAGATAATTAGTTATAATTCCGCCAAGATGGCTCCTTAAAGCATGATAACTAAGGATTTATTATATATCGATATTCGGAAATTAAATCGTTTATCGATTAGGAAGTTGTAGGAGTTGAGAATACAACTAAGAGGTGTTTCTGTGAGCTCGTTGCTAAGAAATCCTTTTGTTATATTTGTCAGAAGGATGATAAAGATTGTTGTCGAATTGCTAAGGACGTTGAGCACGCCTTCTAAGGCAAGTGGACGATTCTCTCTTGCGTTATTGTTGTTAAATGAGGAATTGGATCCCATTTAATATTTGCGTTGGGAACAACTTGTAAGATTAATAAAATATGATAGGTTGTTATATTTGTTAGAAATAATGACCATGTTGTTTATTCAGTTTTGCGGTAGAACTGGATTTAGGTCCGTTATGTGTGACCTTGTATGCTGTCTCACGCTGAGACATTGTTGTTGATTAAGGTAGTTTCAGGGAGGGGAACGTGGTTCCATATCCTCTCTTTAAAACAATATTACATTAGGAGGGGCCTAATCCTAATGGTGGGTCATGACTCTCTTCCCCTACTCTTCGTGTGAGAGGGTTGATAGGCACTCTAGCTAAGTGCAGGTTCAGCACGGTGTAGTGTAGACGACATGGTAATAGGCCTCTGTGATCTCTACCTCACCATATGCAAAATGAAAGATCAAGGATAGCTTAAGTCCTGTGATCTTGGTACATGGTAAATGACAAAGGATGAAATACTCCGATGATCTCTACAATACCAAAATATTTCGGCAGTAGTTCGGACCGATTAAAAGCCAACAACTTGTTTGTGAAAAGTTTGGAAAGTAATATAAGATAAGTGCGTTAGGCACATTAATATACCTGAATGGTTCGTCCAGTAGGAAAGCCATTCTTGCTCCCGGTTATGAATGATTCTTAATCAAACTTTGATTAAGTCAATCTGAATAGTCGATGGAGGCTTTTCAAAATGTTATGTGATGAATATGAGTTCCCAACAATTGTTTATGCTTCTTAAAGAAACCACAAGCGGTGGTGTTCTCTCTCTTGATTATGCAAGTCTCCTTCTTATTCTCTATATGACTGCTAACTGTTGGATCATAATCCGAGTCTAATCGGATTTGGATGTCAATATGTTTAGTTACAACCATAAGAACCAAGTTAGATTCTTCGCTTGCTAGTCTATCATTAGACTAACCCGTCCATTTTCTTTTCTTTTATATGGTCGGCTGGTGTCCACCGTTGGTTTACGACACATCAGGTTCTTCTTGGAAGTTGATTGAAGAGGCGGATTCAGATGTTTGAAGCTCCAAAAGTTGAAGAAAGGTTTTCAATGGCTATACTTAAAGTGAAGTTCTTGGTTAAGTTGCTGCAAAGCGAAGTGTAAAAGAAGTTAAGAATTTAAGGAGACATTTTAAAGACTTTGTTCAACTAGAAGGTTGTTCAATTTATTTACTCTTTTTGGGTTAAGGTTTGTATAAGACCAATTGTATTTATTCCGCTGTAATGTTTCTTTTAGTTTGTTCAGTCAATTTAAAGCCTTGGGTAGCTTCGGTTTAGTCTTAATCGGGGTTACTAGTGGTAATACCTCCAGGGTAAGTAGGGGGGGTGTTACAGCCTCATGGGACACTTTGGTGTTATGAAAACTTTGCATATGCTTAGGGAGCATTTCTATTGGCCTCACATGCTTAGGTCGGTAGAGAAATTTTGTGCTTCATGTGCTACATGTGTGCGTGCAAAGTCTAAGGTGCACCCTCACGGTTTGTATACCCCTTTGCCTATTCCTTGTGCCCCGTGGGAGGATATTTCTATGGATTTTGTTTTGGGGTTGCCTAGGACAAAAAGGGGTAGGGACTCTATCTTTGTGGTGGTTGATCGATTTTCTAAGATGGCACATTTTATTGCTTGCCACAAAACCGACGATGTTGTTAATGTTGCTACTTTGTTCTTTGATAACGTTGTTCGGTTGCATGGGATCCCTAAGTCTATTGTTTCTGACCGTGATGTTAAATTTTTAAGTTTCTTTTGGAAGACGCTTTGGTCCAAGCTGGGAACAAAGCTCTTATTATCTACTACATGCCACCCGCAAACGGATGGGCAAACCGAGGTCGTTAATCGTACCCTTGGTGCCTTGTTGCATTCTATTTTGAAAACTAACTTGCGCAGGTAGGAAGAGTGTCTTCCTTTCCTTGAGTTTGCTTATAATAGGTTTGTTCATTCCGCTACAATGAAGACGCATTTTGAGGTGGTGTATGGGCGCAACCCCGTTACACCACTTGATTTAGCGCCTTACGCTATGTCCGATCGAGAGAGTCGTGAAGGACGGGACCGGGCTGAGTATATTAAGAAGATTCATGAGGATACTCCCCTTCAATTGGAAAGGTGAAATTTGCAAAACAAGCGCCAAGCTAATAAAGGGCGCAAGGAGCTGATTTTTTAACCCGACGAACTTGTTTGGGTTCATTGGAGGAAGGAGAGGTTTCCTACCCTTCGAAATTCTAAGCTTAAGCACCGTGGAGATGGACCATTCCAAGTGTTAGAGCGCATCAACGACAATGCTTACAAGCTTGATCTTCCTCTGAATTATGGAATCCATGAGGTATTTAACGTATCCGATCTTGTTCCTTATTTTTCTAACGATGATGTTGAGTTTGAGCAGGATCTAGGTTCAAGGACGAACCCTTTTCAAGGGGAGGAGGATGATGCGATTCCATCGACATCCGAGCCCACAATGGAGCACACGTCGGAACACTTGGAGGAGCCACGGCATACCCTAAACGCGCATGCTCTAGACGCGCCTACAAGCTTGGATTGTGGCGTGCCCTTGCGGAGGGATGATGGCGCGGCTTTGCCAAGGGACGGTGTGCCCTTGCACACGACTGGAGGCGCGCCCTTGCATGGGGATGGCGCGCCTGGCCAAAAGGCGGATTCTGGTTTTGATGGTGCTAAATCTCAAGGAGCCACACCTTATCTAGGTCGTATTTCGCGATCCCGAGCTAAAGCCATTCTATGTCAAGTACAAGAGGAGCTCATGGGGTGTAGCTTTCCGAAGGAGTGTAATGAAGATGGTTGGAGTCTTATCTTGCTTCATGGTTCTAAGTGACAATTCTACGGTTAAGGACAATTAGTATGTTTTCGGGTTAATTTATGTAATTTCCTTAAGTGAGGGGCTGATTTTTTGAGGCGTTGTATTAGGTTATATGGCCGGCCTCCCCCTCCTCCTTCTCTTAGACTTGGACGAAAATACTCTCTTGTTGTTTCTTTACTTTGTTCAATCTAGTTTGCATTTCTTTCGTTCAATCTCGTTGTTCGATTGTTGGTGAGTAATATCCGACAATCTTGCATCTTAGTTTGCTCAATTCTTGGTGAGTCATATCCAAGGTTTGAGCATCCATATCCAACAATCCATCAATCCACTTCCAAACGCTCCATCAATCGATCCATCTCCATCTCGGTGGAATTCTGCACCACGTCAGTATTTTCACCATAAATTCCAAATTACATATCATTTGACTCTCAAATATTTAGGGGTTAAACTAGACTCAGAGATCTAAATTCGCATTTTGGAATCACCCAATTCCGAGTTCGGACAAGGAAGATCCAGCCAGTTGAAGACGGGTCAGATTCCTTGGTGTTTGTTGTCGGAATTCCTTGGATTCTCTTGGCGATCTCTTTGCACCACCTCCATCACCATTGATCCGGCCATCAAGTGGTATCAGATCCACGCGAAGGTATCACCATATAAACCTTGTTTCGAACTTGAATTTCCACTTGTTGCAAGTTTTTGGTTCGAAATTTTTGTGTGGCTGCGTTGTTGTTGTGTGTGGCATTAGAGGTTGTCTTTGTCTTGTGTTGTTGTGGACGTTGTTTGTCTTGAAATTGTTGTTGTCTTGGCCGAGTTTGGTGCTCAGCCATGGCTGCAAAACCATGCTAAAAAACGTCCATGGATAGACTCCAAAGGTCCATTTAATTTGGTAGTTGAAAGGTTGTTCCTATTGCTAGTTTAATGCCTTCAACTAGTAGATGTATTGATTGATCCTTTGCTGAATTTGTGGCTTACAAAACGTGGGATTTGAGACCAAAAACCAGCCTTGCTTTTGTCTACGTTACATGCTTGTGAAAGATTCGGTGCTACGATACGGGAACGACACCAAGACGGAACATCTTGTGTTGTTGTTTAAGTGCCTTTGAATTTTTGTTGAAAATCGGAAAAATCTTGTCCGGCGGCGTAAACCTAATAAGGGGCCGGGCACAGAAAAAAAGATTAAGACTAGAAAAACCTTGTCCGGCGGCGTAAAGCTAATAAGGGGATGGGCACGGAAAGAGTAGTCATCTAGTAGTGCCTAGCAAAGGCCTACTCGAATATATAAAAAAAAATTAATTCATTCCTTATACTTGATGTTTTGTCTTGGTGGTTTAGTAGCTTCCTAGCATTGTTTTTCCTAAGCAAGTGTGTGGTGAATCTTATCTTTGTTGCTCTTTGTTGTTTTTACCTACTTGCAACTTGTCGGATTTTCATCTTGGGCAAGTCTTGGTGGTTAATTCAAGTGCACTCTATACCTTGATCTTTGTCGTGTTTTTAAGATGACAAGTGTAGGTGATGAGAAGGATAAGCAACAGGTTGAAGAGACGTCCACTAGTTCGGTGGCTGCCATGTTGCAATCCTTGCAACAATCCATGGAAGCTATGGAGACTCGTATCACTAACCGAATGGCTGATTTGGAGAGCCAAGTACAAGGCCGATATGATAGAGCACGGTTGCCTCAAACGGGGACTCTACCAAGTGTGTTACAAAGCGCTAACCAAGTGGAGTCGTTGCACGAAGAGGCCTCTACGTCTTACTTGCCAAACACGGAGGCGCAAGCATCCATCAGTGTGAGTACCTCCATGGAGATTATGCCTCCTTTACATTCCTCCTACGAGCTTCCACAATCCACACTTTGTGGCCAATTCCGGGGTAAGGCCTTCATTCGCTGCATTTCCTAATAATATTCCTATTAGTTCTACTAACTTTTCAGGATATGGAGCGTCGAGCTATCAAGAGGCCAATGCAGCAACGGCCACTAAACCCCCACCTATTTTGCATCTACCGAGGTGTGGCCAACCTCCTAGAGGGCCGGCCAATGTAGCCGCAGGGCAGCCTTGGCAAGGCGCGCTGATGCACTACGAGGAGCGGCCCCGGGATCCCCATCACAGCATTAAGCTGAACATGCCGAATTTTTCGGGAACTTCCGACGCCGATGCATGCCTTGATTGGCTTGCCAAGGTGGAGTCAATCTTTGACTTCTATGGATATTATGATGCTAGGCGAGTGGCCATGGCGGCCATACATTTTACCGACTTTGCTTACCAATGGTGGCTCGAGGACAAGGCCTTGAGGAGAGCACGTCGGATGCCTCAACTCAACACTTGGCAAGATATAAGAGAGGCTTTAGAGGAGCGGTTCATGCCTCAAGATTATACGGAGCGCATCCATGCCAATTTGGAGCAAGTGCGTCAAGGAAACCGGACTCCCGACGAGTTTTACAACGAGCTGCGTATGCTCATTTTTCGTTCCCGCGTACAATTTCCCGACGGGTATGTTATCTCTAAATTTTTCAATGGGTTAAATTGGAACTAAAAAATGTTGTGAGTTTGCAGCACTTTAGTAGGGGTACCGATATTGAGCAAGTGCTTCATTACACCAACCATATCTACAAGCAACTTGCTCAACGGTGTTCAAGTTCAGCGACTTCTCGAGCGTGGAAGCCTTCATCCACGGCTCCTAGGGCACCACCAACTCAGTTTAGGAAGACGGACGTAAGGAAGGACTCGACTCCTAGACCGAAGAAAGATTTCCCTCCACGTCCTCGGCAAGAAGGAGGAGGACGGGCGAGCGATGTGAAGTGTTTCAAGTGCCTTGGCCATGGGCACTATGCTCGGGATTGTCCCAACGAATGGAAGGTTCTTCTTAACTCCCAAGGGGAGTACGAGTACGAGAAGGAAGGGGCTACGGAAGAGGAAGAGGAGAGCCCCGAGGTTGAGGAAGACGACCTCCATGTCACCGCCGAGGAGGAAGAGTGCTTCGTGGTCCAACAGACGCTCTTCATGACGGAGAACACCACCACACCTAGTCAACAGGAAGTTATCTTTCACACTCGATGCAAAATCATGGATAAGGTATGTAGTGTGATGAACAATAGCGGATCTTGTTGTAATATTATTAGTCAAGAGGTGGTGGATCGCTTTTCCTTGAAAACTACTTGCCATCCTTTACGTTATCCTTTATGTTGGTTGAGTTCTAACGCCCCGATCCAAGTCAAGGAAAGGGCTCATATTTGCTTTTCTATAGGGCCTTACAAGGATGAGGTGGAGTGTGATGTGGTGCCGATGACCGCTTGTCATCTCCTTTTGGGACGCCCTTGGCAATATGACAAGGGAGCTATTCATGATGGCGTCTCCAACGAGTGTCATTTCCAAATGGTGGTAAAGAAGGTGACGTTGCACCCGATGACTCCCCATGAAATTATGTTGGATCAGGCAGCGAAGGAGAAAAGAAAGAAGCATGCGCTTCGGGAGGGAAAGAAGGACAAGAAGCTAGCTTTAGGCGGCCCTTCTACACCCTTACTTTTGGCCAAACCGAAGGAAATACTTCATACATTCAAGGGAAGTGGCGTTTGTCTTTTGCTTGTTTTTCAAGAATCTTATTTATCTTCCCAAGAATTATTTGATCTTCCTCCTTCTATTTCTAATCTTTTGCAGGACTTTGAGTAGCTTTTCCAAGAAGAGGTGCCAACGGGACTACCACCGCTTAGAGGAATCGAGCATCAAATTGACTTTATCCCCGGTGCTACTCTACCAAACCGTCCAGCCTATGGAGCCAATCCGGAGGAAACTAAGGAGCTTCAACGACAAGTTCAAGAGCTCCTTGATAAGGGCTATGTGCGTGAGAGCCTCAGCCCGTGTGCCGTGCCCGTCATTCTTGTGCCTAAGAAGGACGGCACATGGAGGATGTGCGTTGATTGTCGGGCGATCAACAACATTACTATCAAGTATCGCCATCCGATTCCGAGGCTTGAGGACATGCTTGACGAGCTTCATGGGGCGAGTCTCTTCTCCAAAATCGATCTTAAGAGCGGATACCATCAAATAAGGATGAAGGAGGGAGATGAATGGAAGACAGCGTTCAAAACCAAGCAAGGCCTATACGAGTGGTTGGTTATGCCCTTCGGATTAACCAACGCTCCGAGCACTTTCATGCGCTTGATGAACCACGTCCTCCGACCTTTTATTGGTAAGTTTGTGGTTGTGTACTTTGATGATATTTTAATTTACAGCCATGATTTATCATCCCATGTCGAGCACCTTAGGCAAGTGCTTGAAGCTTTGAAAAGGGAGCGCCTATTTGCTAACTTCAAGAAGTGCCACTTTTGTTTGGATCACGATGTATTTCTTGGTTTTTTTGTGAGTAGGAACGAGATACAAGTGGATGAAGAGAAGGTGAAGGCGATTCAAGAATGGCCAACACCGACAACTATGACACAAGTCCGGAGCTTCCTTGGACTAGCAGGTTTCTACTGCCGGTTTGTTCGTGATTTTAGTACCTTGGCTGCGCCTTTAACCTTCCTTACCAAGAAGAATATTCCATTTATGTGGGGAGAGGCTCAAGAAGAGGCCTTTGCAGCCCTTAAAGCTAAGTTGACACAAGCGCCATTGTTGGCTCTTCCCGATTTTGGCAAGATGTTTGAGATAGAGTGTGATGCGTCGGGAATCGGGCTCGGTGGCGTACTTATGCAAGAGGGGCGGCCTATAGCCTATTATAGTGAGAAGCTTGGAGGTGCCGAGCTCAAGTACCCCACGTACGACAAAGAGCTACTTGCTCTTGTTCGAGTGATACGGGCGTAGGAACACTATCTCTTGCCTCGGGAGTTTGTTATCCATTCCGATCACGAGGCGTTGAAGTACTTGAGAGGGCAAGAAAAACTGAATCGAAGGCATGCCAAATGGGTGGAGTTCATCGAATCCTTTCCCTATGTCATGAAGCATAAGAAAGGAAAGGACAACGTCGTCGCCGACGCGTTGTCGCGGAGGTACGCTCTCTTCTCTTTACTAGATGCTCGTTTGCTTGTATTTTCTTTTATGAAGGAGTTGTATGCTCATGATGCTGAGTTTGATGACATTTTTCATGCTTGTTTGAAGGGGGCGTCGGGATCAATTCTACTTGCATGAGGGTTTTCTTTTTAAGGGAACTCGCTTGTGTGTGCCTAGTGGTTCGGTTAGGCGTTTGCTTGTCCAAGAGGCCCATGGAGGCGGCCTCATGGGACACTTTGGTGTTATGAAAACTTTGCATATGCTTAGGGAGCATTTCTATTGGCCTCACATGCTTAGGTCGGTAGAGAAATTTTGTGCTTCATGTGCTACATGTGTGCGTGCAAAGTCTAAGGTGCACCCTCACGGTTTGTATACCTCTTTGCCTATTCCTTGTGCCCCGTGGGAGGATATTTCTATGGATTTTGTTTTGGGGTTGCCTAGGACAAAAAGGGGTAGGGACTCTATCTTTTTGGTGGTTGATCGATTTTCTAAGATGGCACATTTTATTGCTTGCCACAAAACCGATGATGCTGTTAATGTTGCTACTTTGTTCTTTGATAACGTTGTTCGGTTGCATGGGATCCCTAAGTCTATTGTTTCTGACCGTGATGTTAAAATTTTATGTTTCTTTTGGAATACGCTTTGGTCCATGCTAGGAACAAAGCTCTTATTCTCTACTACATGCCACCCGCAAACGGATGGGCAAACCGAGGTCGTTAATCGTACCCTTGGTGCCTTGTTGCGTTCTATTTTGAAAACTAACTTGCGTAGGTGGGAAGAGTGTCTTCATTTCATTGAGTTTGCTTATAATAGGTCTGTTCATTCCGCTACAATGAAGACGCATTTTGAGGTGGTGTACGGGCGCAACCCCGTTACACCACTTGATTTAGCGCCTTATGCTATGTCCGATCGAGAGAGTCGTGAAGGACGGGACCGGGCTGAGTATATTAAGCAGATTCATGAGGATACTCCCCTTCAATTGGAAAGGCGAAATTTGAAATACAAGCGCCAAGCTAATAAAGGGCGCAAGGAGCTGATTTTTGAACCCGGCGACCTTGTTTGGGTTCATTTGAGGAAGGAGAGGTTTCCTACCCTTCGAAATTCTAAGCTTAAGCACCGTGGAGATGGACCATTCCAAGTGTTAGAGCGCATCAACGACAATGCTTACAAGCTTGATCTTCCTCCGAATTATGGAATCCATGAGGTATTTAACGTATCCGATCTTGTTCCTTATTTTTCTAACGATGATGTTGAGTTTGAGTAGGATCTAGGTTCAAGGATGAACCCTTTTCAAGGGGAGGAGGATGATGTGATTCCATCGACATCCGAGCCCACAATGGAGCATACGTCGGAACACTTGGAGGAGCCACGACATACCCTAAACGCGCATGCTCTAGACGCGCCTACAAGCTTGGATGGTGGCGTGCCCTTGCGGAGGGATGATGGCGCGCCTTTTCCAAGGGACGGTGTGCCCTTGCACACGACTGGAGGCGCGCCCTTGCATGGGGATGGCGCGCCTGGCCAAAAGGCGGATTCTGGTTTTGATGGTGCTAAATCTCAAGGTGCCACACCTTATCTAGGTCGTATTTCGCGATCCCGAGCTAAAGCCATTCTATGTCAAGTACAAGAGGAGCTCATGGGGTGTAGCTTTCCGAAGGAGTGTAATGAAGATGGTTGGAGTCTTATCTTGCTTCATGGTTCTAAGTGACAATTCTACGGTTAAGGACAATTAGTATGTTTTCTGGTTAATTTATGTAATTTCCTTAAGTGAGGGGGCTGATTTTTTGAGGCGTTGTATTAGGTTATATGGCCGGCCTCCCCCTCCTCCTTCTCTTAGACTTGGATGAAAATACTCTCTTGTTGTTTCTTTACTTTGTTCAATCTAGTTTGCATTTCTTTCGTTCAATCTCGTTGTTCGATTGTTGGTGAGTAATATCCGACAATCTTGCATCTTAGTTTGCTCAATTCTTGGTGAGTCATATCCAAGGTTTGAGCATCCATATCCAACAATCCATCAATCCACTTCCAAACGCTCCATCCATCGATCCATCTCCATCTCGGTGGAATTCTGCACCACGTCAGTATTTTCACCATAACTTCCAAATTACATATCATCTGACTCTCAAATTTGGAGGGTTAAATTAGACTCAGAGATCTAAATTCTCGTTTTAGAGTCACCCAATTCCGAGATTGGACAAGGAAGATCCAGCCAATTGAAGACGGGTCAGATTCCTTAGTGTTTGTTGTCGGAATTCCTTGGATTCTCTTGGCGATCTCTTTGCACCACCTCCATCACCATCGATCCAACCATCACAAGGTGCAAGCCCAAGCCCAAAACTGGTCAACTAAAATAGTAAGGTTCGACATGGAAATAATACTAAAAACGGCATAAAACATAGATGTTCACGGTGGCCATGTTGGGAGTGTCGCGAAAAGGCTGTGACAAGGCTGGCATGGCACGACAAGGGCGTCGGCATGCCAGCACGCGCGCAAGCGCGACACACTAGGCATGGCATGACAGGACCGCGGCATGCGGCGCACGCGAACCTCATGTCGCGACACCGGGTTGGCCCGATGTGGACATGGCAAGGGACGTCGATGCGACGTCATCGACATCGTGGTGCCGTGGCTTCCAAAGGCAGGAGCGATGATGGACGACGTGGCTCGATCTATGGCACGGGTCCGGGCTCGAGTGATGGGTCCGTTGGAGCGCACGGACAAGTCCTCCTCTTCTTGGGCAGCGGTCAAAGTGGGGCTCACATCACCCTCCCCTCTTGGGTGGGAAACATCCCCGTTTCCTCGTCATGATACTCAGGATCTATGTAGGGAGAGAGATCTGAGACATTAAAGGAAGCGTGAACAGGGTATTTACCCAGGAGGTCGAGGATGTAAGAGTTTTTGTTAATGCGCCGGAGGACCTTGAATGGCCCGTCTCCTCGAGGGTGCAACTTCCTCTTCCTAGCGGTGGGAAAACGGTCCTAGCTAAGGTGGAGCCACACCAAATCTCCGGGCTCGAAGATCAACGTGTGTCGCCCCTTGTTGCGTTGGGCGGCGTATTGATCCGAGCGCTTCAGCAGTTGCGCCTTTGTGCGCTCATGGAGGCGGCGGACATGGTCGGCGCGGTTGGCTGCATCAACGTGCTCGTCGGGCTTGTACGGCAGCGGCACCAAATCCATGGGCGTGCAAGGGTTACGCCCGTAGACCACCTCGAAAGGCGTAATATTTGTCGCAAAGTGAAAGGACTTGTTATACGCAAACTCAACATGGCAAAGTAAGTCCTCCCACCGATGTGGGTTTGCCTTGAGCATCATATGAAGAAGAGTGCCCAAGGTCCGATTGGTCACCTCAGTTTGACCATCGGTCTGCAGTGATAAGCAGTTGAAAATAGGAGTCGTGTACCTAACTTCCCCCAAAGTGGTTGCCAAAAATGGCTGCAAAACTTGGTATCCCTATAACTAACAATAGTTTTAGGAATACGATGTAGCTTTACCACATGCTCAAAAAAACAAGTTCGCGATTTCCACCGAATTATTGGTTCCTTTGCATGCAATAAAGTGGGCCATCTTGGAAAACCGGTCCACGACTACAAAGATGGAATCTTTTCCACGCTTCGACGTTGGGAGGCCCGTGATAAAATCCATTGAAAGATCTTCCTACGGGGCTTCCGGTATAGGTAGAGGCGTGTAAAGTTCATTAGGTTGTGACCGAGACTTAGCCGTATGACATGGCAAACAACCTTGACAGTACTTGTTTGGCAAGAAGAATGTGTGGCCAGAAGAATGTTCACGTAGTGCTGCCAATGTTTTGGCTATGCCAAAGTGTTCTCGGCCATCATGATCCTCTTTGAGCAACAAGTGCCTAACCGAAGAGGCCGGAATGCAAAGCTTTCCAGTGCGGTATAGATACCCATTGTCTAAAAAGAAGGACTCATGGATGCGAGATTGATCTAGGTCTTTAATGATCGAGGAAAAGTACGGATCTGAGGCATAAAATTCCTTAGTCAAAGCAAACCCGAACAGCTTGGAATGAAGCTGAGTCAGAAGGATATACCTGCGAGAGAGAACGTCGGCGACGACGTTCTCTTTGCCCTTCTTATGAGCAATGATGTAGGGAAATGTCTCCATGAATTCTACCCAGTGTGCGTGGCGCCTATTTAGAGTCGTTTGACTCTTTAGATAAGCCAAGGCCGGGTGATTCGTATGAATTACTAACTCGCTTGGCCAAAGATTGTTGCCACGTCTTTAAGAACCGGATAAGAGCGTAGAGCTCTTTATCATAAGTCGGATAATTGAGTGATGTCTCTCTATTTGGTGGTGTTTTCATATGTGATTTCCTTTGTAAATATGTTTCTTTTTCCCCTTTTCTTGTGCGTTTTGTTCCTTTTTAGCTTAGTTCCCGTATTTCTATGAGATTCGGAGACTACGCACATTTTATGTGTTTTGTAGGTAATATGGCATGAATCAAGGATCGATTTGAAGGAGGATCGAGACATGGAGCGAGGCCCGAGCAAAGGAGGAAAGAGAGGAGCAAGCCATGAAGAAGAACAAGAGGAAAGCCAACAAGAAGAAGGTGGAACGAGGTTCGGACCGAGTTGCAACCAACCTCGGGCCCGACTTGAAGTTTCAACCTCGGACCGACATGCACAGTAACTCGGGCCCGAGGTCCTCCGTGTCGGTCCAAGTCGGTCACCGAACTACTTGGGCTCCAAGGCACGAATTTGTGGACTTCCACTTTTGCCCCTCATCTAATCCATAAAAGGCCCTCTTGTCTTCTAAGAAAGGGTTCCTCCCCCCACTCTCTCACAAAAAGGGGGTTCCAAGGGAGCCAAGAGGATTCTTGGAGAGCAAGGAGGAAGGAGAGGAGAAGGAAGAGAGAGAGAATCGGCCAAGGGAGAGGAAGATTGATAGGTTTGGTTGATAGATTAGCTTTGCTTTGTTTTGATCTTGTGGATTTGGAAACCCTTGATTGGAATTTGTGGATTGCTTTTGATTTGAATGAAACTTTGCTTTGTTTTGAGATTGATGATGTTGATTGCTTTCCCTTTTGATTTGTTTGCTTTCTTTGTTTGCCTTATGGAGTAGATCTCCTTGATCTTGGGTTATGGGGGAAAACCCTAGCTAGGCTTAGGCTAGAAACCCCAATTCCATAGCCTTGAGTGTTTGATCTAAGGAACCCACTCTACATAGAGCTACAATTCCTTGCGAAAGTTGGGAATCAAGGCTTGAGATTGGCAAAGTAGCGAAAGTGAACATGTGTCAATCTCAAGACCTTGCTTCGAAGGGGATTTCCCCAATGATCGATGTGTAGAAGTGGTTGGAACGAGGGCGAAAGCACTCGATCCTAGTCCGATCATCACTCATTGCTTGAATTGGGGTGGATAAGCCTTAATCTACTAGAGAAGGAACCCAAAAGCCCAAGATCTATTTTTAATCTTTGAAGTTCGACAAACCCAGCTACCTCGGGCCCGACTTACCCTACGTCGGTCCCGACTTCCTCTTGTCGCCAACATCGGGCCCGACGTGACCTTTGTGTCGGTCCCGACTGTTTTCTTTGTTTTCCTTCGTTTTATGCTCTCCTTTCTAGCTTCCTAGTATCTAGGCACATCGATCGAGTAGACTTCCCGAGTGTTCGACACCCACCACGTACTACAACGGGGTCGGGTTATAAATTGTATCTCTAGACCCTCGCACACCGTGAGAGGCGATCAAAAGATTGGCGCCGTTGCCGGGGAAGTCTAAGTGCATTGAGTGCCAATTTGGTGAGTTTTTTGTGTTTTGGTAGTGATTTGGGTGAGGGAATAGCCCAAACCCTTTGTTTGTTTTTGATTTGTTTTGGTTTGTGTTTTTGTTTCATAGGTGTATGCTAGCTCGTTCCTCCCGAGGAACACTTGAGCTTGAGTTTGTGAGTGATCCGGAAAGTATTCTCAAAGAAGCCCGAAGAAGGAAAAGGATGGAGAATCAAGCTCTCCATGTTGATGAAGAGTTGGCTCAACTTAGGGCCGAAATGGCTAGATTGCAACTTGAGAGGGACAATCAAGAGGAGGTGGCAAGAAGAGAACGGGAGCAACGGATGAGAGCCGAGGCTCAACTCAATGCCCTACCCCGGAATGCACGCCAATACATGCATCCGGAGTTGAGAGTACCCGAGCCGGCTATTGTGCTTCCCGAGGTTGCCAAGAATTTTGAGATCAAGACGCAATTCATCTCCCTCATCAAGCGTGATCAATTCGAGGGCCGTCCACATGAGTGTCCCATAGAGCATGTTAAACGATTTGTGGATATGTGTGAGACGATCTCCACCGACGAGGAGACATTGGAGTATGTGCTTCTAAAGGCGTTCAAATGGTCACTTGGGGGCAAGGCCACACTTTGGCTCGAGAGCCAAGCTCCTAGGTCAATCACAACTTGGAAGACACTCTATGACGCTTTCTTGATGAAGTTCTTCCCGCTTTCAAAGACAACCGAGTTAAGAAGGAAGATTGCAAGCTTTCAACAAGGTCCGAATGAGCCCCTCTTCGAAGCATGGGACCGTTTCAAGGAGATGTTGCGCCAATGTCCTACTCATGGCCAACAACCATATGTACTTCAAGACATCTTTTTCCAAGGCATCAATCCGGTAACAAAGGACAAGCTCAATCTCCACACCGATTGTGGGTTCATAGACTTGACACCGGACCAAGCTTGGGAGCTACTTGACAAGCTATCCGATTATGAGGCCATGTATGGGGTGAGTCAAGCTAGCAAGGAGGTGAAAGTTCAAGGTGAAGGTGCAAGGAAGTTATATGATCCAAAGGGAGAAGACATTGATAGGGATGTGAAGCTCCAATTCCTTGAAGGTGAAGTGAGCAAGCTTAAGAGGCAAGTCCACTACTACAAGCAAAATGCTAGAGCTTGTGAGGAGTGTGGATCCTTTGCACATGCTACACAAGTTTGTCCGAATGAGAGCCAAGTACGCTTGGCCGAGCGAATTGAGGAGGCAAACTATGTTCGAGGAAATTTCGGTGCAAGAGGCAATTTCAACAATGGTGGCAATGGCCGGTGGAACAACGGTCAAGCTCAAGGCTACAACAACAACTTCAACCAAAACGAGCCAAGGGCGCCACCACCACCATATAGACCACCGGGATTCAATGAGTTACAAACATTTGCTCAAGAGATGAGAGATGGGTTCAAGGAGATGAGGACCCAATTCAATGAGTTTGGTGCATGGAGGAGGCAAGTCGACAATCAATTTGCTCAAATTGCGACTCAAGCCCCGAGAGAAAATGGGAGACTTCCGGGCCGACCCGAGGAGAATCCTCGAGCTCAAAACAATCAAAATGAAGTCCGGGCAATTGGATTGAGAAGTGGGCGGAACCTACCCGAGCCACACGTGCCTAAGAAGAATGAAGAGAGTCGGACCAACTTACCCAGCAAGTCGGGTCCGACATTCCCCGAAGTCGACCCAGCAAGAAGATCGACTCCTTCACCACGGACCGAGGTCGAGAGCAACTCGGGGCCGACGTACACAGACCTCGATCCAACTCCTCTGCCTCGGACCGAGAGTCACAACATCGGGCCTGACATGGTGCCCAAGTCGGTCCAACCAGGAAATGTTGCAAGTGAAGTAGGGAAGTCCAAGGAGGTTGATCCAAGCAAGATTCAAGGTGCAACGATTCTTCCATATCCCTCAAAGAAGCCGAAAGATGTTGTTGAGAACAAGTTCAAGAGGTTTCTCAAACTCTTGCAAGGCTTGAACATCTCTATCCCGTTCACCGATGCATTGAGTGAGATGCCATCTTATGCCAAGTTTTTAAAGGAGATTTTGAGCAAGAAGAGGTCCATAGTTGAAATGCAAGATGAGGTCAAGACCTTGGAGTTACCACAAAAGCTAGGAGATCCCGGTCGTTTTGCTATAACCATTGGTGTGGGGTCCCAAAACTTCCAAGCCTTGTGTGATCTTGGAGCAAGCACGAGCATCATTCCTTACACCATATGGAAATCCACATCCATGGGTCTCATAGCTCCAGTCAACATGAGGTTAACGATAGCGGATGGGTCGTCCATCGAGCCAATTGGTATCGTCGAGGATTATCCCGTTTGCATTGAAGGCCACTATGTCCCAATTGACTTTGTTGTGGTGGACATGATAGAAGTGCCGGGTGAACCAATTATACTAGGGAGACCTTTCCTTTCTACGGTCGGGGCAATCATTGATGTAAAAAAGGGCCACTTGTCTCTTGACATTGGAGGAAGAGAGATTGAGTTTTTCTTTAGGCCAACTTCAAAAGGGACCGTACATAAGGAAGCTAAGATGATCCAAGTTCCTCTTGGATTGCAATGGGAAGCCGTTTCTAAGAAGTCAAGGCCAAGGGATCTTAGGTTGAAAGTCACCCCACCACCTAGAGAAATTGAGATAGAGCGCCAAGGTCTAGCCCTCAATATGATTGAGCATGAACAATTGGAGGAAAGGATGTCTTATTTGGAGGTGTTCAAGGCCGAGGAAGAAGAAGTTCAAGCACCACCGGAACCATCTCAAGAACTCAAGGAGCTTCCAAAAGATTTGAGGTACGCATTTCTTGGTCCCAACTCTTCTTTACCCGTAATCATAAATGCCAACTTGAATGATGAGGAGGAGTCTAAGTTGTTAGAGGTTCTAAGAAAACATAGAGGAGCTTTAGGGTATTCACTAGAGGAACTAAAGGGAATCTCTCCCTCAATTTGCATGCATAGGATTTATATGGAGGATAACCATAAACCCACTATTGAACCCCAAAGAAGATTAAATCCTAACATGAAAGAAGTGGTAAAGAGTGAAATACTTAGGATGTTGGATGCGGGAATTATCTTCCCAATTTCCGATAGCAAGTATGTGAGTCCCGTGCATGTAGTTCCTAAGAAAGGAGGTCTCACCGTTGTGCAAAATGAAAAGGGAGAAATGATACCTATGAGAACCACAACAAAATGGAGTATGTGTATTGATTACCGTAAGCTTAATAGTGGCACTCGCAAGGACCATTTTCCTCTTCCTTTCATAGACCAAGTCCTAGAAAGATTAGCACAACATGAATATTTTTGCTACTTGGACGGGTATAGCGGGTTTTGGCAAATCCCTATTCATCCCGATGATCAAGAGAAGACGACATTCACATGTCCTTATGGGACTTTTGCCTATAGACGCATGCCTTTTGGTTTATGTAATGCGCCGGCAACATTTCAAAGATACATGATGTCCATCTTCTCCGATATGGTTGAGGATATAGTAGAAGTGTTTATGGATGATTTCTCCGTCTATGGTTCCTCATTTGATGTTTGCTTAGCTAACTTAGACAAGGTTTTGACTAGATGTGAGGAGACTAGCTTGGTGCTTAATTGGGAAAAATGCCACTTCATGGTGAAGGAGGGCATAGTACTAGGACACCTAATTTCTAGTAGGGGGATAGAAGTAGATAAAGCTAAAGTTGAAATAATTGAAAAACTACCTCCTCCCTCTTGTGTTCGTGATGTTAGGAGTTTCTTAGGTCATGCGGGATTTTATAGACGGTTCATCAAGGATTTTTCTAAAATTGCAAAACCATTGTCTAACCTCTTGATGAAGGATGTGCCCTTTGAATTTTCCGAGGATTGCATGAGTTCTTTTTGTAGGTTGAGAGATGCCTTGATTTCGGCTCCAATAATGGCGACACCTGATTGGAATCTTCCATTCGAGGTGATGTGTGATGCTAGTGATTTCGCCGTAGGGGCCGTCCTTGGGCAAAGGAAGGATGGAAAGTTACATGCCATCTACTACGCAAGCAAAACTTTGGATGAAACTCAGTGCAATTACACAACGACGGAGAAGGAGTTTCTTGCGATAGTGTTTGCATTTGAGAAATTCCGTTCATATCTTGTGGGATCAAAGGTGGTAGTCTTCACGGACCATGCGGCAACCAAATACCTCATGAAGAAGAAAGATGCAAAGCCGAGGCTTCTAAGGTGGATGCTCCTTCTCCAAGAGTTTGACCATGAAATAAAGGACAAAACCGGTGCGGAAAATGTGGTAGTTGATCATCTATCCCGTTTGCCCATTGAATACATGTTGGAGATGGAGGATGGCCTGACTATAGATGATTCAAGAGCTGATGAAGTTCTCATGAGCGGGAAGGAGGAAAGGAAAGGTGGATCGACGAACCAAGTAAGTCGGGCCCGAGGTCCAGAACATCGGACCGAAGGCAAGGCAAGTACGAGTGAGTCGGGACCGAGGTCTTCAACATCGGGCCCGAGCGACCTGTCTGTCTGCGAAGCTAGACCGGCGTCCAACCATGTCGGGCTCGGTACACTTCAATGTCGATCCGTGGAAGAAAGTAAGTTTCCTAACTCGATGTCCATTCCTTCTCGTTCTCAATTGATTAATTCTTTCTCTCCCACTGGCCTTCTTTCTATTAGTGCCGTAAGACGAGGGGTTTCCCCTTGGTTTGCGGATTTTTCTAACTTTGCCGTAGGGGGAGTGATCCCACCAAATTTGTCTTATCAAGCTAGGAAGAAATTCTTACATGATGCTAGACAATATTTTTGGGATGATCCATATCTCTACAAGGAAGGGCGTGATCAAATCTATAGACGGTGTGTGTCAAGTGAAGAGGTTGAGAGCATAATTCACCATTGCCATTCCTTGCCTATGGGGGGTCACGCTAAGAGTTCCAAAACCACCTCAAAAATTCTTCAATGTGGTTATTATTGGCCAACCATGTTCAAGGATGTGCATGATTATGTGAGGAAGTGTGAGGAGTGCCAAAGAGAGGGGAACCTATCAAGGAGGAATGAGACTCCTCAAACTGGCATTCTAGAAGTTGAATTATTTGATGTATGGGGTATTGATTTCATGGGACCATTTCCCACATCGGGGCCTTACAAGTACATCTTGGTAGCCGTGGACTATGTCTCAAAATGGGTGGAGGCCATACCAACAAGAACCAATGATGCTAGGGTGGTGATGAAGTTCTTAAAAAGCAACATTTTTGCAAGGTTTGGAGTACCTAGAGTTCTCATAAGTGATGGCGGACCTCATTTCATTGAGAGGTGTTTCGAGAATGTGTTGATCAAGTATGGGGTGTCTCATCGAGTTGCTACTCCTTATCATCCTCAAACAAGTGGGCAAGTCGAGGTGTCAAACCGTCAAATCAAGGCTATCTTGGAGAAAACCGTATCTCGATCAAGGAAAGATTGGGCCTCTAAGCTCGATGATGCACTTTCGGCCTATAGAACCGCCTTTAAGACACCTCTGGGAACTACACCCTTCAATCTAGTTTATGGCAAGGCATGTCATCTTCCGGTAGAGCTTGAGCACAAGGCAAAATGGGCACTCAAAGAGATGAATTGGGATATCAACTTGGCCGGTGAGAAAAGGTTTCTAGAACTTCATGAGTTGGGGGAATTGAGGTTGAAAGCCTATGAGAACTCCAAGCTATACAAGGAGAAGACCAAGAAGTGGCATGATAGGAAGTTAATTCCAAAGACCTATCAAACCGGTGACAAGGTTCTCCTTTTCAATTCAAGGCTTAAACTTTTCCCCGGAAAGTTAAGGACTAGGTGGAGCGGACCATTTGTGGTCCACCGTATCTATGCTCATGGTGCGGTGGACTTGGTTGATGAACAAGGACATATTTTCAAAGTGAATGGTCATCGAGTGAAGAAGTTCTATGACAAGGACGGTCCAAACGAAGAAGTTAGAGCCTCATGGGCTCTCGTCCTCGCCGATTGATCTTATACATGCCATTGAAGAATAAGAAATTGTGAGCTTTTCATACTCTTCTCTCTTGCTTTTAAGTTTTGGTTTCCTTGTTTGATGGGGACATCAAAATTTTAAGTATGGGGTGGGGGTAAGTGTGTTCATGATTTCACTTGTTTATGTCTGTTTATTATTTTGAGGATATTTAGTTTGTGTTTCTAGTTTGTGTTTGGGATGTTTGCTTCTTGGTTTGTGGTCTGATGAAAAACATGAGTGATTAATTTGGTCTTGAATGGATGAGTTTTTGGTTTTAGAGAAATTTTTGCAAAAAAAAAAATCCATAAAAATTAAAAAAAATTGTGTTGAAAACAACAAAAAGATTTTGTGTTTTGTAGGTTTTGGACTAGAAATTCCCATCTTAGATTGCCACAATAAAAGCTAATGATGATGTGAGCATGTAAATTCCTTTGCATATTTTTGGATGGTTTAGCCTCTAAAAAGATGTTGCTTTTGATGTGATCATGATATCTTGCTTGTTTTATTGAACATGTGAGTTCTAGGATGAGTTCTTATGCAACTAAGTATGAGTGACCCTTGTGAGAATGATTTTTGGCCATTTTAGGGATGCTTGTTCATATTTGCATATCCCTCATTTTACTTGTGTGATTAGCTCATTCATGCTTAGTAAAACTTGCTATTGCGGTGTTTATCTATTTTCAAGACCGTCATGAGATTTGTCCTAGCATTGTCACATTGATTTTGAACTTTGTTCTTTTAGTCACATAAATGTTCCATATCCTACCATGAAGATAATCCTTTGTTTGTAGCCCCGTTCTAGCCTAAGCCTTTGTTTGAAACTCCTCAAAAATATTATTCCTAGCCTTATATGACTTGACCCTTATGGGATTGGACTTTAGAAGAGAGGTTTGGATTGTATTTGAAGAGTTGAGATTCTCTTGGGTTTAAGGGCAAAGAATGGTGTTATGAATCATGTGGGTAGTGCATCTTTGTTGTACAAAAATGAAAAAAAAAGAGAAAGAAAAGGAAGAAATAAAAAGTTGGAAATGTAAGGTGGAATAAAGCAAAGAGCTTAAGTGAAGAAAAGGGTCCGACCGAGTTACAAGCAACATCGGGCCCGATGTCATAAGAAAGTCGGTCCAAATGTAGAAAGTGTTGAAAAATCCAACAAAAAGCATAAGAGCAAAGATGAAGTGGAATGTTAAGTGAAATTTTGGGTTGAAAGGAAAATGTTAAGTTTTTTTGGGTGAGTGTGAAAGTAATTGTGGAATTTTGGTGAAGTTGGTGAGAGTTTAGGTTGTTCAATCCCCATTGAAAGCACCACGAGACCAAATAATTCCCACCTTGAAAAATACCAAAAGCCCCATTACAACCCGGCCGAATGGAACCTCTTTGAGGACCTCCATTGAGCCAAGTTCGAAATTCTTTGTGTACTTTGCATTAGGCATCTCTAGGTGGAGGAATTGGTGATATTAACTTCAATAGTAAAGTCCTTACTTGCATGATTTTTGAGCTTGAGTGTTCATTGCTAAACCCAAACACATGATGAGTGATACACATTCACATATCCCTAAAGTGAGGCTTGGTTGCATTGACTTTATTCCTTGGAACACTTAATCATGCGTGATGATGTAATCTTGCTTGAATATCGATCACTTGTGCTTAAAATGTGTTTTCATACGAGGCTTTACTTGAAGATTATGTTTCGGTCTTGCTTACATTGTTATTGCTTGAGGACAAGCAAGTTTAAGTATGGGGTATTTTGATGTCTCTCTATTTGGTGGTGTTTTCATATGTGATTTCCTTTGTAAATATGTTTCTTTTTCCCCTTTTCTTGTGCGTTTTGTTCCTATTTAGCTTAGTTCCCGTATTTCTATGAGATTCGGAGACTACGCACATTTTATGTGTTTTGTAGGTAATATGGCATGAATCAAGGATCGATTTGAAGGAGGATCGAGACATGGAGCGAGGCCCGAGCAAAGGAGGAAAGAGAGGAGCAAGCCATGAAGAAGAACAAGAGGAAAGCCAACAAGAAGAAGGTGGAACGAGGTTCGGACCGAGTTGCAACCAACCTCGGGCCCGACTTGAAGTTTCAACCTCGGACCGACATGCACAGTAACTCGGGCCCGAGGTCCTCCGTGTCGGTCCAAGTCGGTCACCGAACTACTTGGGCTCCAAGGCACGAATTTGTGGACTTCCACTTTTGCCCCTCATCTAATCCATAAAAGCCCCTCTTGTCTTCTAAGAAAGGGTTCCTCCCCCCACTCTCTCACAAAAAGGGGGTTCCAAGGGAGCCAAGAGGATTCTTGGAGAGCAAGGAGGAAGGAGAGGAGAAGGAAGAGAGAGAGAATCGGCCAAGGGAGAGGAAGATTGATAGGTTTGGTTGATAGATTAGCTTTGCTTTGTTTTGATCTTGTGGATTTGGAAACCCTTGATTGGAATTTGTGGATTGCTTTTGATTTGAATGAAACTTTGCTTTGTTTTGAGATTGATGATGTTGATTGCTTTCCCTTTTGATTTGTTTGCTTTCTTTGTTTGCCTTATGGAGTAGATCTCCTTGATCTTGGGTTATGGGGGAAAACCCTAGCTAGGCTTAGGCTAGAAACCCCAATTCCATAGCCTTGAGTGTTTGATCTAAGGAACCCACTCTACATAGAGCTACAATTCCTTGCGAAAGTTGGGAATCAAGGCTTGAGATTGGCAAAGTAGCGAAAGTGAACATGTGTCAATCTCAAGACCTTGCTTCGAAGGGGATTTCCCCAATGATCGATGTGTAGAAGTGGTTGGAACGAGGGCGAAAGCACTCGATCCTAGTCCGATCATCACTCATTGCTTGAATTAGGGTGGATAAGCCTTAATCTACTAGAGAAGGAACCCAAAAGCCCAAGATCTATTTTTAATCTTTGAAGTTCGACAAACCCAGCTACCTCGGGCCCGACTTACCCTACGTCGGTCCCGACTTCCTCTTGTCGCCAACATCGGGCCCGACGTGACCTTTGTGTCGGTCCCGACTGTTTTCTTTGTTTTCCTTCGTTTTATGCTCTCCTTTCTAGCTTCCTAGTATCTAGGCACATCGATCGAGTAGACTTCCCGAGTGTTCGACACCCACCACGTACTACAACGGGGTCGGGTTATAAATTGTATCTCTAGACCCTCGCACACCGTGAGAGGCGATCATTGAGTATAGCCCCTGCTAGCTTCTCGCTAAAGTACGCGATTGACCATTGCTCTTGAAGGAGTATGCCGCCAATACCACAATAGGAAGCGTCACACTCGATCTCGAAGCGCTTTGAGAATTCCGACAATTGCAGGACCGGGGCTCGGCATAAAGCATCTTTTAAGGCCTCAAAAGCCGCCTCGTGATGCGGCATCCACTTTATTATGGTTGCCTTCTTAGTCAAAGAATGGAGTGGCCAGGCGATAGAACTTTAGTCCTTAAACCATGCGAGCCCCAAAAAGGAACGAACCATAGTGGGGGTCGTGGGAGTTGGCCATTCACGGATGGCCCGGATTTTGTCTGAATGCACTCGTAGGCCATCCTTGGATACGATGAAGCCAAAAAAATTCGTCGTATCCAAGCAAAACACACACTTGTCCAATTTTACATACAAAGAATGTTCGCGGACGCAATCTAACACCTACCTAAGGTGCCCCGCGTGAGATTCCAAAGTACGAGAATAAACTAAAATGTCGTCAAAATACAATAAGAAAAAATGACCCAACAACTTACGAAAAACAAAGTTCATAAGACGCATAAAAGTAGAAGGAGCGTTAGTAAGGCCAAAAGGCATCACCAACCACTCGTAAAGACCATGTTTGGTCTTAAACGTCGTCTTCCACTCATCCCCTTCTTGCATTCGAATCTGGTGGTAGCCGCTCCTCAAGTCGATCTTGGAAAATAACACGGCTCCATGCAGCTCGTCTAGCATGTCATCCGAACGGGGAAAAGGGTGACTGTACTTGACGGTGATGTGATTGATGGCACGAAAATCCACGCACATCCTCCACGGACCGTCCTTTTTCGGCACCAAGATAACCGGGATCACGCAAGGGCTAAGAGACTCGCGAACATACCCCTTGTCCAATAAAGATTGGACTTGGATTTGAAGTTCTTGAGTCTCCTTGGGAGACGCCATATATGCAGCCCGGCTTGGCAATGAAGCGTCGGGAATTAAGTCTATGCGATGCTCGATTCCCCGGATAGGAGGTAACCCATCGGGGAGCTCGGAAGGCATAATGTCAGCATACTCTTGTAAAAGAGAAGAGATAGAGGGGGGGTAGCTCATGTCTTATCAATAGTAATTTGAAGTAAAGGAAACAAAAGGAAATAAGAAATACTCCCCTCGATGGTCTTAACCACGTCGCGGCGCCAGCATAGGAGCAAGCGGTCTTGGACCGTGCCGAGCAAAGGTGGCTCGGCATCCTCGACACTCCGAGACGTGCTATGGGTGCTACTGTTTTGACCAACAGAACCATGCCAATGTCGAAGATTTGAGCCTGGCGCGCCGCTGGATTGGCTCGGTAACGACCCAATGTTGGGTGTTCCCGAGGCTGGTGTGTTGCGACACGCGACAGAATGGCCACTCGGCGACCGAGGCTCCTCTTTGACTTTCCCTCGGCGTTCCTAGTTCGAAATCTATTTTTATCTAGGTTCTGGTCCAGAAACACCAGAACCGCCGCTAGAAGTGGCGCCTTGGCCAGAAACGCCTTTGGAGGCGTCGCTCGGCGTAGGCGCGGCCGGGGCTGTCTCACGAGCATTTGCTTGTTGTCTTTCGGCTTCGTCCTACAACGCTTCAATCGGAGACATTGGTAAAATGGTCACGCGTTTACCATGGTAGTTGAACATGTAAGTGTTCAACCGGCCATCGTAAATCACGTGATGGTCAAACTGTCATGGACGGCCAAGGAGGAGATGTGTCGCGTCCATGTCAGTGAAATCAAGTAAAACTGAATCTTGGTAGATTCCAATTGAAAAAGAAAGACGTACCTGTTTCATGAACAATGATCGCCATCGTTAGAGATCCAAGCAAGCTTGTAAGGCGCTGGATGCTCCAATTGAGGCAAGTTGAAATGGGTGACGACTTCCCTTGATAAGAAATTTCCGCAACTACTCGAATCAATGATGACGCTAAAGGAGAGGTTTTGAACCAAACAATAAGTACGGAAAATGTTTTCTTGTTGATCGGTTGGCACGACTTCCTTGATGCTTATTGCTCGGCGCGTCATGAGCAAGAGCTTGTCGACGCCGGCGCCGATGTCCGAGGGTGTGCAAAACGCACCATCTTCAATCGGTGCCTCGTCTTCCTCCGACTCAGCCTCGTTGACGCTCTCATATGCCGCCGATTGAGCCGAAAATAGCACGCGCTTCGTGTTGGGACAATCTTGTTTGAGGTGGCCACGCCCACCACATTGATAGCACTCAATATCTCGAGTACTTGTTTGTGGGGTAGGGGCTGCCTTGTCACGGTTTTGTCCAACCAAAGGGCCTTTGGAATCCGTTCCGGGGTACCCACTTTGGGTTTAGTAAAAGAAGAAAAAACCCGTTTAGTACCGAAAGTGGAAGGACTAGAGTTAGAGACATATCTTTGAAAATTAGATGACTTTGGCCTCTTAAATTGCGTGTACAACTCCATGGCCGTGTGAATGAGCCGTCCCAAGTCCTTGATTGGCAAGACAACAAGTCTATCCCGAATCCACTGATGTAGTTCCTCTACAAAGCGAGACCGCAAAGCCCCCGGTGAAGTGCTTATGCCCGCTTAGAAGAATAAATCCTTTAAGTAAGCACAGAACTCCTCCGGAGTCATGGACCCTTGACGAGCGTCTTGGATCAATATTCAGACTTTCTCTTTGTAGTCAGGAGGGATGAATTTCAACTTCATTATGAAAACAAGTTGATGCCACTCGATAATGGCGACTTTATCTTTTCGGGCCCGATCCACTTCGAATCGGTTCCACCACATTCGAGCGGCCCCTTTGAAATGAAGGGTCACCACCTCCACTTTTTCATGCTCCTCGTAATGGCAATGTTTAAGGACATGCTCCGTACCCTGCAACCAAGAAATGAATTCATCAAGGTTATAGTTGCCACAAAAATCTTCAAATTTTACCTTTACGTCGCGACAGCATACGTGCGCCGGACGTTCGTTGTCGGCGCGCCTATTGGCACGCGGCAGTGGTGTGCGACGGCATCGGGGGCCTCGGCCAAGGCCACCACTGTCGTCGCTAGGATCGTCGTCACCATCGCGCCAAGGGCACCGGTCTCGCTCTCGGTCACGGTTATTGGCGTGCCGATCCCCATGGCGCCGAGCCCGTTCGCGGTTGTCACGGAGTTCAATCCGATCATACTCCGTGCGGTTCTCGGGCAACTTGGGTCTCAGAATCCAATCCCGATCCCGATCTATTCACTCCTCCGAATCATGGACCGGAGGGTGCTTAAATTCTTCCTCGAAATCCTCCTCGTACTCCGTCATAGAGTCCTCGGATTCCAATTGTGGTGTTGTCGGGCTTTGTCGACCCCGATAGTCATTGACATCGAAGTCATCTCGGCCCTTGTGCTTGTTTTTCTTAGGCGTCGGTGTGACCGCCTTTTTCTTTTATTTCGCTTGTTGACGCCGCTATTCCTCGGAGTCATAATCCTCCTCGGAAAGCACGTCATGGATAACATGTATGCCATGGCCTTGAGTGGTTGGCCGACTCTCCTTCATGGACTCCAACCTCTGGATTCCATGTTGGGAAGAAGGCTCCACCATTTGCGCTTTGCCTTTCTCTTGTGTCGTGGCCCTCAGTATCGAAACGCCTTGCAGTTGCACGCTCGGGATCGGAGGCTGAGAATGTTGAGCATGAATGGACAGGAGCGTGGTATGTTGATCCACGAACTGCGCAAATATGTGCTCCATGTTAGAAAAGTGCGCCTCCAAAGATGCGCCACCAACCATAGGCACGGCGCCGGACACCTAAGCGTCGGGCGTCGCGAGGAGCCCCGGTTGGAGCTCCGGCACGAGAGGAACGCCGGTTTTTTGTTGTTGTGGGTTGTTGTTGTTTGTTGTTTTTTGGCTCGTCGGACTCCATGCTACTGTCACCTATTTCAACCATAGACATGAACGAGTAAAAAGTTCCAACAAGCAAGCAAAAAGAAACTTAGAGATGATGTAAGACTCACCACCCAAGTACTCTTAATTGCACGAATTGAAAGGCTTGAAAGGGTCGGGAAGGCTATAGGTCTCGACTTAAACACAAGTAAATCACCAGCAACAAGCAAAAGTAACGCAAGCAAGAGACAAGAGAGAGACGTGGCGGCCAATTAGGGTTAGCATTGGCCACGAGACAAAGAAAGGAGAAATAAAATATTGTGAGATCTCGACCTAAAAGGGGTAGGCGAGATTGTGTGTTGCAAGATATGGAAAATAAAAGATATGCACACAAGAGAAGATATGCAAAGATATTATGGATAGGGGGCCGAAAGAGATATGGAACACTTGCCTTATTTTGGCTTGTGTGTCCCACGAGATCTTTGAGATCTTTTTTTTAATATTGGAAAGATATTACCTTATTTTGGTTGTTATCTTCCAAAGTTTTTTTTTTAAAATTCGGCAACTAGAAGATCTTGTGGATTTTATCCTCCAAGATCTCCTCCCACAAGGCAATCAAAAGATATGGTGAATTGTCAACCAAATCTCGAGAAGAACAAGAAAAGATGCACGACACACACAAATTTCGATCAAACAAACAAGAAATTAAGCATGCAAATACTAATAACTTGAAGCAAAATGATCAAACAAGTGCAAGTCATTGGTATGGCAATTTTTTTGTGTGATTTTTCGGATTTTTCAAACCAAAAAAAACAATGGATCCTATGTGAACGATGTTAGAGATGGCGGAAGCTAAATGAAGATGGTAAAAAGAAAAAAATTCATGCAAAAATGACCAAAAAGGTGAATAAGACTTACGCGGTCCTTCGGCTCTAATGCCAGTTGATGTGAACCCCGTTGGAGGATTCACGAGCGAATCTTTACGTGGACTCGTATTAGGTCTTCTTCACCAATGAACCGATAGTTTGAGGTGTTGTTCTACTGAACTAGGTTGAGAATAGAAGTGAAAGGGTTTAAGAATGTGTCCAGTGTGACCTAGACGAGGAGAGTATGGGGTTGGGAAGAGAATTGTGTTTGACGCCCAAATGATAAAGCGGGAACAATTTGGCAGCAATTCGATATCAAAATTAAGCGTAAGGGAATACAATGAGAGGAGGCTCCTATATATATAGGAGATCCTAGGCAAAAACCCTAGATAGAAAACCCTAGGCGTGGGCGGCACAAGGGAGATGCATGCAAGCGGCCCAAGGTGCAAGCCCAACAAGCCCAAAACGTGTCAACTAAAATAGTAAAGACATAAATAGTAAGGTTCGAAATGGAAATAATACTAAAAACGGCATAAAACATAGTTGGTCATGGTGGTCATGTCGCGATTGTCGCGACAAGGCTGGCGCGGCACGACAAGGGCGTCGGCGCGCCAGCGTGCGCGCAAGGGCTATTGGGACACACTAGGCGTGGAACTACAGGACCGAGGCACGCGGCGCACGCGAACCTAATGTCGCGACGCCGGGTTGGCCCGGCGTGGACATGGCAAGGGACGCCGATGCGAGGTCCTCAGCACTATGGTGGAAGGCGTCGGCACGAAGGAGTGGCGCGGCTCCGATGATGGTGAGGCAAGTGAAGAGGGGCGCGCTGGTAGATGCGTCGTGGCTTGCAAAGGCACGAGCGATGATGGACGACGTGGCTCGATCTATGACACGGGTCCGGGCTTAAGTGATGGGTCCGTCGGAGCGCACGGACAAGTCCTCCTCTTCTTGGGCGGCGGTCAAGGTGGGGCTCACATCATTGGGCAACTCTTGCAAGGGTACACAACGCTCAAAGCTGATGTTCGTGAATTAACTGATGCACTTGATGACCTGTCTAAGTCCATGACTTAGCTCGAGTGGCCAACATCCATTTTCCCTTTCCTATCCTAGAAAGTCTACTTTTTCTCAAAACTCTCTCTTCGGTTTCATGTTAAGTGTTTTTTGTATTCTCTATTTGCTTGATTATTTTGAGTGTATTTTTGATGATGAAAAAAGGGGGAAAAGATTGGGGCTAGAAAAAAAGGGAAATTTAATACTGAATGACATGTAGGTTATCCAACTCAGGGGGAACTTTTGGAAACTTTGAGTTTATTGCATATATTGTCGATATTTGGTCTTGCCATGCTTTATCAAGTTGAAAGGAGTTTTGTCACCATCAAAAAGGGGGAATTTGTTGGAAAGGCTAAGGCTTTTATTTTGATGGTTCTAAACGTCAAGCCACGTGTTTGACCTCGAATCTGCGAACAGAGTTGCCATCGTCAGTCTGGTCGCCTATGTGAGTTGAAGGCAAACAAAAAAGATCTTGAATACGCATGTGATATTGAAGATTTGATCAAGATATTTTGGTTTTAGGAAAGATCTTCTATGTATTTATAGCAAGCCGCCGACTGCCTTTGCCCTGAGCCATATCTTATTATTGCATATTTTTTGCTTAGGATGATACTCGTAAAGATAGAAAAATATTATCATTCTATAACCAAATTGGAATATAATATCTTTTCTATTTGACCTAGTTTTCGTGTATTTAAACCTAGGAATAAGCACCAACTCATACTCTACTTGTGAAACAAAAAGAAAACGATTTGTTCAAGAGTTCGAAAGAAAGGAAGAGAGATGTAGGCTTGTTAGTTGGTTGAGAGTAGTTTTTACTCGGTTCATAAGAGTTCTAGCATACTTGAGAAGTATGGCTAGTTTTGGGGTGTTCTTGTAAGCATATTCTAAAGTATCAATAAAAGTAAGCTACGACTTTTAATTCTACCAAGCGAGAACTTGGAAGGGAGTGGTTTTCACACTTGATTAACAGAGTTCATTGATCAAGTGTTTCCACTATAAAAAAAATCATTGTGTCAAGTAAGTCTTTCTTGGTGTTTAATTTCCGCTGCATTTACTTAAGAAGTCGACGACTTAGTCGAGGTCGGTGACCTAGACATACTAACTATCCTACAAATACTACTACTATTCTTATTTTTATAAAAAAAATAACTAAATGCTTATGCAAGTTCATTCAATGATGATTATAGTTTTAACGTTGTTAGGCAAAAATTGTTAAGAAAACAACTATGCACAAACACATCTAATTTGATTTTTAAGTTCGACCCTTATCTGTACATCTTTACAACTCTATTAATAATATAGACACATTGGAGACTTTTGGATTTGTTTTATGATTTGGGCTGCACCTGAGTTATAGCAGGTTGCCTACATATCTCTTTAAAGAGAATCAAGCCTTACGTAGTTCAGAGGTTTTAATTTTTGGTTGGATTTTCATGCATCAGAGAAACGAGCCCAAACCCACCTTCTAGGAAGGGTTGTCTAAGCTTGGTTCAACTATCATTTGCATGGTGTGGAGAAAATTATACCCACCTTCTAGGAAGGGTTGTTTAATTCCTCCACTATAACTTTTTGGTTTAATTTTGGTCATGCGATTGAACTCGGCGATCATTTGATTTTTGCCAAGCATCCTACTTACCCTTTTGAAAGGGATCAAATCACACGTAGTTCTACCCTTAAGACTGTTTGGTCTTGATTTTATTATAATTTGAGGTTGCGATTGAACCCGGCGAGCATTTGCGCTATATGTCGAGCTTTCTACATACCCTTGATGGGATCAAATCATCGTAGTTCTTAAATGTCTATTTTTCTTAATTAGTCTCATGGTCCAAGTTTTAGTAGGACCATGAACTTTGCATGAACTTGCATGTCATCTTGCATTTACGTACACATGTGTGCAATTTTTCGTTTGATCATGAATACACATGCGAATTAGACATGAGAATCACTTATACGAATATACATATTTGTATCTTCTCTTCTTTATGAAATCACTAATTTTCCATAATCAATTAGTGGAAGGGAAAGCTGCTTTAGGATACCACCAATTTGCATAAATTAATTAGTGATGTACTCGGACTTATTAATGATGTGTCTCAAAGTAGATCGGTCTTTGATGAAGGGTCGACTTAGCTCCGATGATTGTATAACACAAGTATGATCGACAAATCGATCGAGTCCGATCGCTTTTCCTCTTTAGTAGCTACTAGCTAGTTAGCAAGCTCTTATTTCTTTTGTACTTTAGCTAGTGTGTTAAGTAACACTAACCCATGTTGTACGTTGAGTCTGGTAATTAAGTTGAGCTTTGAAGTCTGAATTACCATCTCATTGCCATTGTTCTACACATATTCAAAGGCAAAGTGACTAGACAACTCTTGTGTACAGGGTGTCTTGAGTCTATTTACTTCCCTCATTATATATGGTGGGAATTTTTCTTGGCTGGACTTTTAGCACTCCTGAGTGTCGTTGCTCCAAGTACATTCAAGGTAGTTTGATTAATTTGCAGTACTTGCTGCCTCAGAAAACTTGTTGTTTTCACTTCTTTATGCTTTTGTGAGTCAAATAACGGAAGACAACTCCAATGCATGGATATCGATTTTTGTCGACCCCGTTTTTTATATAGTGGGTTGATGATCATAACACCCCTTGGATTATTTATCTTCATGATAGAAGCTTCCCCTTTCTCCTTGTACATGATCAACTTCGCACATGAAAATAGTACATGGCTTGCCAATTTGTATTTTTCTCGGATTGTGGCGGTGAACTAATCCATTTCAGGCCTTGAAAACAACAACGAATCCTACCCAATATGGCTTGCCAATATGTTATCTATCTGATCACGAGCCTTAGTAAACACCAGGGAAGAGGCTGGAACTACTATCGTCGGGTTTGCACGGGCTTCCCGAGTCCAAGCCAAATGCGGGTGAGACCAGAATCCTACCCAATATGGCTGATTTCAAGAGTCGGGGATTCACTTCATGATCGAAATCGTCAACCCTCATGAAAGACCACTTGTGCTTGAACTTCAAGTTGCAATATATGACTTTGACGGCGTTGGTGGATCGGCATGTACACTGGCATACAAGCTGTGATGGCGGGCTTGAGCCTAGATGATGGCAGTCTCCTCGTTGGGTTTGAACAACCTATGCTCGATCTACTTCCAGTGAGAGTTGGTACCACCACCGAAACCGCCATGATATATGGAAGAAGAACACCCCTCCTCTATATACATATTTTGGTCTTGTGAACAAAGACAAAGGAACTGGCCCTTGTTTGTTTGGTTTGAGCCTTCACTATGTCATTGACACCGTCTTCGATCACCGGAAAAACTCGACATGGATGACAAATCTTCGTTCTTTGGATTGTGGTGGTAAAACACTCCGTTTTGGATCACCCATAGTCCTCCAAAACAGTCTCGATATCTATCTCGGTGCAAAGCGATCCTTCTTGGGTCTAGCATGAGCCATCATTGTCGGCCACCCGTAAGAGGCTCGAAATGGAATGTTTCTCCTCTAAACGAATGACCTCCAATCATCTCCGGTGGTCGTTGTAGTCATGAAACGAGCTCTCGGGATAGTATCGAAAGTAGCCAATCACAAGCCTTGGAGGGGATGTCGAACCGATCGATTTCGATGAACGGGCCTTTGGAGTATGTCTCATTCTGTTGAACGATTATACAACACACAAAACTATTAGTACATAAAAAGTTTAAGGAGAGGAGAGTTTTACCACTTTATGGCCTTGATTTTGATGGGAAACAACGTTTATATGTGAGCTTTTGATGAGCAAAATCTCTCATCTCATATGTTGTTAACCCTTGGCCTCTTTAATCTCCTTTTGAATGCGTGTGTAAATTCAATTCTCCCCCCCCCCCCCCTCTAAAATCTAGACTTCCCACCTCTTATATAGGAACCTCAAACGTGGAAGGCAAGCAGATGATAGAGGTGTTTTTTAACATAATTAACAGAGTTAATTAGGTTAATTAGGTTAATTATGGCTTTAATTGTTTTCAAACGTTACACTGCCGTTCATGATGTGCAACGTTTACACCCGGGCTATCATGAAGACCTAATCCATGGGAGAAATTAGCTAAAACATGGGCCTCCTCATATATATTAGCCCAAGTTAGTTTAAGCCCAAACTCACATGTATACGTGTACACACATACACTTTGGCCATAATTTATATCATCACCCTTCGACATTTTTTATTTATTAAGTGGCCATTAACTGATTAATTTTGCACATTCTCATTGCAAATGTACAATTTAATGGTCTTTATAATTTTTTTTGAAAGTCTTGGGCTTCTGATGTATTTAGCCCATTTGAGAAGGTTTGTATTGAAACTGATCCAATAAATTATTTTCACAATTTAATTTAATGGTAATTACATTGGATCATGAATTAATTAAAATTCATGAAAATTTACCCCCAAACAGTTGCCCCCGAACTTTGTACGTTTGATTTGTAAAGAACGTGTTCAAAGTTCGTTTTTTTTTTCGATCCAATGATTTTGGTATTATGGGTAAATGGTATGGGTATGTAGAAATTTTGAAAGAGATTTTTTTTTTGGGTATTTGGTTTTGACTTTAAGGCTCGGAGTCATGTTTGAGGTTGACTTTTTGGCCTTTGGTCATTTTTGTAGCTATGAATTTGAATTTGAGGCTTCATGTCATGGAATTTGCTTTGCTACCTTTGTGGTAGTATTTTGATCATGATAACCACACCATATGAGAACTTTTTGGGTTTAGGGGCTTTCCTATCTTCATCTTAGATAGGGGATTTGTGGAGAAAGGAAGTTTGGGATATTTTTCCTTTTGAAAGCATGATTTCATTGGAAGGATTTTTTTTTAATGATCTTGGACCATATTTGCATATTGATATGGCCAAGACAATGAATGACTATAAGAGAAGAAGATTTGATCTTCTTAATTTCTCTTAAAGACAAGATGATGATTTTTTAATAGCTGCATCTAGTATGTGATATGACTAGACTGTCTACGTACTCTCTTTGTGAGAGATCAAGCCGTTCGTAGTTCTTTTTGAACCAATTTTGGTTTAGTTTGTTTATATATGCATCGGAGAATGACATTCAAACCCACCTTCTAGGAAGGGTTGTTCAAATTTCAATCCAACTATCATGTGCATGTTTATTTTACCTTTTTATACGCATCACCAAGATAATTGGAACCTACCTTCTAGGAATGGTTGCCCCAATCATTTTGACTATCATTTGCACAAAGGTTTTGAATTTTTATTTCATTTTGATTTTGGTTTAAGGTTTACGACTGAATTCGAGACTCATTTGAGTTTGATATCGAATTTCCTACGTACCCTTATTGGGATCAAGTCTTGACGTAGTTCTTGGAGACCATCAAAACTTTTTTAGTATAATGGTTTGAACCACAATGATGAGTTTTGGTGAATCCTTGTGCTTTACTTGTCGAGATTTATCACCATTTATAACTCTTTTGTGGAGCTCGTGACTTTAAAACCTTCCTCAATTGGAGATGTTGTATGCTTCATCTTGAGCATCATTTGATCTTTGGATAAGGAACTTTGATTGATTCTTCTTTTTGACCTTCCACTTCTTGGTCATTTTGATTTGACTCCTCTTGTTTTTTAGGTTTATGAACCTTTCAAACATAGACGGTCGAGAAAATCTATTCTTTGTTGTTATATAGAGCCTTTGAAAGATTGATAAGTGAGGGTGATTTCTTTTTCCTCTAGCGTCATCTCATGCATTTTTGGCTCTATAACCATTTGTTGTCAGAAGTTTCCCTTCATGAGAAACTTGCAATTTGTTGAGAACATCTTCATTTAGATGCTCATCTTGAGATTTACCCTTAGAAAAGGGCTTCGACTTTTGCACCTTTACTTGATGCTTCTTTAATGCTCTTGTTGAGGTGGATAAGGTATAAGGATGAGAGGGTTCACCTCATAGTACCACCCTTTTTCTTTCGTTTTTACCTTCTCCAAACACTTTTGGGATATAATCATCAGTCTCCTCAACATAAGAAATCACACAACATTGAGCAACTTCTTCTTTCCTTATCATATCATCATCAAGATTTATAAGGTCGTTCTTGAGAAAATATTTAGGGATAGAGTCCTTTAAAGGTGAAAGAGACTCTTTGTGGTTGAATATATTCTTCCTTAGAGTCTATTGCATATTCCTTTTGTTTCTCATCCCTCTTATTTTTCTTCTTATTTCTATTGACCCTCTTTTTTTCGATCCTTTTCTCATTAGTCTTGAAGCATGAACGAGAAGAATTTCTTGGAAAATCATTATCTCTGGCATTCCTCCATTTTGGAGATGTTTCCTATCCGAAGTGATTGTAATTCTCCTTGTCATGATAAAGGAATAAATCATATGGTTGTGAGGTAGTTCGAATGCCCTTATTTTCAACAACCTTTGATGACGTATTAGATGCCACCATGGATTTTAGGATTTGTAGGGGTAAAGGCAGTGCTTCTACAACTTTTGTTGTTTGAGATCATGTTTGATGAAGCATATAGACCTTTTGAGTTTGCCCCCCTCAATCTCAATCTCTCCTTTGTTGATCATTCTTTCTATTACATCCTTTAGGACATAACAATCATGGATTGTATGACCGATGAGACGACGATATGGACAATACCTGGGATCACTTGTCATGGTTACTTCATTGGGCCTTTTTGGCTTGGGAATCACTAAAGCTTTAGCGGCCATGAGTTGATCAAATATCCCTTGAAAATTATCCTCATCAAAGGGATACTCCTTTTATTTTCTTTCTTGAAGAGTGCGTCGTTTAGTAGGCTTTTTGGCTTTACTCTCGTTTTGGGTTTTGGAACTACCCTTGATGGAGAATTGACCATTTGTTTCAACGGCGGTCACCATAGACTCGTCTTTATTTTGTGACCTTTTTCCACCATTTATTTGAGGTTGAATACCCTTATTTCATGGCGATCAAGTTGATGTTCAACATTAGAAGCCTTGGAAATCAAAGCTTCAAATGACAATGGTTTGACACTCCCCACATGCACGACTAGTTTTGGGTTCTAATCATCGATGCAAATTTGAACACAAGTCAACTCACTCAATTTCTCATAGGCCTTTGGTAAGTGTTTGCAAGGTCTATGATGAAAACCTTTACATTAGTGCTCACAAATTGAGCAAGGAATGCCCTTAGCAATTCATCCCATGTTTCGATCGACCTTGGCTGCAGTTGGGTGTACCAAGTAAATTCCGATCCTTTTAGTGATTGAACGAACTGCCTTATGAGTAAGGCATCGCTCAAGGAAGTTTCTCCTCATGCGGAGTAAAAGTGAGCAAGGTGCTCATGTGGTGAACCTTGAATGTCATCAAACTTGTCAGATTAGAGCTTTTGGTATCCTCAAGGAAAGGGCACAACATCATAGTGTGTGGGATATGGTTTCTTATAGCCCATCATTGGTGGATTTTGAGAAACATGCAACTCTTTTATCCCTTGTGCAATCATCTCCTTTATTTCTTGGGGAGACATGCTTATCGTACCAATTTGGCCTAAGGTACCACTTTGGCCCTTATCATTTTTTCTAACTTGTTTTTGCCTACTCTCTTTATGTTGGCTTACAACTTGATTTGAAAGAGCGACAATTTGAGCATTTTTTCAGCCAACCTCCTTTGCATTTCTTGAAGTTGTTCTTCAATGCTAAAAGTAGTCGTCATCATGACTGTCATGTTTTCAACCCCATTGCGTAAGGAGGTAACGAATTGGTTGAAATATGGAAAGTCATCTTCCTTGAAAGGTGAAGTTGTATCTCCATACAATGGAGTGTCGATCACCATTAGGAGCCTGGACATTTTAACTAGCTTGTTGCATTTCCTGGCACTTCTTAGGAGACATTTTAACTATCTTCACCTTTAAAGCATTGGAGTAAGCTTCGCTCTTACCCTTTTCTAAGTAAGAGTTCATGTTGACTAGCTCCACATGGTCAATGTTAATCAAATTTGACCCTATAAGGATTTTCCTCGAGGTGTTGACACGAGAATTGACATGTGGTTTTGTTGGTGTCACCAAGTCATGGTTTGCTTCTCTTAAGGTAGCTTTAGATAACTCAAGAGTTGAAGAAGACTTTAGCTTAGTAAGTTGGCCCTCCTTTTGGTTCTTTGACCCATTCATTCATGAGACCCCTCTTTCCTCGAGACCGCGTAACCTTATTTGTAAGGGTGGTTTAAGTTGATGCTTGATGGGACCCAACATTTGTCTTGATGACTTGAATAGTTGATACATGGAAGCTGCCCCATGCATCTTTGGCATCCATTTGGAGAATGCCCCTCCCCAAAATATTGGAAAGGCCAATATTTGTTGTCAAGGGGAATTTTGGTGGTGATCCTGTCTCGCTTGATGGTGAACACAACCTTGGAGTCTTGTTGACGGATCAAACGCTTCCCCTTGATTAGAAAGAAGGCTGGTTGATTGTTAAATTTGGCAATAGCTCTTGGTGCCATTTTTCTTTGAGGAATTGAGTTCACTTCTCCAACTTAGGTATTCGTGCCATCATTGAAGTTGTGAACTCTTGAATTCTTGCTCTTGACCTTCCACTCTTTGTTGATGTTGACTCCGATCACCTTGCTCTTAATTTGGTTTACAAGATTTTTTTTTGAGCCTTTTAAACGTGAAAGGTTTGGATACATAACATCTTGGAGTAGTGTTAGGCCTTTTAAACAAACAGGGCTTAGATGGTCCTTGAGCTTGTATCGAGGCTTTCAAACACTAACATTTGTGGCATTGCTACTTTATCATTTGAGAGCATATTTAACTCACTTAGTGGCATTGTCATTGGCTTTAAAACTTTTTCTTCTCAAGAAATTTGTGATTCTTGACAAGAGTTTCATCAATATTTAATGGGTCTTCCACATGAATGTCAACCCATGAATATCCTTCGATGATGTTTCACATGTTTGAAGAGACTCTTCAATTATAGGGGCGACCTTGGAAACATCTATCATTGAAAAGGATGTTTGATGTAGTTACTAGAGTCATTGATGTTAACCCCTCAACTTTGATTTCTCCTTCTGTAATTATCTCTTCTATTGCCTTTTAAAGACGTAGCAATCCTTAATAGGATGACTAACAAGTCGATGGTAAAGACAATAATTTGGTTATTTGTCTTGTCAAACTTGTTTGGCCTTTTTGGCTTTTGAAGTGTCTTGTCAAACTTGTTTGGCCTTTTTGGCTCAACAAGACAAAATGTTAAGTGAAGTCTAAACAATTCTTTGATGAAAAAGACTGAAAATTGTCAATGGAGACAATTTTGTTGAAAATTATTGGACTAAAGGTATTATTGTCCAATATGTTGGTATAGTAATGCGTAAGAGTGTAGTTTGAAGTAGTTGAGAGAGATAACTACTTTTGAATGTCAGTATGCCCAAGTTGAGTTTTGGTTGAGAAAAGGATGTAAAGGATTGACAAGATAGGTTATTATCTTGTCATGTGTTGGATAAATCTCATATTCTTGGTTAAAGTAATACTGAGATTTTATCTCAAAAAAGAAATTGAGTAAGGATTTTAAGTAATCCTTGTAAAGAAAATAATTTGAGAAGGACTAAAGGTTTAGTTTGGATGACAACAAGTTGTGTGAATACCCTAGGATTTTATTCAAAATTTGTTGACCAGATCAGGGAAAAGTGGTATGGGAAAGTATTATTGTTTAAGATCAATGGAGAAGATCAAGAAAGTAAGACACCGGGATTTGTTATTCAAGATTATGGATTACTTGGTTTTGAAACTGTTCATGTGTATCTGTTGTTGATGAGTTTTGAAAGCTTATTTCAAAGGAAGCATATTTATTTGCTTAATTAGTTCATCTTGGAACAAGTAAATGTATAAGGATGTAAGATAAAACTTTTGATGGACTGACATGAAGCGAAATGTCACCGAGTTCGTTTTGATATGTTTAGTTTGTCTGGAAGTCCTGGTTGAGCATAGAAGACCTGATAGAATGTTATAGGGTGCGTTCGGGTAAACTTTGCTGATAAGTTACTTATAAGTTTTTTGTGCTGATAAGTTACTTAAAGTGAATTGTGCTGATAAGTAAAAACTTTTTCTGATGCTGATAAGTAAAAACTTATTTCTGCTGTAAGCAAGTGGTGTTCGGTTGGAGGGTTTGCTGATTTTTAAAAGGTGAATAAGGAATTGTCCAAATTACCCTTGAAAAATTTTAAAAATTACACACCCTTTATGCCCCTCTTTTATCTCCATCCTCCCTCGTCCTTTGTCCAGACTTTGAAGAGGCAGATTGTCGACGATGGTGAATTCTTTACCCTCTGGTTCTCCTTCCTTGTTTATCAGTTGAATGAAATTAGGCCTGTTTTAGACTGATAAAATTGCCGGCAGTGGTGAAATTCTTTCTCCCGATTGATTTTGGAGACGAATTTGTAGGCAGATTGTCGTCATTCTGTCCGGATTCTTTCTCCTGAGTTCGTTGTTCTGTTCGGATTCTTTCTCCCGAGTCTGTCGTTCAGTCCGGAGAGGCTTAATGGCCATTAATGGAGACAAATTTGTAGAGAGGCATAGAAGAATGGCGTCGTTGGTGAGCCGAATTCGGGATCGAATTCGGGCTTCGTTTTGTCCAGATTCACTTTCTCTCTGGTTCTCCTTCCTGGGTTGTTTATCAGTTGAATGAAATTAGGCTTGTCGAGGCAGAGAAGAATGACGTCGGCGGTTAAGAATTCTCTCTCGAATCCGTCGTTATGTCCAGTTCTCTTACTCTCTCTGGTTCTCCTTCCTAGCGTTTTTTATTAGTTGAATGAAATTGGGTCTGGGGTGACTAAAATTTGTAGACTTGATGAGGCATAGAAGCGTCGGCGGTGAAGGGGAGCTTTCAATGGAGCTAGGGGTTATGGGGAAGAAGAGTGAGGAAGAAGACAAGGGGAGAGAGAGGTATTTATGAGGGTATGTATTAAAAATTGGAGTGGGGCCCACGTGCTTACACTTTTGGGGGATAAGCATGCTTAAATCGATAAGCATGGGGTGTGTTGATTATTTTTTTTACTTATAAGCATGTGCTTACACGTTGCTTAAAATCGATAAGAAATGTGCGTTCGGCAATGCTTATGTGCTTATTTCTGCATATAAGCATTTTTGTGCTTATAAGCACACCAAATAAGTAATGCCAAACGCACCCATAATCTCTTCCTGTTTCAGGATAGAAATGGGAAGATGTTACAAAGGATTCTTGTCATTAGTCGTTGAAGACTTAATGAAAGAAGGATGCATATGGAGGTTGTTAATAAACTCACCTAGAGTGTTCATTTTAATGCATTTAAGATGACTTAAAGAGTACAGAAGTTAGCTGAGGTGTTCATGTATGAAGGATTTCATCTTCATAAAACTCCAAAGACTATTATCTCTAATTGAGATGGTTGGTTCATGCCAAAGTTTTGAAGGGAGTGACAACAAGCTTTATGGAGTGAATTGAATTTTAGCGATGGCTTCCCTCATCAAAGTGATGAACAATGCAAGGAAACAAATTCAAACTCCCGAGGACATGTATTCTGGATTCCACACGAGTTGGAATGGTAGTTTGAGTTTGAGTGAATTCACATACAAGAATTTTGATTACACGATAAAGAAAATGACTCTTTTTGAGGCTTGGTAAGGCTGGAAGTGTTGGTTGTCAATTTGTTGGAATGACAATGCTGACAAGGTTCTTCATGGGCTAGACTTGGCCAAGAGAACAACAACTGATATCGCACTAACACGTTCAAGGGTGCTAATTGCTCAAAAGCGACAACAGTTGTGTGTTGTACTAAAGCGAGAGCATGTTAAGTTCATTGTAAAGAACGACGTTTTTGTTCTGGTATCCGCCTTGAAAGGCGTATTCCGCTGGGGAAAGCGATACAACGTAAATGCTCGCTATGTTGGATCTTTCGAGATACTGGAAAGAACTGGTAAGCTTGTTTATCGGTTGGCATTGCCACCTTCAATGCATTCTATCTGTAATGTCATCCTTGTGTTTCTTCTAAGATAGTATGCGTTCAATAAATCTCTTGTACTCAACAATAATGATCCCTCTCGGATGCGCGAGGGTCAAGAGATACAATTTATAACCCGACCCCGTTGTAGCACGTGGTGGGTGTCGAACACTCGGGAAGTCTACTCGATCGATGTGCCTAGATACTAGGAAGCTAGAAAGGAGAGCATAAAACGAAGGAAAACAAAGAAAACAGTCGGGACCGACACTGAGGTCACGTCGGGCCCGAGGTTGGCGACAAGAGGAAGTCGGGACCGACACTGTGTAAGTCGGGCCCGAGGTAGCTGGGTTTGTCGAACTTCAAGGATTAAAAGTAGATCTTGGGCTTTTGGGTTCCTTCTCTAGTAGATTAAGGCTTATCCACCCCAATTCAAGCAATGAGTGATGATCGGACTAGGATCGAGTGCTTTCGCCCTCGTTCCAACCACTTCTACACATCGATCATTGGGGAAATCCCCTTCGAAGCAAGGTCTTGAGATTGACACATGTTCACTTTCGCTACTTTGCCAATCTCAAGCCTTGATTCCCGACTTTCGCAAGGAATTGTAGCTCTATGTAGAGTGGGTTCCTTAGATCAAACACTCAAGGCTATGGAATTGGGGTTTCTAGCCCAAACCTAGCTAGGGTTTTCCCCCATAACCCCAGATCAAGGAGATCTACTCCATAAGGCAAACAAAGAAAGCAAACAAATCAAAAGGGAAAGCAATCAACATCATCAATCTCAAAACAAAGCAAAGTTTCATTCAAAATCAAAAGCAATCCACAAATTCCAATCAAGGGTTTCCAAATCCACAAGATCAAAACAAAGCAAAGCTAATCTATCAACCAAACCTATCAATCTTCCTCTCCTTGGCCGATTCTCTCTCTTCTCCTTCTCCTCTCCTTCCTCCTTGCTCTCCAAGTATCCTCTTGAGAGTTTTTGAGGGTTGGGTTCCTTGCTAAATGTGGGAACCCCTTCTTTAGAAGACAAGAGGGCCTTTTATGGATTAGATGAGGGGCAAAAGTGGAAGTCCACAAATTCGTGCCTTGGAGCCCAAGTAGTTCGGTGACCGACTTGGACCGACACGGAGGACCTCGGGCCCGAGTTACTGTGTATGTCGGTCCGAGGTTGAAACTTCAAGTCGGGCCCGAGGTTGGTTGCAACTCGGTCCGAACCTCGTTCCACCTTCTTCTTGTTGGCTTTCCTCTTGTTCTTCTTCATGGCTTGCTTCTCTCTTTCCTCCTTTGCTCGGGCCTCGCTCCATGTCTCGACCCTCCTTCAAATCGATCCTCGATTTATGCCAAATTACCTATAAAACACATAAAATGTGCGTAGTCTCCGAATCTCATAGAAATACGGGAACTAAGCTAAAAAGGAACAAAACGCACAAGAAAAGGGGAAAAAGAAACATATTTACAAAGGAATTCACATATGAAAACACCACCAAATAGAGAGACATCAAAATACCCCATATTTAAACTTGCTTGTCCTCAAGCAATAACAATGTAAGCAAGACCGAAACATAATCTTCAAGTAAAGCCTCGTATGAAAACACATTTTAATCACAAGTGATCGATATTCAAGCAAGATTACATCATCACACATGATTAAGTGTTCCAAGGAATAAAGTCAATGCAACCAAGCCTCACTTTAGGGATATGTGAATGTGTATCACTCATCATGTGTTTGGGTTTAGCAATGAACACTCAAGCTCAAAAATCATGCAAGTAAGGACTTTACTATTGAAGCTAATATCACCAATTCCTCCACCTAGAGATGCCTAATGCAAAGTACACAAAGAATTTCGAACTTGGCTCAATGGAGGTCCTCAAAGAGGTTCCATTCGGTCGGGTTGTAATGGGGCTTTTGGTATTTCTCAAGGTGGGAATTATTTGGTCTTGTGGTGCTTACAATGGGGATTGTACAACCTAAACTCTCACCAACTTCACCAAATTCCACAATTACTTTCACACTCACCCAAAAGACTTAACATTTTCCTTTCAACCCAAAATTTCACTTAACATTCCACTTCATCTTTGCTCTTATGCTTTTTGTTGGATCTTCAACACTTTCTACATTTGGACCGACTTTCTTATGACATCGGGCCCGATGTTGCTTGTAACTCGGTCGGACCCTTTTCTTCACTTAAGCTCTTTGCTTTATTCCACCTTACATTTCCAACATTTTCTTTCTTCCTTTTCTTTCCTTTTTTTTTTTATTTTTGTACAACAAAGATGCACTACCCACATGATTCATAACACCATTCTTTTGCCCTTAAACCCAAGAGAATCTCAACTCTTCAAATACAATCCAAACCTCTCTTCTAAAGTCCAATCCCATAAGGGTCAAGTCATATAAGGCTAGGAATAATATTTTTGAGGAGTTTCAAACAAAGGCTTAGGCTAGAACGGGGCTACAAACAAAGGATTATCTTCATGGTAGGATATGGAACATTTATGTGACTAGAAGAATAAAGTTCAAAATCAATGTGACCATGCTAGGACAATTCTCATGACGGTCTTGGAAAATAGATAAACACCGCAATAGCAAGTTTTACTAAGCATGAATGAGCTAATCACACAAGAAAAATGAGGGATATGCAAATATGAACAAGCATCCCTAAAATGGCCAAAAATCAATCTCACAAGGGTCACTCATACTTAGTTGCATAAGAACTCATCCTAGAACTCACATGTTCAATAAAACAAGCAAGATATCATGATCACATCAAAAGCAACATCATTTTAGAGGCTAAACCATCCAAAAATATGCAAAGGAATTTACATGCTCACATCATCATTAGCTTTTATTGTGGCAATCTAAGATGGGAATTTCTAGTCCAAAACCTACAAAACACAAAATCTTTTTGTTGTTTTCAACACAATTTTTCAATTTTTATGGATTTTTTTGCAAAAATTTCTCTAAAACCTTGCAAAAATTTCTCTAAAACCAAAAACTCATCCATTCAAGACCAAATTAATCACTCATGTTTTTCATCAAACCACAAACCAAGAAGCAAACATCCCAAACACAAACTAGAAACACAAACTAAATATCCTCAAAATAGTAAACAAACATAAACAAGTGAAATCATGAACACACTTACCCCCACCCCATACTTAAAATTTTGATGTCCCCATCAAACAAGGAAACCAAAACTTAAAAGCAAGAGAGAAGAGTATGAAAAGCTCACAATTTCTTATTCTTCAATGGCATGTATAGGATCAATCGGCGGGGTTGTCACGTCTACGTCCTCTTTGGAGCTTGCTTGCCGCTCCCTCTCGTACACTTGCTCTTGGTAGAAGTCTTGTGGTGGTGGTTGAAGTTGAGGCTCCGGGCGTGTCCATTGGTCCTCACGGGAAGGGAAGTTCCCGCTCATCCATGTGTTGTAGCTATCTTGGACCCGCCACCTTTGGTCTTCCACCTCCCTAAGCTCCTCTACCTCTCGTCTAGTGTAGCCGAGGGCCCGGTTCATCTCTTGTTGGCTAGCTTGGAAAGAGCTTTGTTGTTGAAGCATTTGTTGTTGTTGTTGGTACATTTTTTGTTGATGTTGGTACATTTGTTGTTGATGTTGGTACATTTGTTGTTGTTGGAGATTCACTTGATGGACCTCTTGGAGAACATTTTCTTGTTGAAGTTGGAGATGAGCCATTTGGTTGGCTAAGAAGGACATGTCCACGGTTTGTTGTTGCTCAGGAAACACCATTCCCGGACCGTACCATTGGGCATAGCCTTCATAACCGCCACCTTGGAATTGCTCTCGCCTTTCACCGCTCCCTTCTCCTCGTTCATAATGCCTCGGGACCTCACCACCATGGAATGAACTGGACCGACGTTGAGGGAAGTCGGGCCCGACTTGGTGTGTACCTCGGTCCGCCAGTGTTGGAGCATAGTGCGTGGCTCGGAGGTCGGCCATCAAGCCTTGGAGGCGCTCATCTTCTTCACTTTGCCCTTGATCGACATCCATGTCCTCCCCACGAGGTGCAAACACGAAGTTGTCTTGGTCGGAATCCGGTGTAGATGGGGGGAGGTAAACCGAATGTGTTGAGATTGTTGTCGCCGCCCCTCTCTTGCACCTTCGGGGTCACCAAATGAGTGTGGCTTGCCGGCCCACACTTGGTACCAATTTTGATACCGAGAAAGGTCATAGAGGTTGTGCACTAACCGGATCGACACACCTTCATAGTTTGAGTGAGGGGCCAAGGAAATCATGTAGAGCTTCTCTTTGATGATGTTGGCCTTCTTGAAATACTTCATGTTCATGAACTCAACACCATTCGGAGCTGGAGAATACTTGTCAAGATCAACTCCTAGACGCATGGCGAGCCTTGCTATCATCCCACCGAAGTAGATCCAAGAGGAGCTTTGGAAGTCTCGCACCATCTTGACCCACTCCCATGCAAGGTTCATGGGCTTCTCGGTGTTGAAGAGCATCTCATGGAGCAACATGATCTCCTCCTTCATCGGCTTGCTCAACTCATGACGAGCATAGATTGCACACCCCAAAACTCGCACCAGGACCCGAAAAAGAGGGCTAGCAATCTCGGTTGTGGAGGCGCCCTTTCTCATCTCGCTCTTCCCGGTCACATGACGCCACACTTGGTTCACCTTCTCATTGTTGACGCCGGCCTCTTCTCTTGGGCATGGGAACCCGAAGTAGGTAGCCAAATCCCTAAGAGTGAGATTGTGGTCCTCGTTGCCCAATCGGAAAGTGATCGCCCCTTCCTCATCCTCCACATTATCATAAGTGCACTCGAATGTGGCCATAAATTCTGAGGTGAGGGCGGGGTAGTGAGTGTTGTCCCACCTTAGCATCCCATTAAGACCGATGTGGGAGTAGGATCTTGGAAGGGCTTGATCCATGTCCATCTTCCTCACGGCTTCCCAATCAAGCCACCTCGTGTGGTGCTCAAGCGCCATATATCTTTCATAATTCTCCACTTGCTCATCATCCTCCAAATAGGCATCATCCAACTTTGGCTCTTTCCTTGACTTCTTGGACTTCTTCCTCGGCCTTTCCGCATGAGATGATGAAGCTCTAGTCTCCATGGTACCTACACACATCCAACCAAACAAAAGGGTCCAAGATAAACTCCATACAACTCAACAAAAGCACTCATCAACACACAACAACACATCAACACAAAGGGAACCCCATACTTAGTCTCTAAACACACATGCATCACAATCCAACATGAATCATCATGGATATCTTCTAACAATGGCTAAGAAAATGATCATTCTACATCATGATTAGGCTATAGCCAACAATTAAACACATGAATCCACATGATATCACAAGAAGAGAGCAAAAACATCATGGATCGACTTCCAACCTATGTCGGGCCCGACACATCCTCAACCTCGGTCCGACTTGTTGGACCGACTTCCACAACTCGGGCCCGACTCTCCTGGGCACTTCGATCTCGACCTAATTCATGCTTCGACTTCTAGCCTCAAATCAACCCAAATCTCTCTATCATGCACTTAAATTTCAAATTCAACCATCAAACATCCCTAATCGAAGTTCTAAATGGATCTAAGCATGCATAAACAACTTTAAAGCTCAATTTCACAAATCATGCAAATCCACCATTGATGCTCAAGCTCAAGCTCTCAATCAAACATGGCATTACTCAATCTACGCAATGAAAGCACAAAATTTTCAAAGAAATAAGTAGAGATCGAGTAACACATACCGGATTCGAAGAGTATTGAACTTTTAAACAAATAGGCAACTTAGAACTCAAATTTCCTAGATCTAGATCTAGATGGGGGATGAAGGACTATATTGAACTCGAGATTTCTACTTGGACTCGGGTTTGGGAGGCCTTTTTGTGATTGGATCGAGATGAAGAAAGGAAGATGTGTGGATCGAGTATGGTGAGGGTAGGGGCGGCCGACTTTGAGAATTTTTTAGGGAGAGGGGTTGTATTTTGGGAATGGTGGTTGATATGAAGATGATAGGTAGGTGGGGGATAGTATTTAATGGGGGAAAAGGACAAATTAGGTCAAGGGCAAAATTGGCATTCCAACTAGTCAAATCGAGTTGGACCGACTTCATGGACCGACGTCCCTATGTCGGGCCCGACTTACCTGGGCTCGATGTGGGAGTATTCGGGTCACCAATTTTACTCCATCCTCTTGCAACTTCTTTCCCATATTTCCATTTAAATATTTCACCTCAAATCCTACACAACTTTGAAGAATGCACGACACCATAAATCCACAAAACACTAGATAGAGATTGGTTAGGGAAAAGCTAGGCTAAACTAAGAAAAATCAAACTAAAATTACGAAAAGAAAGCTACTAGCTCGGGCTGCCTCCCGAGAAGCGCTCGTTTAGAGTCACTAGCTTGACTTCCTAACCTCAACCTTATGGCGGGTGAAACACGGTGAATTGCTCGCCATTGTTATGCCCATTCCCATTGCCTTCATACCCATAAAACCACCAACGATGGTCTACATAGGCATGGCTCTCCGATCTCGGGCCTATCCCATCATATTCCTCCAACGGATGAGATTTCTTCTCCTTACTTGCTCCATCATGTTCCTCTTTTCCTACACCAAAGTTATCCAAAGAATTCATAGGAGATTCTACCAATTCATCTTTCAAGTCACTAAGGCAAATGTAGGAGTCTCCTAAGTCATCTTTCAAATCACTTAAACAAATGTAGGAATCAAAAGTTTGGGAAGAATTGTGGTCATCACCAACATCAAAAGGATATAAGTAAGGATACTCTTCATTTCTTCTTGGGCTAGCATTGATCCTTGACTCATCTTGATCCTCAATTTGCTCCAACAACTCCCTTGCTTGTATTTGTTTATTCAACCCTTCATCACTTCTCAACTCAACGACCTCTCTAGCAACTTCCACTTCTTCACCTTTTCTCTTAGCACTCTCTTCGAGTTTGAGGATAGCCAAGGCGTCCGGCTCATTCAAGGCCTTGTTGAAGTGAAAATCGACCTTTTCTTCACCAATCTCAAAGGAAACCTTGCCGTTTTTGACATCAAACCTTGCCCCCGCCGTAGCTAAGAATGGTCTTCCTAAGATTATTGGGACCAAGGGATCCTCATGCATGTCCAAGATCACGAAATCATCGGGGACAAAGTACTTTCCAACTCGCACCGGAACGTCATCCAATATTCCCATAGCCTTGATGATGGAACCGTCGGCCATAGTTAGGGACATATCGGCCGGCTCCATTTCACCCGAATTTGCTCTTCTCCAAATGCTAGCGGGCATCACCGAAACACTTGCCCCAAGGTCACATAAGGCTTGGAAATTTTGAGACCCCACACCAATGGTTATAGCAAAACGACCGGGATCTCCTAGCTTTTGTGGTAACTCCAAGGTCTTGACCTCATCTTGCATTTCAACTATGGACCTCTTCTTGCTCAAAATCTCCTTTAAAAACTTGGCATAAGATGGCATCTCACTCAATGCATCGGTGAACGGGATAGAGATGTTCAAGCCTTGCAAGAGTTTGAGAAACCTCTTGAACTTGTTCTCAACAACATCTTTCGGCTTCTTTGAGGGATATGGAAGAATCGTTGCACCTTGAATCTTGCTTGGATCAACCTCCTTGGACTTCCCTACTTCACTTGCAACATTTCCTGGTTGGACCGACTTGGGCACCATATCGGGCCCGATGTTGTGAATCTCGGTCCGAGGCAGAGGAGTTGGATCGAGGTCTGTGTACGTCGGTCCCGAGTTGCTCTCGACCTCGGTCCGTGGTGAAGGAGTCGATCTTCTTGCTGGGTCGACTTCAGGGAATGTCGGACCCGACTTGCTGGGTAAGTTGGTCCGACTCTCTTCATTCTTCTTAGGCACGTGTGGCTCGGGTAGGTTTCGGCCACTTCTCAATCCAATTGCCCGGACTTCATTTTGATTGTTTTGAGCTCGAGGATTCTCCTCGGGTCGGCCCGGAAGTCTTCCATTCTCTCTCGGGGCTTGAGTCGCAATTTGAGCAAATTGATTGTCGACTTGCCTCCTCCATGCACCAAACTCATTGAATTGGGTCCTCATCTCCTTGAACCCATCTCTCATCTCTTGAGCAAATGTTTGTAACTCATTGAATCCCGGTGGTCTATATGGTGGTGGTGGCGCCCTTGGCTCGTTTTGGTTGAAGTTGTTGTTGTAGCCTTGAGCTTGACCGTTGTTCCACCGGCCATTGCCACCATTGTTGAAATTGCCTCTTCCACCGAAATTTCCTCGGACATAGTTTGCCTCCTCAATTCGCTCGGCCAAGCGCACTTGGCTCTCATTCGGACAAACTTGTGTAGCATGTGCAAAGGATCCACACTCCTCACAAGCTCTAGCATTTTGCTTGTAGTAGTGGACTTGCCTCTTAAGCTTGCTCACTTCACCTTCAAGGAATTGGAGCTTCACATCCCTATCAATGTCTTCTCCCTTTGGATCATATAACTTCCTTGCACCTTCACCTTGAACTTTCACCTCTTTGCTAGCTTGACTCACCCCATACATGGCCTCATAATCGGATAGCTTGTCAAGTAGCTCCCAAGCTTGATCCGGTGTCAAGTCTATGAACCCACAATCGGTGTGGAGATTGAGCTTGTCCTTTGTTACCGGATTGATGCCTTGGAAAAAGATGTCTTGAAGTACATATGGTTGTTGGCCATGAGTAGGACATTGGCGCAACATCTCCTTGAAACGGTCCCATGCTTCGAAGAGAGGCTTCATAAAACTCCAAAGACTATTATCTCTAATTGAGATGGTTGGTTCATGCCAAAGTTTTGAAGGGAGTGACAACAAGCTTTATGGAGTGAATTGAATTTTAGCGATGGCTTCCCTCATCAAAGTGATGAACAATGCAAGGAAACAAATTCAAACTCCCGAGGACATGTATTCTGGATTCCACACGAGTTGGAATGGTAGTTTGAGTTTGAGTGAATTCACATACAAGAATTTTGATTACACGATAAAGAAAATGACTCTTTTTGAGGCTTGGTAAGGCTGGAAGTGTTGGTTGTCAATTTGTTGGAATGACAATGCTGACAAGGTTCTTCATGGGCTAGACTTGGCCAAGAGAACAACAACTGATATCGCACTAACACGTTCAAGGGTGCTAACTGCTCAAAAGCGACAACAGTTGTGTGTTGTACTAAAGCGAGAGCATGTTAAGTTCATTGTAAAGAACGACGTTTTTGTTCTGGTATCCGCCTTGAAAGGCGTATTCCGCTGGGGAAAGCGATACAACGTAAATGCTCGCTATGTTGGATCTTTCGAGATACTGGAAAGAACTGGTAAGCTTGTTTATCGGTTGGCATTGCCACCTTCAATGCATTCTATCTGTAATGTCATCCTTGTGTTTCTTCTAAGATAGTATGCGTTCAATAAATCTCTTGTACTCAACAATAATGATCCCTCTCGGATGCGCGAGGGTCAAGAGATACAATTTATAACCCGACCCCGTTGTAGCACGTGGTGGGTGTCGAACACTCGGGAAGTCTACTCGATCGATGTGCCTAGATACTAGGAAGCTAGAAAGGAGAGCATAAAACGAAGGAAAACAAAGAAAACAGTCGGGACCGACACTGAGGTCACGTCGGGCCCGAGGTTGGCGACAAGAGGAAGTCGGGACCGACACTGTGTAAGTCGGGCCCGAGGTAGCTGGGTTTGTCGAACTTCAAGGATTAAAAGTAGATCTTGGGCTTTTGGGTTCCTTCTCTAGTAGATTAAGGCTTATCCACCCCAATTCAAGCAATGAGTGATGATCGGACTAGGATCGAGTGCTTTCGCCCTCGTTCCAACCACTTCTACACATCGATCATTGGGGAAATCCCCTTCGAAGCAAGGTCTTGAGATTGACACATGTTCACTTTCGCTACTTTGCCAATCTCAAGCCTTGATTCCCGACTTTCGCAAGGAATTGTAGCTCTATGTAGAGTGGGTTCCTTAGATCAAACACTCAAGGCTATGGAATTGGGGTTTCTAGCCCAAACCTAGCTAGGGTTTTCCCCCATAACCCCAGATCAAGGAGATCTACTCCATAAGGCAAACAAAGAAAGCAAACAAATCAAAAGGGAAAGCAATCAACATCATCAATCTCAAAACAAAGCAAAGTTTCATTCAAAATCAAAAGCAATCCACAAATTCCAATCAAGGGTTTCCAAATCCACAAGATCAAAACAAAGCAAAGCTAATCTATCAACCAAACCTATCAATCTTCCTCTCCTTGGCCGATTCTCTCTCTTCTCCTTCTCCTCTCCTTCCTCCTTGCTCTCCAAGTATCCTCTTGAGAGTTTTTGAGGGTTGGGTTCCTTGCTAAATGTGGGAACCCCTTCTTTAGAAGACAAGAGGGCCTTTTATGGATTAGATGAGGGGCAAAAGTGGAAGTCCACAAATTCGTGCCTTGGAGCCCAAGTAGTTCGGTGACCGACTTGGACCGACACGGAGGACCTCGGGCCCGAGTTACTGTGTATGTCGGTCCGAGGTTGAAACTTCAAGTCGGGCCCGAGGTTGGTTGCAACTCGGTCCGAACCTCGTTCCACCTTCTTCTTGTTGGCTTTCCTCTTGTTCTTCTTCATGGCTTGCTTCTCTCTTTCCTCCTTTGCTCGGGCCTCGCTCCATGTCTCGACCCTCCTTCAAATCGATCCTCGATTTATGCTCGAAACGTGGTGAATATATAGAAATAGAAGGAATATACAGAACACGCTTGACCATAAAAAGTCAAGGTGAAAAAGTACAACCCCAGCCTCGGATACGCAGATCCGGTCAAAAATGCCCTACGGGCCTAACAAAAACGGGTCTAGGACTCCATCACCAACCTATAGACAAGAGCCTATAAATATTTGCAAAACCCGAGTATTACCCGGTTGCCCTATGTACAACTCACATGGGCAAACATGTGCAAAATATCAACACAAAACTAGGTGTGAGACATCACCACCTACACATCAAAAAAGCTCTCCTAAGCCTCACGGCCCGAGCATCAAACCACAAACAATCACCAAAGGCTTTAAATATGAACGCCACGAAAAAGCACAAGCCACCTACACATACCTCAAAGGCCGAGTTGTCTTCGAAGGACTTCTCCTTGTCTTCCTTCAAACTTGCATGAAGCTTCAAGTCTTTGTTTACATGCAATAATGATTTCTTGGGCACAAGAGACAACATTTGGTTCAATTCCCTCATGAAGCACATTATTCCTATGCTTCCAAGTGTAGTACACTACTCCTAGGAAGGCCATGAGCTTCACTTTGAAGAGTGTACTATCTCGGCCGGGTGATCGTATAAACCATTCAACCCATTCCCTTACATCCTCCTTGTGGGTGTGTATCCCTACCCACCTCCAAACTCTTTCCATCACTCGTAGTACAAATAAGCAAGATCCCCAAATATGCTCAATAGTCTCGGGGTGTTCATTGCACAAGGGGCAAACATTATGGCTAGCACATCCCCACTCAAAAAGTCGGACCAAGGTAGGGAGTCTTCCTTTATAGGCCAACCAAAGTCGGAAGCTCCATGCTCTTGCTCGGACCACCCCCCACACAATCTCACACCACTCCTCCTTTTCCCCTTTATTTCTCAAGACCTCATAAAGTGCTTTAGTATCAAGGCTCCTATTCGGCCTAGTGATGTCTAGGACGTTTATCCTCTCCCCTTGTTGCTCATCTCCCAACAACACACCTCTCATGGTTTCCCGGGTTTTGAGCAAATTTCTCCACACCCAAGAATCGGTGTTTGTCTTCCTCACACTCCAAAAATCCGCCCTACGAGTGTGGTTATCCTCTACCCACCTTGTCCACATGTTCATCCTTCCGGTGATCACATCATGCCCTAACCGGAAGAAGACCGAAGTATTCCAAGCTTCCAACTCTTTGATGTTGAGCCCACCCTCCTCAAAGGGCTTGCAAACATCCTCCCACGCCACAAGGGCTCTTCTCCCTTCCAATCTTCCCGACCAAAGATAGTTTCTACAAAGACTCTCTATCCTCCTTATGACTCTCTTAGGTAGTAAAACCAGTTGAGCCCAAAAAGAGAGTACACCTCCCACCACACATCTAATAACTTCCGCTCTCCCGGCATAAGTAAGGGTAGGAATGCAACAACGTTGGAGGGTTATGGTAATTTTGTTGAGGAGGGGGCTATAATCTGAAATCTTGAGCTTTTTAGTGTGGAGAGGAAGTCCTAGGTATCTCACCGGGAAGGTCCCCAATGAAAACCCAAGCTCTCTAGCCAACCGTACCCTATCTCCCTCCCCCACTCCCCCAAAAAAGAGATGTGTCTTTGAGGCACTAAGGACAAGCCCGGATTCCTCTCCAAACTCCCTCAAACACTTAGTAGCAATCTTTAAGGAATCTCCCATGGGTTTACAAAAAACCAACAAGTCATCCGCAAAGGCTAGACTAAGAAGGCCAAGTCTTTTACATTTTGGGTGGAAAAAGAAACCCCCATTGTTGGTAGCCATCTTGAGCTTCCTATTCAAAACTTCCATTACTAAGACAAAGAGGAACGGGGATAGAGGATCCCCTTGTCTTAGCCCTCTTTTCCCCTCAAAGAAGCCCTTTGCCTCCCCATTCACCAAAATGGAAAAGCGAGGTGTTGAGACACATACCATGATTAGACGTATCAAGTGTGGAGGAAAGTTGAGGTAGTGCAGGGTTTTCTCCAAGTGCGCCCAATCCAAGCAATCATAGGCCTTATGCAAGTCCGCTTTAATCACACACCTCTTGGACACATCCCGGTCTTCATAGTTTGCAACTATCTCTTGTGCCACCGCTACATTATGGGCTAAGAGACGTCCCGGTACAAAAGCCCCTTGATTCAAATCCACTATCTTCCCAAGTAAAGGCCGTATTCTCTCCACCATGATCTTTGAAATGGCCTTTTGGAAGACATTACAACATGCTATAGGTCTAAACTCCTTGACCATGAACGGCTCTTCCACTTTCGGTATCAAACTTACAAAGGTATTATTCCAATACCTTAGTAATTGACCCGAGCTAAAAAACTCCCGAACCGCCGCAAGCACTTCAACTTTGATGATATCCCAACACTCCTTATAAAAGTGGCTACCAAACCCGTCCGGCCCCGGGGATTTATTAACACCTATATTGAAGAAGGCGTGTTTAATTTCCTCTTCTGAGGGGATAAAACTTAGGGCAGCTACATCCTCATCTTCTAGCTTAGGCCCACTCAACTCCTCAAAACCAGCCAGTTGCGTCAATCCCGTCGTGCCAAAAAGTCTCTCAAAGTACCCTACGACCTCCTTGGTGATGTTCTCTTCCCCTTCCACCTCTTGCCCTTCTTCATTCTTGAGCAAGTGTAACTTCTTAAAGATCTTCCTCTCTTTAATTCTATTGAAAAAAATGGATGACGTTTCTTCCCCATACGATAGCCAATCCATTTTAGCTCGTTGTTTGGTAGCACTAGAGAGTTTGCTCAAATTACCCTCCAACTCAAGCTTGGCCCTTTTCATTTCTTCTTGTTTCTCCTCATTCCCCATATCCTCATTAAGTGCCAAGTGTGCTCTCTTGAGCTTCTCCACACTTTCTTCTACCAAGCCCTCAAGAGCTCTATGTTTAGATCTTAACCAACCCTTGAGTTCTCCCTTTACTTTTTGCATTTTCTTCATAAGGACAAATTGGGCCGATCCCTCAACTTGGGTGCTCCACGCCCTCTCAACCACACTTCTAAACTCTTCCTCTTCCGTCCAAAAGTTGAAGAAACGGAATGGGAATCTCCTCCCAACATGAGAGGGGTTCACAAAAACAAGCCCCGGTGAGTGATCGGAAAGCCATGGATCGCCAAAGAAAGCATAGGCTTGACTGAAATTTCTCTTCCAAGCATCATTAACAAGCACTCTATCAATCTTGGTCGCCACCCTGTTCCTCCCTTCTTGTTCGTTTGACCAAGTGAACTTCGCCCCAGAGTAAGCTAAGTCCTCAAGCAAACATCTATCCAACACCCCCGCTAACTCCGTAGGTTCCCCTTCACTTCTCCTTCGAAGGGAAAATTTTTCGCTTGAGTTGAGAATGCAATTTACATCCCCAAGAACAATCCACGACTCATCCATACTCGAGGCAATGCTCCCCAGGAGGTCCCACAACTCTCTCCTTTCCGGGCTAGTATTGGAGGCATAGACAAAAGTGGCATAAAACTTCTCATGTGAGCTCTTAAGATGGACCTTGCAATGAATAGCTTGCTTGGATTTCACCCCAACTTCCACTCTCAAAACCATAGGATCCCAAACCACTCTCATTCTACTCCTTTCACTCAAACCTTCTTCCGTACAAAACTTCCATCCCTTAAGCAAGGACCAAGCCAACTCTCCTTCTTTAGTACGCAGCGTTTTAGTTTCCAACAATCCAAACAAACTTACTTTATTCTTAATGGCAAACTTGTTCACCATACTTATTTTAGGGGCGCCATTCACACCCCTAACATTCCATGCTCCTATTCTTACATCAACCATGAGCACCTTTCTTAGGGCTACTACAACCCTCTTCCAAACTTAGCCGTCTTGCTAGGTACCCTTTCACCCCCATCTCCTTTTTTCCCCCGGTCAACATGGTTTTAGCCGTATGTAAGAGGGGGGAAAACTTCTTCTTGGAGCTCGACCTTTCTACAACTTTGACAAGTGAGCTCGGTCTCAAGGGGGTCTTTGCTCTCAGCCCCGTTACCACTGAAAATAGCCCTTTCTTAGGCCTTGTAGCAGCTGAAAACTCGCCCACCTCAGCCTCAAACACACGTGCACCTGGGTCTAAGGATCTCACAATATCTTGACCCAAACCCGGCTCTACATCATCTCGATCAAACTCACCCTCTTGATCCCTTAACTCAGCTATGCATTCAAGCATCTCCCCACTCAAAATAGCCCCTTTAGCAACCTCTAAAGGGGCTGTTTTGAGTGGGGAGATGCTTGATTTATGCCAAATTACCTATAAAACACATAAAATGTGTGTAGTCTCCGAATCTCATAGAAATACGGGAACTAAGCTAAAAAGGAACAAAACGCATAAGAAAAGGGGAAAAAGAAACATATTTACAAACACCACCAAATAGAGAGACATCAAATAATAAGATAGATATTCAACCAAATGACCCCTATGAAGAAAGGTTAGTTTGAATCGTGAATAAGAAAAATACCTTTGGTTAGGTTACCTTGGCCTAAAAATGGAGGTAAGGAAAACACTTGAGAAACTAGACAGGAAATGTGGAGCCATTTTCCAAAGTTAATGAACGTTGTAAAGAAGAAGTGTGGTAACTAAACAATGGTTGTTTTGTGCTTTGTGCAGAAGTGACAACATGTTTTTTTAAGGGGGTACTACAAACTTCTGTATAGGTTTGTAGTGGTTGTGTGTATGTGTGTTTGTGCTATCTTTCCTTATGATCCAATTTCTCCTTGGTTTCGAGGACGAAACCATTTTTTAAGGGGGTACTAATGTAATAACTGTGGTTTTTAAGGATATTTATGAATTTTTTCGGATATCCTTTTAACCTCTTTGTTCGTTTTAACGCTTAATCTAATATTTTTGTCGGAATTTAAATCCTAGAAAATTGTTGGTGATATCCTAAAATCATAAAGAAATGATTTTATGGATCGGTGTGAATTCTAGTATTTTTCGGTGGAAAAAGAATATTTATTGGATAACCCATCTTTTTAATTATGTACTGTAAAGGTTTTAAAATACGAAACGGAAGCCTTAAAAATTGAAGGTAGCAAGATAAAATCATGGAAAATTGGTTTTATTGGTCTACATAATTTACGGGACGTTTTGTATTTAGTAAGTTTTTTCATCCGAGGTACATAATTTTACCGCTTTAACGCGAGTCCCGTTCCGAGACGGATATTGGCTTCAAAACCAATACTTTCTCTGCTTCGTTAAGAAAAGAGAATCAAAAAAAGGTGGATGGGGATTGAATAGAAACAGAGGATTAGGATGGAACAAGACTCGGGAGAATTCGAGCACTTTCACCGTCGGTTGCTCTCCTTGTTTTCCCCCACCTTCTTGCCACCTCCTCACCCTCTTCTTCCTCTCTTCCATTCTTTTTGTTTTGCAAACTAGAACCATGAGAGAATCAGGAGGAACGACGGGCTCGAGGAGATAGGATTCGAATTATTCATCGCCGGTAATCTCCTGTGCCTCGCCTCTGGTTCGGATAACAGCCGCCGGCTTCTCCTTGGCCATCTCCGGGCTTCAACCACCAGGCGGCACTACCAGCGTATCTAGCTACCTCGTTCAAGAGAGAGAGGAGCTGGGCGGAACGGCGGACTGGGAGGAAGAATTCGTCATCATCGTCAAGCTTTTCTGCCTTGCTATGTGTCGCCGCCAGCGATCACCGGCTCGTCTGACCACCACCCATTGCGAGGGTCGCCGTCGGGCAATACCCAGCCACCCTCGAGCCCCTGGATCGAGCCTTTAACGAACCGAATGAGCCATGGGGTCAAGTGAAGGTATTTACAATCGAAATTAATTAGCGGGTTGATTGCGGAGCTACCGTAAGGGCGTTTTGGTTCCGCTTTGCTAATTAATTTATGGTTTTTATAATCTTGACGTTGATACGGTCTCACAGGTTCAAACCGCTCGAGAAACGGACGTCAGAATCTTCAGTTATAGCGAATACAAGTTTTGACACCGATTGGCAGGTAAAGGACTTCGGATAATTACTCGGGATTCGTTGTTAATCCGTTTGATCCGAGATTTGGTCACCTTTAAGAACCATTACTAATGAACAATTTTTATTTAGAAAATTGTTTCAAAAGTGAAGCGGATAATTAGTTATAATTTCGCCAAGATGGCTCCTTAAAGTATGATAACTAAGGATTATTTATGAATCGATATTCGGAAATCAAATCGTTTATCGATTAGGAAGTTGTAGGAGTTGAGTATACAACTAAGAAGTGTATCCATGAGCTCGTTGTTGAGAAATCTTTTGTTATATTTACCAGAAGGGTGATAAAGATTACTGTTGAATTGCTAAGGACATTGAGCACGCTTTCTAAGGCAAGTGGACGATTCTCTCTTGCGTTATGGTTATTAATGAGGAATTGAATTCTATTTGATCCTCATGTTGGGAATAATTTGTATGTTGAATAAAGTTTGGGTTGTTATTTTGTTAGAAATAATGACCATGTCATTATTTTAGTTTTTACACTAGAACTGAACTTAGGATCGTTGTATGATTAGTTGTCTCATGCTGAGACATTGTTGTGAAGTAAGATGGTAGAGATGGGAGTTTAGACTCCAAGACCTCTCTTTAGTGGTCCAGGGGTAGGAGCCGAGTCTCCAATGACCTCTTTATAACAAAGTTTGTATTGGGGGCGTAGCTTGCTACCGTATCCCAATATTGGAGTCATGACTCATGTCTCGCTCAACGTTGGAGGAGGACAATGGTGCACTCTAGCTAAGTGCAAAAGGAACTGATGTGGGTCAAGTGGTCACGGATGAAATAGGCTCTCTCACCCTGACGACATCAGTTACAAGGAATTTATCGGCAGCAGTTGGGTCGATTAAAAGTTATTAAAATGAATGTGTAATGTGAAAATCATAAAGTGAAGAGAGTGCGATAGGCATGGTAATGTATCTGAATGGTTAGTTCTTTTGATAACCATTCTTGCTCCTGATTAAGAATGATTCTTAATCAAACTTTGATGAAGTTAAGCTGATTAGTCGTTGAAGACGGTTGTGAATGTTGAGTGGTTAGTATAAGTTTCCATTAATCATTTATACTTCTTAAAGGAACCACAAGCGGTGGTGTTCTCTCTCTTGATTATGCAAGTCTCCTTCTTATTCTCTATAAGACTGCTAACTGTTGGATCATAATCCGTATGTTAAGAATCTTTCTTGAAAAGGTCATGATTTAAAGCTATGCGAAAGGAATTGGTAGTTTCCTTGTTTGAAATGCGTATGTTAATGCTTTGTTTGTAAAAAGGAAATTTTGAAGTCAAGTTTCTTTGAGACTGAAGTTATATGATTATGAATTTTTACAAAAATACTTTCTTAAAAACTCTAAGTTTGGAGTTGAGTTTCAAGAGAAGTAGGAGTTGGAATCTCTACTTTTAGTCTTAAGATTGGAAAATCTTGACAAGGTTGGAGTGTTTATGAAAGTTCAATGTGGATGGTGAGATGATATAAGAATATTGAAAAGAAAAGGATTTATCTTTGGAAACTTTCTTCAACAAATTGTGTTGGTAAGTCTATAGTATAAAATCTTGGATATTCTATATTTTCTATTGTTTGGAAGTGAGAGTACGAGCTTTGAAGTGCTCCAGTGTTGGATCAAGTAAATTGATAATCTAATGGAAATGCAATTCAATTTTAATCCGATACAAACTTGGATTCCTATATGTGTTGTATCCTTTAAGTTGAAGGGGATTGAGAATCCGAAACGAGATGGGAATCTTTTGTGACTATGGTAAGGAAGAAAGGAGGGATGTTGGTTCAGTAAAAGTTGTGTATAAGTGGTTAATCATCAAGGTTGTGATGAATAAGGTGGATCGGTTAAAATGGATTAAACAAGTAGAAGTTCATCGGTAATGTGTTTATATTCAATTAACCACTTAGTGCAAGTGTTGATTGACTAGGGTGAGTTTTTGGTACTCAAGTGATTAACCCAAGAAACTATTTTGTTAGAATTTTGTAGCAGTATGCCAGTTCGGGATAAAGATATGAGGTTTGAGATGTATAATCAAGCAGTAAGGAAATCAATGCTAAAGACATTTCTAAGTTGTCAATGGTATGGGCTTATGTTTCTTCAGGGATAGAAACAATGAGGTTCAGGATTCGAAGAATTACTCATAGAATGATTTTGGTATAACTATTTGTTTTCTGTAAACAGTTGAGAGGAAGATCTCAATAATTCAATGTTATGATCAATAAGGTTTAGACCATAACCCTAGAAAGTAATTTTAGCTATGGTTGGGTTCTAGAGATTGTATATTAGTCAAATCCAATGCCTAAGGTGGTACATGTTGAAGTTGTTAAGTGTTAGGTGATCTCCTAACAATAAGTTCTTCCCTTGCAAAGTGAGTTGAAAGTAAGATAATAAAAAGGAATATTTCATCTCTGCACAACTATGTGAGAAGAGAAGACAATAATGGAAGTTTTTGATTTGTTTAACCAAGGTAGAATTAGGAAGGATCTCAAAAGGGTATGTGGAGCCATGTGCTTTCATATGTGATAAGGAATTGGAAATTGAAAGAATTTCCTTATGTAAGGATAAAAAGGTAGTAAATACTTTGGGATTGTTACAGAGTAAGTTTGTTTACCTTTGAATATAAGAGTTGAGATGACGAGTAAGCTCTAGAAGATTTATGGTTTTGGAGAGTAGATGAACTCAAGCTTTGAATTTTAGTGGGGAATCATTAATACTTCATCTTAAAGCAATATGTCAGATGATATACAAGTTGAGAATGATCTCAGGAGAATCTATGTTATAAGTATAAAGATGTTGAAATCTTTTCTTTAGTAAGAACTACAAGTAAATGAATTCAAGTAAGCAACCTTTTTAGTGGAACTTGTAAAGTTAAGATGAGTTCTGATCAAGTCGTATCAAATGAGAATTACTTCATACTATGGAGTACGGAAAAATATGATAGTGTATTGGAAGTGAGAAAAATAAATAGGATACTGCAGTATGTGAGTTCTCTTCACAAACGTTGTATTGTGTCTTGTTTAAGAAACTTGAAACCCAAAAGAACTGGGTGATGCGGTATGAGATTGTTGGCAAAGATCTTTGGTTCTAAATGTAGGAATATTTTCTAATAATTGGGTTGAATTGTTGAGAATCGCCATTTGCGGTCACTAAAGGGGACAAGCAATTGGTAAAGAGATTTTTTTGAGGTTGAGGTGGCGAAAACATTACAGTTCAAGATATATTCAATAGGTTTGTGCAACATAGGAATCAGAGTAGCTAAAAATTCAAGTTGGCGTTGTTGTTGATAATTGAGGGGCTTATATTGGGAGGGGATAAGAAGAGGCTTATTATACTATAACATGTACAATTATCCTCATATTGGGAGGGGATAAGAAGAGGCTTATTATACTATAACATGTACAATTGTAAAAAAACATGGATCACTTCTATAACTACCCATGGTGTAGGCTTGGTTATGAGGACAATCACAAGAGTTTGACAGCATCTTTACCGAAACGAATGAATATTGTGGAGAAAACCATACTACTTTCTACTTAACCAAGACTACCATATTATGTACTATGCATGCCTATTTTTTCAAGTAGTAGGGTATTTCATATTAATTTAGGATGGTGTCCATGTAGGAGAACATGTATTGGTAAAATGTCTTAATATGAATGTGGAATGCATGATGTGAATCAATAGATGGCTTTGAAGCTAGGTGCTTATTGGTAACATTTATTGTGTAGTTATGCAAGATTAAAGAGGATTATTAATGAAGATTTGGGTGTTTGAAGTTGTACCTACAATTGGCTTGAAATTTGCAAAAAGGTTGGTTGATGTTGCCACTCCACAAGGTTTTTGATAGTTTAAAGTGGAGACACTTGAGCATGGAATATTAGAGGAGGCATTAGCTGACCTTAAAATCATAGTCAAAAAAATTTTGGTCCTTGAAGAAGATGGAGAGGAGGTGATGTTGTTTGATTGTTATTATCATGATGAGGAGAGTGATGAATACTTTGACAATATTGTGAAGAAAGTGTTAGAAGGTAGAAAAACAAAGAAGGGTTGGGGTAAAACAAATAAAGGTTGATTCGAGGGCCAACCCAAGTAGTTCCTCTAAAAAATCATCTAAAGTCATGACAAATTTTGTATAAGACGATGGAGAGAATGCAAATGAAACTGAAGCATGGGATAGAAACGCTAGAAATGAGGGTTGAGAAGTAGCTAGGTTTTGTCAAGGAGAAAAGCCCCAACTCCTCCTAAGAGGGATGCAAGTGAACCATCTTAATTGTGAGGAGTGGGATGATGATAGCATCCAGGAGGATGAAACCATCTAAGAAATTATCAAAATTGACAAAGAAGAAGAAAGTCACAACAATAATAAGGACGTGGAGGATCTAAAACACGACTGAATCAGGCAAGTGGGGATAAGGACAATAAGGTAGATAAAGAAGATATGATTGTTGAAGACAAAAGGGCGGCAGAGAATAACAAGAGTGACAACAATGATGTGATAAGTTTCATATATATTTTGGCCTACAATTAATTGCAATTTTGGTTTTAAGATATATAGTTGTGCAATATTGGGGGTGCTAATTTTTCTTAACTATAATTTTCTTATTAGGATAATTAGATGGACTAATAATGGGATGATATTGAATATGATGTACCACCACAAAAGGTAGAAGAAAAAGGTAATCCTACACAGGTTTTTGCAAATAAAACTATTGATAAAGCAAATGGAAAAGTTAATGATGATGAAGCAGAGGTGGTTACAACACTAGTAGTCATAAGCATTGTCAACAAAGTACTTAACAAGCTAAAAAAGTGCTAGAGGAAGGGCAAGGAGAAAGTTAGGTAATAATTACTAATATTCTTAAGGATGCACCATGTGAGGAGGCTCAACTACATTAGGAAACTCAACCTTGTTTAGCGCCATTTTTAATGTCACACGCGTGGTTAAAAGTTTTCTTACTTCCCTTCCAAAAAAAATTTTCTCTTTTCTTTTGGAAAACAAAATTTCCTTTTCTCCTTTTTCACATTAAAAGAAATTGTAAAGTATGTTGTTTTATTTCAAGGATGTCGACAAAGGTATGACTTGCTAATTGAGTATAAATTGGAAAATTTACGCAAGTATTTTCAAAAGTTGGTGTATTATGCTAATTCGCCCTACTAACCTATATATGACATTTAGACAATGTTTTACAAATCGTCTTGCACATTGTCCTCGATGTTGGTCAGTGGTTCTCAGTCCCAATTGTGCTCTAGGTGGGTTAGTTGGGCATGTAGGTAGTTTAGGCAGGGTCTAGGCGGGCTAGCCATTTAAAAATCACTTCAGCTTTGTCGACCTTCTCCCAAAGTTCTCCCTCTCTCTCTCTCTCACCTCCTCTTATGGGATATATCATGAAACAAAATGAATATTAGGATTGTTACTATACCATGTGATGGGTTTCACCCAAAGACGATACCATTATTTTTTATGTTCCAAAACCCAATTAAGACAAACAGAAAAGAAGCCAACATGAATTTGTTAGTATACCATGTGATTGTTATTTTTTATGTTCTCACCCAATCATATATAATGAGCATAAATGATCGAAACCGTACTAATCCACTTAAGCCCCAGCCTAGCCGCTGCTTAGGAGCTAGACCCCCTCTCAGTGCCAATCTTTTGCCTAATATTTTCTTAGATCACTACATTTAAGTAAAATGCTAAATATTAAAGAAATAAACTCGATGAAAATATTTAATTACAACTTAATAAATTTACTTTAATTTATTTTTTTTAATTTTAAGACTATTGAGCTAGATATATGTTAAAAACTTGGTATTTTTTAGAGTCTTTTGTCGGAAACCACCCGTATAATAGGCCATATTAGAAAAAATCACCCCCTCAATATCGAATTACCGCAAACCACCCTCATGATGGTCTCCGTTATCGATCAACCACCCGTTCCACAACTTACGTTTGAGTTCCGTTAAAAGCCATCTTTTTCATTTTTTTATTCTTGAATTGATTTGTTAAAGGAATAAAAAAATAACAATAACAAAATAAACTTCTTTTTTTATTGAGGAAACCCAATCTGTATTAAGGAACTCATATTTTGCATCTTAATTCATGTTTGCCTATATATCCAAACAAAATTATTGGAAGAACCAAATGAAACAAGATCTAATTTTTAACCTTAAACCAATTCAAACAAAGAAATTATCAAATTGAGGAATGATTATGAAGTGAGATGGCAAGATCGAAGAGTCGAAGGTTAGGGTTTTGACTAGGCGAAATTTAGGGATCTAGATCTCTTTTACAATGTAATGAATCTACTTGTGAGATAGGCATCAATGGTGATTTGTGGGATCTAGATCTGATATTAATAGACTACGATGAGCGGATATCCCACCTCCTACTATTCTGGTCACGCCTGTCGATGCCGGAGAAAGAGTTTTGGGCCCCGACCGTCACCGTCAAGCCGAGCATCGGGGCTAAAGCCGATGGGGAGCCAAGCGAGCTTGGGCAACACCGAGGGAGGGGAAGGCGAGGTCCAAGTGGTGGACGGTGGGGGCGACACCGATGAGTCTGGGCGAGGAAAACACCATTGTTGAAGATGTTGAAGCTGTTAAGAGTTGCAGCCCCCAACCCCCCAGATCTGAAAAAAAGGCGGGGAAGGCGAGGTTCGAGTGGTGGGCGGTGGGGGCAACGCCGACGAGCCTGGGCGGGGAAGGCACCATTGTTGAAGATGTTGAAGCTGTCGACGAGTTGCATCCCCCAATCCCCCAGATCTGAAAAAATAATACAGTAGGTAGGAGAGAGGTTTTATCTGGTTCTTCCAAAAATTTTATTAAAAGGTGTTATTTTTTTTCATTTTAAAAATGAATACAACATTAATCCGGATGCTTCGATTGAGGAAGCGGATCAGCTGGAGTTGAGGAAGGATGGATGAAGTCGAATTTTCACTATGAGGGATTTATTGAGTGAGCTGAGAAACGATCTAGGCCAGAGCTCTAACGATGATTCTGGCGCTGAGGGAAAGTCGACAGACATGTTCTCTATTGCTGAATTTAAATTTTGAAACATTTGATCGTTGGTGTTGTGTTTTATGTAAGTTCAAACATGAATTTGAAATGAACTGTAATTGGAGAAACTACATTAGTCGCGATCGACCAGGATAGTAAATTTTCTGTTTTAAAAAGAACGAAATTAGTTGCGATCCATTGATCCACCATAATCTGACGGGCAAATTAGCAAGCTGTTTCTAAATGGAATTAATATGTTTCTTGGTACATGAATGTGAAACCTTCAATTTGCACTCGAAGCAGCTCCCAGTAGCATCGGATTCTTGAGTTTGATAAAAAAAAATTCATTTTTATAATCATTTTTTAATTCAGTTGTTAATAATATAATATTCAAATTAAAATTAATATTTACATTTTTTTTTAAAAATCGAAAATTTTATAATTTTGGCATAGGTGCAATTAAATTGGGCATATTCTCATTTAATTTGGGCATTGATGTAATTACATAAAAAAGGGGTATTTTTACAATTAGCAACTTTTTTAAGGGTATGAGCTACCATTTACACTTTTTTTAATTCATGTTGCCGTCTAATATCGAAACTTGTCGAATTATCGTGAGCCAATGAAAATATTCATGGGCTTTGTATAAGAATAAGGCCCAAGCATTGTAGAACTAATACAAAACCTTTCGCGGCTCGTGTTGTGTCTTTAGGGTTTCTTCTACTCGTGTTTAGAGGGCAGAAATCAGTCAAATTCGAAACCCTAAATCCAGTGTAACAATGGGAGGGAAGTGCCCGCATAGAGCCGTGAAGAAGAGGAGGTACTCCCACAAAACGAAACGTCGTTCCAAGTTCCTTGTCAAAGGTGACGACCTCGTTTACGATGACCTTAAGAAGGGGGACGAAGAGCGAAAGCCTTTGCCTTTGGATGAGGATTTGCCCGGAATGGGACAGTATTACTGCTTGCACTGCGATCGATACTTCTCCAGCGTCGACGTCAGGGACGAGCACTTCAAGTCCAAACGCCATAAGAAGCGGTATGTTTCAGATTTTTCTGCTTTTGTTCATTAGGAAGTTCACTGCTTGTTATATCTAGGGTTTCATGGTTGAATTGCGCAAAAAATTGAATGCTCACACGCCTATATGATTCGGTCCTCTTGTTGTTGCTCGATTTGGACCGATTTGCTTCAAGTTTAGTTTCGAGATGTGAGATTAGGTTGTTTTGCCCCATGATTCTTCCGATTTTTAGGGATTGGAGGAGCAGACAGCTCAGAAAAAAAACTTGTTTGATGCTCTAGAACTAATTTAGTAATGGTTGAAAATTGCAAGTCAAAGAGAATGCATATGAACTAATTTATTGATGATATGAAGGAGATGCTGCGAGGAAGCAACTTCATGTGCTCTTATTCACTGCCTTGCCAAGTCCAACCGATTCTTGTTGAATGTCATTTATGTGAATTCGTATGTATTCTTGAGGTGCTCAATGCTGCTTTTGTTTTTGCAGTATGCAGATGGCTGGACCTGCACCACACACACAACTTGACGCTGACTTGGCTGCTGGCATGGGGATGCCAGATAATGGTCCTAAGCTAATGCAGATGTAACTCTCTATATTTTGTTCTTCCTGTTCCATATCTCTGAAATCCGAATTTGATGCGTCAGTAAGAATTAATCAGGAAAAATCTAGCTATACCAAAGTTATGCTTCCATAAATGTGTGGTTTCCTTCTTACAAGCATTGTGGTTTCTCTCTTGGAATTGTGCTTTTTTAATGAATGTCTTAGGCATGTGCTGATGATGAAATTACAGTTTGATTTTGTAGCTATATTATATATATATATATATATAGATAGATAGAGAGAGAGAGAGAGAGAGAGAGTATATTGAAATTTTAACAGAACAAAAGAATTGAATTTCCAAATGTGATGTATATCTATCTCACCTCTTCCTATTGAGTTGTCATCACTAAGATATGGTAGATTAATTTTTAAACGGTGAACAAGTTTGTAGTGTTGTTTGATTCTGACGAGACGGAAGAGTTGCAGTGCAACTAGTATTCTCTTGAATCTTTCTATGTAACCCTGTAATTTTGTTGTAAGTTCTCAGTTTAATCTATTGATAAATTTAAAGTTTCAGGTATAGAAAGGGTTGGAAAATAAGTGTGATAAATCTAGGAACCAGCAAATCGTGATTATCCTTCTTTGCAATTTTTATTTTTGATAATCACAATCAAAGGATGAGTTTGGAAGACGTGATTTCCCACACTAGTTGAAGTGAAATCGATCAAAAGCTGGACCCCCTTGTCATTTGCATCATTTTTTTTACGGTCTTTCTATCCTATGCCCTTAGGGCATAGGATAAGAGTCTAAATGTAGAAACTAAAACCCTATTGGGCATAGGATAAGAGTCTAAATGTAGAAACTAAAACCCTATTTAGGAAAGAATGAACCCTTTTGAAAAATAATTAAAAGTGAACTAAAAATGTAATTATTGCTTTATTTCTAAAATTGAGGCTCTTAACCTATGCTCCAAGGGCATAGGTTAGAAAAATCGTTTTTTTAATGAGAAATTGATTAGGCAAGATGTGAAAACATCAGCGCAATCTGGATGAGTTACAAGTTAATTTATAGGAAGAGTATTCCTTAATGTAGCAATAAAATCAGTTGTAGCGCTACACACATGAGATATATAATTTAGTTTGCAAGCATTAGAAGATTGCAACAGAAGACGTGTGTCAACGATTAGCATTTCAATTTGTCAAGGACAGTTTCTACTTTCTCACAAGGCATTAATCACCTGCATATAATATCAACTGCCATGTACATGCCTTGAGCCTCTGCTTGTAAAGCACTCCATGTTCTTCCTTGTCATCTTGAGAACCTCCCTGTAATGGTTTCGTATAATATATCTAGTGGATGCAATGCCATTAGCAAGTTTGGATCCATCGAAGTTAATTTCCATAAAGGATTCTTTAGGTGCATTCTAGTCATCGTTGCCACGCCTCCAGTAATCACCACTACATTTTTTTTTGGTCGGGAAAGAGGGCCTAAGCCCTTGCGAAATTCATTAAATAGAAATGGGGTTTACAAGCCCCGAAAGGCCTACAATGTCATCGTTAAACTGGAAGTAAAGTAGCATCTAAATTATTAAGAATAGTAAAAGGCTCATGTGAATCTTTGGAGCGTTTTGCAATAGCATCCACGAGTTTATTCGCTTCTCTCGGCCGGAACTTGATCACTGGAGGCGTGGCAAACGAATTGAGCAAATTCAAGCAACTCTGAATTAGATGGATATCACGGTGGGTTTGTAATTGCCTGTCAAGGATCAGTTTGACAGCCATGGTGGAATCTGTCTCGATGAGTAAGTGATCCACTTCTAAGCTAACAGCCAGGCGTACACCATGAACAATCGCCCATAATTCCGCCGTTAGAACGTCACAGGTACCGCATTGAAACATATATGCCTTGAGGAATTGACCGTTAGAATCTCTAAGGACTCCCCCGCCACCAGCTTGAAGAGAATCCATCGTACACATTGCGTCACAATTGAGCTTGACCCAACCAGATGGTGGCGCTTCCCAGCGGATCCCATGGCGATTGACAGCAGTGTTCGGTGTTTTGTTATCGAGGCACAATCTGGATTTCTGGCGATGGATAGCAGCTTTGAAAGCTTCAGCATTGGAAGTGACCAGGCGACACAAAAACCCGACTTCATCAGTGTGATTGAAAACCAGTTTGTTTCTAATTTTCCAAGAGAACCACAAATACTCAAATGGCAATATCCCGTTAGCAGAGATGTCATCTCATAAATCAAATTGAAAAATTAGATCCAATTACACCGCTAGCAACCAAATGAAGATAAGAAATTTCACAATACATTTTCGCAAAATATCACTACGAAATCCTATGGAGGCATGTGAATTCGAACAGGTGTGGCCCAAATTTGAGACAAGCAATGAAGGTCACCTAAAGTGTGCTCAAGAGTGAACAACTTGGAATCAGAGTCAGAATCCGACAATTTTCTTTGAGTAGCGGTGGGTGTAATGGGCACAACAGTTGACGGTCGCCTAGGGATAAGGTTTTGGATCTCTAGCACCGGAATACCGCCCTCTAACCTATTGAAACATTCACTGTTCCATGGTTTCTCTTATTTTTGATGATGACAAACTTTAAAAAATTAATGTGTTGTTTCACAAGTTTCACAGGAGTGTTACAAGAAAAGAACATATCGTTAGAGTGAAGGAACGTCGTGAAGGAAAGACATAGGGAACGATTGACGATCTAGACAGCATTTGCGAGAAGCTACGCGACTTTCTATTCTTGGCAAGTTACCATATCTTGAGCAAACGACTTCGACAGAGATTGAAAGCTAAGATTGAGTTGTTTGTGAGAAGATAAGATGAAATATTGAATATTTGTGGAAACAAAAAGATAAGATACCAAGATCTTTCGGTTTTGGATATAATCCAAGTGATTGAAGATATATATGGTTGATTGAGTTTATGATTTTATGGATATTTTGGGATGGAAAATCTGCTATTTCATGGCAAGGAAATAATAGAGATTAGATCTCATGAGGCTCTATAAATAAGGATGTGACTTTTAGGTTAAAAGTGTGGTTATCGAGTGGTTGAAGACGACAGACAAGAGAGAAGTGAGAACTTGAAGTTGTTCGAGTCGTTGTAGGATTTTTTGGTGAAGATTCCAAGGGAGTTTAATTACTCAGGTTTATAGTTCATTCATTGTTTAGGTTTGCGTTTAGGGTTGAAGAAGTCTAGTTGATTGAACTTAGGTTAGTGCCTAGTTACCAAGAAACTTGACTTGTCTTGTAATCGTTGAAACTTAATATATAAGTGAACTATTGAAATCCTCTAAGAAGGAGTCTCAGGGGTAAAGGTTTTTTTTTCTACGATTTGTTGGTCGGGTAGAAAGTTTTCCTCTCTAAATACCTTTTTCTTGTTTACTATTATTTCCACCACCCAAGGAATTTCCCTAGTTCCCTATTTGTTTTCTAACACGTTACAATCCAACACAACCAAAAGTGTTCATAATTGGCAAAGATTTCGTCAGATCCGAAGGAGACAAAGTGGAAAACCAGGAGAGAAAAACATAGAAGTGAGAGGAAGAAATCAAGTAATCGGACTCGCCGCTTAAAAGCATCAATTTCATCAAATTCCACCATCAATTTCGTTAGATCCGATCAGACTTTCACTCTCAGACTCTTCAACACGAAGCCATAATTCTCAAACTCCTATCTTGGCATTTAGTACTCCGGTCCTCCATCTCGGGTCCAATTTACGTTTGGGCCGCAAACCGTCAAAGCCCTCTCAACAGATTCTTCCGCCACCCTCAGCCTCAACGGTAACATACTTTCCGTCTCCGACTACCGGTTCCAATATTTGGGAATTAGACAACTCTTCTCCAGTATTGGAGTTTCGGCTCCTTAATTCCCTGACTCCTTAATTTCGGCTATTTAGCTCCGGCATCGAAGTTCTTCGGAGGGATAGAGACGAGTTTGAAAGCTTGAATTTCAATTTTAATGTTTAGTGATGATTACTTTATTTTTGTTTCTTTTTTTATTCCATTTCAAAAGAAATTTACAAAAATGGACAAAATCTAAGCATATACAATGGTTGCCCAAGAATTTTGGTCATCAAATTAAAATAATGTTATCTCTCTCTTCCATTTTCAATTTTTCATTTTTTTCAATTTTCATTCTCCTCTCTTCAATGACAAGAGTCATTGTGTCATTCAATGACCAAAGAACAGTTTTGGTCATCACAATGACCAAAACAATGCCTCTCTCCTCAAATTTGATCTTCTGTCTTCCATTTTAATATTTTTTTATACTCTCTTTCTTCTATGACCAAAGTTTTGGGCAACCATTGGCAACACACTAATGAATTTGGACGAAAATTGGGATTTATGCTATGAGACAAATATTGTACAAAATTAGAGGATACCAAGTGAAATACTTTTTGTACACCAAAAAGAAAAGGAAAAAACTCAAGAGCACCAAGAGAAATTTCTCTTTTTTAAACCTATCCTTTATTTTCATCAAATTCCGCCATTGCCACGATATTATTTTTAGGGGTGTATTCTAGAATATTCTGGCCACATAAGTATTTGCCTTGAATAATTCTAACCCAAATGTTGCTTGGTTCTGCTAGAATTCACCATATCGATTTCATTTGGAGAGCTTGATTTGTTGTCTTTGTTTTTCGTATGTCTAAACCACTGAACTGCTTTGATTTGCAAATTCTATCCCATCAAATTTAGGGTTGTGCAAATTTAGGTCTGGACCGGAATTTTGGACCGGACCGACCGGACCGAGACCGGACCAAGGGTTAACCGGTCCGGTCCTCGGTCCATGAATTTTAGAAATTTCGGCGCCGATCCGGTCCCGGTCCGGTCCGGTCCGGACCGACTTTTTTAAAATATAAATAAAATTATAAATTTATATATATAAATAATATTTCTTATGTTATAAAATTTAATTTTTATTATTTAAGTTTCACTTTTATGTATATACTTCGTAACATTATATTTTTTATAAATAATATGTAATTTTTTTTACTAAAAACATAATTTTTTCTTTGAAAAATATTAATTTTTTTTAAAAAAATAATATCCAGGTCCAAACCGGTCCAAAACTGGACTGGACCGGACCGGGACCGAGACCGGACCGGACCGAGAAATTTCGGTCCGGTCCTAGGTCCAAAGATTTGGAGGATTTCGGTCCCGGTCCGGTCCGGTCCGGTTTTGGACCTATGCCCAACCCTAATCAAATTAGAGGCACTTGGTTGTGTCTCTTGTTCCAAAAGAATTTGCGGTTAATGTTATCCAACTCATGCAATGTCGATTCCGAGAGCATAAAACTTTGCACTGTATAATTCAGCTTTGTCGTTAAATTTGCCTTGATTAGTGTTGCCCTTCCTACTAGTGATAAGCTATCGGTGTCCACTTTGATAGTTGGCGTTGAGCAAAATTAATGATTGTGTCAAAGGTGTTCTTTGTTACTCAACTGTCAATAATAGAACATCCTAAATACATCCCTAAAGAGTTGGAATTCAAGATATTTAGTTTATGACTTAATTGTCATTTTGTAGATGTGTTAACGCCTTTAGTAACTTGAAAAGCAGATTTGTAGAAATTCACCTTCTGACCAGATATCACACAATATTCGTCGATGATGGTCTTAACTTTGCGGCATGCAGTTGTAGAGCTTTTGCAAAAAATTACTATATATCAGCGAAAGAGAAAAACGGAATTACATCACCTCCTCGAGATAATTGGAAACTAAGTTGTCTTCTTTGTCACCTGCATCATTTTTTTGATTAGGTAAGGATTAGGGTGCTCTCCTTATGGAGGGCGTCCTAGAGCATTCTTTCGGATGAGAACTAGAAGTTTTAGATGAGTCTTAATAAACTCAAAAGGGAGACTGTGATCCTGCTTAGCAACTTTGTCAGCCATAGCATTACAATTCCTAGAAATATGGTTAATCACGACGTCCTGGTTTCCATAAATGAAAACAAGGACATCGGCGATTATGAGCTCGATCTCTCAAGGGCAGTTGTTTTTCCCTTTGTCACCTGCATCATTGATCCAAAGCTGGATGACAATAACAATAATAATAATAATAATAAAAGTAAATAAAAGATGAAAAATGCCAAACTCAATTTATCTTTCATCTAGTCGTTTGCTCTCTTTTTTCTTTTTCCAACCAAAACCGATCAGAAAGAAGAAATATCGGTTCACATCCCTTGTAAAACTCGCCACAGATGCATGTCTTCAAGGCAAGCCAAATGATTCTCTTGATTACACTAGTGCGTGCTGTCAATTTGTCATGATTATAAAACCTCTCATCTGAATTCCACACGCTTGAGACAAAGAAACAAGAATGAATAATTGGATTTCCCCTTTCCCATGAACCTACCAATAAAGCTACAAATTTGTACTACCTGCCAACTGAAACATTACTCAGTATATAAAGCCAAATAGAGGGAAAAATAACAAGCCTCCAGTATCTCATCAACGGCTCTGCCATCCATACTCAAATCAACAAGTGTAAATTGATGTTTGTTTATAAGTTGCAGCTTCAAGGTTTCAATCACGTATAAGTGAATAACTAAACTTGATTCTAGAATCTAAATACAAGGATGCTGTTGCTGAGATTCCGTAGAGTGAAATTGGGGATTTCACTGCATTTACCCATCTCACATTTTCATTCTGGGTTGTCAGATATCAAAACAATAGCAACATATACATGTACTGTAAATGCTATATAACCTTAAATTCTTCACATGCACACAGCACTGGCACAGTCAAAAATCAAGAATTCCATACGAAATGACAAAGGGATGTATAATTTTTCAATGTAACACACCCTCATTAGGTTTCTCTCCCCTCATCTTCCCTCATTCTCCCTGATGAGCTTTCTTCCCCTTTCCCCTGCGTCAACCTCTGTAGCTGTACCATCTTTGAGTAAATTCCATCCGGATTATTCTTCAACAAATGCGAATGAGACCCTTGCTCTACAACCTTCCCCTCATCAATCACAGCAATGACATGTGCATTTCTTATAGTCATTAGCCTATGAGCAACCACAATCGTAGTCCTACCTGAACAAGCCCGATCAAGAGCCTCTTGGACGTCTCTCTCTGATTCAGCATCCAATGCACTTGTCGCCTCATCAAGCAGCATTATCTCCGCCTTCCTCACAAACGCCCTTGCCAATGCGATCCTCTGCTTCTGACCCCCCGATAGCTGGACGCCTCTCTCCCCAACAAACGTCTTGTAACCGTCAGGCATTGCTGATACGAACTTGTGGGCGTTTGCTAGAGTCGCCGCTTCAAATATCTCAGCCTCGGTAGCCGACTCGTTCCCATACGCAATGTTTTCGTATACGGAACACGAAAACAGGCACGGCTCTTGAGGGACTATCGCCATGTGCCGCCTTAAGGACTTGAGGTTGTACTTTCTTATGTCTTTCCCATCTATAAGAACCCGCCCGGATGATGGTTCATAGAATCTTTGTACAAGTGCAATCACAGAGCTCTTGCCACATCCACTCGGGCCCACCAGGGCAAGAGTCTTGCCCGCCCGGGCCCGCAAGCTGAGGTCATGGAAGATTGGAATGTCGGGTCGTGAAGGGTACGAGAAATCAACGTGCTTGAGCTCGACTTCCCCACGAAGCCGCTCAGGAACTGGAGTTGAGTCTTGGTCATCTGGGTCAATCTCGGTTTTCCGATCAAGGAGCTCGAAAACCGACTTCATTGCCCGGCCTCCCTTGATGAAATCAGGGGCTAGGGTGAGTGTTTCAGCAGCGCCATTGGCAGATACCATGAGGACCATGAATACACGGATCGTCTTGGAGAAATCAGAGATTCCATGTTTGACTAGCCAAGAAGCATACCAGAGACCGAGAGCATACGAGGCATAGAGGGCGAATTGTGCTATGCCATATCCGCTTCCTGCAATCTGTCCTTTCCAGAAACAACGGGTTAATGGAGTCTCGAGGTTGGAGGAGAAGAGCTTGACTATTTTGACTTCTGAGTTGAATGCAGCCACGGTTCTTAGATTTGAGACGGCCTCTCCAGCTAGCTGTGTTGCCTTGGCATGGGCAGCTTCTAAGTCTCCAGAGAAACCTTTCATAAACATTTTCTGAAAAAAGGGAGACTTTGTTACTTAAAATGAAACATTAGAGTTCAATTCCTTGCTCATATGAGATTCCTAGGATGGACATAGAAGATTTCAACTTTACATGCTCAAGTGACTTAAAACTTTATTTAAGTTCATCCTTGCTAATTTTTAAAATGCTAGTTAAAAGTGGACTAACCTGCAAAACAGTGGCAGCAACAACAACGGGGAAGACGGCAATGAGAACAAGTGCTAGGCGCCATTGCAAGACAAATCCTGCAGTGCAAGCAACTAGCATGAGTGCCATGTTCTGCATGATCACGGAGATCCGATCTCCAATGGCTGACCTGACGTTGTTAGCATCCAGCGCCAGCCTGGCAGCCACGCGGCCGCTCTCATTCTCTTCTTGGTCGAACCAAGCCATCTCGTTCTTGAGGACTGCCGTCATCATCTTCTCCCGCACACGTTTTGTGAGATTCTCTCCTACGACGTCCCAGAAGAAGTGCTGTGAAGTGTTAAAGATGAGTGCTGCAGAGGAAAGTCCTATCAACAGATAGCAGTATTTGGCAATCTCTCTGATCATGAAAGAGTGGTTTGGATTGTAGTACACACTCATCACAGCGCTCAGAACATAGGCAAAGAAGGCGCTGAGGGACCCACATATGACAGAACCTATAGAACCAACCAAGGCGTAGGCCCATTCTGGGGAATTCATCTTTGCAAGGCGCCAAAATGTGCTCGCTTGGTCTTTGAATGCCAGCTTCTCGAGCCGGTAATTAGCATGTGAAGGATCAAGAGATAAACTGAAGTCTGAGGTGGAGAAGTCAGACAGTCGGCGTGAGTAAGGTGATCTCCCATAAGAGGAGTTTCGAGCTATGATTGGTGAGCTCACGGAGTTTCTTGCACTAGAAGCCCTGGATAGAAGATAAATGACATAAATATAAAGATTTGAAAAACAAAAAAATCCAAATCGGAAAAGAATGTCATTTTAGCTCTCTATTCTTGTGAAGAAATGTTTGTTATTTCAGAGTTTGATGAATTATTGGTGAGTCACGAGGTTTGTTATGAAAACTAGAGATATTGACTCTTTTCATGCCGATTCTCTTTATTCGTCGACTTCAAATTGGGTTTACTTTATAAATTGCAAATTTTAGGAAATATTATAATGTTTTAGTTTATTTACTGAATTTCTTAATAATCCTGTCAAAATCTAAAATGACATCCTTTGGCAAACAGAGTGAGTACTAAATGAATCCAAGAGATCTAAAGATTATAGAGAAGTGTATACCTAGCACTACTCTTCCTTGCATTGCTCATAGCAGTTTCGTGAGCCGTTTCCTGCATACGAATTAGCTTCCCATACACACTGCTTTCCCCTTTGGCCATAAGATCATCATGTGTACCAATTTCAGATACACTTCCTTGCTGAAGCACAGCCACAAGATCAGCCTTGCGAATGGTAGAAAGACGGTGGGCAATAACAAGTGTTGTCCTCCCTATCATGAACCGATCAAGGGCTTCCTGAACCAGCTTCTCTGATTCAGCATCCAACGCACTCGTTGCCTCATCCAACAGCAATATTGCTGGGTTCTTTAGCATTGCCCTGGCTATTGCTATTCTTTGTTTTTGCCCGCCAGATAGCTGTAATCCTCTCTCTCCCACCTGCCATTTTCCCAAAAGTTAACTTGATTTTGGTAGAGATATTATAGTGCAAACCAAAACCTTGTCAAGTGATGTGCTGATTGATGATACAAATTTAATTGTCTTGGACTAAACTAAATGTTCATTACTTAATGTCTAATGAATGCTAACTGTGTATTACAGGTAAAACATATGCCACATTAGTGAAGGAAATTAAATGCAAGGTTGACTATCCCATTCAATCATTTATGCAGTATTTTTGGCAATTATATACTTTGCTATGACCTGAATGAGTAGATTATGTAGAGATCCTTTACAATATCTACCTATGTGATTATCAAATTGTTTCTCTTCTCTTACTTATGCTTCAGAATCCCTGGATTCCTGTAAGACCTCAGGTTGTTTTTCTATTTTCAAATGAATACATCTACTGATGACCAAACATCTATTTTTTATTTTGTAATTTTATATTACAATTCAAGGCCCAGAACATTTCTGCTGGTCAACCACCGCCCACGAAGCATGTGTATATGTGGGTGTACATGCAGAAAAATATATGTAGAAGAGATATGCTTGAATAGTCTATAATGTCCTTGTTTTTTGGAAATGGACAGGAGAAAAATTACTTTGCTATTAAGATCTGCACATGCACATGACCAAACAAGTTGCTCACTTTTGACTTTTATATACTGATGCAGAGAGTTAGGTTTTGTTTGACCATATGGAAACAATGAACCTTAAACTAACAGTATTGCTTACTACCTACTCCAAGTACTAATCAAAATGGAAACAAATCTTGTAAAGATTTGCAAGCCCGTCTATCACTATCCAACACAGACAATTGAATGATGATGAACCCAAAGTAGTTAGAATATAATATTCAGCTAACCTGAGTATCGAACCCATCTGGAAGCTTAGCTATGAAAGAATGAGCATTGGCTACTCTAGCAGCCTCTTCTATCTCCTGTAGGGTGGCATCGGGTCTGCCCAAGAGGATGTTTTCTTTAATGGTGGTGGCAAACAATGCAGGCTCCTGGCTTACTAGCCCTATTTGCTGTCTTAGCCATCTGAGCTTCATTGTCTTAATGTCATGCCCATCTAGTAAAATCTGTCCTGTATTGATTATCAGAAGAGGGTTTTATTTTCCCATAATTCCAAATCTCATTTCACTTTCTGACAAAAGAAAAAATACCCACATGCATTTCCCCAAAACAACAAAATGCAATTCAAGTTGAAACTTTGAAACAATCACAAAAGGATTAACCTTTACTAATTACAATAATTTAATATGAATGAGTTCAGATACCTGAAGTAGGGTCATAGAACCTCTCAATTAGGGAAACCACAGTGCTCTTCCCAGAGCCACTGCTTCCAACCAAGGCTATGGTTTTCCCAGCAGGCACTGATAATGAGAGGTTGTCGAGGATTTGGACATCTGGCCTTGACGGGTATGAGAACTCAACATTCTTAAGGTCTACCTGCCCAGTAACATATTCCAATTCCAACCCAGATTCATTGTTTCTGTCAATGCTCGGCTTGTGATCGATTATCTGGTATATCTTAGCAGCTGCAACCCTAGCCTTAGCAAAGGCGCCCATGCTTGGTGCTGATTGCCCTAAAGCCCTATATATCAACAAAAAGAACCAACTCATCAGCCAAAAACCACTTTAAGTGGAGAAAATTTGAAGGGCTGAGGGGAGCAAAAGAGCAACTTACAATCCACCAATCATGACAGAGAACATGGTGGAAATGGCAAGCCCGCCATTTGTGTAATGGTGCCTGACTAGATAACCTCCATACCACAGAAGAAGAGCATAGCTACAGAAGACAGTGAAATAGGTGCCTCCTAACCCTAGACCCTTTGATAATCCGCTCTTGTACCCAAGTCTCTGGACAACCTTTAGAGCTGAGGAGTATGACTCTAACGCTCTAGATTCGCCCACGAATGCAAAAACCACTCGGATTTGAACAACGGTCTGACAATTGCAGAAAATTTATTAAAAAACACCCCCAGATGCAGAAATAAACCAATGGGAAGGAAATTGTATGTTACCTGTTCGACGATATTCCCAGCTTGGGAGAGAGACTCCTGGCTCTTGGTTGTGAGCTTGGCTAGCGTTGCAGCGTAGATTCCTCCAATCACAGCAATCAAAGGAACCACAGCTAGAGTGACGAGTGCCAGCTGCCACACAGCAGTAAAACCCACCACAAACCCAGATACAAATGTCGCCATGTAGTGGATGAAATTGCCCAGCTGAAAAAAGCCAATGTAGAAAATGAAAAGGGGAAACTGAAATGTAAGAGCCATGACAAAAATTGAAAACCAAGGGAGCTAGATTTGGGAGTGTTTCTGTTTTTTTCACTCTCACCTTCTCACTAATGGCATCTTGTACCATAACGGCATCGGTGTTGATGGCAAAAACGACGTCGGATGTCCGGACTTGAGTGTCAAAGTATTGAATGTCTTGATTCAGCGCTGCTTCTAAATACCTTATCCTCATCTTGGTGGATTGCCTTTCTCCAGTCCACATCCAGCAAGAAATTTCTGGAGAAAAACGCCAAGAAACCAGAATTGGTAAGAATATATAACTTTGTATTTTCAAAGTGAATGTGATGATGATCCATATTTAGATAGATCATTGAACCCACCTGCCCATGAAGAAGCCCAGATTGCAGCTCCCACTGCAAGAAAGTAGAAGGCATACTGCAGAAGCAAACAAATTCATGAATAAAAAAAAGTAAACCAAACTTATTCTGATGGGCTTCAAAATTTGAGTCTTCTTACCTTGACTACTTCTTGCATCATTTTGTCCGGGTTGCTAGCATAAGACCCGAAGGAATTGACTAGATCGGCGAAGAATCTGAGGAAGAGAGGCAAAGAGCAGCCATGGACAAAAGCGCCCACAGAGCCAATTGCCATTAAAATGTAATCCAAACTATCTGCGAATCGGAAGAGCTCTTTGAACCCAACTGGATTTGGAGTATTATCCTTGGACTTGGTCTGCCCACTATTTGAAGCTCCCCCATCTTCCTTCAAATCTTTCGGTTTGCAACTGCTGCTTCCATTTCCGTTGTCGGAATTACCCATCTCTGTGGACTTGTGTGCTGTGGTTGGAGGAGAGTGGAGCTCAATCCCCTGCATTTCAGACCATCTCCACTTCTCTACAGTGTTTACCTCCTCCAGATTTTGTGACATTTCACAAAAGAAGAAATGAACCTTTAACAAATGATCCTTATTTATAAGCTGAGAAGAAGAGGAAGAGTAAAAATCTTGAGTAAATAAAGAAAGAAGGAATCAGGGAATAATTAGTTCTGGGAAAAATTTTCTTTTTCTGTTTTTTTCTTAATTAAAAAAACACACACCTTCTCCACTACCGATTCCCCATTCTCTCTCCACCTTCTAATATTTTTTTAATGGTTTCCATTTGCTTTTTCTTTTTCTTTTAACCTTTCATTTTTGTTTCAAAATACATGTCTTTTTATTGGTCTTTACTTAACATATTTATCGTTATAATTATTAACAGGTTGTTAGTAGAAGTTATCAATAAAGTAATAAATGAGAGTATAATAGTATTTTTATAGCATTCTTAATAAGTGTGCAAATGGGTAAAAAGAAAAGTATTATGAAACAGAGGGAATATATTACAAACTAGAGAAGAATAGAACTAGAAATAGGCAAAGATGACTCACCCCTTGCAGATCCTAATGTATTAGATTATTACAACTAAAAAGAGCATTATCTAATAAGATTACACTAGGAGGAAAAGAAAAGGCAAGCAAAGCTAATTAATCGGTGACTCGATTAGTCTCACGATAAGTATGTCAAAATTGATGGTTTCCATTTGCTTGGAAGAGAGGAGGTGAAGTTTTTCTCTCACTTCCCAATGTAGCGGTTTATTTAATTTATTTATTTTTCTAGTTTGCTCTCTAATCTTGTAAATCCCCAACCATCATTACTCCTCCAACACTAACACCATCAAAACTAACCATCAATTCCCAAAAACATGGACCAAACCTCAACCAGGCTTCTGTAAACTCAAATTTGATGGATTAAGTACCAGAGATTTTTCTATGCGATTTTTAATACCATGGACTTCAGGTTTCGCTAAGAGGGGAAAAATGTACCCACAATTTGAAAAATTAGCTCTTAGACAATGACTAATCATAACTATATACTAAAGCGGAGGTTAAAAAATTATTAAACGAGACATGCCACTTTTAGATTTGACCACACCACCACTTTTATTAAAACCAATGTTTGACAAAATAATTAAGTTTGATATAAAGATAGTGTAATGCACGTACAATCTTATATCACTATAATCAATAGATAGAAAATTCCATTCTTAATTTTTAAAAAATAATCTTTTATTTTTAGATATGATAAATAAGAAGATTACCAGTTTTATTAAAACCAATCTTTGGCAAAATAATTAAGTTTAATTTAAAGATAGTGTAATGTACGTACAATCTTATATCACTATAATTAATGGATAGAAACCCCATTCTTAATTTTAAAAAAATAATCTTTTATTTTTGGATATGATAAATAGGAAGATTATTAAGATGTTTTTTATGCTATATATTATACAAATATTAGGATATTTATTTTATTTTTAGATAGAATGCATATGTTAGGTTTAGATAATTAAGTTTAATATAAAGATAATGTAATATACGTACAATCTTATATCACTATAATTAAGTTTATTTTGACTTGTGCTAACTTCCACCTTCTTGATGAGAAATTCATATTCATGAAAAGCTTCACTCTTGGACTTGAGGAATATTATCCATGTAAACATAGAATAATCATCAATAACAACAAGTACATATCTACTATTAGAGAAACTTTTTACCCGCATAGGACCACACAAATCCATGTGGATTAGTTCTAAGGGATGAGATGTACTTATTACCTGTTTTGTCTTGAAGGAAATTCGTGATTGCTTACCTGTCATGCATGCAATACATACTTTACCAGTGTTTGGTCGAATACATGGTAGTCCTTCCACAAGATCTTGTTGGAACAGCTTGTAAAACAAGTGAGAGTTTGCATGGCATACTCTTTTATGCCACAAGCTTTCCTTATCTTCCATTGTTATCAAGCACAAATGCTTTTCCGGTTTGTAACCGACATCTAAGACATAAACATTGTGGTATCTTTTGCCTCTCATTAAAATAACACCAAATGTGTCTCTTACTAGACATTCTTTTGGAGTGAACGTCACCACATTGTTCCCTTGATCACAAATCTATGAAATACTCAACAAATTGAAACCAAGACCATCAACAAAAGGCACACCACTTACCTTTATGTTGTCATTGATCCTTAATTCTCCAGCTCCTACTATTGATCCTTCATCGTTGTTACAAAAGGACACCTTCCCTTTGGCATCATTGTGAAGTGAGATGAGATTGCTTCTATTTTCGGTCATGTGACTTGAACAACCATTGTCCAAGTACCATTTCTTGTTCTCTTTCACTTCAACCTACAGTGAAAGGATTAAGTTTTAACGACCCAAGGTAAGCAAGCTGGTCGCTTTTAATAATGAAATTGTTGTTGTTCCCTAGGACTAACAACAAAATGTTAAACAAGGTAATTGGCTTGCATTAATATTGTTGATCACATAGGCCCTTTGCTTGTCGGATTAGGCCTATCTTTTCTTGCAATCCTTCTTAACATGATCCCGTTCCCACAGTACCAACAAGCTTTGAGATAATCTCCCATGAAATACTTGAGATCATTCTTTGTTCTTTGACCCTCCAAGGATCAACGTCTTTGGGTTCATTACCTTTAGCCTGTTTGATATAAATCTTATAAGCAAGCTCTCCTTGGTACCAACAATTTTCATGATCACTTGTTCTACCCTCTAGAACTTGGATTCTTTTATGCAAGTGAATATTTTTATCTTTCAAGCTTTGAAGTTCACTTACATGCTTCACATAAAGCTCACCGTGATCAAACTACTAATGTTTACTATCCTTAGCAAAGTCTCTTGTGAAGCCTATTCCAAATCTCTAAGGGACAAATATGGGACCTTTCCCTAGTGGTTCCCCCTCAGAGATTAGAGGAGTGTCCGGTTTTGGAACCGGTGTTCCGGTTCCACTGGACCATGGAACTGGAACCGGAACCAAGAACCCCCGGTTCCTCGGTTCCGTTTTGGGTTCCGGTTCGGTTCTCTTAGTGCTTGAATAGTTCATTATGTATTGAATATAGTAGCATAAAGCTTTGCATCAAGTAAATTGGTTTTGCTTCTATGTTAGCTTTTATGAGGGTTGTTCTTCCTTCTTGAGGTATGTTGTTCACTTTCCATTTTGTAAGTTGATTTTTTATCGTAATCACTACTTCTTTAAATGTAGCTTTGTTTATCTAACCGTTAATGATTGGAAAACCTAGGTATTTTTCTAGATTTGTCGTATTTGTGATGCCTAACACACTATGTATTGTTCGTTTTGTTGGCTTGAAATTTTCTTGGTCACTTGAAAGACAAATTTATGAAAGTTGACCTATTGTCCTAAGATTTCGAAGTATTCATCAAGTATTTGTTTGATTTGTTGAGACAATGTTTATGTAGCTTTTGCAAAGATAATGATGTCATCAACAAAAGGGATGTAAAAGGGATCACGGTTTTACCTCTAACCAAGGTGAAACCGATGGTTTTAGTGGGATGGGGACAAAGGGTCGCCTTGTCGTAGCCCCCTTTGGTGAGGAAAATGTTAGTGGGTTTATCGTTTACTAGATCCGATAAAGAAATAGTTTTATTGCATTCTTTGACCCAATCAATAATTTTGTTGAAAAAACCAAAATTTTCCATGATTCAAAATATGAAGTCCCATTCAATTTTGTCATAAAGCTTTTCCATGTCTAATTTCAGTGTCACCCATCCTTGTTTCCGAAAGTCTTGATCGGAAAGAGTGCAAGATTTCATGGATGACAAGTACATTGTCTTTTATAGCTCTTTTGGTAACAAAAGCGCCAATGGGTGAAATAGTTTTTTCCTTAAATCATTTTTTATTATGATTTTTGTTATTGTTTTTTTAATTATGGAGCAAAGATTAATATTAATTTGTGGATGTAGGATTGTGATATTTGAGAATCAGCTAACATCATGAATTCATCATCCCTTGAAGAACAATAGAGATGATGAGGATTTTAATATTTTTTTCTTTTTAACCTTTCTTTTATATACATACATGTGCACCACACCAATTTCCCCCTCTTACCACCTTGTGATTTTAAAATAGCGTGCAAGTAAATACTCCTAGGAGAAAATTTGTGGTTGTTTGTTTACTTGCCTTGCTTTGTACAGTAAAAAACAAGAGAAAAATGACAGATCGCTAAATGGCAAAACGAGCAGAGAGAAGAGGATTTTCCGACAGCCAACCTCTGATTCCAATTTCGAAAATTGCCAAACAATTGTTCATTTTAAGTATGTATGAGACTTGATTAAAAAGGTAAAGTTATATTCCTCTGCTCTCTCTGTTTCCAGATTTCAGTTCAGGTAATCAGTCTGTCAATTTTTATTTGTTTATGTTTGCTGCAACTAAACAAGTGAAAATTTCTCAAAGCTTTTGGTGTGCAACTGTTGATCCAATCAAGATGACTTTTACCCACAATCCCCGGCGCTATTTTCCTACTCCAATCTTCAAATACTGTTTAATACTTACTTGGTCGAAATAATCTTGAAATAATACAGGCTGCTACTGTACTTGTATTGTAATATGTCATTACAATTACAAGTGCTAATCGCATAGCAATACTAGTATTAAACAAAAATGTAGTGTACTGTAGATTTGTAAAAAGGAAGAATATTAAGTGGGAAGGTGTCAGCAAATCCTTGTCCAAATCTGCTTATTCATATTAGAGTATATGACAGCAAACACTTAGGATGTTTTGCACTCAGATCAGTCAGATTTATTAAAAAAAATTAAGAAAAGAGTTTGTGAGGCTCATCTGATAATTCAGTACAGTAGTATTGGGTTAGAAGCATCCAATTCAGAGTCAGAAAGTGCAGGGACTTACAACAGCTCAATTTTAAGTTAACAAGTAACAACTACGCTGAATAATTAAAAAGCTGATTACACTAATCAGATGATGGAAGAAGCACTTTAATCACGCTGCTTTTGGAATCTCAAAGCATACAACCAAAAATGCTTCCTTTTTTTTTCTTGATCTACTTTTTTGATCACACCTGGATTGATTCCCTATCAAAACTCTAAAGTGTGAGGTTAGTTAAACAGATATCCCAAGATTAGGTGCTAATTGGTTTGGTTTGTTGAATTTTGAATACACGAAGTCTCATATCTTAATCAAAACATAACTAACCCTCCGTTTTGTCTTAAATAAAAAAAAAGGATAATTTACTAATAATTGCACTAGTATTGATTATTGAAGCGTTAATACAGATTTGAAAAAAATAAACAACTATGTCTACAGTCTACAACTATTTTTTCTACTTACAAAGCAAATTGCTAGTGGTAACAAGATCCAGTGGATGAGGAAAAAAAAAGGAGATTCCTCTATAATTGAAAAGCACGGGCTATAAATAAATAAAATAAATCATACGGTAAAGTGGAGTATACACTAAAGTACTATATATATATATATAGATTTTGGTTCAAGTCAGACCCACCCTTGTAGTGAGACCTTTGGCTTAAAGTGAGGACTAATCTCAATCATTAGATTTACATCATCACTATATATTGGATGGTCAAGATTTTTTTATTTTTTTTATTTTTTATTTTTATTTTTTATTTTTTTATTTTTTTTTAATTTTTTTTCGGAATTTTTTTCATTTTTTTATATTATATTCTTTGTTAAAAAAAGCTTTAAAAATATTAAATATGACAGTTCAATTTTTATATACTACGAGTTCATTTTTATATACTACGAGTTCATTTTTATATACTAGAAGTTCAAATTTTTTATGTTAGGAGTTCAATTTTCAATATTGTATGAGTTCAATTTTTATATTCTACGAGTTCATTTTTTAATCTATGATAAGTTCAATTTTTATGTGCTTTGAGTTCATTTTTAAAATAATTCGATTTTTGCAAAACTAAAAAAATAGCAAAAAAAATAAAAAAATAAAAAAAAAGAAAAAACTAAAAAAAAAATGAAAAAAAATGAAAAAATGAAAAAATGAAAAATGAAAAGATTTGAAAAAATCTTTAAAAATATTAAATATGACAGTTTAATTTTTATATACTACGAGTTCATTTTTATATACTAGAAGTTCAAATTTTTTATGTTAGGAGTTCAATTTTCAATATTATATGAGTTCAATTTTTATATTTTACGAGTTTATTTTTTATCTATGATAAGTTCAATTTTTATTTGATTTGAGTTCATTTTTAAAATAATTCGAATTTCACAAAGCTAAAAAAATAGCAAAAAAAAAAAAATAAAAAAAAAATAAAAAAAAATAAAAAAAAATAAAAAAAAATAAAAAATAAAAAATTTGATTTTTTTTTTGAAAAAAGGCTTTAAAAATGTTAAATATGACAATTCAATTTTTATATATTACGAGTTCATTTTTATATACTAGCAGATGGGTCCCGTGCGATGCACGGGGGCTAGATTCTAGACAATAGTATGACATTTTTCCCATGACTAATTCTAATAAAGAACAACAACAAAGCTAGGGGGGCAGGCTGAAGATGTTTTGCTAATATCCAAGCTAGGGTCAAACTAATATCCAAGTTGAAGATGTAATTTACTAATTTTATACCATATAGGAAGCAGATTCTGTAAAACAAGGAAATTCAATATAGCACATGACTGCTAGCTTTGGCATTGAATTCAACTATACCAGAAAAGTGAACTTATCCATAGTTATGTACATTAATGATTTGAAGAGGCAAAAGGCAAGGTCAATTTAGATCACATATTTAAAAACTAGACCATATAGGCAAGGTCAATTTGTTGACAATATTGCAGCTGCAATACCTAGTGAGGAAAAACTACATAAATTTCATAAGACCCAGAAAAAAACCATTCATTAAAGCTTTACTATTTAGTTTTGTAGATGGGAAGGAATATGAATAAGAAATCAAATTAAAAATTGACCCTACAATCATAGCCCATAATTAGGGAATTGAAACCATCCATCAAGTTCAAACACTATAAAACCCACTCTTACTTACCAATACATACCTAAAATTCACCAAACCACCACCTAAGTATATTGACTTCAATGTTCATGTATTAGCAAAAAGACCAGGGACATAGTTTTGAAAAAAAATCAGTGAATATAACTCTAAACATTGATAAAACTGGTTACTTATCTCTTGAAAATTGTTGATCACCAAACAGGACTTCTAAGTTGCCTTTGGCATGTGTCAGTTTTTCAACAGAAATGCATGACTCTGCAACAGGATAACTAAATCAAGAAAGCAACAGGATAACACAAGAAAGCAGAGACTCCATTTTCCATTGGTATCATTTTCTCGTGTTCTCATCAGATGTAGGAACAATATATAGGAGCTGGCTCAACACCATTGATATCCTCAAACTTCTCTTCAAATGGACAGAAACAATGGTGAAATAAATAATTCTGAATGGAGGCTTGGAGTATCAACAATCATAGTCAAGCAATAGAGCAGAATAAGATTCCTAATTCTCCCATGACCCATCCACTTTCAAAAATATATAAATAAAAGAAGATGGAGGCTATTTTGATTACAAAGGCTATCAAAGTTACCATATCCTATACAGAGAAAACTGGACAAGTTAAATTAATTAAAATTTACAACCCAAATTTATTGATATCAAATTGAGGTTCACCTTGTCATCGAACTTATTTTCAATAATCCTGACAAAAAAACCTCAAAGCACTGACATCTAATGCACTAATGTGTTGGCTATGAATAGTTCAACCCAATATAAGATTCCATCTCTTCAGACTTCAGATACAACAAGACATGATCTTGTCCCTTCCTATTTTCCCCTTCTAAAAGCTGGATTTATATTTTATATTTCAGTGCTTGACATTTACTCTTAAAAATTCATGCTCGAGTTCAGTTATCTCACCCTCAGACCTTGGAATTAACAGAAGAAGAAAATTGCATTTCCACTCTATTTCCTCTCATAAACTAAAAGCTTAAATTAAAAACTATTCCACATAAGCATCCTTGTCATGATAATGATACTGATAATAGGTACATTACTTCTGATTTTCAGCAATAATTATGAAGAAATTAACCCCATCAGATGCAGAAATTATTGAGTGGAGATTTTGAATAGAATCTGCACTTTCAAGTTTTAGAATAACACTTATGTCTGCATTACAGCCTGGAAATTGGTACAGTAAACAAAGTGAGATATAGACGAGTAACAAAAAAATGTTCAATTGATGACATATTGATAAAGGTTGGCTTTACCTTCGAGATAATTTTTCATTCATGGACAACTTTAGCATCCTTCACAAATGAAACAACATAGCAATATTACACCATAAGAAATCAAGAAATAGGGTATAATCCAAGGGAATCACATAGATGAAAACGAGTTGCAAAAGAGATCATGCTACACTGTTAAGGTTTTCCCTATGAGATTGATTGCAAATTATAATCCAAAGTAGGTTAGTAAACCACTTGTTCCCTATAAATTTCCCTCTTACAAGAGAAATATAAACAAAATTCAATCACCTAGAGCTATTCGTGTAAAATTAAAATATCGAGTTCAAGTCCGAATTGGCAGTGAACTGCGTGAACTAAGGTCCTAATTTCTGATTATTCACTTAACCCTTTCTGTACTGTATTTTATTTGAACTTTGCTCATCCATAGTGTATTTCAAACTGTACACTTTGTGCAAAATCCAAAGGCTAAGCTCCAAAAGAGGCTGGTAAAAAAAATGCACAGGTTTTCATAAACATTTGAGAATTTTCTAATTTATATAGCAAAGAGCATTTGACAATTCTCTAATTTATATAGCATATATAGTTTATTTGCTACTCTCCCATCTTCCTCACTAAATATGTTGTAGCTAGTTAATAACATTCCCACCAGTTCTCCTGATTTTTTTTAAAATTTCTTTACCTTTTTTTTTTGTCAATTAGGACTTTGGAAGGCTTTTTATATGAATTCAGATAAGAGAGCTGAGTGGTTGAGTTAGCTTTGAATGTGTAGGAATGAGTTGAAGTAATAAGTGCTAGGAATCAACTATAGAAATTAAACTCGTTTCATATATTAAAATTTGAGTTAGATAACATCATATTCTATTGAAGGTCCTACTCCTCTTTGTAAATATTTTTCCATCTACTGAGGTCCAGACTTTCCTGGAAAATCTCCAAGGCTCAATTGTGTGTCCCCATTAGTGTGCAATTGATATGTTGATTGTCCTTGATCATTCAACAAGTGGGACAATTGATCCTGTTAAAAACAATCATTTTCTCAGTACTACTGTAATATTTCAATTCTCCAACTAAAAGAACACCAGAATGATGAGGGACTCCAGAGGGACACTTTGGACGAGAAATCTGGATCTCTCTCAATTGAGAAATGAGAATCACAGTTGACATAAAGACATGGAAAACAAATTCTATTGAGAACGATAAGTTCAAACCACTCAATTTTGGAGACGAATTTGTACTTTGATGAGGCAGAGAAGATTTTTAGACAATGAAGAATTCGATTTCTTTGTCCTGAGGAGTCCGTCGTCTCGACCTGATTCTCTCTCCTAGGGTAGTTTCCCCCTTTCATTCTCAATTGAGAAATATGAACCACGATTGACAAAAAGACATTAGGAAACAAGATTCAACTGAGAATGACAAGTTCAAACCTATCAATTTTTCAGACGAATTTGTACTTTGACCAGCGGAGAAGATTTGTCGACGGTGAAGAATTATTTCTCTCGAGTCCGTCGTTCCGTCCTGATTGGCTATCGGCATCAGGAAACAAAATTCAATTGACAACGACAAGTGCAAACCGATCAATTTTTGGAGATGAATTTGGCGAGGCAGATAAGATATGCCGGCGGTGATGGATTCTTTCACCCGAGTCCGTCGTTCCGGCATGATTCTCGTTGGTCCTTCCTAGGCATGTTTATCAAAAAAATTGAGAAGGACAACTGCAAACCGATCAATTTCTGGAGACGAATTTGGCAAGGCATAGGCGGTGAAGGATTCCTTCACCCGAGTTTCACCCGAGTCCGTCGTTCTGTCCTTATTCTCTCAACTCCTTTCTCATCCACCGGCGGGAGTTCTCGGCCAGGCTCCAGCGACACAAAAAAATTGAAATTTTGGACCTCTCTCAATTGAGAAATGAGAACCACGGTTGACATAAAGACATTAGGGAACCAGATTCAATTGAGAACGACAAGTTCAAACCGATCAATTTTGAGGACGAATTTGTAGACTCTGACGAGGCAGAGAAGATATGCCGGCGGTGAAGATTTCTCTTTAGGGAAAAAATTCAATTGAGAATGAAATGTTAAGAGCGATCAATTTTGAGGAAGAATTTGTAGACCTTGACCAGGCAGAGAAGACATGTCGGTGGTGAAGAATTCGTTCTCCCGAAAACAAGACGGAGTTGGAGGTTGAGATTGAAAAGCAAGAGGTGGAGGATAGAGAGCGCCCAAAGCGGAAGGAGAGAAGCTAAATAAGAGATTCAATATCAGCCTCAGGATCTACAATATTACTGTTCATAAGAAATTTATAAAAATGGATGGTGGGATGTTAAAGCTACGTTTGCATTTATAGTAGTGTGGACTAGAAGTTCAATTTTTTTATGTTAGGAGTTCAATTTTTAATATTGTATGAGTTCAATTTTTATATTCTATGAGTTCATTTTTTATCCATGATAAGTTCGATTTTTATGTGCTTTGAGTTCATTTTTAAAATAATTCGATTTTCGCAAAACTAAAAAAATAGAAAAAATAAAATAAAATAAATAAAAAATAAAAAAATATAAAAAATGGAAAAAAAATTTTGAAAAAATCTTGACCATTAAATACATAATAGAGGGGTAAATCCAATGGTTGAGATTAGTTCTCATTTTAAGCAAAGTGTCTTACACAAGGATGGTCCTCACTTGAACCATGCCCTATATATATATATATATATTGCAAAGAACCCATATCATATGACACAGATTAGTGTGCCATCTAAGAGTATCATACTGGTATAATTTAACAGTATTTAAACGTTACATATGTCAAGTATTGAATGATAGACTAGTACCTTTTAAAGTAAACTGTACGTTTGTTGGATTTATTTAGTTTAGTTGCAAGGTAATTATGAGAGGGATTGTTGTATGTCCTTGTGCTAATATTTTTGAATTCCTTCACACTTTTAATTTGTTCCTACTAAAACTACTAACTCCACATGGGGATCGAATTAATGGCCAAAAAAATTAATTGAAATTTGAGAAATTTCAAGTGATGGATTGCATTAATTAGCATGTGACCATCAATCACCCTCATTTCATTAATTATGCTCTTAATTTCATTTACTACATCCAAATTAAAGTAACCCAACACATCTATATCTATATAGTACAGTAGTACGTAATTGTATAAAGGTTTTAATCACAGGATTTATATTGAATCAACCCGACACGTAAAACATGCCCCGTAAACCCAAATTAAATTATCAATATATTAAAATAGCGGTATCTATCTTCTTTAGTACGTACGATCGCTAATGACATTTGTATTGCCCTTTTATGGGTATAAGTGATACATGTGTGATTATGTGAAGAACCATTAATTAAATAATCTAACACTACCCCTAATAATCCTAATTAATGTTTAGTTGTTAGGTGAAGAATTTTGTGATAACGTACATTGGAGCCTGAGCTCAAACATCTCTCGAGCAGTGCACAAAATGAGTTGAAAGGCAAATAGGGATTATTAGGGGTAGGGCAACCCTTGTTCACAATGTTGCATCAAACTCTTTAACAATTATTCGTAATTTCACCTTCTTCCACTATTATATTTGATTTACCCCAATTCATATTTCTCCGTAATTATTATACTACAGTACTAATTATCTTATATACTCCTATACTCCTAAGTGCTAATTAAATAAACCAACTTAGCCTAGGAGTATATATATAGTTAGGGTCCACGTCCCATCAAAGTTACTAAAATGTTGCCTCCCTAATTGGAAACCAAAGTTTGGGTTCACCTACTGTGGCGCTTATAGATGTTAAGTATGCTTATATCCCAAGTATATACATATACATATTAATTTAAAAACAGCCTGAAATGTCGTAATTCATTATTATCGATCTCTCGGCCAACCTACCAAAAGCGTAAGAAAAATGTATAACATCAAACTCAATCTATTATCTACCTTAGGTTAGTAGTTATTAATACTAAATACATACTTTATCTACACCTATGATAAGAAATGTATAAATGATGTTATTGCCACTATAGAGCTGCCCCGCATATATAATCCATCATTTATGTATTTTCGACTTAAGGCCTGTTTGGATTACATGCATTATAATGCCATTTTAAATTATTTTACATTAATTTGAAAATTACATTATTGTACATATTAATGAACTTTTGCATTATCTTTTAATATTTTGAATTACGTACTATTTTGGATAGTCTGTTGAGACTTAGTACTTAAATAGCAGTATATGACATGTATCAATGGAATTTAGTGAAAATAATAATGATAATATTTTTTAAATAAAACATAAATAAAACAAAGAAAGTAGTATATCCAAACAGACTTTTACATTTTAATGAGGCAAAATACATTATAATGTAATTTTGCATTATAATGCATGCGATCCAAACAGGCCCTTACAATTAGAGGGATGTATGTATGGTTACTGGTTATGTATTTTTGTTTGTGTTATAAGGAAAGTGATTGGCAGAATACATCAACAGACACTTAAATTTGTATACTTTTATCAACTAGACCCCTATACTATGAAATGTTCAAATAAGCACTTAAACTTAATCAAATTTGTTCTTTTAAACACAATCCCTTGAAGTGTATTTCACGCGCGCTAATGTGGCATTAAATTATGTAATTTAAATGCCATGTAAGTGCCAACTAGGCAACTAGATAATTTTATTAAATTTAATTAAAAAAATTACAAATATTTTTTTCCTTTTGTTTTTGGTCTTCCTCCTCTTTTTTCTAACTCTGATCTTCTTCCTCTTTTTTCTAGACAAGAATATTCCTATAATAAATTTTGACAAAAATTATAGGGATCAGACTGCTCCCGACCACCAAATCGCCACTAACGGCGGTGCGCGGTGGATGGTGGCGATGGACGGTGGCAGTGGGCGGCAAAAAGGAACCAGATCCAGAGTGTCAGGACGGATCGACGGACTCAAGAAAGTAATTGAATTCTTCACCGCCCAGATCTAGAAACGATGGCATCAGAGAGAATCAGGACGGAACTCTTCACCCCCGTCCCGTCCCAGATCTAAGGCCTAGAAACCAGAACAAGAAGAGCCAGGAGGGAATGACTCACCGCCGACAAAACAGAACGAGAGAGAAATGACGGAATGACAAACTCGAAGAAAGAACCAGATCTAGAATTCGAATTCATCGCAGCAAAAATTAACCCGAACCAAAACCAGAGAGAGTAATGACGGAACGACGGACTAGAAGAAAGAGTTCGAATTCTTCACCGCCGGCAAGGAACCAAAACCAGCAGAGTCAGGACGGAACGACTCACCGTCGGCAAAACAGAACAAGAGAGAGAGAGAGTAATGACGGAACGACAGACTCGAATAAGCCAGTCTAGCCGTTTTCGAGCCGGAGGACAATCGGGGATGATTCGAGGTCCACCGAAACGACCTTCGCCGGTAGCGTGTTTTCACCGTCGCGAGGCACTTGAAGACGAAATTGAACAGCCAGAAGGAGTATCAACCAGAGAAAATTTGTATGGAATGACGACTTAGGGAGGAATTCCTCAGATCTAAGCCTTCAAGAGATAAACCTAGAAAATCAAATTGGGGAAGAAGACATATTAATATGAAAAGAAAATTAATTTAGGAAAATAAAATTAATCTTTAACTAAAATAGAAATTTGTGATTTTTTGTATGATAAAAAATTTTATTCTAAAAAAAACTTCCAAATCAGCATGTGGAAAATTTCTCACGCGCATATAGAGCAAGTGAACCTCACGATTTATGCCACATCAGCATAGGGTGTTCAATAGAATAAATTTAGTTAAGTTTAAGTGTTTATTTGAACATTTCAAAGTATAGGGGGCTGGTTGATAAAAGTGTACAAGTTCAAGTGTCTGTTGATGTATTTTGCCGAAAGTGATTAGGGTGGCCACTAACAAACTAGTGGTCGCCCTAGAGCATTCTGGCGGATGAGGGTAAGTAACCCCGTGTCAGCTGCGAGTGGGAAGGAGGAGACACGACAGAACGAACCAGCGATGAAATCCGCCTCCGAATTGCCCTCCTGAAAGATATGAGTAATACTCCAATCCTGGAAACGGGCAAGCAAGCAATGGATGTCCGCACGTAACAACTCAATCTCCCACGGACAGCGCCAGTCACCAAGCACGACCTTGACTAGCTGCAAACTATCGCCTTCAATCTGGATCCGGGGAATGCCACGTTGAGTGGCCTCGAGAAGTCCCTGGCGTAAGGCAATGGTCTCGGAGGTCAAAACAGACTGTCGACCAATTAGTTCTCCGTCGAAATGGATGGGGGAGCCGCATGAGTCCCTAAGAATGAAACCGCACGAAGCTACGCTATCTGCATTCATTGCACCATCAAAATTCAATTTAGTAAACTCCCTCGTGGGTTTTACCCACTTTGTAGGCTTCCTCTTAGGCCCACTTTTCGCCATGTCGTGGCGCGGGTTATCGGGATCCGAATCTACAACGAGCTTCTAGTTTTTAGTTTGGTTAAGAATGAATTCGTAGATGTTTGTGGCGTTGTTTAAATTGGTCCCATTGTTGTTGTCGAAGACTCTTTTGTTTCTTGAGTACCATAGGCACTACCAGGTGGTAGCTAGGATTTCTGTTTCCTCTTTTGTTAGTAGCGTTTTTATTTCATCCAGGATCTGATTTGATTTTTTGTCCCCCGGAGATATTTGGTTGATGATCCGCCAAATTTTTGGGCTTACATATTTGATGTTTTCCTTGGTTAATGGGCATGATAGTAAAACATGAATGGTGTCTTCCACCTGGAAATTACATGCCTCGCATCCCTGAGTAACTGGGACGTGGTTGGCAGCCAACACTACACCATTCTGCAGATTTAGCGACCACGGAATATGGTCGCTAAATAGCGACCATATGGTCGCCAATGGTCGCAAATCTGGACGTCAAAACGGGGGAAAAAAATAAAACCAAATTCGCGACCACGTGGTCGCTAAAATGGGCGACCACGTGGTCGCTGGGCCTTTATAGTCGCAACAAGTGCGCGGGGAAATTTCCCGCCAGCATGCAGCGACCATATGGTCGCTGAATTTTGCGACCATATGGTCGCAAACATTAGAACACATCTCAGCGACCAACTGGTCGCAAACTTCCGCGAGCATATGGTCGCCCACGATCTCGCGACCACTTGGTCGCAAACTGTAGCGACCAGTTGGTCGCTGACTTGGTCAGATGTTTTGGCGCGCCACATCTATTTTGGCGGGTAATATCCCGCGTTTTTGGCGACCACTTGGTCGCTAAAAACAATAATTGGTAAAATTCCCGCCATTTCAGCATATATTGCATTCTCATTTCGCTAAAAAATGCACTCTCATTCCGCTTCAACACAACTTCACTCGCATTCCGCTCTCTTCCAAAATATTCACAAAAGAGAGAAAAATCAACCACAACTGTGAATTGATTCTAGGAAGAAATTCCGTCAAATTTTACCGACATCCTCACTAAAGGTATGTATTTAAATCTTATTCCTAATTTTTCATTCCGTCGTTATATTGTTTTAGATAAATATTGACGGTAGAAAGCTTTCGTTTATATATTTATAAGAGATTGTGTTACAGAATTTTACCGCAAATAGCAATTGGTTATGGTGTAAATGTTTGTTCTGCTGTTCTGAAGCTGGCGACCATATGGACGCTAAATGGCGACCATATGGTCGCTAAATGCATATCAACGACCATATGGTCGCTAAATGCAGTTGAATTAATTTAATTGTACTCTTATTTTGAAATACAGGAAGGAAAAAATGCGTGAGTGGATGTATGTGCGAAATCTGTGGATGATGTGCATTATCACCTTGTTAAGGAAGGTTTTGTTCCGAACTATTACCATTGGGTTTCGCACGGGGAGACAGATGAAAGGTTCGCTGCATTGTTGGCAGAGTCTAGAAAGCATGAAGGCTGTAGCAGTTCTGATCCAGCACCACCATTAAATGGTGGGAATGATAATCGAATGGAACAGATGGTGTATGATGGTTTTAATTATGGCCGAAGTGATTACACTGCTGAGGATCCCGTGCAGAATGCGGATATAAGGCATGAGCAAGGGGAGCAATATTATAATGAAGCGTCCAATCCCGATGCACAACGTATGTACGACATGTTGTCGGCCGCAAATAGGCCTTTGTGGCCTGGATGTGATATGACGCAGTTGGAGGCTGCGACTAAGCTACTGAGCCTAAAGTCTAAGCTAAGGATGACGGAGCGCGGATATGACATGATCTCGGATTTTTGCGGATGCATTTCTCACTCGGAGACGACATTACCAGCCACGTTTTACGACACGAAAAAACTGGTTGAGGGTCTCGGTCTTCTTTACGAGATGATTGATTGTTGTCCAAACTCTTGCATGATATATTGGGGTGCAGATGCAGAATATGCGGCATGCAAGATATGTGACTATCCTAGATGGAAGCAAGGCAAGACAAAGCTCATTCCCTATTTTCGTATGTTTTACTTGCGAATAACTCCACGGTTGCAGAGGTTGTACGCATATGTGGTGACTGCCGAACACATGAGATGGCATGCAGAGCACGCACAAGATGGGGTGATGAGACATCCTTCAGATGTAGAGGCATGGAGGCACTTCAATACTGTGTGGCCAAATTTTGCATCAGAAACACGAAATGTGAGACTAGGCTTGTGCACGGACGGTTTCAATCCGTTCGGGGCGTCCGGGCACCCGTACTCATGTTGGCCTGTGATTCTGACACCCTACAACCTTCCGCCGTCGATGTGTATGCGAGAAGAGGTTATGTTTTTGACGGTTATTGTACCTAGATCGAAGAGCCCGAAGCAAAAGTTGGATGTCTACTTGCAGCCGTTGGTAGCCGAGCTGAAGGATCTGTGGCTTAATGGGGTGTGCACATACGATTCTTGGAGGAAGCAAAATTTTGTGTTGCCTGCAGCTGTAATATGGACTATTAGTGACTTCCCCGCATATTCGATGTTGTCTGGTATGTTGTTAATTTTACATATGCTAATCAATTTGAAACTATTATATATAATAATAATGCATATATATGATTAATTTGTGAAATTTAATTAATGTGTGATACAAAATATATGTTTGTGTAGGATGGAGAACTTCTGGGAAATACGCGTGTCCTTATTGCATGGAGGAACCCGATGCATTTTATCTAACACATGGACACAAAATGTACTGGTTCGATTGTCACAGGAGGTTTTTAAAACCTGATCATCGCTTCCGAAACAACAAGACTGATTTCAAGAAAGGTAGACGGGAGCGTCGTGGTCCCCCAGTACTTCGTGATGGATACGAGATATTAGACCAGATAAACAATATGGGCTTGATGAAGATAATTGAAGTGGGAGCTGAGGAGCACAATGCCGCGGTCAGTAGAGGTTCGGGTTGGAAGAAGAAAAGCATTTTCTGGGACCTACCTTAATGGCCTAGTCTGCTGGTAAGACATAATTTAGATGTCATGCACATTGAGAAAAATGTCTTCGATAATATTTTCTTCACCATTCTCGATGTTCCGGGGAAGTCGAAAGACAAGTGGTCGGCTAGAAAGGATATAAAGGAATTGTGCAAGCGTCCGGAGTTGGAACCTGATGAGGAGGACAATAGGTACCCAAAAGCTTGCTATGCACTAGATCGTCATGAAAAACAAGTGCTTCTAGATTGGTTGAGATCCGTAAAATTCCCGGATGGCTACGTCTCCAACATGAGCCGCTGTATTGACTTGCACAAGCTTAGGCTCTTTGGGATGAAGAGCCATGATTTTCATGTGTTCATGCAAAGGTTGATGCCTGTTGCTTTTCGTCCATTTCTTGATGACAAAGTATGGGAGCCCATAGCTCAACTAAGTGCGTTCTTCAGAGACTTGACGTGTTACGAGCTGAAGCCTGAGGTGGTTATGCAATTGCACAAGGAAATACCAATAATTTTGTGTAAGCTGGAGCGCATCTTTCTCCTTGCGTTATTTGATTCAATGGAGCACTTGCCTATTCATCTGCCACGGGAAGCTTCACTTTGTGGCCCTGTCAATTATAAATGGATGTATCCAGAAGAAAGGTAAGTACAGTTGTATGCAGTTGTTCAGTTTTGGATTCATATAATTAACTTGTATAATAAATATTAATGGTTTTTAATGTATATCATGTAGGCTCTTAAAAAAGCTGAAGGCCTCAGTTGGCAACAAAGCCCATGTTGAGGGGTCAATTTGTAGTTCCTATCTCGTTAAGGAGACGTCAACATTCTGCTCGTATTATTTTAGCTCACATGTGCTGAGTACTCATATGGATAACACCCGCAACGTCAGTTGCACACTTCCAGTTGGGGTTGATCCAGGCGATTTGTCTATTTTCACAACAACTGGTCGAACCTTGGGTAGCAGATCAACTGGTCGTTTCCTCACAGATGATGAATTCCATGTGATCCAAACTTACATTCTCATGAACTGCGTCAAAGTGGAACCCTATATTGAGTACGTTTCTATAATCTCAACTAAAGTTGGTTCGATATATATAAAGTATGTATTTCATTCAATTACTCTGTCGTAGGTACTATTTGATAAACTTCGTGCGGTCGTCAAATCCAACAATAACCGATGCTGAAGAGCAAAACATTTTGGAAAGACACTTTCGCCTCTGGTTTTACTCCCATGTAAGGATTTCTTATATTAATTTCTATTTAGTTTCAAAATGTACATTTTTATGTTGAATCCGAAATTGTATATACATGCTGATTTAAAATTGCAGGCTGACAGTCCGGCAGTTACAGATCCTAACATTGCAACACTTTCTCGTGGACCCTCTAAAAAGTGAGGACATATCCTGGTTACTTTGTCAATGGTTACCGATTCCACACGAGGGCACACGCATCAACCAGGGCCACTAACAGTAGTGGAGTTTATGTTCTAGGACAAACCTTCGGCACCAACGAGGAGGACTTCTATGGTGTGCTAGAGGAAATCATTGAGCTGCATTACCTATCTCCAACCGTAAAGCGCCCTATTGTCTTTAATTGTTCGTGGTTTGACACTAGAAGTCGTGGAGGAACACGCATTCACCCTCACCTAAAGCTTGTCGATGTTCATTGACATAAAATTTTGAGAACAAAAGATTGTTACATATTAGCACATCAAGCCACTCAAGTTTATTTCCTCGATTACCCAAAGGTGAGGCGTGCAGATGCTGAATGGAGAGCGGTCTGTTAAGTGAAGTCACGAGTGTGGCCCGATGAAGGTACGTGCGTAGACCCTCATGAGAGTGGATCCAGGGGCGTTGCCGTTGAGGAGGCATTTCAACATGATTCTTCCCTTCCACGAGTTATCGACGACACACAAGATAATTATCCACTTGGTCCGTTAAACGACCCAAACGGAGAGGATCATGTCGTTGAGGATCAAGAAGAGACGTCTACTGAAGCGTCTGAGGGTGAGTTTGAGAGTGAGACGGATACAAATGAGGAAGACATGTAATCAGAATACTACTATTGTATTGTCATTCACTTTTCTGATAACACTATTGTTTTAATTTATCATTCACTTTTCTGATAACACTATTGTTTTAATTTGTCATTCACTTTTCTGATAACACTATTGTTTTAATTTTTCATTCACTTTTCTGATAACACTATTGTTTTGCCATTCACTTTTCTGATAACACTATTGTTTTGCCATTCACTTTTTTGATAATACTATTGTTTTGCCATCCTTTTCAACCATAAAAGGAGATAACCATCTCCAATGCTGAAATACCTTCCCAGTGAAAACTCCCCATCTTCGCCTCAAACTCATCCTCACCTCAAATCCGACCTCAAACTTCCTTCCTCAAATGGCTCAAAGGAGATCGTGTACCAGGCGAACGACCGCCTTAGCTCCTGAAGTCATCAATTTCTCCATTGTGCGTGTGCGTGGGGATAGGGAGACAAGAACCGAATGGAGCGCCGCACCAAATCTCCAATTAAGACTAGTCATTGATGATTGGACAGTATCTCTCGGGGGAGCACCACCAGGTTTTAGCCATTTTTTCTTGAACGACGACGACATCACTGCTCGCATTGCAGCTAGGGAAACGGTTGTGCAGCTTCGCGTGCTCGAAGGTGCTGAGATCCGGGTGGTTTATATTCCACGTACAACATGAGAGTCCATTAATTGTAGTTGTTTGTTTATGTTTCCACTTAAAAGCTTCACTTTGTGTTGTTTGATTTAGTTGTTTGTCACTTCGTTTAATGTACTTAGGTCGCAAGTGTTTGTAACTTGGTTTCGTTTGGAAGCACTGAAGTTGTTTGTAACTTGGTTTCATTTGGAACCAATGAAGTTGTTTGTAATTTGGTTTCGTTTGGAATCAATGAAGTTATTATCATTTACCATATATTCTAATTTACTGAGACGGATTGTAGTTGGATGTCCCATTTGAACTCGTTTGTTTTCTCCCATTTGAGTCCTCGAGCCAAATATTGTTGGTAGAAAGTGTTTGTTCAAATGTAATGTCTCCACTATAGGAATATATCGACCACATGGTCGTGACCTTGAATAATTTTAGCGAGCATATGGTCGTTATATTTAAAATTTTAGCTCGAAATTTGGTTTTTTAGCGCGGAGTTTGATTTAATTTCGTAAATAGAGACTATATGGTCGCTATTTAGCGACCATATGGTCGCCAAGAACGAAATTTATGGCGCCACCTGGAGGGAAAATCTGAAAATTCAATTTTTCGCGAAATATTTCGATTTGCGACCACATGGTCACCAAGAACGATTAACGACCATATGGTCGCCAAGTGGCGGCATGGCCCACCACTTAAAGTGCTTACATTTAGCGACCATATGGTCGCTAAATTAGTGACCATATGGTCGCTAAGCCTGAATAAGAAGGAGAACACGGGTTCTCCTTCGTCATTTCCGCCTTCTCTAGCTTTGTCATTTCCGCCTTCTTTGTCTTCGTTCCCGAGCACGCCGCCGCCTCCGACCCCGTCTCCTCCTCTCCGCCGCCTCTCTCGGCCCGCCGTCGCCACCGGAAGCCTCGTCTGCCCGCCGCCTCTCCGCGCCTCTCCATGCCTCCTCTACTCCCCGCCATTTGCATGTAAGTGGTTGATTTTTGTAGTTGTTGTAGATTTTGGTATTTATTTTATTGTTGTTGATTGGGGATTTGATTGATTGAGTTTTTGTAGAAATTGTTTGTTGAATTTGATTGATTAAGAAATTGATTGAGAAAATTGGTATTGTTTAGGGGTTAGGGTTTTGTTGTTGTTGTTGAATGAGAAATTAATTAGTTGATGTTGTTTAGGGGTTAGGGTTTAGTTGTTGTTGTTGTTGAATTTGAGAAAATTTGAGAAATTGATTAGTTGTAGTTGTTTAGGGGTTATGGTTTAGTTGTTGTTGTTGTTGTTGTTGTTGTTGTTGAATTTGAGAAAATATGATTGAGAAGTTGTTGTTGTAGTTTGTTGTTGTTATTGGTTAGTTGTTGTTGTTGTTTTAGAAATTAATTGAGCAAAATCTGATTGATTGAGATAGAGTTTGATTTGGAAAAAAATTGGATTAAATTGATTGTTGTTGTTGATAGAGTTTGATTTGGAAAAATATTAGACTAAATTGAATGTTGTTGTTGAAATGTTGAGAAAAATTGATTGCTGATTTGTCAATTTTGAATGAAAGTCATTGTTGTTGTTTAATAGACTTTGAATAAATTGATTGTTGTTGGGAAAAATGAAATTGATAGAGTTTGAATGAATTAGAACAAGTTGATTGTTGATTTGTCAAGTTTGAATGAAATTGAATGTTGTTGTGCAAATGTTGGGAAAAATGAATTTGTATTGAATTGTTTGTTTTTGTAGTTGTGTTATTATGACCGGAGGATCACGCCGACGTGGACGAGGTCCTCGTCCCGGATACCGAACGAGGACTCGTCCGAGGCGACCCACACGGACACACCACATTTCTCCGAGGACGACGGGGCCCCCCATCCTAGTACAGAGGAGGCGGGCACCCAAGTGGAGGAGTCCCGAGCCACTACGTCCGCGTCCTCGTCGGGATCGAGTCGAGTGCTCGATCCCAATCGCATTTATGATCTTTATATTACCGGCGGGTGGTACGTACAATTTCTTCTAAAACAAAATTTTTATTTAAAGTCTTTTCTTACTTTTAAATATGTTATAACATGTGTTTTGAAATCTCGTAGCTTGCAGCCGTCGGGAGTTGTGTCGCGGTGGTCGACAAGCATCCTACAAAGCCAACCCGACGGTAAGGCGTCGCAGTTCGACTTTGCCTCTGCCGCGTCGAAGCAACGTTGGTTTGATGCTTGGAAGGTAAATTTTATTTTTTTTGTATTTCTTTTTACAATTTCCGCATTAATTAATTTCTATTTTTAATTAATTGTTTGTTGGATTTAATTAGACGCACTTTAGGTGGGATTACTCCCAGCTGGGTATGGAGGTCGAGTCCGTCCGATTGCTATGGGAGAAGAGAGCGAAGAAGAGATACGATGACTTGATCGGGAAGCACCATCGGGATGGGAAGAGGCCGACATTCATCGAATCCGCCACTTGGGAGAAGTGGCAGATGACGGATTGGGCCACAGATTCGTTCAAAGCCAAGTGTGCCCGCCAGAAGGCAATCCGGAATGCCAATCCGGCGAACCACAGTAGTGGTTCGAGGTCCCACCTCGACACCATGTGTCGCTTGGTAAGTATTTTATCTTAATTTGATTAAATTTAAATTAAGTTAATTTTTTTTAATAGTTCGTAACACCCTTAATGAATTTCGTAGGAGCAACACCTGCAACGCCGCATCACGCCTCTCGAGCTTCTCATTGAGATGCACACGCAGGGCGCCGAACGACATTTTATAGACGAGCGGTCGTCCTTAATCGCTGTAAGTTTTAATTATTTGTCCTCATTTTCCTCAATTTTAAAAGGAGTTGGTGTTGTTGTTGTTGTTGTTGTGTGTTTGTTGTTGTTGTTGTTGTTGTTGTTGTTGTTGTTGTTGTTTGATTTGATTGAGAAGTTGTTGTTGTTGTTGTTGATTTTTGTTGTTGTTGTTGTTGTTGTTGTTGTTGTTGTTGTTGTTGTTGTTGTTGTTGTTGTTGTTGTTGTTGTTGTTGTTGTTGTTGTTGTTGTTGTTGTTGTTGTTGTTGTTGTTGTTGTTGTTGTTGTTGTTTGTTGTTGTTGTTGATGTTGTTGTTGTTTGTTGTTGTTGTTGATGTTGATGTTGTTGTTGTTTGTTGTTGTTGATGATGTTCTTGTTGTTTGTTGTTGTTGTTGATTTGATTGAGAAGTTGTTATTGTTGTTGTTGAATTTTGTTCTTGATTTTTGATGTTGTTGTTGTTGTTTGTTGTTGATTTGTTATTGTTGTTGTAAATGTAAATGGTTTAGTTGTTGTTTGTTGTTGTTGATTGTTATCGCTAAATGTTGTTGTTGTTGTTGTTGATTTTTGATATTGTTGTTGTTTGTTGTTGATGTTGTAAATGGTTTAGTTGTTGTTTATTGTTGTTGTTGTTGATTGTTGTTGTTTTTCATTTGTTGTTGTTGTTGTTTTATTTTAATTATTTGTGTGATTAGGCTCGGACCCAGGAGATCCTCACCCAGAGGTCGGCGGAAACGGGCACCCCGTTGTCCTTTCAGGACCAGTGTGATGCCTTTCTTACGGCCACTGGGGGGTGGGCCTGGGAGGTGCCGTCTTCGCCCTTGGCAGCGCCGCCCATGAGTTTTACGGCGAGCGATTGACGGCGCCGCGTCGTCCAGCTCCTCGGGTGGCGGAATTATCGCAGGAAAACATCAGCCTTAGGCAAGATGTGGGGGCTCAAGAGTAAGATGTCGAAGTTCGAGGAGTGGATGCGCCGGTACCAAGGGGGTGAGGGTGGGTCCCGCCCGTCCGGTCCCGCCGGAGCCGGCGAAGCCACCCTTGGTCGCTAGTTTTATTTTACAATAATATAGATTAGCGTAGTTTTATTATATTATTGTAAATTATTTGAATTTATGAATTTATGTATGTAAATTATTGAAATTTATGGAAATTAATGAATTTTTAGTAATTAATGAATTATTAAATATTAATGATTTATATTAATTCGTAATTATTTATAATATTTCGTAATTATTTTTTTTTAAAATATAAAACATTTGCGACCATTTGGTCGCTAAAAACATCATGATCGTGCACCCGTAGGCGCACGATCGTGCGCTTTGAACCAGAGAAAGGCGTCCCCCGTGCGTTTTTTTGTTGCTTTTAGCGACCAGATGGTCGCTAAAAACAGCGACCACGTGGTCGCTATGGTCAGCGACCATGGTCGCTAAAAGCAACGAGCATATGGTCGATGTGGTCGCTAAATTTAGCGACCATATGGTCGCCAAGTGGTTAGCGACCGGCCTTTTAGCGACCATTTTTAGCGACCACGATATGGTCGCTAAATGCATTTAGCGACCAGATTTTGAATTTAGCGACCAGAAATATGGTCGCTAAATTCGCTTTTTTTTTGTAGTGCAGTCTTGCTTTAGTTGGTAGGCCGTTTCTAGCCACTTTCCAGATGAAGTTCTTCATTTTGGGTTGAATGTTGAGTTTGTTGATCCATTCTACGTTGATTCTTGGTTCACCTTTAGATTGATGGAGCCATTCCATGGTGGAATGAGTTGAGTAACAACCGTTTTTGCTTGGTTGCCAGTACAATCTATCCGGGATTTTATTAATGGGATTAATGATTTTGGAGATTATTTCAACGTCATCTGGGCTAATGACCTTTTTCAATTTTTCAATGTTCCATGAATTGTCCTCCATAAGGTACTCATCTACAGTTTCATCCCAGTTAATGATGTTTTCGGCCTTAGTTTTTGGCTTTGGTGGACCCTTGCCGGTCCAGTTGTCTTTCCAAGCTCGAACGGTTTTCCCGTCCCCGATCTGCCAGATAAGCCCGTTCACAAATAGGCCTTTGAGGCCAATTAGTTTGGACCACTGCCATGAGGTGTTATGTTTTTTCTTATGACTCAGGATACTGTCCTCTTTGAGGTATTTCTCTGTTACAATTTTGACCCAGAGATTATCTGGTTCCGCAAGTAGTTTCCAAAGCAATTTCATTTGGAGGGCTTGGTTCATTTCCTCTGCCTTGGAAATTCCCAAACCACCATGGGCTAGTGGGCGACGGATGGAATTCCAACTTATGAGTGGTTCGTAGTTGTGGTCTTTGTTCCAGAAGAAGTTTTTATTTATTTGGTCAAGTTCTTTCAGTGTAGACTGAGGTAGCATAAATGATTGTATCATATAGTTTGGTTGTGCCGAGAGATTTGATTTGATTAGGCTTTTACATCCGTCCTGGGATAGTGCATTGGCTTTCCATTTTGAAAGTTGGGATCTACTCCGCATAATTAGTGGTTTAAAGGTATTTTGTGTTACTCTTCCGTTGATAATTGGGCATCCTAGGTATATATCCAATGCAACTGTATTTGCAATTTGGAGGATCTGCTTAAGTTGCTCCTTCATGGTGTTGCTTGTGTTTTTGGTGACTTGGAAGGCGGATTTATTAAAGTTGACTTTCTGGCCAAAGACCTGGCAATAGTCGTCGACAATTCCCTTAATATTTTGGCATGCATTATTATTTGCTTTAGCAAAGATGACGATGTCATCATCGAACGCAAGGAATGGGATTTTATTTCCATTTCTTGAGATTTGAATCCCTATGCCACTTTTTGGGTTAGTGCTCTGGAGATGGAGTTGTCTTGCAAGGATTTCGGCCGCAAGTATGAATAAATAAGGTGATAGGGGGTCTCCCTGTCTAAGGCCCCGTTGGGGGTAGAATTGTTCTGTTGGCCCGTTGTTTACTAAGACCGAGAAAGAGACAGTTTCGATGCATTCTCGGATCCAGCCCACAAATTTGTCATGAAAGTCGAATTTGTGTAGGATTGAAGCCAAGAAGTCCCAGCTAATTCGGTCCTACACTTTTTCCATGTCAAGTTTAATAGCAATCCATCCCTCAAGCTCTGTTTTATTGCGAAATGAGTGGAAGATCTCATGTGCTATTAGGGTATTATCGTGGATGCTTCGATTCTGGATAAACGCCCCTTGCATCGGGTGTATAAGTTTGCTGAGGACGATTTTCAGTCGGTTTGTTTGGATTTTCGATCTTACTTTGTATATTGTGTTACATAGGCTGATGGGCCTATAGTGGTTGGTAGAGGTAGGCTTCTCGCATTTTGGTAGGATGGTTATGAATGTATGGTTTATTTTTTTTAGGATTTTTCCGGTATGGAAGAAGCTTTTGACGGCCTTGATGAGATCCGGCCCAACAATGTGCCAGTATTTTTTTTATAAAAGTAAGCCGACATTTCGTCAGGGCCGGGAGATTTATCGTCCCCAATATCGAACAATGCGGACTTAATTTCATTGTTCGATACAGGCTTGATAAGCTCTATGTTGTCTATGTTGGTTACTTCTTTTTGAATGGTTTGTGTCATGATTGTGAGCTTTCCGTGGTTTATTTCCAGTGCTCGGAAACGGTTCGGGAAGACCCGTTTAATCTCTGTTCTTATGTTTTCTACACCTTTGATATATCTGCCTTCTGTTGTATGGATCTCTTTAATATTGGTTCTATTCCTTCTACCGGTGGCAACCCGGTGAAAATATTTGGTGTTCTTGTCGTTTAGTTTTATATGGGTGTTTTTAGCTCTTTGTTTCCAATATGAGTTGTGGAAATTTAAGAGGCATGACCTTTTTTTTGCGAGACGTTCTTGTTTTTGGACAAGTTGCATGTTGTTGTGCTCAATTATCTCCTTCTAGATTTTTACGATGTCTTCGTCAAGTTTTCTGATTTTTTCGAATATATTACCGAAAGTTTGTTTGTTCCAACTTTTGGTTTTTACTTTTAAAAGTTGTGTTTTTTTAACGAGGTTGGACATATGGGATCCACCCGCGTTATGTCTCCAAGCTTGTTTAATGATGTTTTGGTAGTCTTTTCGAGACGTCCACATGGTCTCGAATTTAAATGGTTGTGCTTTGAATGGAATTCTTGGGGAGGTCACATGAAATTGGGCAGTGATCGGAGGATGAGAAGGCATGGTTTTTCGTTGCTATGGACGGGAACCACTGAATGATTTGGTTAGAGACCAAAGTTCAGTCTAGTTTTTCGAACGTAGTGTTGTCAAGGTTTTTGGATTTTCTCCATGTATATTTATTCCCGATAGTGGGGGTGTCAAACAAATCGCATTCGTTTTTGAAGTTAATAAGTTGTTCGAAGCGAGACTGGGATGGGTTCGCACCCCTAGTTTTTCATCTGGGTGTAGGATTTCGTTTAAATCTCCCATTAGAAGGTAGAGTAGGTTACAGTTTTGGATGAATTCCTTCAAGTTATTCCAGAATTGATCTTTCTCTTGCGGTCTGGGTGGCGCATATGCAAAGATAAGGATCAATTTCCTATTTGTTTCCAGGTTCTCATACAAAAACCCAATAAAACGATTGTCTTTATGGATGGTTTGGATTGATTCATTTGAGAGGAGGGTACTCTTCCAGAGGACGCATAAGCCGCCCGAATAACCATTCGCGGGGATGAACTCGACCGAGTCGAATCCCGCTTTCTGCCATCCATTACAGTTAGGCAACGCTTGGGCTTTTGATTCCACCAGTGCAATAAGGTTGATGTGTTCGATGCGGTATAACGCATTAATCTCAGTCCAGAAGGACTTGCGTTTAATGCCCCTACAGTTCCAGGCGCAAATCTTCATATAAAACCGTTCGGGGTGTGGCTTTTGGCCTTGGGTGGGGTTGTATTTTTCCAACACTTTTGTTTCTTTTTGCTATTTTCATTATAGTCAAGGGGGTAAGTATATATTGTGTTTGATATGTGTATTTGTATGTGGTGGGTTATGTTGTATTTTGTGGGTTTGTCTTGGTCGATGAGTGTAATAATACCGGCTTGCTCATTGGTTTTTATAGCAAAATGGTCTCTTATTTTTGTCTTTATGTCTTTTTTATTGGGTTTTGGGAATTCCTCTCCCGAGCCCACTATTTTATTTGCTTTGGGGTTTTTAAGCCCGATACAGGGTTTAACATGTAATTTGAGGTCTTTTATATTAGATCTCGGGAGGGTTATACTGATCATAACGCGCGAGTGGCGTATGACCGTGTGTCCTCTGCTGCGCTTTAATAAATGGCTCGGCCATTTAGCCCGCAAGAATCTTTTTAATTTTGTTGTTTTTGTTAATATTATTATTGTTATTGTTTCATATTTTGTTTGTGTCTTCAGGGGTTTTGGATTGCTAGTATCTACACGATTGTTCGGCCACAAACCGGGACCGAGACAAACCATCTTTCCAGGCGAGTTGGTGGTTAACTCGGCGTTACTTGCGGAATTAGTGTTAGTATTGTCTTTTGTTTTAAACTTGTTCTTTTGTTTATACAGTGAGTTGGTTGACCCGACGGTGGTCGGCTTAATCACAGGCGGGTGGCGCCTAATACGTGTGATCATGATCTCTGCGGGGTTTCCGCTAAGGGTTTTCATTCGATAAAGTACGGAGTGGTGGACCATCCAACAGGACCACATCCACATCAAAAAAGCGAGTAAATTGTATGGTTTCGTCTGTACAAAATTATTCGGATTTGGACATCCGTCTGGGTTACGGAGATTGATACAACATTCGACATAAGGGATGATCCGGCACATCCTTAGGAAGAGACCTACGGAATCCACCCATCGGGCCTCAACGCAGGTTGTGGAGTTAGAATTGTGTAGTTATTTAATATGACATACAAAGTGGTGGATCTGCTTGCACAAAATGTCACAAGAGGCACCCATACAATCGTTTTTTGAGCCCACATTAGATATCAGCAAGGAACCGGCTGTTGAAACAAACAGGTTAACTAGGAAGAGGATTTGATTAAGGAGTTGGTTGGTAAGAGATACAAAATACTGGGTGACAGATAAATCCGGAGAATGGTTAAGTGGTACAGAGTTACTGGTTATGTATGTTATTGAAAGTTTAATTATATTACAAGTAAAATTATTTCATATCGCGCTCTTGTTTTACCCTTCAATCTTAAAATTTCTCACCTGAATCATAGCATTGTAGAGCTGTCAAAAGGGTCAGTCAGGTCAAGTTTGGGTTCGGTTATTTCTGTCTGGGTTTAAATCGGGTTCGGGTCGTAACGGGTCACCAGTCAAATCGGGTCGGGTCATTGCGGGTTTTCAGGCGGGTCGGGTAGACCCAACAGGTCAAGAAAATCGAATTTTTTACAATTATTAAAATATTATTTTATTTAAAAATGATATTAATAATAATCTATTATTTTTAGAAAAACAGTCTCGTGCGAACGTCCGCGTGTGTGAGAAATGAGAAAGCACCCGGGTCGTTCGATCGTATCACACGGACGGTTGAGATTGCTCTTAACTTTAAAAAAACTATAAAAAAAAGAACACACGCCACGCGAGGCGTTCAAGAGACACGTTGTTTATAAATTCCATCGTCTTCTCTTTCTCGCCATTTCTCTCTCTCTCTCTCTCTCTCACTTTTATAGTTTCCGAAGCGTTTCAAGCAGTTCAAGCGGGAAATCGTTCAATTGAAGCTTTTTCGGAGTGATTTCAAGCCGGATTCTTACCATTATTGCCATTAAAAAACTCAATCTAGTTCCAGATGGAGAAATCTCAAAGTTCATCTCAAGAGAATCAAGGTTTTTATCTCTCGTTTTAATTTTATTGAAACCCTAGGTTTTTCGTTTGTTATTTGTGTTTGTCGAGTGTATACTAAATGTATGATCGATTGTGTATAGTTTAGTGTTTATTTGAGTTGTTTGAAGTTGATAGTGCCGATTTTGGTGTTTTGTGCTTTTGTGAATAAAAAAATGCATGAATCGTCACTTTCTTTTACTCGATTTTTGGTCCTACCACTTGAATAAAATACAAATTGTGTGTGTATGTGTGTATTTGAGGTTTTTATCCAGTTTTTTGATGTTGAGTTTTGCAATAGGTGATTGTGACTTTGTTAGTTGCATGAAATGATTTGTTATACGTGCGTGGGAAAGTGTTGGTGATCTTGTGTAGAATTTTGTTCATTCATTTGTGCATATTTGTTCATTAAAACTGGCATAGCATTTGTTCATCAGAAACTGTCATTTGTTCATAAAAAACTGGCATTTGTTCATCAGAAACTAGTATTTGTTCTTCAGAAACTGACATTTGTTCATCAGAAACTTGCATTTGTTCACCAGAAATTAGCATTTGTTCATCAATAAAATCAAACATTGTGGTGGATACATGCGTGAATTTGTGCTTTGTATTTCTTGTTTATTTAGGGAATAAACATTCAGGATCTATTAAACAATGTTCTGCAAATAATAAACAAGTAAAACATCTAAGGTTTGGGACAATGACAATCGGAGAAGATGAAATCTGTGCTATTCGAAGAGGTTTTCCATTTTTTATTTTTTGTATTGTTGTTTTTGACATGTTTTTTTTTTGTTTTTAAAATATGTGTTTATACTGTCTTTTATCCCTTTTTTGTAATAGAAATCAGGAGCAAATCTGGAAGTGATGCTTCTTCTACGGACGGAAAGAATGTGAGAAGAAAATCAATGGCTAAAAAGCCGGTTCAAAAGCTAATAAGGTGTTCAAGGATACTGAAGTGCCTGTATTGAGGCAAAGGTCGGTTGTTGAGTCGTCTCTATCAAATAAGAGACCTCAGATGGACAAGGGCAAAAAGGTTGCGTCTGATGAATTCCCCGATGATGTGTTGCTTATTGATATGATTCCTAGAAAGGGAGTAACGATAAATGAACCATCTGAGAGGAAAATGCATAGTGCTGTTGCTGAATTACAAGTTGTTGGGAAGAAGAGAAAAGTGGATATTGTTGTTGGTAAAGAACAAGGTGTTGGGAAAAAGTTTATAGTTGGAAACAAGTCAAAAGCGAAGGTGCCATTGAGAGCTTTGAAGCGTGAGCATTTGTCGTTGAATCACAAGAACTCTCTAAAGCTGATTTGTGAAGTAATTGTTGGTTTTGTAGGTGAAAGCAAGTTTGTTGCTCTTAAAGAGATGGGGTTTGAGCACCTCATACAGTGGAATGTGTCTGATCTACCTAGTAAGCTGTGCTACTATGTCGCTAGTTGTTTCGACCCTGCATCATGCACACTGAAGATTGGTGATGGTCTAGGTGTTAGAATAACACCTGAACTTGTGCAATTTCACCTTGGTCTACCTTGTGGTCCAAGGACAATTTTTTGTCCCGAAGACTGTCAAGCATTCAGATATGTACAATAGGTTTAGAGAACAGTTTGCGTTGGCTGAAATTGATGAGGTGACAGGGAAGAATAAACTGATGGATTTTGAGAAGATCAAAATAGGGCTTTTGAGTACAGTGATCAAGGAGGCTGAGAACGGTGGTGCTTGGTTTAGGAGGAACTTTATTATATTGTTCTACACCCTCTGTATAGAGAGCATTCAAAATGGTTGTGTAAACTTAAAGTTCTTGGATCATTTGCTAGACTTGAACAAGATCAGTGAGTACGATTGGTCTACTCATCTTGTTGAGAAGTTGGTTGAGAATGCTGATTCATGGAGGAAAACAAATAATGGGTTTTTCGGAGGACCTATTATATTGTTGTTGGTATGATTTCTAATTTGTTCATTACTACCATTAATTTGTTCATTGGTTTATGCATATTTTTTCATTAGTAAGATTAATTTATTCATTTGTATATACATATTTGTTCATTGACATATTAGTATTTGTTCATGACAGATTGTATATTGCGATTGTATGGTCGTCTATAGTTGCCCTGCAACTCCAAGATCCTTCCCAGTGATCAAGCATTTTAATCATGATTACTTTGTTGAGAGACAGAGTTTTGAGATTTCGAAGGGTGGGTTTGGAAAAGGGTATTTTAGAGGTTTGCCTGAGTTTGTTTACCCTGGTGGTGATGTTGACAAGAATGAAGGGAAAGCCCCTGCTTCTTAACATTTTGAAGAAGGAATTGATCTTGGCGATGACGGTGACGTATGTTTATTTGATATTATTGTAAAATATTTTTTATTTTTGCATGTTTTGTCTTTATTTTTTGCATGATGGTGGTGATGTATGTTTATTTGTTCATTAAAACCGGCATATCATTTGTTCATAAGAAATTAGCATTTGTTCATCACAAACTCACATTTGTTCATCAAAAACAAGCATTTGTTCATTAGAAACTAGCATTTGTTCATCAGAAACTAGCATTTGTTCATAGGATGTTGTGTCTTTTTTATTGTATTTTTGTACTTTTATAGATTACTTATTGTGCATTCATTTCTGAAAGAACATCTTGAGATGTCAATGGAGCTTGCATCAGCTTTGAAGAGATATCTTGATCATGTGCAAAAAGCTCCAACTGAAATTGCTAGCCACAGACTTTCCAACAAGATCAATGAAGCTTTTGAGAAGCTGTTGGGGTTGAAGGGTGTTTCATCATCATCCCAACCTAGTACTCAAGAAGATTTTGAATCGCCAAGCCAAAATTCATTCTGGGAGGAAGCAACAAAGGTTTTGGATGAAATTGAGGCTGCAATGAAGGCATAGGAGCGGTTTGAATTACCTTCTTTTGACCTAGGCGTGTTTCCAATGAGAGATGATTGGGCTGGTGTTGCAGATATCGGTAGGGAAAGTGTTATTATGCAAGAAGATGAGTCAAGGAAGGTTGATGCGACAAGGAACAAGGAAATAAAGATTTCCTTTGTTTGCAAGGGATTAAGTGATGAACAAATTAGAAAAAAGGCTGAGGAGGAGGAAGTTTCAAGGAAAAAGGCTGAGGAAGACATGAGAAGGATTGAAGAAGAAGAGAAGTTGAAAAGGGATGAAGAGGACAAGAGAATAAGAGAAGAAGAAGAAAAGAGGAAGCAGGAAGAGGAAGAGTTGGAAGCCATAAGGAGGGAGGGTGCATTAATACAAGAGGAGGAGGAGAGAAAGAAAGAGGAGGAAGAGAAGATGAAAATAGAAGAGGAAGATAAGAAGAAGTGGGAAGAGGAGGAAGAGAAAAAGATAAAAGCAACTAAGGAGGAAGAGAAAAGACAAAGAGAAGACGAAGAGAAGAAAAAGCGGGAAGATGAGGAAGAGAAAAGGAGACAACTAGCTGAGGAGGAAGAGAAGAGACAAAGAGAAGAGGAAGAAAAGAGAAAGCGGGAAGAGGAGGAAGAGAAAAGGAGACAACTAGCTGAGGAAGAGAAGAAGCATTTAGAAGAGGTTAAGAGGTTGGAAGACGAGGAAGAGAAGAAGAGGAACAAGGAAGAGGAAGAGAAGAAGAGAGAAGCAGAGGAGAAAGAGAAAAAGAGGATTGAGCAGTTTGAACAATAGAGAATACAAGAGGAGGTGAAGAGGAGGCAAGAGGAAAGGAAGAAGAGGAAGAGAAGAGGAAGAAGGAATATGTTGAGGCGAAAAAGAAGATTGATGAAGAGAAGAGAAAGGAAGAGGAGAAAAAGAAGAAGAAACAAGAAAGGGATGCAGAATTCATGAGAATTGAAATGGAGTTGAAGAAGAAACAAGAGGAGATAGATAAGATGAAGGAGGATGAAGCAAAGAAGAAACTTGAAGAGGAGCTGAACGGTATTCATGATGAGGTTTGTTCATTGATTTTACTTATTTGTTCATTGATTTTTGCTTATTTGTTCATAAGTTATAGGACATTTGTTCATTGATTTTTGTATGTAGTTTGTTCATGAATAATATGTGTTTTTATATTTGTAGATCAAGAAGCAGGTGCAGGAGGTTGGTTCTAGTTCAATTGACACTTTCGTTGGTGTTAAACTTATTGGTGAGGATGTACTTGATAAAAGAATATATAAGCCTTCTGATTATGTGAAGTCACCTTACATGGGAAGGAGTGTTGTTTCGACAAAAAAAGTATCTCATGAGGCCTAGAAATTGTTCGTTGGCTGATTGAAGACATTCCTGATCAAAGAGGGTAACAATATGTAGAATAGTATTTTTTCTTTACATATTGCTCTTTTTATATCTTCGAGTTGATTTTATTATTAAAATTGATCATTTTTTGTTTTATGTTTTTGATTTGTGTAGTATTGAAATCTTGAAGACGATGCATGTTTCCGCCATGAAAAAGGATTTTGTTTCAATGGCGGTAAAATCTGAAGTGGAAACAAATATAATCGGGCTTTGGAGCTGTTATCTCAATATACAAGAGCAGTGGAAAAGCGACTCAAAACCCTTGAGGTTTTTTATGTCTCCTGAGGATTTGGTAAGAAAAAGGTTTTTTATTTTCACATTGTCTTATTTAATGACTTTTGATATTCTCAATCTAATTTATACTTATATATATTTTGCAGTTATTTCCACTGAGCAAGGATTTTAGTGATGAGGATTCCATAGAGTTTTTCATTAATCTCGTTCATGGCACTGTTGAAAAATTCAAGTGGATTAATGTGCACAAGATTGGTCTGGTATGCATTTTTGTTGATTGATATAACATTTTTGTTCATTGATGTTCTTCTATTTTGTTCATCTGTACTACTTATTTGTTCAGAGGTATCAACTATTTGTTCATTAGAAAGATTTGACTCTTCACTATGTTGTTTTTAATCAATATAAGGTTTTTTCATGCTTGTTTTCCTCTGCATTTTTACAATTTGTGTTTCCTATCTGTACCTCATCGCATTACTATTGTATTGCGTTGAATGTGAGAGTGCCACGTTTCCACATAATTGATAACTCGATGAAGGATGTGCCATTGGGAGCAAAGTATCAGCACGTACCTGCTAAATTGATGAGTTTTATTTTGTTTTTGTAATAGTTTGTTTTTCAGCATTGACACATGTTTTTAATATTGAATGAGTTGTTTTGTTTCTTGTTGTTATTTTTTTTAGAGAATGCTCTTTGTTGAGATTATGAAGACGCTCAATATGGTTGCAAGGGCTACTTTGTTCGAGGATGTGGATAGGGTTCCATATGAACGTCTTGAGATGAAATGGAGAGATAATAGAAACAAGACTGATTGTGGAATTTTTATGATGCGGCACATGGAAACTTACTTCGGCAATGGCTTGTTTGGTTGGGCTTGTGGACTCAATAAACACGATCAGCATCAACTTGATGACTTGAGGATAAGGTACTGCAATTGAGTCCATTGAATGAACACAAGGCAACAGCTGAAAAGCTTGTTCAAGAATTTGTCCCGTGTAAACCAACAGTCGTATCTCGCGCTCCTCTTACAAGGAAGTCTAAGAACAAGAAGTGATGTACAAAGATATGTGTTGGTTGGAAAACAGTTTGGAATGGGTTTGTTTTTGTGTATGGTATCTTTAGAATACAATTTATGGTGGTGTATGGCTTGAATGCTACAAACATTTGGTTTCTCTTTTTGTATAGTATGGTATATGGCTTGAATGGAGTTTTGTGGATGATGGTTATTGAACATGATTTTTGTGTTAGTGTGACATTTGATTCAAAAACATGATTAATTTTAATTTGTTCATCAACACCTTAGATTTGCTCATCAATACCTTAGATTTGTTCATCGATTTTGTCGGTGCGGCATTGTAGTTGGATCTTGGTGCGCTCATGGAGACGTCGCACATCATCGGTGCGGTTGACTGTGTTGATGTACTCGTCGTTCTTCAATGGGTGTGGCACCAAATCTAGAGGCATGTGGACTATGCCTATGGACGACCTTAAAGGTCGTCAATACATAGTAAGTCCTCCCACAACTGTGTGTTAGCTTTGAGCACCGTCCAAAGTAGGGTGCCCAAGTCTGATTGGATACTTTAGCTTGACCATCGGTCTGGGGGTGATAAGCAGTAGAAAATAGTAGTTGTGTACATAACTTCCTCCCAAAGAGTTCTCCAAAAGTGGCTAAGGAATTTGGTATCCCTATCACCAACGATAGTTATAGGGACATCGTGCAACTGTACTAGGTGCTCAAAAAACAAGTTCGCGATTTCAATCGCGTTGATTGAGAGGGTCATCTTAGAGAAATGGTCCATAGCTACAAAAATACAATTTTTACTTTGCCTCGATATGGGAAGTCCCTTAATAAAATGCATGGAAATATCTTCCCACAAGGCTTTCGAGACGGGTAGAGGCGTGTAGAGAATGTATGGATTAGACCGGGCCTTGGCAGTTCGGCACGACACACATCCCTTTCGATACTTGTTTACATCTCTAGCCGTGTGTGGTCCATAAAAATGCTCATGAAGTGATGCTAAGGTCTTGGCTATGCCAAAATTTCACTGGTCGTCATAAGAGGTGCCTTACCAAAGAGCTCGGAATACAAAGCTTCCCGGCCCAGTAGAGATACCCATCGTCCATGAAATAGGACTCATGAACCCTTGAAGTTGCCAAGTTCTCCATGATTGGCTTGAAATGAGAATCATGTAAATATAAGTCCTTGATCAAGGAGAACCCAAGAAACTTCATTTGGAGGTGCGTTAAGTGAACATACGTGTGGAAGAGAGCGTCTGCAACGACGTTCTCCTTACCCTTTTGTGGGCTATCACATACGGAAATGTTTTCATAAATTCAACCCACCTAGCATGGTGTCTGTTGAGAGTCATTTGACTCTTTATATACACAAAGTCTCCATGATTTGTATGAATTACGGATTCACTAGGCCAAAGGTAGTGATGCCATGTCTTTAAAACCCGAATCAATCCATAAAGTTCTTTTTCGTATGTTAGGTAATTCAATGTCGCGCCACCCAACATTTCTCTAAAGTAAGCTATTTGTTCTTGAAGGAGTACATTGCCTTCTTGAAGGAGTACATTGCCTATGTCATAGTCAGAGGCGTCGCCCTCGATATCGAAACGCTTTGTAAAGTCCGACAATTGTAAGACTAGGGTGCGACATACGGTATCTTTCAAGGCCACGAAGTCGGCCTCGTGATGCGGCATCTACTTGATTGTGGTCGCCTTCTTGATCAGATTGTGGAGTGGTCTTGTGATGGAACTAAAGTCCATGACGAATCGCCTATAAAATCCCGCGTGGCGTAAGAAGGATCGAAATGTCGTCGGCGTCGTGGAGGTGGGCCACTCCCGGATGGCGCAGATCATGTCTTCATCAACCCTAAGACTATTCTTAGGCACGACGAACCTAAGAAAATTCATCGTGTCCGTGCAAAACGAACACTTAGCCAAGTTTACATACAAAGAATGTTCGCAAAGGCAATCTAACACCAACCTAAGGTGCTTCGTATGATCGTCCAAAGTCCAAGAAAAAACTAAAATATCGTCAAAAAACGACGATAAATTTATCTAAAAAACTACGCGAAACAAAGTTCATCAATCTCATGAAATTGCTACTTGCTAGGAGCGTTCGTGAGGCCAAAGGGAATCACGAGCCACTCATATCGACTATGATTGGTTTTCAACGTCGTCTTCCACTCGTCGCCTTCTTGCATTCGGATTTCATGGCAGCCGCTCCAGTGATCGATCTTAGAAAACAGCTCGGCTCAATGCAACTCGTCCAACATGTCATCAAGGTGAGGAATCGGATGATGATACTAGACGGTGATTTGGTTGATGGCACGATAATTCACACACATTTGCCAACTCCTGTCCTTCTTAGATACCAAGATGATCGGGACTGCAGATGGGCTAAGGCTCTCTCGAACGAACCCCTTATCCAAAAATCATGGACTTGGCATTGCAATCCTCAAGTCTCCTTAGGTGACGCCCTATATGCAGCCCAGTTTGGAAGTGAGGCGCTCGGGATGAGATCAATCATATGTTTGATTCCACGAATAGGAGGCAAGCCCTCGGGAAGCTCGTCGGACATGACATCCTTATACTCTTGCAACAAGGAAACAATGCAAGGGGGTAAAGACTAATCTAAATCCTTAGAAACAGAAAGTAATGGAAACAATAGGAAGCAAGGAGTACTTCCCTGAAGTGTCCGAGACACGTTGAGGTGCCTTTGTAGCTAGAGGCGCTCCGGGCACATGCCTAGGATTTTTGGCTCATCGTCTTCATCTATCTTTGCGTTTTTCCAGACCCTTTTTTTAACCCTCCGTAAATCCCTTATTTATAAGCATTTTGGAGCTAGAAGTGCTTGTAAATTCGTCCTCGAATGAAATGAGCCTGTTTTTCCCAATTATGCGTTGTTTCGTGCGTCACCGATGGATTGTTTTCTATTTTGTTGGCCTGACTTTAGTTCCTGTGGGCGTTCTTTGTTCCTACCAATAGCTTGTCCATTTTCTGGACCATAGACCTCAAGTGTGCCGATAGAAAGTGCAGAATCTGCATATTTGGCTGTTTGGCCTTGTTTGAGCACTAGTGATGTCGTGGTCGAGTCTCTAGCCTTAGATCGTTGCCTTTTGACCTCGACTTGTAATCCTCACTAGGAGACATATGTAAGAGGGTCACGCACTTAACATGGAAGTTAAACATGTATGTGTTCAAAAATCCATCGTGAAGCACGCGACGGTCATATTGCCATGGCCGCCCCAACAAGAGATGTGTAGCGTCCATGTCCGTGAAATCAAAGAGAAGGGTGCCATAATAGAAACCAATCGAAAAGGTTAGTAATACTTGCCTCTTTACCCAATTGTTGTCATTTGAAATCCATTCTAGCTTGAAAGGCGTCGGGTACGGGGTGGTTTGCAGCTTGAAGTGATCAACCACTTTTGTGGACAAGAAGTTGGCACAACTCCCCGAGTCAATTATGACGCTTAAGGAGACGTCTTTGACCAAACAATGGGTGTCGAAAACTAGTTCTCGTTGATCGGTCTTGACGGCCTCCTCAACGCTCAAGACGCGCCGCGTGACAAAGTCAAACTTGGTGGCATCAGTGGAATTTGTTGGCGCGCAATGGTACTCGCCATCTTCCTCTTCATATGGCTCCTCAAAATCAGGTTAGTCCTCCTCGAGGCTCTAATACACCTTATGATGAAGGATCTTGATGTTGTAAGCGGTGCAAGGCAATCCAAGGAAGACCCGAGCATCTTGATGGAGGAACTTCTATTCTGGCTTCACGAGGGCAGATCTCCCTCGTCCGGACTCGGAATGGGGTGACTCCAACTCCCAGAGTTAGATCTATGAGTCTTCTTTAATACCACAAAATTTTAGATCAAAATCTTTTGTGGATCGAAAGTTATGCCAGTTTTACTGAGGTGTTGCAGAATCCACCGAAAAGAGATTTCAACTTGTGTTGATGGTGTTTTTGAAGGGGATTATGGATCCGAGTTTGATGGAGGAGGAGATGGTTATGTTGACGATTAAAAGTGATGGGAAAGTTGATGGTGATGGTGAATTGAGGATTGGATATGGACAAGCAAAACTCAAGGATATGACTCACCTTGAATCTAACTTGAACTAGGAGGCTCGGGCTAGGATGTGACTCACCTAGATCGAATCTCCAGGCTTGGATCCATATGACTCACGATCCACAAGATATAAACTGAAAATTGAAAGAAAAAACAAAGGAAAAATGTGCTTAAGAGGAGACAAAAGATTGGGATGTGTTCATCAATTCTTGTCTACTAGAAAACTAGAGCCCTAGTGGCTTATAAAGAAAGACCTAAGGGAAAAACTGACATTTGCCTTAGGAAAAGTTTAACAAATAACAAAATATACCCAAAATCTCCAAATGTCATAAAACACTCTCACAATCCAAGCAATGAACCACACAAGTCGTGGCCTTCTAACCAGACACGCACGCATCACTATTTCACGATGTGATGGCCTTAGCATAGTCACATCATCCTCCCTCCCTTCAAAAAGGATTCGTCCTCGAATCCGAGTGCACTTCCAAGTGAAAAACTCATGAACACCATAGCTTAGTGGCAACTCTATCCCAAAAGTGTTAAATTGGACACGTTTGTTCAAGGGGATCTCCTCGGTGATGTTCAGGACAGTTTTCAGCTTGCACTTGTTTAGGGTCGTTTTCTGAGCTCCGAACTCCAAATTGAGCGATTATAAGTCCCAGTTTGAGATCAAGAAGTCTTCTTTATTTTCTCCAAATTTGAGCACCATTAGACCATTGAGTTGAAAGTTACACCATGTTTTCCAAGGTGGCGCAAATTGATCCGATAAGAAGGTTTCACATTCCTTCAAAAGATGAGAGATGGGTGAGGGAAAATGATCTAATTCTTTATTAGAAAACAAAGATTCATGAAAGAGAAGTAGAAAGAAAATTTTACTCCCCTTGATGGTGTGAACAATTTCCTTTGGTTTGGCGAGTCGAATAGTCTTCCCTTTCTCTTCTTTCTTGGTGGGATTCTCTTCATGATATAGGAAGGGTAAACTGGAGGGAACCATAGGGAAAGCATCCATCCATGGGGTAGCCAAAGAATGGATGGAGCTAGGAGTGATGGCAGGATGAAGCTTGATTTTAGGAGATAATTCCACAACTTCCTCCACTTTTTCCTTGGAATCAACCTTCTCTTCAATTTTTGTTGGAGGTTCATGAAGTGGCTCTTTTGAAGTAGCTTCGTCCATGAATTTGGAGGTAAGGTTAACCACAACTTCTTGGATGAGAGGCTTCTCGATTGGTTTTGAAACATCCACCTTAGGTGAAGGTTCAAAGACTTGAGGTGGTGGAACCAAGCAAGATGAATGCTCCTTACCTCTCTCTTGGACTTTTTGTGGCTCCACACTCTTTGAAGGACAATAAGGTGGTTCTTCAAATGTGGCTTGTTTTCTAGGTGTTGGATACCAAGGCTCATTGGCGCCCCTCGTGGAAGCTTGGGCTTGATGATGAAAATCCCAAGCTTGATAATGAAAATCCCATGCTCCATGTCCTACAACGTTAGTGTCGCAAGTAGAATATGAAGGGTAAAAAGGATAAGCCTCAACATACACTTGTGGTACATACCTCTCCATGAGAGCTTGTTTGAACTCTTGCCACGTACTAATGGGATGGTATCCTTTACGCCTCCTTCTCTCCTTGTGATCATACCACCAATTACAAGCCCCATGGATTAAGCGTTTAGTGGCATAAGTAACTTTCATATCTTCAAGATAGCCGCCATAATAGTCAAAAAAATGATCGAGCTTGGAGATCCAAGCTAAGCAAGCATTGGCATCGGATCGGCCGTCAAAATATGGAATATAAGACCTTTTTAAAATGGAACATCTCATAATATGTACTTGTTCTTGACATCTTGCACACACTCAACAAACAAGATTATCCCACAAATCACAAGTAATGCCAAAACACAAGTTCCTCCTAAATCAACCAAGAAAGAGCAAAGGAATGCAAGTGCAAGGTCAAGGCAAGGAGTTAGGTATGGCTAGGCAAAGAACAATCCAATGCACACACAAGCACACGAACTCAACAAGGACTTATAGGAAAAGAAGCTACTAGGCACCAAGTGTTTTACACAACAACAATTTATGCAAAGATTTAGGCCATTGCTAGGCTCCATAGTTGGACTACTCTTTCCGTGCCCGTCCCCTTATTAGCTTTACGCCGCCGACAAGGTTTTTCTAGCCTTGTTTCTTTTTCTGTGCCTGGTCCCTTATTAGCTTTACGCCGCCGGAAAGGTTTTTATGATTTTTTTTATAAAAAAAAAAGAAAGTAACAAACAACCACAATTCACACTACAAGCAACAAGCAATTCCTATTCGAAGGTTAACAACTTGATGTCGTTCCCGTATCTTAAACCAAGCCTGAACAAGTTCAAATGCAAGACATGTGCATGGAAAATGGGAAGGGACATGGCTGTTTTGAGGCTGGTTCAGATTTGGACACAACCTCTTTACACGACGTTGCCCATCCCGGATGCCTCGTGGGAAGGTCTTTCCATGGTTTTTATTACGGGCCTTCCTATGACACAACTCGGTAAAGATTGCATAGTCATAGTTGTGGACTGTTTCTCAAAAATGGCTCACTTTATAGCGTGTAAGGGGAACAACAATGCGACTGACATCGCAAACTTGTTCTTCGAAAATGTTGTGAAATTACATGGTGCTCCTAAAACTATCGTTAGTGATAGGGATGGGACACTAATTTTTGTAGCAATTTTTGGAGAATGCTTTGGGGGAAAGCTAGGGAAAATATTACTTTTTTTCTACTTCATATCATCCCCAAACTGATGGTCAAACTGAAGTGTCCAATCGGACCTCGGGTAATCTTCTTCAGACGGTGCTCAAAGGTAACCCATGTCGATGAAAGAACTTATTGTGTCATGTTGAGTTTGCTTATAACAGGTCCTACCACTCGGTTACTAAGAAGACATCATTCGATGTCGTCTACGGGCATAATCCACGTACGCTTATGGACTTGGTGCCCCTGCCTTTGAAGAACAGTGACCACGTCGACGTGGCGAACCGTGCTGACGCTGTGCGCCGCATCCATGAGCGCACCCGCCTCTAGTTAGAATGTCGAGCGGATCAATAGGCAGCCCAACACAACAAAGGGAGGCGTAAATTGGTCTTTCAGCCAGAAGATCTAGTTTGACTCTATGTTAGGAAGGAATGGTTTCTCAACACATGCAAGACCAAGCTACATCCTAGAGGAAACGACCCTTTTCGTGTCCTGGAACGCATCGGGGACAATGCCTACCGCATCGACCTCCCAGGCAAGGTATGTTGTTCATTCCATGGTCAATGTCGATGATCTCGCCCCGTACATTGAGTCCGCATTTTATGATGAGGAAACGGGGACGTTTTCCACCCAAGCGGGTGAGGGTGATGCGACCCCGACCCTAGATACCCAACAGGGGGAGCAAGCTCTCTCTTTATGCTCGAACGGGCCGGTCACGTGTGCCCGGACCAGTGACATCACCGCTGCGACCTAGTCCATCGTGCCACACCTTATCCAAGGCCACAGTGTACCCGACACCGTGCCATCGCGGTTGTGCGTGCTTGGCTTTACCGCCGCAAACCCGAGACTAGCGACCTCGTGCCACGACACGCCAACGCCCACCCTCCTCTTCACTTGAGATTCTTTGGTTGCACGCCCTCACCGCGACACGTCTCGCGCACGCTAGTGCGTGTCTCGGTCTTGCCATGCCGCGCCAGCCTTGTCATGGTCATGTCGTGACACTCCCGTCACCTTGGCCAGGACACCTTTCTTTCATGGTTATTTTTAGCATGTCTTTCCTTTTCAAACATTTCTACTTTTAGCTATGTTGTTGTTAGAAACCCTTTTATGGGCGTTGAGGACGTTGGACTTCGTTGTATCTTAGCCCTAGTCAACCGCATTTCTTGTCCTTCTAGGGTATATGGCCGCCTCTATATAAGGGAAGTTCGTCCTCTATAGCTAGGTTACGAATATTATAGACTCTTAATTAAAGTTGAGGTTTTCTCCTTATTTTGAATCTTGTGCGCCCCCTTGTTACAATCAATCAAAACTCACAAACAACCGATTGTTCTTCACGTAGAACGATCCCAAGACTCATCACGTTGAGCTTCATTTGTTCCATAACATTGGATCAAGCCCCTTGTTCAATTTCCATCACATTGGAACCTCGTTTGCAAGTCTTCTGCTTCGCTTGTGAGACCTACTACACGGTCAAGATAAAGATTTGGGCGTCCTTACGTCCTGTCGAATATAAGGTCGCATTAGTGCAGCTGGCAGTTCTTGGTTGGCATTTGTCGTCGGCGTCCTTGAATCCGGTTTTGTAGTACCTATCTTAGATTTGGAAGACAAAGAAGAAGAGGGGATAGTACTAAAATCGGATTAACTAGATTTATGGGTATACCTTGACGATGACGACCAACTTTGTTTTGACCGAATAGCATGTTGGTGAAGCTCCATGGTCGTGTGCACAAGGGTGCCCAAATCCTTGATTGGGAGAACCATAATTCAGTCGCATATTAATTGTTCGAGGCCGGCAATAAATCGGGTCCTCAAAGCACACAGAGAAGTGCTCACCCCAGCTTTGAAGAACATGTGCTCAATGTGGGCAAAGAACCCCTCGGGCGTCTTGGAACCTTGACTCGCATTGCAAATATCAATTCGCATTTTGTCCTTGTAGTCCTTTGGGATGTACTTGTGCTTCATTATATTCATCAATTGATGCCACTCATAAATGGGGTCCTTGCCTCGCCGAGCACGCTCAGATTCAAGGCGGTTCGAACCATGTGCGAGCGACCCCATGGAAATGGAGCGAGACAACCTCGATCTTTTCATGCTCCTCGTAGTGCTAATGTCATAAGACATGATCGGTACCCTGCAACCATTCAATAAACAAATCAGGATCGTAGGTACCGTAAAAAGGTTCGATTTTTAACTTGACGTCGCGATGTGATACTTGCGTCGGACGGTCATTGTCTTGATGAGCTTTGGCACGCTCGGGTGTGTGGCTACGACGTGGGCATCAGTCATGGTCTATATCACGACGCCGGTCTTCATCACGATGTCGGTCTTGGCGGGCTCGCTCCCTATCCCGCTCAATTCTCGGCGATGGCGCCGATTATACTCAACACGATTTTCGGGGAGTCGGGGTGGTGGAATCCAATCTCGGTCCCGTTCTTGCCACTCTTCGACCGCTTCCAAGGGCTGATGTTCAAAAGCTATCCTCCTCGGAATCCTTATTAAACTCCTCGTAGGAGTCCTCGGAATCCAAGTAGGTCGGGGTATGTGGACTCTGGTGCCCTCGGAAGTCGTCGACGTCGTAAGCATCGGCGCCGGACGTCTTGCTTCGAGGCGTTGACTCGTGGCCTTTCTTCGACTTCTTTTTTTTCTTTTGGCTCGAATGTCAATGCCCATACTCCTCGGAGTCATAAGCGTCATCGGAATAGAAATCATAAACTTGTACGACGTCTTCTTTGCGGGTCAATCAGCTCTCCTTCATGGATTCAAGGCGTTGGTGGCCTTGTTGTGAGGACAGGTTGACCACGCCATTTGCTTTCTCTTGCGTCGAGGCCCAAACACCCCTGGAGTCTTGCGGTTGCAAGCTACGGTTAGGTGCCACAGTGGTTGTGGTTTGCATGGTACGCTTGGACTACACCAACAACTCAGCCATAGCACGCTCCAATTTCACAATGCAAGCATTGTGCGCATCGACCCCGAGCGTCGGCAACAACGGCGGCTGCTTAGCCAAGGTTGGGTCTTAGCGTGTTTGTTGTTCTTGGGATTCTTGGCTTTGGGCCGATGGATCACCTAGTTCAACACCAGTCATCACGGCAGTTAATAGTTCACAAGACAATAAAGCAAGTAGAGAATTGAGAAGTTTAAGTCACACTGACCCAACAACTCAAGGCAGACAAACGCTCAAGGCTCGGTTGGGGTGGCTTAGGCTTCTCGAAAATAGACACAAGCAAAGATCAAGTAATGCACACACAAGCAAAGATATGCAAAGCAAAAATTAAGGAAAGAAGAGATGAAAGATCTCGGCCAATTAGGGTTAGGCGAGATATGCAAGAACAAGATAGATAGAACGAAAAGATATGAGATATGCTTGCCGGTTTTATGAAGATAGGAGAGAGAGAGAGAGAGAGAGAAGATTCTTGCCTTATTTTGACTTGTGGGTCTTCGTAATATATATATTTTTACATTAACCGAATCTATTTTTTATGAAAAACAAAAGATTCGTATGGATTTTATCCTCTACAAATCACAACAAGATAATAAAAATATATGTGCGATATTCGGTTGATCCCTTAGTATGGATTTTATCCTCTACTTCAAGATTGTGTCAACCAAATATGGAAATGGATTTTATCCTCTTTCAAAAACCCTAGAGCACGTAGACAAGCAAGAAAAAGAATTGACGCACTCGAACAAGTAAGATATCGGCAAAAGAATACAAGGACTAGAATTTGAGCATGCAAAATCTAAGAAAAGTAGAGCATACAATCACCAAAAACAAGTGCAATTTCGAGTATAGGAGGGTTGTTTTTTTAATCAATTTTAATGAACAAGAAAAAATAAATTGGATGACCTAGATGGCATGATGGTGAATCGGCGAAAACTAGGGAAAAGAAACCAGGATTGTAGGAAAAAAAATTCATGCACAATGAATTGAAGGGTACTTGAGAGACTTACGCAATCCTGAGGCTCTCTGATGCCAGTTGATGCGAACCCATCTCCGAAAGGATTCAAGTACTCGTCGGATCTTGATTTTGATTGTGTATTTGGTCTCTAAATGCGTTGCGGAAGCAAATTATGTTCAAACTTGAGGTTCTTTGAGTGGGAGATTGAGATTGTGGAAGAGATTTAACATGATCTAGCCTAGGAAGGCTCGATCGAAAGGGAAGAGAGATCGGGGAGTTAGGGTTGAATTCCCCTTATATAGAGGAGGCGCCTAGCTAGGGTTAAAACAAGCTAAAGGTGGCGGATTAGGGCTAGGTGCAATCTAGGCCCAACATCCACTAAAAGCCCAAAATATCATACTAAAACGAGGTAAGCAATAATAGAATGTCTAACAATGGAAAGAAATACTAAAAATGCAATAAAAGGATAGACGTCGTGGTCAAGGGGTCGAGAGTGTCGAGACCAAGGAACAACAAGGCGCGGCATGGCACAGACAAGGCGCGGGTAGGTGTTGACGAGGGCCGAGCGCGGGGGTGAGGCTGGCGAGAACCTCATGTGCCGAGGCCCCGGTGCATGGGCGCCGAGGCTGGCACGGTGTCGGACGTCACGGCTGCAACATCAAAGGCTTAGGCCCGATGGGCGTGCCAAGGCTGCCGGGTCGAGGACAAGTAGTCGTGGCCGTAGGGGCGCCGAAGCACGCCAAGGTGTGCGACACAAGAGGCTAGGTGGTTGCGCCGATTGGCACGGGCCCGACTATGAGTGACCGAACCGTCGGATCGTAGGGACCTGTCCTCCTCCTGTGCAACGTCCATAGGTGGGGACGCATCACTATTCCAATGAATTGCAGCCAACATAAAGAATGAAGACGAGCTCGTCCTTGTTTGCAAATAAGTTATGGTACACGTGATAGTGTCGAAATAAATTAACCTTTGATGGCCATGATAGTACCATAACTCTTTCTTCTACATTGTGTTCCATCACAGACTGTTTTTGAGCAATCAAAGCTAAGGAGAATACTAGCACAAGTTTTGGCATATCGACTCAAACTTCGTCGATCCAAACTTGGTCTCCCCCACCTCCTGAATGGCTAAAACTGAACGTGGATGCTATGCTAGCGGGGGTGGTCTTCTTTGTGATTTCACTGGTGCTTTTATACATGGTTTTGCCTTTAAGTGCGGGGTCTGCCTTGCTTTAACACCGGAGCTGCAATCACTCCTCCATGGCCTGCAACTGGAAGCTAATCTAGGGATCCCAAACCTTCTATTCGAGACTTATTCAGCCTCTTCTGCAGCACTTTTAAGTGCCAAGGAGTTCTCCACACATCCAGACTATTTCTTGATCATGCGATGCAAGCAACTTCTTCGTAGTCACTTCCATCATATCGTATCAAGATTCACCACAATTCTCGCTCTGCCAAGTATGCAGCTGATCACATGGCTAATTTAAGAGCTAATGACCATGCATGTATCCTTTAGCCTTTAACAGCTAATGATAACAAACAGGCTCCAGCCTGTTTGTTGTCTGTCTTAGCTAATGACCATGTAGCCAACAAGCAAAACTAATCTTTTTTAGCAATAATTTAAGCTTATAAGGGTTGAGCCCTCTTTGAGGGAGGGAGGGAGTGAGGGAGAGAGAGAGAGAGAGAGAGAGAGAGAGAGAGGCATGGATTCACTTCAGGCATGCCGATTGATTAAGTCCTCATCGTGACTTTTTTCTAATCAAGGAATGTCACAAATATGGCTATGAATCTTAATTCTTACTTTACTGAATTTCTATATGAACCTGATTGTATTTCAGCTATTTTGATTTACGACTCTGTTTCCCATTTGAGCTATAGCTCCGTTTCATGTGTGCATACACACAAAGTGAAATGAGTAAATAAACAGAGGCAGAGTTTTCAGATTACAAATAGCAATCAAAGTTACACAAGCAGGCGAAGCAGGTAATCAATCTCAGTATCTCACAAGAACTAGGCATAGCTAGATAGAAACTAGTTAATTATGCAGCCAGAGGCGGTCGTGAAGCCTTTCTTCTCCGGCACCAAACATTTCATCGACTCTTTCACCTTCGCGGAAGAAATGGAAAGTGGGAGTGTACCTTATGTGCTGAGTTGTTTCCGGGCACTCGTCGATATCTGCATAGATGAATGTCATCTTTGGGAATTCATTGCTCAACCGCCCAAATGCTGGCAGGATTTGGCTGCACACATCACACCTGAAAAACCAACACGCAACTGAAAGCACCCCTTGGACAAATCTAGAAGAAATTAACAAAGTTAGGATTAAAATGATGACACATACCATGAGGCGCCATAGTTGATAACAGCCTGCAACAATTGCAACCCAAAATTTCAGATTCAGATAGATCTAGAACCCTAATTCACAGCAACAGGGGCAAGAATCCCCAATCAGGTCCGACCCAGAAGGGAGAGAAGAATTGAAGGTGCTTACGGGTTGTTTAGAAGACCTGATTTGGAGAAAAATGTCCTGCAAAGATTGGTCAGTGGATGCAATCTTCATGTTTCCATGGCGACTGCTGGGAACAGCCACTCCACTCCCCTTCAACCTACCTTCTTTACTTCCCCCCTCCATTTCCTTTATGAACCAACTAGGGGAGGGCCGCGCGCAGCACTGCGCGCGGGAGTATTATTTTGTTTTTTGAGTCTAAGTTCTTTATGAATACTTATTACTACTTGAAAAGGATAAGTTAAATCAACTTAAACAAATGAAACAACAAAACTTTTTTTTTTTTGACAAAATGAAACAACAAAACTTAAAACTAAGAAGAAACAAAAGCCCAATTGATGGCTGATTCTTAGCAAGAGTTTGTTGCATCCATCCAATATCATTTATGATCCTCGAAACGTTTTGTGAACTTAGAAAGTCAGCAGTTTCGGAACGAATGATTTGCCCGGTGTCCTCGAATGAATGATTCTCCTGGCGTCTTGGGCTGAATAACGTAAAGTTAACATCATGGTATTAGTACATTATGCAACTTATACCCTGAAGGTTCTTTCTTCTCAAACAAGCGCATCGCAATACCCATTATAACCATAAAAATAAAACAGTAACAATAAGTTATATATACTTTGATAGCTCACCTTAATAGTATTGAGTAGTCGTCGTGGGATACATATCTTCCACATCTTGCTTCATTGCAGTAGTTCCTCGAAATAAGTAAATTGTGTTCCACGCGGGAGTAATCCTGAAACAATCAAACAGAAGTGTTACAGATCAAGACTAAGCAACCTCTACAAACATGCAGTGTTACCATAAATGTCCTCCACTACATGCTCAGACTAAAATTCACTATACTAACTATTGCAAATGTCTTAGGAGTTTTGTTAGCACCCAAAAAGAATGTGGAGAAAGAACTCCACAATCATAAAGACAAATGGCTCCAACATGAAAATTGAAGGCAAGCAAACAATGCATCCACTTTCATTATATGGAATTAATCTAGTAAAAATGCAGGTATAAGTATGCTAAAACATCATACACACAAATTCGCTTTTTTTGGAGAGGAAACAGAACATTAAAAAAGTGCTGGTGCTATGATATATATAGTTCCTAGGGAAGACTTTCTGGATAATTAAAATAAAGAACAGAATATAGGTGTTTAAAGTTCACATTGGTGCTGCTGCCACTTCAAGGCTTGTCCGATTAAAGCCATTAGCCGTGATGGTGGCACTACAGAGACCTCTGCAGCTAGGGCTGTCCACAACAAAGAAATTGCTCTTGGCTAATCCTTCTACTGTTCTTAGGTCTCGCTCCTCCCTCTCCACCTCCCCCCCCCCCCCCCCCCCCTCTCTTTTTCTCTCTCACACATACACATTATTATCAGATTGTCTTCTATTGAAAGCAACCAATTCTGTATCTAAAACCCTTTTCTTTTGGAACTAATTTTTTGCACCAGTAAAGTCCTTGGAAGCTCAAAATTGGGTTGCAAATTCTCTAATTTCAGATTAATAAAGTATTGCCTTCCTGCTCTTTCACTTGAGTATTCATTCACTCCCTTGATTAGTACTTTCTGAAACCAAATTTAGTTGTCTTCTTGAACTTGAGTTTCTGTTCACAGCTTCAAATGGTGCTTCAATTTGAGTGATTGAGCTCTTTGTATTGCTTGTTGTATGCATGGTTCATTTGAATTACATGATTTAGTTAGTTGCTACATTCTCTAAGAAACATGTGTTTTTGCTGAGCAATTCTTGGTGGGTTGATTTCAATTGGGCAGACAAAAGAAAAAATGGAAGAAATACAATCTCAAACAGACAATTACTGGTTTAGTCTTGCCTATTAACAAATTATTGTTTCTAATTATAGCATCCTTTTACAAAAGAACATAGTTGAATTTAAGTTTTTCTTGGGTCTATCAGGCGTACCCCCTTTTCCCTGGGCAACGATACCCCCATCTTGACTCCCCAGATCCCGCTATAGCAGGACCTCACTGGGTCAATGATGATGCTTCAGGACTAATATGGGTAAGTCTTAAAAGAACATAGTTGAATTTTATTTTCTGCAGTGCATAATTTATATTATGAGGTCTCTTTATAACACATTATAACATTATCAGTTACATTATAAGGCTTTATCAACTGTTTTATTAGCTAAAAGTACCTAATCTACATGCCATACCAAACAATCCTAAATGGAATCGGTGGATTTAAAAAATTGCTCAAAATTTAATAAATTTATGCTAATTGAGCTTTTGGCTTTTGACAAATTATGTCAAAAAAATACGTAGGCTCAATATGTATTGGGTGGCAACAACTTAAATAAATCATTTGGTCACAATTCTGAAATAAACTCTCAGCAAAGGACATACTAATATGCATTATCATTTTTCATTCATTGTTTGCTCCCCAAACTGTTTTTGGAGGTGATCTTTGACTTGGTGGGAGAATTAACATTATTGAGATTTTATTTTGGAACAAACAATTTCCCTTGACAGTAGGCAATTATTTGAAGTGTTGAAAGATATGTTTAACAATGATAACTCTTCCTATATACATGACCCAACTTCCACCAATGGAAGGAAAATATGAAGTCTGCACAATTTATGCAGTACAGTTCTTAATTGGCAATTATTTGAAGTGTTGAAAGATATGTTTAACAAATATGAAGTACAATTCTCTAAGAAACATGGCCTTGAAATATGCACTATCATCTTACACTAACTGATTTTAGCTTCTCTTCATTGTACACACGCTTAGCTAAGCTAGCTAGTGAGCTATCTCATTTTTGGTTCATTGAATCAAATGTATGCATGAACAAATATATAATTAGCCTATAAAATGTCATTTGTCTTAGTGTAGCAGCAAAGGAGAAGTGATGGAAGAAAAGCAACGGTTGAGCTAAATTTGTTAAGGAAAAGCATCTTGAATATGGCACGTACACAAAGGCCTAAAGCACAAAGTATATAGAAAAACTCACAAAAACAAAGGGAAGAAGGGAGATTGGAGAATGCTGACTACCTCCAGATACCTGTAATTGCAAATGAAGAATTCTTCAGTCAAAGCCAAACCCAAATACGACAATTCTGAGGTATGAAATTCGAAACCCTAAATCGAATATGCGGGATGACTACACCAAACTCCACCAAGATCAAATTAAGAAACCCTAAATAAACCCTATAATCTATAGCAAATTGAAAACCTAGATAGGCCCTCGAAAATTGTAGAACCGAAACCATATAAGCTTGCCTGATTTAGGTGAGATGATTCACCACTTCCGAATCAGAATCCAATCGAAGGTTGTAACCGAAGCTGAATTTCTGATACAGAACCACAATTTGACCATAGAGAAGTCGGAGATCAATACACGAAGGCAGAAGCGAAACGAGCGAAAGGCCGAAACCCTAAAAGCTTGCCTGATTTAGGTGGGAGGTGGTGCGGTCGGTACGATTATCCGGCGGTGATTTCTTGCGGTGGGAAGAGATAAGAAGAGAGGTGAGAATGGGAACAGGAGAGCCGGCCGGAGAGGCGCACAGGGCAAGATCAACGAGACAGAGGAGATAGGAAAAGGGGAAATAAAATAATATGGAAAAAAATGATGAATTTGGAGCCTAGCCGATGTTGAAGCCGCAAGCCGACAATTTTGATATCTACCCTACTACATTATGCAAAAAAATCAAGTCTGTTGTAAAATTTGCGCCACGTGAAATTTTTGAATAAATTAATATGAAATTATATTTTAATAAATTCTGTACAACTTATAGTATTCTTGTTATATATACTAAATAGATAACATGTTTATATAATTTTTTATGTATATAATTTTCTATCTATAGAATGTATTAGTTTACTACAATAGATAACATATTTATATAATTTTTATATACATAAATTTCTATGAGATGATATTTTCCATATTAATTTAATACTTTTATCTCTTAACATGATAACATATTTATATAATACTTTTATCTCTTCATATCTTTTGTTATCTTTTAACAAGGCTTGAGCTCCAAGTATAAAATTTTTATCTATATAATGATATAATTTTAAATAATAAATATTATTATGTTGATATTTTTTTTTTGAGAAAAAGATATAATTTTAATTTGATGACTAAGATTATATGTAAATGTCAAAAAAAATTCGAAATATAATATATATTAATGAAATTAGATTTTCTTTATCTTTTTATGCTTTTATAATAAAGATTTTTTCTTAAATCAAAGTTTGATAAAAAAAAAAATAGAAAAATTTACAGATGAATACTTGCTTAAATTGAATTTTGATAAAAATTTACATTATATTTTCTTAATTTCCTTTTTATTTTATTTATGTCAATATAGAATTTTTTTTTCTAGCCCCACCTTACATTTAAATTTTTTTATCTCTATGTTTTTTTTTTAATTTAATATGGATGATAGGTTGATTAATACATTGAATTTTGTAAATTTCATATACATTAATTTCCTTTATATTTTATTTCTTTGTTATGTAAATTTAGTATGGAAAACAACTTTATAGATGGATTGAATTTTGCAAAATAATACATAGACAATTTTTTCTATATTTTATCTCTTAAATCATGGGCAATGTTCTCTTCTATACTGATCTTTATATTGTATTTTTCATATTTACAAACATTCTTATTATTATAGAGTTAAAGATAAGAACCCTAATATATAATTTTAATAAATTAACTTTAAAAAAATATTTTAATAAATTATATTATGCTTTGTAGATAACCTATCCTAATTATTATTATCTTTATAAAAAACCAAGTGTTTTATACATATAAGTGTCTAAAAAAAAGAAAATATTATTTAAAAATATTCAATAAAAAGTGAAATCAATATTTTTATAATTTCAATCTAAATTTGGATATGATCTCCACAAATAATGGAAAAATATTTAAAAATATATTCAATTAAAATATGGAGTATAAATACGATCTAAGAAAATAATTTGTCTATTGCATAATTTATTATGATATTATATAAATATATTTAGTATTTTAAATTAATATCTTAAAATTGTATAGTTTTTTAATAAAATTATCCCGTGAGTATCACCGGATTTCAACTATTTACTGTTCATAAGGAAAAGCTGTGCATTTGTAGGTTTTTGATTTTGATATGTTGGAGCAAAACACACAGCACCACTAAGAATTTCCGAAAACAAAGAACAAAAATCAACAGCATCCCGAAGAAGGGTTTCACAATTTCAAAATTATGTTGAACCCACTGGATTCCAGATTAGGATGGCATTCGAATATGTAGGACAGACACGGAAATAGAACATGTAAATTGAAACGGAAATATAAATTAGAAACTAAAGTAACACCGAAAAAATAGACATAAATTTCTTCAGTTTTTCAAAGCTGATGAATATAAGGTAACAGTCCAACAATTCAACACAACCATTCAAAGATAAGCAAACTAATAATTCAAACTACAAAGATAATTCAAATTGTAAAACCTGTAAAATAAATATTCAATTCAAGAATTAGCAATCCAATGAACAATATGTACAATACTAAAATCGAAATTGAAACAATGAAATAACAAGTAGATTGGAATAACCAGTCAAAATAATCATTAGTTCAATAGTTCATTACAGAAACTTTCAGTCTCAGAATTATATATAATCACTTTTCAAAATTAAATTTTCAATGCTGATTCATTTCAGAATAGTAGATGTAACAGTATAATTGAAATAAACTCGATCTGAAAATTGGACAGCTTCTCTTGAAAACAAAGATGCTAGTATAGTATCCAACAAAAATTCTTACTCTAAAATTGCTTTATTTTTTCATAAAGAAAAAGATCCCCATTAGCTCAGTGAAGAAAAGAGCACATTGCTTTAACAATAGAATAAATCAAATAACAACTTCGATTCTCACACACACACACACAATATATCTATATATATCAAGAACAAGAATGACAGGAGACCTGGCGGAGGCGGAGGCGGAGGCTGCTGGATGGTGCGACTAGGTGGAGTGGTGTGGGCGGTGCAGCCGGAGAAGAGAAGCGGCGTCGGGTTCCATCCGCGGGGATAGGGTTGATTCGCTTTTCACGTTTTCTCCTTTTAAACAAAAATAAAACGCTGCGATTTAAGCCGGTTCAATATCCGGGTGGACGCCTGTTTCCTAGATGTTTCTAGTCCGTTTCCGGTCTGATCAATTACCCGATCCAGCTGTGTATTTATAGACCGAACCGGACCGAGAAAGTGATGGAATCCAAAAGAAACGAGAGAAATTTTATTGAGAAATTTGGACGAGTTAAAAATTGAGAATTGTTGCTCAAGTAAGTTAGAGAAGAGGGAAAATGAGCCTTATTTTTACTGGTCTTATTATAGGCACGTGCTTAGCACATGACATAACTAACACTTAGCAACAAAGTGCATCACTTAACATATAAGGGGTAATACTAACACCCCCAAAATGAAGGTAGTGAAGCCCGCTTTAGTTTGCCAAGAAGGAAATTATGTCGTGGTCCAAGAAGAGGTTTAGTGAGCACATCCATCACTTGAAGTTGAGTAGGAAGATGAGAGATGGAAATTAAGCCTTCTTGCAACCTGTATCGTACAAAGTGACAATCGATGTCGATATGTTTGGTGCGTTCGTGGAACATCGGGTTGCGAGCAATGTGGATTGCAGCTTGGTTGTCACAGTGCACATTGATTGGTAATAATCCAGGTACTTCAAGCTCATGGAGTAACCTAGAAAGCCATGCTAATTTAGCAGCCAAGCATTTAAGAGACCGATATTCAGCCTCAACTGAGAATAAGGAAATAATAGCATGCTTCTTTGATTTACAGAACAGAGGACGACTGCCAAAAAATATAAAGAACACACTAACAGAACGTCTAGTATTTGAACAAGCAGCCCAATCCGCATCACAATAGCCAAGCGTAAGTCTGGTGAAGAGTTAAAAATAAGACCCAAATTACCTCGACCTCTAAGATATCTTAGAGTGTGTAAAGCGGCCTCATAATGAACTTCGCTTGGTTGTTGCAAAAATTGACTCAAGAACTGCACAGAGAATTCAATATTTTGTCGTGTGTGAACCATAAAGTTCATTTTTCCCACAAGTCTTTGAAACAAGGTTGCATCAGTCAACAAAACAAAATAGCATCATCAAATTTCATATTACTTTCAAATGGGGCAAAAGTAGTTGCATCAGAGGCACCATCAAATTTAACAAGCATCTCTTGAAGGAATTTCCTCTAACTAATAACATACCCATCTGGAATCTCAATAAATTCCATGCCCAAAAAATAGTGCAACTGTCCCAAGTCCTTAACTGAGCATATAAGAAATCTTTAAGATACTAAATTTCTGTCGCATCTGTACTAGCAACCAAGATATCATCAACATATTCAGTAAGAAAAACAAAAGAAACACCATCCTTCTTGTAAAACAGAGAAGAATCATTCTCAAAAGGCACATATTCTTGAGATCATAGAGCATTTGACAACTTGGCAAACCATATTCTAGATACATGTTAAGTCCATACAAAGACTTATTCAGTTTGCACACCAAATTAGAATAAAAAAATGAACAGTCCCTGTGGAGGTTTCATATAAACATCCTCATGCAAATCTCCAAGGAGAAATGCATTATTAACAACAAGTTGTGCAATTTTCCAACCCCTTTTAATAGCAACAAAAATCAGAGCATGCATTGTAGTCATCTTAGCAACTAGGAAAAATACTTTAGTAAAATCCACACCTTCTAATTGTGTGAATCCACGCACAACTAATCTGGCTTTGTTTCTCTCTACTGATCCATCTGCTCTATATTTCAACTTATAAACCCACTTGCATGTGATGGGCTTCTTTCCAACTGATAATGGCACTAAATTCCATGTTTGATTCAACTTTAGGGCCTCAAATTCTTTGCTCATAGCTTCTTTACAAGCTGGATACTGAACAACCTCATCAAAAAAATAGGTTCCCTTCCCAAATGCAAGGATTTTAATAGATCCTGATCTGCTTTGGTGAAAGTACTAGCACAGTAGCACACACAGAAAAATAGGTAGAAGGAAGAGTGACACATAAATTTGTGATGGTGTGAGAACAAACTAGGGCGCAAGTGGAAATTTGATTGCAAATATAATCTTGTAGATATTTTGGTGGATTGTGAGGTCTGGATGAGCGTCTGATATGGTCATGCAAAGGGATATTTTGTGATGTGGAAGGAAAAGACTCATGAAGAGGTGAAGATTTTGAAGAAGAATCATGAGAAGGAGGAAAGACAAATTTGTAGCATGGGAAAGAGAAAACTATAAATCAGAGTTGACTTGGAGCAACGAATATGGATCAAACTTATTGAAATCATGTATGTTACTGGGCATACACTGATCTGTAATAGCAATTTCTGTATTGTCTTTATGAAAAGGAAATTTGTGCTCAAAAAACTTAACACACCTACAAAGAAAGATGTGTTTTGTAGAAAGATCTAGGATCTTATAAGCTTTCTTGCCAAAATAATATCTAAGGAAGACACATGGATGTGACCTAGGTTGAAACTTATCCCTACCTTTTCTTTTAGTAGAAGCATAACAAAGACATCCAAAAACTTTGAGATGTGACATAGAAGGTAGTTTTCCAAATAGAACCTCAAAAGGAGTGAGACCTTTTAAAACTTTAGAAGGATATTTATTGATTAGATAAGTTGCCATCAAAACACACCCTCCCCAATATCATAATGGCAACTTAGATTGAAATAAAAGAGCTCTAGAGGTCTCCAAAAGGTGTTTATGTATTTTCTCTACCACCCCATTTTGTTGTGGTGCATGAGGAATGGTAGTTTGATGTAAAATTCCCAAAGATGACAAGAAAGATGAAGCATTGGAACTAGATCCTAATTCAAAGGAATTATCAGTCCTAAGAATTTTGGGAGTACACCCAAATTGAGTTTGAACCATAGGAATAAAACTCCTAATCAAGGTAAAAGTATTACTTTTACACCTAACAAGTGAGTCCAATTAGTTCGAGAAAAATCATCAACCAAGGTTAAGAAATATTTATAACCGTCATGAGTTTGAATGTGATATGGACCCCATCAATCGATATGCCCCAGATCAAAAGGTTTGGAAGTAGAATTTGAGCTTAAACCAAAAGGTTTCTTATGTTGTCTACATTTTTTACATATATCACAAGGTAAATGTTTTGCACATGACCATTAAAAAGAGAAAATTGTTTCATCTTGTTGTAAGGCATATGTCCTAAACGTTTGTGCAATAAAGTTACATCAACAACTGAACGTATACTATTCTTAAAAGGATTTATAAAATGTTCTACTTGGGAAAAACTACTAGAAGATGATAGAAAAGATGGCTTGGTATGTAAAAGATATAGACCCTCATGTTGTCGACCAAGCACCCAATGGTTCTTCACTGAATGGTCATGCAATAGACACAAACTGGGTGTAAAAATGACAGTGGAAGGAATTTGTTTGAGGAGTTTGTTAACAGACAAGAGATTAAACAGAAATTGAGGCACATAGAGAACATGTTCTATGACCTAATCAGAAAACAACTGAACAGAATCATGGAATTTCACCATGAGATTTTCACTGTTAGGAAAAGAAACATGGAAAGGTTTTAGGCTAAGAAAATGTGTGCTAGAAAAACCGATGTGATTTGTTGCCCCATTGTCTATTATCCAAGCATGCTCAACACATATTTGTGCAAATTTTGCACTAAAAGAGAATGTACCGGATTTTGTGAGTTAAGACTAGAATCTATATGGCCCTCATTGCCTCCAAACTTCAACATTTTGAGAAGTTGAGCACACTGTTCACTAGTGAAACCTAGTATAGTTGAAGCATTTTCATTCTTCTCTAATCAAGAAGCTTGTGCTACCATTTTCTTGTCCTTGGAATCTTTTCCATCCCTATCCTTGGGATATCCAATGATCTTGTATAAGAATTCAAAACCACATGTCCTCTATTCTTGCAATGTGTTGCAATGTGTGCATACTAGTGGTGGTCTTTTGGTTGGCATAGTTCCAACCTGCTAGTAGGATTCAACCAGATGACATATCTTTTTATGGTTGGTACAGACCAGAGAAGCCTTCCTTGCCTCAATCTCACTTTGCTTGCAAGTTTGACCACTCTTTTGACCTCTCACATTCATAGTTGATGCATCTGATCCAAAATGTGTAGAATAGACCCATGCAATATTTGGTGTGGGTTTCATCATCAATATGTTACCCCTAACAAAGGAATAACTATCATTGAGCCCCATCAATAGTTGGATCATTCTCTATTTCATCTCAAAATTCATCCATGCTAGATGCAAACCATATGAGCAAACTTGTATGTTCTTTAGACTGTTCAATTCGTCCCATAATCTTTTGATTTTGGTGAAGTAAGTATGAATATTGTCATCTCCTTGTGAAATATTGCTAAGCTTCTTTTGAACAGCAAAACACTAAGCTAAATTCGACTGACCATACCGATAACAAAGCTCTCTCCACATATCAAAAGCAGTATTAGTATAGATGATGCTCTCATTTATCTTATCTCCTTACTTACCGAGTTCAAAATCCAGGATAAGACCATATCGTTACATCTCTCCCAAATTCAAAACTTAGGATCATTCAATTCAAGTTTTCCTAGGGTTCCATTTACTAATCCTATTTTATTCTTAGCCGATAGAGCTATAAGCATGGATCTCTTCCAAGTTTCGAATCCAGTGCCATCAAAAGCCTTCGAGACAAGTACAATAGCTAAATTGTCCGAAGGATGCAAGTAAAAAAGGATCTCCATGATCAGTGATCATCAAATCGTTCCTCGTCTGCCTGATAATCATCGTCTCCTCACTTTGGACTGGCATAATTCCTCCTCGAATCAAGCCACGAGATGCTTCCACAACAAAAAAAAAACTTGATCGAGCATAAACAAGCTCAATGAAGCCACAAAAATCCAGAAAGTGAGCCTATCGCTTTGATACCATGATGGAATCCAAAAAAAATGAGAGAAATTTTATTTATAAATTTGGACAAGTTTACAACTAAGAATTGTTGCTCAAGTAAGTCAAAGAAGATGGAAAATGAGCCTTATATATTGGTCTTATTACAGACACGTGCCTAGCACATGACACAACTAACACTTAGCAACAAAACGCATCACTTAACATATAAGAGGTAATATTAATATAAAGACTAGTAATAATCCGGTCTGATCCCGGTTCTTAAAATTTCTGAATTTCAATTTCGGTTTGATATGATTGAAATCAGATAATTCCTGGTCAAGATTGTAATGGACTAGATTTTTTTTTAATGTGTATATATATTAATCTTTTAAAGTTATTTATAATAATAATTATTATTATATATGCCTAAATTATTTAAAATAAAAAAGTTATTAATTTTATTATAAAAAATATATACTATCTCATGAAAAATTTCAATCCACTAGTCTGGATCGAAAACTCCAGTCCAGACCGAATGGACACCGTCCCTACCCGAAACCTTTTCCATGGTTGTTTGACTATTTCCATATTTTTCAAACAAAAAATCCCTCTTGTGAGATGTTTCATAGTTTTGACGAGAGAGTTTTTGTGAGATGTTTTCAAGGCAGAGTTTTTTTTCCTTTTTGGTCTAATGAAATTGGATAGTGATGGACATTATTCATGGGACCGACCCACCCGAATCAACCGACCCAAATATGCGTGAAAACTCATACAAAAACGGGTAACGTGTGGGTCGAGTGACGGGTGAAATGGGTGATGGGTCGGGTGTGGGTGATTTTTTACATCCAATTCACCCAACCCCACCCATCACCCACTTCACCAGTTTACCAACTGTAATTTAACTCAGTATATAAACTAGATTTACTTTCTTCACCTCTTTTTCCTCGCTAATCGCTTATGCGCAACCCTATTCCATCGACCTTTATGCACATTCCAACCCCTATCGACCACTGGTTCTTGTGCTCTGGTCATCGACCTCTCCGCACATTCTAACCCTTTCTCTCATTGATTCATATGCTCTGGTACTTATAGTTCTATGCTCCCTAAGTCCCTCTGTTATGTTATGTTCAAATTAGTCTCTCGCTAAAGTTTAAGAAAATGTTAAGTTCAAGTGATGTGAACCCCATTAAGGATTCACGAGCGGATCTTTGTGTGGACTCGTATGGGTTCTTCTTCACCAACGAACCGATAGTTTGAGGCGTTGGACGCCTAGACTGGGTTGAGAATAGAAGTGAAAGGGTTTAAGACGGTGTATAGTGTGACCTACACGAGGAGAGTATGGGATTGGGAAGAGAATTGTGTTTGAAGCCCAAATGATAAATGCGGGAACAATCCGGCAGCAATTCGATATCAAAGTTAAGCGTAAGGGAATACAATGAGAGGAGACTCCTATATATAGAGGAGCTCCTAGGCGAAAACCCTAGCTAGAAAACCCTAGGCGTGGGCGGCACAAGGGAGATGCATGCAAGCGGCCCAAGGTGCAAGCCCAAGCCCAAAACTAGACAACTAAAATAGTAAAGACATAAATAGTAATGTTTGGAAAGGAAATAATACTAAAAACGGCATAAAGCATAGATGGTCACGGTGGCCATGTCGCGAGTGTCGCGACAAGGCCATGAAAAGGCTGGCGCTGCACGACAAGGGCATCGGCACGCCAGCGCGCGCTCAAGGGTTGTCGCGACATGCTATGCGTCGCACGACAGGACCGAGGCATGCGGCGCACGCGAACCTCATGTCGCGACACGGGGTTGGCCCGGCGTGGACATGGCAAGGGACGTCGATGCGAGGTCCTCGGCACCATGGTGCGAGGCGTCAACACGAAAGAGTGCCGCAGCTCCGATGATCGTGAGGAAAGGGAAAAGGGGCGCGCCGGTAGATGCGACGTGGCTTGAAAAGGCACGAGCGACGATGGACGTCGTGGCTCGAGCTATGGCACGGGTCCGAGATCGAGTGATGGGTCCGTCAGAGCGCACGGACAAGTCTTCCTCTTCTTGGGCGGCGGTCAAGGTGGGGCTTACATCACCCTCCCCCCTTGGGTGGGAAACGTCCCCGTTTCCTCGTCATGATACTCGGGATCTATGTAGGGAGAGAGATCCGAGACATTAAAGGAAGCGTGAACGGGGTATTTACCCGGGAGGTCGAGGATGTAAGAGTTGTTGTTGATGCGCCGGAGGACCTTGAATGGTCCATCTCCTTGAGGGTGCAACTTCGTCTTCCTAGCGTTGGGAAAACGGTCCTTGCTAAGGTGTAGCCACACCAAATCTCCGGGCTCGAAGATCAATGTGTGTTGCCCCTTGTTGTGTTGGGCAACGTATTGATCCGAGCGCTTCATCAGCTGTGCCTTGGTGCGTTCATGTAGGCGACGGTCATGGTCGGAGCGGTTGCCAAGTCGACCTGCTCGTCGTGCTTGTACGACAATGGCACCAAATCCATGGGCGTGCAAGGGTTACGCCCGTAGACCACCTCGAAAGGCATCATCTTCGTCGTAGAGTGAAAGGACCTGTTATACGCAAACTCAACATGGCAAAGAGTCCTCCCACCGACGTGGGTTTGCCTTGAGCATCGTCCGAAGAAGAGTGCCCAAGGTCCGATTGGTCACCTCAGTCTGACCATCGGTTTGGGGGTGATAAGCAGTTGAAAATAGGAGTCGTGTAACTAATTTCCCCCAAAGTGTTCTCCAAAAATGGTTGCAGAACTTGGTATCCCTATCACTAACAATAGTTTTAGGAATACCATGTAGCTTCACCACATGCTCAAAAAACAAGTTCGCGATTTCCATCGCGTTATTGGTTCCTTTGCATGCAATAAAGTGGGCCATCTTGGAAAACCGGTCCACGACTACGAAGATGGAATCTTTGCCACGCCTCGGCGTTTGGAGGCCCGTGATAAAGTCCATGGAAAGATCTTCCCATGGGGCGTCCGGTATAGGTAGAGGAGTGTAAATTCCATTAGGCTGTGATCGAGACTTAGCCGTATGACATGGCACACAACCCTAATAGTACTTTTTTACATCTCGTGCCATGTGTGGCCAGAAGAAATGTTCACATAGTGCTGCCAATGTTTTGGCTATGCCAAAGTGGCCTCGGCCATCATGAGCCTCTTCGAGCAACAAGTGCCTAACCGAAGAGGCCGGAATGCAAAGCTTTCCAGCGCGGTATAGATACCCATTGTCCAAAAAGTAAGACTCATGGATGCGAGAGCGCTCGAGGTCTTTAAGGATAGAAGAAAAGTACAGATCTGAGGCGTACAATTCTTTAATCAAAGCAAACTCGAGCAGCTTGAAATGAAGCTGGGTTAGAAGGATATACCTGCGAGAGAGAGCGTCGGCGACGACATTCTCTTTGCCCTTCTTATGAGCGATGACGTAGGGAAACGTCTCCATGAATTCCACCTAGCATGCGTGGCATCTATTTAGAGTCGTTTGACTATTAAGATAAGCCAAGGCCGCGTAATCCGTAAGAATTACGAACTCGCTTGGCCATAGATAGTGTTGCCACGTCTTTAGGACCCGAATAAGAGTGTAGAGCTCTTTATCATAGGTCGGATAATTGAGTGTAGCCCCGGCTAGCTTTCGCTAAAGTAAGCGATTGGCCTTTGCTCTTGAAGGAGTACGCCGCCAATACCATAATCGGAAGCGTCACACTCGATCTCGAAGCGCTTTGAAAAGTCCGGCAATTGCAGGATCGGGGCTCGGCATAAAGCATCCTTTAAGGCCTCGAAGGCGGCCTCATGATGTGGAATCCACTTTATTGTGGTTGCCTTCTTGGTCAAAGAATGGAGTGGCCCGACGATAGAACTAAAGTCCTTGACGAATCGCTTATAAAATCCGGCGAGCCCCCAAAAAGGAATGAACCATAGTGAGGGTCGTGGGAGTTGGCCACTCACGGATGGCCCATTTTTTTCAGAATCCACTCGTAGGCCATCCTTGGATGCGACGAAGCCAAGAAAAATTTTCGTATCCGAGCAAAACACACACTTGTCCAAATTTACATACAAAGAATATTCGCGGAGGCAATCTAACACCTGCCTAAGGTGCCCCACGTGAGTGTCCAAAGCACGACAATAAAATAAAATGTCGTCAAAATACACGACGACATAACGACCCAAAAATTTACGAAAAACAAAGTTCATAAGATGCATAAAAGTAGAATGAGCGTTAGTGTGGCCGAAAGGCATCACCAACCACTCCTAAAGACCATGTTTGGTCTTAAACGCCGTCTTCCACTCGCCCCCTTCTTGCATCCGAATCTGGTGGTAGCCGCTCCTCAAGTTGACCTTGGAAAACAACACGACTCCATGCAACTCGTCTAGCATGTCGTCCAAACGGGGAATCGGGTGGCGGTATTTGACGGTGATTTGATTGATGGCACGACAATCCACGCACATCCTGCACGAACCGTCCTTTTTCGGCACCAAGATAACCGGGACCGCGCCAAGGCTAAGAGACTCGCGAACATACCCCTTGTCCAATAAAGATTGGACTTGGCGTTGAAGCTCTTGAGTCTCCTTGGGAGACTCCCTATATGCGGCTCGGTTTGGCAATGAAGCGTCGGGAATCAAGTCTATGCGATGCTCGATTCCCCGGATAGGAGGTAACCCATCGGGGAGCTCGGCGGGCATAATGTCAGCATACTTCTGTAAAAGAGAAGAGATAGAGGGGGGTAGCTCATGTGGGTTGTTGTGTTGTTGTTGTTGTTGTTGGTTGTTGGTTGGTTCGTCGGACTCCATGCTACCGTCACCTATTTCAACCATACACATGAACGAGTAAAAAGTTCCAACAAACAAGCAAAAATAAGCTTAGAGACATTGTAAGACTCACCACCCAAGTACTCTTGATTGCACGAATTAAGTGGCTTGAAAGGGTTTGGGAGGCTATAGGTCTCGACTTAAACATAAGCAAGTCACAAGCAACAAGTAAAAGCAAGCAAGCAATAGAAAAGAGAAGAGAGGGGTGGCGGCCAATTAGGGTTAACCAACCACGTGAGAAAGAAAGAAGAAAGAAGGAAGATTGTGATCTCGTCCTAAAGGGGTAGGCGAGATTGTGTGTATCAAACTATGTTAACAAACAAGATATGCATTCAAAAAAGATATGCAAAAGATATTATGGATAGGGGGCCGAATGAGAAATGGAACACTTGCCTTATTTTGGCTTGTGTGTCCCCTACGAGATCTTTGAGATCTTTTTTTTAAATGGAAAGATATTACCTTATTTTGGTTGTTATCTTCCTAAGATATAATTTTTTTAATAAAAAAATCAGCAACTAGAAGATACTTGTGGATTTTATCCTCCAAGATCTTCTCCCACAAGGCAATAGCAAGATATGACTAATCTTGGACGACACAAACAAGGAAAACAACTACGATTGCGTCCCTTGTGAATCGAGCAAGACGGAATGAATTTTATCCTCTTCCAACCACAGTTGCAAGAGCAACTTTGGATAAACGCACGACACACACAAAAATTGATCAAAAAGAAACAAGAAATAGCATGCAATACTAATGACTCGAAGCAAGATGACCAAAACAAGTGCAAGTCGTGGGAAAGGCGATTTTTTATGAACAAAAATGATGGACCTACGTGAATGATGGTAGAGATGGCGAAAGCTAATGAATTGATGGTTAAAAAAAATTCGTGCAAAAACGAGATAAAAGGGTGAATAAGACTTACGCGGTCCTTCGGCTTTGATGTCAGTTGATGTGAACCCCGTTAAGGATTCACGAGCGGATCTTTGCGTGGACTCATATTGGGTCTTCTTCACCAACGAACCGATAGTTTGAGGCGTTGGACGCCTAGACTGGGTTGAGAATAGAAGTGAAAGGGTTTAAGAAGGTGTTTAGTGTGTGACCTAGACGAGGAGAGTATGGGATTGGGAAGAGAATTGTGTTTGACGCCCAAATGATAAATGCGAGAACAATCCTGCAACAATTCGATATCAAAGTTAAGCGTAAGGGAATACAATGAGAGGAGACTCCTATATATAGAGGAGCTCCTAGGCGAAAACCCTAGCTAGAAAACCCTAGGCTTGGGCGGCACAAGGGAGATGCATACAAGCGGCCCAAGGTGCAAACCCAAGCCCAAAACTAGACAACTAAAATAGTAAAAGACATAAATAGTAAAGTTCAAAAAGGAAATAATACTAAAAACGACATAAAACATAGATGGTCACAGTGGCCATGTCGCGACACTCGCGACATGGCCGTGACAAGGCTGGCGCGGCACGACAAGGGCGTCGGTGCGCGCGCGCAAGGGCTGTCGCAACACGCTAGGCGTGGCACGACAGGACCGAGGCACGCGGCGCACGCGAACCTCATGTCGCGACGCCGGGTTGGCCCGACGTGGACATGGCAAGGGACGCCGATGCGAGGTCCTCGGCACCGTGGTGCGAGGCTTTGGCACGAAGGAGTGGCGCGGCTCCGATGATAGTGAGGCAAGTGAAGAGGGGCGCGCCGGTAGATGCGTCGTGGCTTGCAAAGGCACGAGCGACGATGGACGTCGTGGCTCGAGCTATGGCACGGGTCCGGGCTCGAGTGATGGGTCCGTCGGAGCGCACGGACAAGTCTTCCTCTTCTTGGGCGGCGGTCAAGGTGGGGCTCACATCATCAAGTCAAGATCTTCATTGACTCTCTCGACGGTATCATCTAGTTTGTTCAGTGGTAAAAAAAAGTGGTTAACAGGTCACATAACCCACCCATTAGATGACGAGTGGGTCGGGTATATGTGTAAATTTTCACGTGTGACGGATATGTCGGATGAGCTATTTTTATTCGTGGGATGGGTGGTGTAATGGCTCCATCCACCCATTACCCGACCTTGACCAGCCATAAAGTTGGATTATTATGATTGCTATTTTATGGTACTAGTAGTCAAAAAATCAACTTATTCTATACAAGTATTTAGTCTCAACTTTTATATAATTTTCAATCAGTGTAATATTTAAGGTTACTAAACGTACTGTTATAAAAATGTACAGTTTTGCATGACTAATGATGTAAAAATTAACAAATAATAATCAATGGTTGACATAAAGTAGTAGCAACAATGCAACATCCATTAATCTCAAAAAAAAATCGATTTTGGGGGACGATTTTCTCAGAATACCCAATAAATTGATATAAATTTTGCCAAAAGAATTTCCATCTTAACAATTCAATGCATCTTCCTTTAGAATTTTTTAATAATGGGGACTTTTGTATAAAACTTTAGCAACATTTTATGAGGATTTAGAAGATAGTTTGGCATGAGACTTCCATCTATCCTCTCTTGTCCACTCCAAAGACTCCATTGCTCAGCATTCAGCTCAGACCAAAGACGAGGTGGGAGTTTCTAGAAGAACAAATCATCTCGGCTTCAGAAGAAGCCTCTTCAGTTTCCAGATGTTGATGAGCAACTCTAATCCCAAACCATCATTCATGGCAGCCTTCCTTGATTTCAGAGAATGCCCCGGGTTGAAATTTCTTGCTGAGTGCTTCCATGGCGGATTTAACCTGTGCTTGGTCCTGCAAAATAGAATTTCAACTGAATTCTCCAATCCAAAAAGAAATGCTCTCCATAAATTTTATGGAGTAGCAAGCGGCCTGCTCCACATCCACGAGGTCTGAGGTTCAACTCCAGTGGATGTAAAAAATAAATTCCCTTTGGGAGACTCACCCGCCAAAGCCAGGTGCGCAACCTGGGTCGAACTAGATGTAGCCAAGATGAAGCTCTGGCGAACCAGTGGGCAACCAAAAAATATAAATTTTATGCAGTATATAGTTTTGTGAAAGTTGCTCCATACCTTGCCTTCTATAGTGATCACAAGTGGTCCCTTTCTGGATTTGCGATAGCATCCTTTGTATATTAAAGGAAAGTTGTCAGAATCGGTTCAGTGGGGGAAAACGGGAAAAAATATGCCTTGACCCTAATTTGCAAATTGCAAGAAGAGTTTTTTGCTATTACCAATGAAGAGATCTGGGAAATGAATATGCAATGCTGATAAGGGCTGTGCAACTTCAATCTGCATCAATTGTAAGGAAGACGAATGAAGCAAGAAAGAGAAGATTAAGCGTCATACATGTTTTGAAACCGCAGGAAGGGTAATTCAGAAGTTCATACATCTGAAAGAGTTGTTTTCAAACTTTTTGAAATGAATGGTTGAGTTGACATTGGCAGTCCACTAGATTTGGCCATTTCCATTAGACATTTCCATTCATTGTTGAGCTCAGAAGGATTGCAGGCGCCAAGGATGATAACATTCTCACAATTGATCTACCAAATGGGAGTGAAATCAATAAATAGTGGTAGCCAAATTGTCTACTTGACATAAATAGCGAATGGTCAAACTGAAGCCGTAGAAAAGCAAACCGTTAGAGGTATTAACTTGAAAACACTGATGAGTGAAGACATCAAATAAATTAAACAAAAAGGCTAGTTTCTAGTAGTACATTATTGCTTTCTTATATCTATCTGTTTTATAACACCAGCTCTATGATTACTAGTAGCCATTATTATATCCATAATCCATCCCTTGAGAGATGACAAACATTAAAATCCAAAATATTAGAAATGGGAAAAACAACACAAAATCTTCTTTATAGGTCAATTAATTAATTGCAAAGTCAGAAAAACCCGCCAAAATATGACTACATACCAACGGAACTGGAAGGTTTGCATGGTGCAGTAATTCTGTAATACCCTCGGGCAACTGTGCCATCTGAAATATATAGAAAGGTGCCAGAGTCATCAAAGCCTGGTTCTGACATGTAAATCAAAGATGTATGTTGAATGCAAATAATCATAAACCATCTGGCACATTGAATGCAGTTGAGTGTGCAACAAGAGTTTCTAGGATGTAGGGATGGGCACGGAATAAGAGGGGGGTGGACTAAAGCTAGACTACTTGATTGGGAGACAACATTTCATTCAGTAAAGTCAGAAAGATGTCACTTTCAGTTTCCTCAACAAGCAGAGAGTGGTAGAATACTGTGGTACTTATACATGGGTATATAAATCTAACATAAGAATGCTATCATCAAACAAACCTCGTTGCGGGCCCCAGTGCATTGATAGCCAACAATACGGTTTAGGTGCTCTTCAAATTCTTCATCAGGTGCCTAAATTTAATCAAGTGAATATATATTAGATAGCTTACAAACAAGTCATCTTGCAGAAACATATAAAAGAGAGCCATAACAAATAGCCATAATTACTGAAAAGCTTGATTTTGCATGGCTTTAGAACATGTTCGTTGATTCTTAAATAAAAAATCCAGGCGCCACAAGCTTATAGACTTGTAGCAAATTAGTAAAAACTAATTAGGAAACTAAGAAGATCGATATCCCTGAGGTTCAGAGTTGGATGTCATCAGAAATGTCATTCTGTAACATACTTGCAAATTGCAATATGGTCAGACAATTCACAAATATAAAAATGTATATAAATCATGAAATTTTATAAGTTTAGGTAGTCACTTTGTTTTGGAGATTAAACATGGCATAAGTATGTTCTTTATCAATTCCATAATTTGATCCATGCCATAATGACACTACATAGAATTTCCATGTATCAAGAACTTTTAAAGTTCTAAGCAACTGCACCCAAAAAAGCAAAAGCATTAACCAGGGTTATGTCAAGTACTAGACATGAACTACCTACCAGGCAAACACCAAATGCTTTTGCAACACCTGATAATGTAGCATCTGACTGCAATGGTCCAATTCCTCCATAAATAAAGACCTAAAACCAAACACACCAAGAATGACTCAAAATGTGAAACTACAAATTACAAATAGAGAAGAATAAATAAAGTAGAATGAGTATTGATATGGAACTGCTTCTAGTATAGTAAGAGTAAGACTTTACCATATCATTTCCAGATTTTTGTTTTTCAACTGCTTCAGCTACAGAATCAACCTGGGAGCAATAGCATTAATTTAATAAATGCGTGAATTGAGGAAATAGTAGATGGATAGCACTTATTCGTTTTCTTTTTGGGTAGGACAGATGCTGGTTTGTAATATAATTCATTTGGAAGAGTACAAGGAAATTCATGAGAATATATAAAGGTAAATTGCTTGGTTTTTATGTTCTGTCAAAATCAACTCACAAAAATATTACGGTGAGATGATTGTTTACAAAAATCACTTCAAACATTTATCTGCTAGACATTTTCCTTCTTTTCTTTGTTTGAATTGAAATGGTGGGGGATCCAATTACTTACATTATTTTGCACAACATCCAGCTGTGTCACGGACCAGCCAATAGAATGGAGCTTCTTACACAACAATGGACCTAACAAATCTTCAACAGCTCCAAATCTGAGCTATCAAACAGATAAGACAAAAGCATGAAACTAGTTAACAAGGATATTGCAGGGAAAACTTCAGTGGAGGTTAGAAAGCGACAATGATACTGATTAAGCACACATATGTCAGATTAGATTTACAAAATGGAAGCAGTAGAAAGGAAGAGAGGGAGCGTACAGAATTTCATCCCCAACCCCAATTACTGAGGCAGTTGGCACAGAATTATGATGTGTATCCTGACTGTCCAATCCATTATTAAGAACAACATTTCCATGTACTTGAAGAGGTTTCTTTACTCTTCCAGCTCTTTCTAGTCTTCCATCAGAAAGCTGATATGCAGGCCTATATTCATTTTTGCTGGTGGCAGGATTGCTGACACCCAACCGTGGATTTGGAACCGTATCATATATGCTTCCAATAGATGTATAACTGTTAAAAGCATAATATTTTCATATCAAATTTGTGCAAGCCCCAACCATTGGCAATTGGATTACTAATGAGCAGATATATAAACATATCAGCCAAAACTGATTTACTGAATGTCTTTCCATAATAACTTATCAGCCGAACTTCTCAATTCATTTACCGTTTTCATCCTATTCAAATGAACAAGTTACGTGTTGAAAACATTAAAATTTTGAGCTAGCAACAGGAATGATTACCCTTGATCATAAAGGCTGCAGTAAGGAATTTTGCATTTCAGAAGGAAGGCCCAAACATCCCTGCAATGGTAGATAAGCCTTTCATTCACAATCACAAACATTAGTTGCAATATATATGAATATATGCATAACTTCACTTCATACCAAAATGTTACTCCCCAATTTTTACATCATTACTTATAATATGCTGTCTCAAAAGGCAAACTAAAATCCACTAATATTAAGGACAAACTGCAAAATACTAGAGTACCTGTATGACCAATCCAATATGGGATTCACTCTCATGAAAGGAGGCCATCCGGGGGAACTAGGAGAAAACTGCTCTTGACCTACCTGAAACAAACAAAACAAATAGTCATTAAAACTTTCATTCAAAGCAACTTTGGTTACTGATTCGTGAAGAAAAACAAGCCAAAACTGCTTCAAAGAATTTGAAGTGATGAATAGTACGAATATTCAGATTCAAATTTTAGAATATTCCATACAGCAGTGGGATCCCCAATCTGAACACCAAGAAAAATGGCTCTGATGGGATTATTCTTCAATAAAGCCTCCAGGCCAGATTTGAAATCTTGGCGAATGATGTCTAGATGCAAGCCATAGCTGCTCAGAGAAAATTTGATAAATAAGAAATTTTATTGTTATTAATAGAACCAAAAATTTACATCCACAATTAAATTGCCTTTGCAATACAAGGGCTTAGAAATTATAAGGAACACCAAAAAGGTCATAGAACTCAGGCTTACATGGTTGCTGTTTCATGGGTGAATGAATTGATTTCAGGAAAAGCAGAGGGGCTCTCAAAATATATTGTTCTAATTGGAAATGTGCATGCACTATCTGCAAGATTCCCATTGGAATGAGCTCTTTCCTTTTGGTGTAAACAATAGGCGGCTCTGAGCAGGTGCAATAAAACCTGTAGGAGCAGATCTTGTGAAAATCAATAGGACCGTTTCTCAGATGATATCCAGCACATGAGAACTTACAGTTGAATCCTTCCCTCCATTAAAGCTGAAGGCAACCTCTTCAGCGCTGCCCAGTAGGAAAACTTCAGAATTTGGAGATAAAACTATATTCTTAGCAATTCAACCACAGAAAAGGGAAAGCAAGTGATTTTCAATCTGGTGTTCAATCATGCCATTCTTTCAGGTCTAGTTTTCCAACACGGCACTGATAACTGTAGTTTTAGATATTTTTTTTTGTGTGTGTGTATGTATGTGTGTGTGAATTCAACAAGGATTCCAACATCTGCGTTATCCCAAAACTCTGGAATAGTTCTTGCATGGAGACAGACTAGACAGTGACACATTAGACTCCCTTATCCTCTCTCATACTTGTGATAAATGACTATAGCAGGAAAATGTTTGGATAACCCAAAAGAAACCAGAATCATAAAAATGAAAAATATCCTTAGGGCAATAGATTACACATGAAAATTACCCCAAATTAAGTGCACATCCAACAAGATGAAGCAAGAATTGAAGGATAGAGGTCGCAAGAGAAACACAAATCCAATAAGACCGCGAATTACCCGTAGAGAGCTAAAGCTCGTTGAATTACATAGACAGCGTTGTTGAACTTGGTCCTTAACCTTCGATCGTCGCAGACTTGAATGGCTTCATTGATCTCCATCTACTGAAACATCAGAAGAAAGAGGGGAAACGGATCAAAAACTCATGACGAAGAAAATGAAGATTACATATTCCCGGTCTTCAGAAATCGTAATGATTTTAGCTGGGATGAAGGGTCAGCGAGAGAATTGGTAATGTAAGGTTTCGATTAATGTTGTCGATGCAAGTGCTAATTAGTAGAAAATCAAGAGGAGGAGAAGTACTTGGATGCCACAGAAAGAAGGTTTATCCGTCTGCGCCAATGCAATTATGCAAGCACAGAAGCACTAAGCTGGTGGTTGCCTTGTTGGTTTTGGACTGGTTCACTTTGGATTTGTAAATGGAGCTTCCTTCTTCATTCATTCATTCATGGGGAAATTTCTTCTTTATTTCCCAATAATAATATCTAGAAAAATTATAGTCGTAGAGAATTGGTAAACTTCCTCAGCCAATGCTAGTAGTTAGTAATTAGTAGAGTTTAATTAATCTATTTCTTTTTTATCATTAAAATATAAATATTTTTTTCTAAGAACTTATAAATTCTTAAGCAGGAAAAATATAATGGGGTTTTTTGGCTTATATTATAATAATTGTTCTAATTGAATTTGATATCGACCCTAGATAAAGCAAAAATTTACTAAATATTTATTTTTCAATCTTCCATTGTTTTATTTTTTTGTCACAAAAGAGATGGTCTAGTGGTAAGAGATAAGAGAGATGTTAGGAGGTTTTAAGTTCGATCTTTGCCTCTATCCATTCCGTTTCAAGTCTCACCATTCTTCCTAGCATTAGGTCGAGCCAATTTACATAGTTCGTGCGCTTTATCGATTAGTTTACGGATCGGAATTTATCACCAAAGTGGATCCCTCGTTAAAAAACTTATATTGTTAAGATCTTGTCTAGTGAGCAAGACCAAAATTTGGAATTTGCTTTAGTATGGGGCACACATCACTTCTCTCTTAAAAACTTTTTTCTGATATGACTATTCTGAAATACGCTTATATTGTATGTGAGTGTTTTTTATTTTTATTTTTATTTTTGTCGCTTGAAAAAATTAACCAACTTGTAAACTGTACCAAATAATTATTAATTCAGCAAAGAAAGTTAGAAGCAATCATATTGTGCAAAATTTTAACAATTCTATGAGATAAGGAAAGATTGAAAAGTCTCACACTCCATTCCGTTGTTTAAAAGAAAACAAATGTATAAAAACAAGTAGTGCCCTTGTTTCGTCAGACAATAAATACCAGTTTGCTTTGCCTTCTCCTTTCATATATTCGGAAAAAGTATAAACGAGAGGGAAAGTCATTTTACTCAATTCGTTTCATATTGTAGAGGTTCCTATTGATTATATACAACTTTAGATGAGGTGAAAAGTATCAAAGATTGAAAAATGAAAACGCCATGAAATTAAATTTGCAACGGACATCTTAAACCCTGTGATTTGACACATCAGGAGTTCAATCTTTGAATAAACCAAATTGATTTTTTTGGTCAGCAAAATAATTTAGTAAATAGAAAGTAGACCAGAGCCCCTCACTCATAGCCGTAGTCTTACGCTGCCCCCCTTCAGCTTCACAAGAGTTTAGGTCGGCATGTGTGGCGTGAGTCGTGCAACTACTTTACAAATTGGAATTGCAAACATACGAAAATCAATTACAGGGTAAAATGGTAAATTGCCCACAATAGCCCCAAAGGGTATGGATGCGGAAGTAATGAGATTACTAACATTAACGAACTTTAACAAGTCATAAATGACAATGCCAGGTAAATATTCCAAGAGCATATATTAATCTGACCACATTCTGCCCCTGTACATAGTATAGTAGTACCTTCAGCTTGTGTCTGTGTAGATTGGATCATTTTATTTTATTCAACAAAAACATCACTAACAAAAATAAGCACCAAGGGGAAGCCAGAGGTCAGGCGGCAAATTATATGTATTAACAGTAATCCAACTCTAAAACAGATGTATGTACAAGCATGTATACACCCTATTCAAAACACTTGAACCCAGTACGAACACCTGAACACAGACAGGGACTACAATAACTTATACACCAAATTTGGCCCCCTTAAAAGCAGGGAAAAGTTTCACAAACATACAGTCAGAGAGAGCAGGTTCCATACTGTCAGAAGGCCGATATGGGTTGTGCATTCTGCTAGTCCTTATCTGCACGATAAGGAAAAAAGGGAATAAACTCCTGCAATTTCAAAAGCATAGCACCAAACATGCATATTCCATACTACTTCCAATTTTTTGTGAAATTTTAAATTGACCACTCACTACAAGGTTAGATAAACTCTTCACAAAATCTAGAGGTTTACGTGTCATTTTGCAGGAAGATAATTGATGCAGTTGAAGTGCCAACACTAGAGTAAGCTCATAAAACCAATGACCAGTACTTTTCTAATGCAACATGAAGAGAATTTTATCAGAACAATTACACAACACCACCACTCTTCGAAAGACTTCACACTTGAAAACAAACTGTTTCAAAGTACATTTCAGTACATGGTAGCAATTATGGATAACATCAATCAAAGGCCAGGAGAGAGGACAGCAGCTTTATAGCCACACATGATCACTAATAAGAGAATTTCTAGAAATCATCATTTAAAAAAAAAAAAGATGACATAAAATGAAAAATGGAAAGGGTAATTCTCATTTTTTTGGATCAAAACAAAGAAGTGTTTAGATGGTCACCTTTCTCAAAAGAGCTTTTGAGAGAAGAATTGCAACTTGTTTTCACTTAAGCAGATAAGTGGACTTGCATGAAGGCCAGAATAATACTTCATATCACGGATGGGGTAGTAAGACTTAAGGCGATCAGCAGTTGCAAGAGATGGCAAGTCCTGCAAGACCAATTCTGATGCAATTTCATCTGCAGAAGCAAATGACGAACCATTCTTCATGTCCATAATTGCATATTTGGGCAGTCGAATACTTGGTACATTGGCAAATTTTGATCCTAACTTCGTATAGTAGCTACCCCTTCTTTTGATAACAACATGTGAGCCTTGAACACTCTGTCCAGTAACAGAAGAGGGGGTGAGAAATGGTTGAGAAACAGCAACCTCGCTCAGCACCTCAATTTTGGGCCGATAGGTAGCAACGAGGTAATCACTTGTAGAGCAATATGCTAGCGATACACATACTCCTTGATTCTCTGTATCTGGCACCATTGAAGGTCTGAAATTATTAAGAAATTAAGCAAACAGTGAACAGCCAAAACAGAATCCACTGAAGACTTGACATTTAAATTAGGCAAAGATGCATTATGGTTGAAAATTAATCACTTCATTCATTTATATTCATCTAGTTAGTCTTATAATCTTGTTAAAAGATATATATCCTTTTAGGTTTTCTATGCAATTTATTACAAGTAAATTATGAAAATTATATCAGAATTTGCTTTATGTTAAACTTTTTCCTCTCCATTTATTGGCTCTAATGCCTAAAGGGTGGTGATTGGTCAAGAATTAATCATATTCCATGAATTCCATAATATATGTGAAAAATCTAAAAGGACTAAAAAGTGAGCAGGGGGGTATGAAATTTACTTGTCTTGCCCACATCCAATACTCCACTGGCACAAGCCAACAGAAGAAGCAGTGAGGAGCGTTCCCGTGCTAGAAGGGAGAGTTGAGTCATTTGAAAGAGAGTAAATGGTATGGATTGGATTGCCTGTCAGCCCATTCCTAGATTCCAGTGGTCTAGCAGTTTGGCGAGTATCAAACACTAACAGCATGCCATTCTGTATTTTCAGAATAAGCAGACAGCACATACAGTTTAGTATATTTGAAACAAATACATCACACCAATATTAATCAAAACAATGGAGCCAGAATTGATACCTGCAGTCCAGCATATACATTATGTGAAGATTTCATATCCCATGAGCATGACCAAGCAGGTACCTGACAACAAACCAGCTATCTACTTTTGATCTGACACTAATTCAAACTATCATCACCAACAAATAAAGGGAAACAAAATGAACAATAAAAACATTGCAAAGCCTTCAGACAACAGCAAACAAGAGTAGTACTACAGCATTAACTTAAACCAACTGCACTTGATCCACGGTTATTACAAGATTTGAGAAGTCAAGAATCACTCTTTAAGTTCTAACATGCCTCACTGTAGAAGTGATAATATTAGGCGCACTGTTCTAAAAATCCCCGCCTAGCTCCGTCTAGGCCACGCCTAGGCGCTGGAAGGTGTTAACCCACCTAGCCTTCCAGCCCGTTTAGGTGACCGTCTAGTCCGTCTAAGCTGCCTAGGCGCTAGGCGGTCCCTCTCCGCCTAGCGTTTTTTAGAACACTGATTAGGCATAAGTCCATCTTAATGGACTCAAGTTTCGATAAAAAATTATCTTCATCGCAAACTTTCCTTGCCTTTAGCACATTTTTTACATGTTGATTTATTCTTCAAATTGGATCCTAACTCGTCTTAAAGTAATCAGTACATGGTATAAATCTTTAGTGTAATCAGTTCATGCATGAATATTCATCTTAAAGTAAGCAATCCTATGCAAGAGACATTATATTAATCATTTCACGATAGGAATAACTCATACAAAACTGGATATTAGATCACATGCAAGAGACATTTTATTGCTCATGAGGAATAATACATTAGAATCTATAATGTCCCTAAGACCATGAAAGACTGTCTCATTAACACACAAGATATCGTATACCATAAAAATTTATATACTCCAGAATGCCATTTAAGAGGCAATAGGCAAAACAGTTACCGGTAAATCGTAGTTGAGAACCACATTATTGCTCTCCAGGCTGATATAGACCCAAGGTGATGGATGGAAGCAGAAAGGAAAAGAAGATATTGGTCATACATGTTACTGAAATATAATGTAGTGTGGGACAAGGAAGGGGGTGGGAGAGTGTTTGCATGATCAAACCTGATAACTGACAACTTCTTCCCCAATGAGGCCATAAGTGCAAGTCTAGCAAATGGAGACATACGCATATCCTTCACTACTTTGAGATTTGCGGGAAGAGTAATATCTTCTTGGTCATGTGGGTCTAATAAACTCATCTACGAAAGGGCAAATCAGATATATTTTATAAAATCCAACCTTCAATTAGAAAGAGAGTTAACGTTTTAACGCTTCACTAAACTACCTTGGTAATTGCTTGCCTTCCACCCACTCCCGATGGATTTCGTGCAATAATGAGAGTTTGACCTGTGGCATCTAAGTCAAAGAACCGAGCACCATTTATCTGGAACTCCCTCTGAAATCATAAAACACTAAACCAGCCTTAGTTGACAGTGGTCTTTCTATAAAATAATCACCACCATGATCATGCTATATAAATTTTATCAGCATAAACAGGGGAAAAAACTATTTTCTTGGCCAGAAAAGGTTGGCTAGATCATCAGCAACACAAAGAAATGTATTCATAGAAACCAATGTTCGAATGCTCAAATTAATAGAATGCAGGCTAGTTCAGTTTGTCCTAACCAAATTCCCAAGTTTAACCAGAAGTGATATTGTATATCTCATTCCACCCACAGTGAAGTTTTGGAAAATTTTCCTTGGTATCATGCTCAATAGCTTGACAGTAAAAGACTCGCAACAAAAGCCCATAAGTTACAACATATTGTTTAAGGAATGGCCTTCAATTCCCTTTCAAGTCCTTCATTGGTGGAGGACAAGCAAGTCCTTGGAAAAGCCTCCATCCGTGTAAAGGCTCTTCCTGGCCCGGGATGGGACGCCTCCTACCCCTAAAACTTCTATTTGCAACCAAAAAATCAGACTCACAACAGAGAAAGATAGAGTTTGACACTATAACAGAGGAAACACATTTTCTTTTATGAATATTTTTTACTCACAAAATTGAATACATGAGTATTGAATACCATAACTCTGAGAACCCTAGGATTATAACAAGGACTTCAAAGAATGTCTTATACAATATGAACGCAACACATACATTTCTAACAATATGTTGTCAAACCCACAAGAGTCTAAGTTGGACAGCCCAGTAGAGTAATATTTGACAAGTAGATTAAATCAAGTGAATTTAATTCAGGAGTTGGACAATGGAGTTGTCCATAGCTTTGTTTTTTGAGGGCCTTTGCCAAATTTAGATAACTACAAATCAAAAGACACAATATACAATCAAAACAAAAGTGATGCCCAAGAGGGTAATGGAGAAATTCACCCACAATTGCAAAAAAGGAAATCTCTCACCTGTAGCAAAAAACCATGATGGGAGACTGAACTGCCAAAATTTGATTCATCATTGCACCCTGAATGAAATTCACATGCAGACTACAATTGTAAATTAATCATACCTACAAAATTCTAAAAGATAAATATACAGTTCTTTTTTTAATACCCATTGCTTATAACTGAGATGCATATCATACTTTCCATAGAAAGAGTCTTCTATACAAAAAATAAATTAAGAAAAAGAAGTGTTTGGATCTCATGTTAAATAAATCATTGAAAATTCACTGCAAAAATAAAAGTACAAGTCAACAGATTGGTTACAACCTGTCCGTTGTTCTTGGGAACCTTGGTCACCAGCAGAAAAAGTCCATAGCCTGCCTTTGTGATCAGACAGTTGTCCCAGATTTTTTGCTCTCTAGAGAACCACAGATCAATATTATTATTACGATCTAAGATTTAGCTAATATATAGAGTGGGAATATCTTATAACTAAAACATCATGATAGTCAGATAGATGTGCAAAGGAAAATATTATAAATGTACTGATCAACTTTGCCTCAGCATGTATGACACTACAAAACAAGCAAGAGATAACAGTGTAACTAGTCTTCAATGCAACAAGCAGAGAAGAGAAAGGGGGAGAAGAACAGAAAGACACTTCTAATTCAGCAGTACAGCCAGAGGAGTTTTCATGCATGATAGCAGATAAAAGGACTAGGGGCGCTTCTTTGATGTTCAGTCCAGTAAATAAAGATTTAACTTTTAACATGCATCAACGATACAGATGTCAGAGAAATGAGATCAAAGATACAAGTACCAACAAATAAAAACGCCAATAAGAATGAAATACAAACTAGCAATACTTCTCTGTGTAACTGCGAATACAAATCAGCTTCTCTCTTCAACCAGTCAGCTTCTTTCTTGAGCCACTCAGCTTCTTTCCTGAGCCACTCAGCTTCTTTCCTGTGCCAGTCTGCATCCTGAGTAAACAAATTGAAGCAGCAAATTGAAATGTTAAGGTCAAAACAAACACAGAGGATACTGTAACAGAATTTAATCATTCACAACCACATTAAGACAGGCCAATAATTATTGGACATCCAAGCTGAAAATTAAACCACTATCAACAAGCATGATTTACCAAAAAAAGGCTAAAATTTAACATTAAGATATTATTCATTGTTTCCTTTTTTTTTTGTTCGAGGAATATACCCCTCAAAAAAGTATGCACATTTTTTTTTGAGAGAGAGACAAACATGTATACAGATCATACCATAAGAATCAACCTAAGTCAATTACATAGCAATTACAGACAAGATCTGCCTAGCTACTGATGGTCTTACCTTTTTCACAAGAAAATCGCATTTACCCTCAAGAGATTGTATCCTCTGCACCAAAATAAAAGTTCATTATACAATAATGTTCAACTGATATTCATCTCACAATGCTAACTAGAAAATAGTCAGTAATATACCTTCTGTAATTCATCATCATGCACAAGAACCCGTGATCCATAGATCCTCCTAACATCCTTCATCGTGCACTTGGTATTGCATTGAGGACACTTAACAATTCCAACATTCAGAGGTCAAAAGAGGTGAGGGAACACCCAGAAATCAAGTGAATTGCACACAATTATCAATGAGTGTCATAGTAAACGTCTATATGCACTATACCTTATTGCGGCTTCGACGCATATGGAACCACTTCTTGATACAAGACATACCATACAAGTGCCCGCACGGGAGACAACTGATATTCCCAGCAAACAACAAAAAATTTCACCAAGAATTCAAAAATAATGATTCGTGCCCTAATTTCCGAAAAATTGAAATCCAGAATGTAGAAAGCAAACCTGGGGTAATGGTCGCCGCCATTGGACCAAGCATCCAAACAGATAGGGCAAAAGAGGCCCTCCGTTTCCTCCCGGTTTAGTCCTCCTTCGTTATCTTCTCCGATATGCGCCATTCCAACACCGTCCTGGCTGATACCTCTCCCCCGCTTCGTTGCATCGTCTCTGATTTCTCCCCTCAACGGAGAAGTAATTGGCGAAACCCTAGCCGGAACATTGGTAGCCTCTTCCTCCTCCTCCTCCTCCTCATCCTCATCCTCTTCCTCCTCCTCCTCCTCTTCTTCATCGTCGTCCTCCTCTTCGGATTCAGATTCTTCTTCGTACTCGTCGTCTGGAAGAGTGTCTACATATCGTACAGTGCGGGATCGTCGGCGGTCCATGTGGACAAAACCGCAGTCGTCGGAGTTCGAGAGCGGAAAAACGTAGTATGGAGTGCGGAGCGAAAGAGGCGGGGGACGACTCATAAATCGGACCGTTTGGGCGGGAACCGGGAAAAGCACAAAAGTATAGCGGACCGGCAATTCGGTACCAGTGAGTGGAAAATATCTTTCAGAAAAAAAATCGCAATAGTCAATACAATACATCTCAAGTGAACCCGGTCGGACCGGGTCGATAACGCATTAAATATTGCTTTTTCTGTCAACCTCAATTCTTCCGCCAACAAGAAAAACACGATCGGCAGGACCCGAGCAAGTGCTTTTCTCATTCACAAAACCTCGATCGATTTCGGTGATTTCCGTGAAATTGAAATTGGGAAGAGAGTACTTCGAGGAACACCGAAAAGATGGTAATTTTCGGTGCTCATGGTTTCAATTTCGCATATATTTCTAGAGTCCAGATTTAATCAACTCCCCGAAACTCGATACATATGATGGAATTGCTAGGTTTGCGTGCGTAATTTGGTTTCAATTTTCAATCTTCTGGGCAGGTTTGTGTTGCTTGCTTGTTGCCCCTGTTCCTCATCCCAGTTGTCAACGCTTTACCCCTATTGTTCCATATCCTCATGGTATAAGCTTTCTCCTACTAATTGCCGATGGTATTCAATTTTGATTTCTATGCCTCATATTTTGTTGATTTTGATGTAATACTCTCCTTTTAGACAAGGATTTATGCGCTATTTGGATGGGAGTATGTTAAGCCGGAGAGGACTCCCCCGGCATGTCCGTATAAGCCGGCAGCTAAAACCAATACTGAGGTAAGTCCATCAAATTGTAATCTGTTTCCGATTTTAGATTTTGTATTTTTTGGCTTCGATTGTGCTTAGCAAGGTATATTCTTGACTTTGACATCTAAATGATTCGAACTTCAGTTATATAGTTGGTTAATATACCTAGCTGACTAGTTATGCCGACTATTGAGTTCAAACAATTGGCAATCCAAGCGTTTATATAAGACAGCCAGTGTCGGATAAGCTTTGCGGCTCTAGTTTCTGCTTTTCAGGCTTCTTCAACTTGAACTGAATGTTCATTGCCCTTTTGTAAATTGTTGTAGATATAGAGCACACTCCTATTGCAATGAATTGAATTGATTGTTCTCTCAATGATCTTGGCATATTGTTTTTTTTTACCCTTTCAAAAGCTAATCTGAGATTTCTTGTAATAGGAATAAATCAAGTTTCTCTTTCTCTTTATAGTTTGTGGTTCCTAGATTAAGGAAGGGAAAAAGTTATTTAGCCGCTACCATCTTTGTCTATGTACTGTTTGAGCAAGAGGACTAGATTATGGGCTGGTTTAGGGGCGTAGAGATGATGAAAATTTGAATTTGTTGAAGAAAAATGGTTGTTTTAACTACATTTGTATAAAATCTGTTATCATAAACACATTCCACATGAGAAGTTTGAGTAGTGGTAGGTTGTTTGCTAATGACACGCGACACATTTTGTTAATATTTGTATGAATGTCTTCATATGTTATTTGCTAATCAAGTAATGTCAGATTCTAGTTTTTCCCCGGAGTTGTTATTTTATGTGTTACATGTCTGCGGGTTTTATTTGCACTATACATTAATTGAATAGCTTTTATATTCATGTTTTGGGAAGGAGTTATTAGTTTTTTTGGCTTAATTGGCTAAAAACCAAATGAAACAAATTCCGTTATTTTACTTATGGTTAATTAACTAATTTTGATATTCAACTTTTATATGCACTATACATTAATTAAAAGGCTTTCACATTCAAGTTTTGGTGAAAATGAGGTTATCGTCCTTCCCGAAGAGGAAGGATTTGGACACCTCATGGTTGCAACAGAATGTGGGGCCCTGTGCTCTTCTGAATTGTCATTTTTTTCAAGTTTCATAGAAGGATTCTTTTTTAGTTATCGGAGGTAGACTACTAAATTAAACTACAGTAGATCTTATGATTGTGATGATTATTTTGGTAGATGTCTTGCATTCAAATGATATACACTGCAATCACTTGATTTTTTGCCATGTTTGCTTCCCTTTTTGTTGTTTCATGGTTGCTGTCTATTTGCTGTGGGTACTAAGGTTACCGAATGAATTCCCTTTAGGGTAAAGTCTCAAATTGTTTTTCATGAACGCTCTAGCTGATCTAATTTATGACTTAGATCAGAGGTGATGTGTCATACAGCTATACTGTATGGGCAAACACCTGTCATGACATCTGTTGATCTTGTCCTGGAATTTAGAGCGGTCCCCTTTTTAGACATCGTGGTCCTTAATTAGATAAGATATCCATTCTAGATTCTGAACAAGTATTCTCCACCTACCTAACCTTGTTTGGCACTCTATGAGGTCTTTTTATTATTTGATGATAGATATTCTTTGGGTTTCCTGTTTTGAGTAGATTGATCATGTTCTATGCACTTTAGTTCTTTAAATATATGGTGAATAATAATGTAACTTCGGCTTTGTGGTCTGACTAGGCAAATGCAGAAACTGAACCTGGTGCGAAGGACAAAACCCCGAAAATAATGGAAGTTGGTGATAATAAGAATGACTAAACTTGGAAGATTTGGGCGATGCGAGGCCACAGATATCAATTTTATAGCTTTTGTGTTTTAAGTGTGAGGATGATGTAGAGTTGTGTATCCATGTCATCATTGCTCCATGTTACTGATTGGGAAAGCTTCCCTGTCCTTTTGAACTTTCAGCTTACATTAATAAATCAAAATCATAAGATTATCTTAGCAATAAGATTTCTCTGAAATTTATGATCTGAAGAAAGTTAAGTCAAGGAGGTCTAAATGAAATTAGGATGATAACTACTAGCCTGCTATTGTTCACCTTTGCTGTAATTATGTTGAGTGAGAATTCAACTATTGCTTGGTGTTGATTGATGCTTTGTGAAGGTCTTCTTACTCTCACGAGCAGAGGGTGAGGTGTAGTTTTTGCTGGTAGTAGTATGCAAGTGAAGCAGAGAATGTGTTGCTTAAAAGGGTGGTATAAAATTGTGATTGGTTGCTCATGTGCAAGCTTATCTTGTGTGTGTGTGTGTGAGTAATCTTGTGAAATTTCATTGGAAATTTCCTCACCCAAGTTTGTTTATCAGCAGCGACCCAATAATATTTTTTTTATTTTTTCAGTTTTGAATTCTATGCTTTCATTTCCAGGGTTTCCGTCACGTGCAGAAAAAAGGAAGATTTTGTGTATGAATTTGATTTTGATTGGTAGCTTTTTGATCAAATATCTAAAGCATTCATCAAAGGACCCCAAGGGGCACTTGATAGCATTATTGATAATTTAGAAATACTCTGTGGTTGTCAAGGACGTAAGGGGCACATTGCATCTCTTATCTCGTTCGTTCGTCTCGTTTTCTTTAATTCATTTTTTATAAACAAAATGTATATTAAATTTTATACTTGTATGAACTCATTTATTTTATAAGTGGATTGCTTTTTATAACGAGGAATCCACCTTCGGTGTTAAACCCAGGCTCGTGATCCAACTGACAAGGACCACGAACCAGCTAAATCGAGTTGCACTGGTTGTCTCGACTAAGTAAAAGGAAGGACGATGAGACTTGGATCTCACCCAATTGAAGGGCTGGAGGTAGGAATCAAACTCGGGACCTCTCAACATCTCTCTATGCCTCTTACCATTTGGTCACCCAATGTGGGACATATAAAGACGGTTTTGGTTGTACATGTGACATAAACGGATTGATTTTATTTGACTATAATCAAGCTTTTAGGTAGATGTTTTCGTGTTTTTAGGTACGTAGTTCATATTTGAGCTAAATTTATTCATGCTTTCAAATTTGCATATTCATTATTTTAAGTGGTTATCTTCTTCATGATTTTAGGAAAGTACGTAGTTCATATTAGACTCGAATATATTTATGCTTTTAGAATTGTGTATTCATGATTTAATTTGAATGTATTCATGCTCTTAGGTAGACATATTCATGTTTTCATATATGGTTACATACTCATGTTTTTATAGTTCCATATTCATTATTTAGAGTAGATGACATGAGAGAGTGCAAATATATACCTTTAAACACATGGGAGAGAGTACAATTACATAATCTTGGTGAGGTCTAGAATGGATGAATTTTCTACTCTCTTTGCTTTAATTAATTGCATGTTATAATATCTTGATCAAGTTATAGTTACATGCTTAAACCTTACTTGTCTTGCTTGAAGACAAGCAAGGTTTAAGCATGGAAGAATTTGATAGCTTGAATATTAGTATTCTTTAGAGAGCATGTTTAGTTGTATATGAGAAAAAAGAAATGGAAGGTATTTTACTGTGTAGAGAGAACATGAAGGAAAGAGGAGTATTTCAAAATTAATTTCTCCCTTTGTCCCGGTTTGTCCAAAAGGACAATTTTTGTGGTTATTAAGGAGAGTGTAAAATAGTATTAGTAATTGAGAAAGTGGGTAAAAGATAAGATTGATTGAGGGTATGTTTGTAATTTTATAGGGATAAAAAGTGTAAAGTAGTATTCGTAATTGAAAAAGTGTGTAAAAAATGATATTAAGTAGGGGTAATAATGTAAGAAAAATATAGATATAAAAGGAAAGTAGACAAGCAAAAGGATACGTCTGAAAAAGAAACTGGACAAACAAATGGGGACAAAGGGAGTATCATTTTTTGTTTGGTTCAATATAAAGTGATTTAAAAAATGACATGTGGCTAGATATGATCGGTGGAGATCTGTAGTATATTTTGTAGCAGAGGATCCCGCCTGGACAATTAGACAGTATCGATGCATATATAATTATCATTTTTTAAACTTAATCTTTCATTTAACTTTAAGTCAATATTATCAATTAGAGTCCGGAACCTAAAACCACCCGTAAAATACCCCATATTCCGATAAACCACCCCGAATATAACTATTGATTTTGAACCACCCTTAAAAGACATTCCGTTAGCCAAAAGCCACCCATGACACTATTCCGTCAAAAAAATCCGTTAAAAGTGTGCATTTACAAGTTTACCCTCAAATTTAAATATGAAATACCAAATATGTCCTCATCTTCCTTCTAAAAACAATCATAAGTTCATTCAACTGATAAACAACAACCCTAGCGATGTCGCCACCACACCCGCCTTCCTCTCCCCTGAATTCACTGATCTTGCTCCCAAATTTCGAAATCTTCAACATCGTCGGAGGCTAAGTCGCCGCCTTATCCATCATCCAATTCGCTGGCGGCGGCCTTCGATTCTCCTTCCTCAGTGCCGACGAGAAATCCGGCACCGATTGCACCACCACGGAGGAGGACGGCGGCCTCGAGGCCTTCCGCTTTTGACCCGGTAACCCGTCTGGACCCTGAAATCTGACCGATTTCTTAAGGGGGCTCGGGCTCAAAACCGATTTGGGCATCTCGATCTCCAGAATTTCCGGCTTTGGGCCATTGAATCTCATTTGGAGCTTCGATTCTCGGAGTTTAGAGTAAGCTTCGTACCTCGGGCCTCGCATCATGAAGTAGGAATCGGTGGTGAAATTGAAGGCAAAATCATTATTCGGGTCCGAGTATTGGGAATTCGGATCAAGGTCAGAGAAGAGACAATGGAAGGTTGTGTTTTCCTCCATGGAAGGCCATGTAGCTCCGACTGATCAATTGCTTCTTCTGGTGGTAGAAGGCGGCGCTGGAGCAGTCGGGTCCTTGTATCCCTGCGGCTTCTTTAGAATCGCCTTCATTGGCGGTTGCATTTGCATTTTTGTCAAAAGGGGAAAATTGATGGTGGAAAGGGAAGTTTGGATTGAAATCCGATTAAGAGAGTGGGGGATGGGATGGAGGAATTTTAATGGTGGGAGATGCAGGCGGCGCTAGGGTTGTTTTTCAGTTGAATGAACTTAGGATATAAGAAGGAAGATGAGGACAATTTTTGTATTTCATATTTAAATTTGAGGGTAAATCTGTAAATGCACACTTTTAACGGATTTTTTTGACGGAATAGTGCCATGGGTGGCTTTTGGCTAACGGAATGTCTTTTAAGGGTGGTTCAAAATCAATAGTTATATTCAGGGTGGTTTAGCGGAATATTGGGTATTTTACGGGTGGTTTTAGGTTCCGAACTCTATCAATTAATCAAAAAAAAATTGCCAAGAAAAACAAAATTCCACCCTAGATCCCAACTTCACAGCGGCCCACCAGGCCTCAGTTTAACTATTACAAAAGCTACGAAGTAGGCACTACACACCAATTTTTTATTTTTTTCCCTCAGCAACTCCTGGGAAAAGAAAAGACTAGTAGTCCACATGGAAATCTAAATCCACCCAATAACCAAAATCCAAGTCTTCACTCTCCACCCAACCTCTAGGGTCACCCACATGCCCCCCTGTTTTGACAAGAGAGAGAGCATTTCCTATTCTTTTTGTTGTTGGTAGTCTGAGAAATTTCACATCTTCATATTGCTTATTACCGCCCCTCTGGGTTCAGACCTGGAGAGTTTGGTCTTGTCGAGATCTCCTCAAAGCTGGGTTTGGAGGAGGAAGAAGAGGCGGAGATGGGAATACCTTTCGACGACGTCGTCACGTTGCGCCACTCGGATAAACAAGGAGATCCAAGTGTTATCACCGTTAATTGCCCTGATAAGCTTGGCTTGGGCTGTGATCTCTTTCGGATTATGCACTTCTTTGGCTTGAAGATTAGTAGAGTCGGTAAATATTACCCACTTTTCATTTTAATCAGCTTGATTTTGGGTATTTTTTTTCTTTTTGTTGCCTCTTTTGTTTTGTGTTTGATTTTTTTTATTTGGGTGTGCTCTGAAGATATGTCAACGGATGGGAAATGGTGCTTCATAGTGGTATGGGTCTTGGCAAATCCAGAAACGAGGTGGAATTTGGTGATGAAAAGGCTTATTGAAGCTTGCCCTTCTTGTTCTTCAGCCTCTGGGATATCATATTACAGAGCTGAGCTTCTCCGACCCCCAAAGACGCCGGATGTCTTCTTGTTACAGCTCTGCTGTAAAGACAGAAGAGGTCTTTTACATGGTACTCGCTACTTGTTCAAATGGGAATTTGGAATTTTCTATTTATGTTGGTACTATATTGATTTCGTGATTGATTTTTTGGATAAGAATGATTCCTTTTTATGATGGGTTGTCTTCTTTATTGCAAAGTTATGCTTTCTATTTGAATAAATATATATATTCGCCTTGTGTGTTTTGAGAAAGATATCCATCGCAACTAAAAAATATTTGTTGATTGAATGGCCAACTTGTAAAATGCTGATGCTCTTGGAATCATTGAGAACATCCTGGAAATCTAAATTAACCAAGTGTATGATGAGATTCATGTGATGGTTGTTTTTTTGATCTCAAAAATCCTACAAAAATTCTCAAATCATCTGGCCTGGACTAGATTGGACTGTTACTGACTTGCTGATCTTTTTGGTGTTCTTGTCTTGCAGATGTGACCCGTGTTCTTAGTGAGCTTGAGCTCAATATCAAGAGAGTAAAGGTATCAACAACTCCTGATGGGAGAGTGATGGACCTCTTTTTCATCACAGATACAAGGTTCAATTCTTTGAATATTACATTGCGCCGTAGACTTTGTTCTTGTTCATCAGAAGACGTAATTAATTTAGTAATATACAACGAGGTTCATAAATCTTCTTCTGTTGATTTGTTTTACAGGGAACTTCTTCATACAAAAAAGAGGCAAGAAGATACGTATGAACATCTAAGAGCTACTGTTGGGGATGATTTGCTATGTTGTGACATAGAGAAATTTGTTCCAGAAGTCACAGCCTGTTCAACAGCTCCATCTTTCCTTCCTCCTGAAATCACAGGTGAAGGATCCAGTTTCGAGTCTCAAGATAATTACTCTCGTAGCCATGTGATGATGAAAGACCCGTCTATCGCAATTGATAACTCTCTAAGTCCTTCCCATACGCTTGTCCAAATTCTCTGTGAAGATCATGTAGGTCTGCTTTATGACATCATGAGAACCTTCAAGGACTACAACATCCAGGTAAACTGCGGCTACAAGTGTCTGTTTGATTGCATAATGCATGGATTTGATAGCACGTTTTATGCCTTATAAAGCCGAAAAAATGGAAGTGTTGTCCGGTAAGATGAAAATGTAATGCTTTATGATACATTGATATAATTTAATTTGTGTTACAAAGCTTAACGCATATCAAATCAAATAATGCATTCTGAATTATAATGTCAGATGACGCATAAGATCTTTATACCAGATAACATCCTTATCTTTCATGTTTGACAGTAAACCAATGTCAAATTAAGCATCAATCAGTTTAGATTGCTCATTGTTGTTATTTTAATGCTTAATTTCAGATTTCATATGGACGAGGCTCAGTGAGGCAAAACAGGGAATGTGAGATCGATTTGTTCATAATGCAGGCTGATGGGAAGAAGATACTTGACCCAAATAAACAGAATGCATTCTGCACTCGTCTGCGACAAGAGCTTTCTCGGCCTCTTAGGGTGGCTGTTGTCAGCAGAGGCCCTGATACTGAGTTGTTGGTTGCAAACCCGGTTGAATTATCTGGCAAAGGACGGCCTTTGGTCTTCTACAACATCACATTTGCCCTCAAGATGCTTGATATATGCATCTTTACTGTAATTCCCATGCCTTGAAAACTCTTACTGTTAGTTTTAAGGGTTTTAAAAGAGTTTGAAGACTGAAACATTTGTGTGTGTGTGCGTGTGTTTGTTTTTGTTCTTGCAGGCTGAAGTTGGGAGGCAGGTAATTGATCATAGGGAATGGGAGGTGTACAAAGTGTTACTCCATGAAGTGGGATGTTTGTCGGTTTCACGAAATAGAATCAAAGAGGAGGTTTGGAAGCAGCTGATGGGCTGGGATTAGTTGTATATACAGAATATGGATACTTGTTGATGGTTGTAAGGTATGTGCTTGCTGTGTACTTATGTGGTTAGGGAAATCTACTAAGCCTTTGTTTGTAGTGTACAGCTTCTTTTTCTTGTTAAGCCTAACTTCAGTAGTAGATGCAAGAAAAGCTATAAACTGGAAGAGAACAGATGGGGAATGCATGGGATGGGGATATCCAACATAAATGTGAACTACAATGTTACAAGTGTATAATCTTCTATGTCATTTTCCAGATTGAAATAAAAAATCAGGGTTTTCCAATAAAATATCTAGTTAAAGTGGTAGGATGATGTGACATGGATATTTGAGTTCAATGTTCATTGGGCAAATCTAACGAATAAAAGCTGGTTGAGTTTCCTACTGATTAAGTCGTGGATTCTTTTTTTGCAAGAGGACAAGGATGCGTCCATTTCCCGGACAACAAACATTGGAACTACACTTGACATTAATCACCATAGAGGGCTATATTTTATTTTATTTTTTGCAAGTGGTAAAAAATTTATTGCAGTGATGATAGATGGGGATAAAAAAACCCAATATCAAACCAGAATATTGGTGTAAGATACAACAATATTTCAAAAGAGACTTAGAACTCCAAAACTCAACATGGTTCTTAAGAAGCATAAAGCTAATTAGAACTAAGGCCGAACGATCGAAAATCACTCGTATAATGGCGCATATTATGCTAAACTACCTGTTATATTGGAAATTACCGAAAACCACCTTAATGATGGTGTCCGTAAAAAATCAACCACCCAGACCCACTATCCCGTTAAATGATAGTCTATGCGCGCGTGCCTTCGCATTTACTTGTTTTGTTTTATTTCTTTTTCCAATTTTTCTTAAATATATATGTGGTAGACACGGTATTCATTGAAGAAGACATAAGTTGCTTGTGAGTTCTCAAAGCGTGGAGAGCTCTGCCAAAGCGGGGGAGACGAAGTTCGCCATTGAAGAAGATCTCGAAGGCATTGAAGAAGACGAAGTTGCTTGTGAGTTGTCAATTTAAGTCGCCATTGAAGAAGATCTTCATCCATTGAAGAAGCCATTGAAGCACCGCAAATTGTAAGTTGACAATTTAAACCCTAAAATTAAAACTCAAGGTTTGTGGGTTTAGGGTTATTCTGACTTCAATTAACATACAAGAGCTCCATTGGATTAGGGTTTGAATTGCATTCGATTAAGCTTTGGGGGTTGAATTGGAATTGCCAGATTTTGATTGTGACTTCGTGAATCCAAATTTGCATTTGATTAGGCATTGTGGGTTGAAATGGATTTCCCAGATTTGCATTCGAGATAGTATAAGTTGTAAATTAGGATTTGAATTGCATTTAACAGATTTTGAATGAAATGTTGAAATTGGATGAGTAAAGCATGGATGTAGGCTATTTAATTTGCTCCATTCGATTATGAAAAGCAGGGTCAAATTGAAACTAGATTCTCTTAGAATGAAAATGTTGAAAAATGAATGAGCAAAATCATGGATGTACTTGAACTTCTCTGGGTTGGTTTAAGTAGAGATTGATGATGAGTAAAATGATGGATTCAGGTTTGCAATGTCAAGATCAAGTGTTGCCTCAACAAATGCACAACAAAGAGCTTGTTATTGTGGTCTCCAAGCAAAGGATTCCACTACATATACGGAGAGGAACTATGGTAGACGATTTTAGGGTTGTTGCCATTATGGATCCCAAAACAAATGCAACTTCTTTGTCTGGAGAGATGAAGAATATACTGCTAGAGCTATCTATGTGATCAACAAACTGGTAAATGAGAAGCAAAGACTACAAGGAGAGACCAAGGAATTACTGGATTCGACTAGAGTGTGTCAAATAGAAATGCAAAATCTAAGGCAAGAGCTTGCATACAAGAGCTCCTTATTACAGAGTTTGATAGCAGAAAAGGAAGCATACAACAACCAACTTGCATGAAATTTAAGAGTCACTAGTTGTACCCGTCGTACCATGTACGACTACGATTCGACACCATGTATAACTACGATTCGATATTTTATATACATTATAAATATAATATTAATAAATAAAAATATAATATAAAATATAATATAAGTAATTTATTGCTCATATTACCTATTTTTATTATTTTTAAACATTATAAGTATTTATAATTAATTTTTTAATTATAAGAGAATATATATATATATATTTATAAATAAGTTCGTGAAAAGATATCATGATAAAAGATAAAAGATATTTATACTTATTTTAAAATATTTTAAATTTTTTATCTTTAATTTTAGGGTTTTTCTGGTGTGTGCCCATGGGCACACACTAACAATGATTGGGGTTTCTCTAATTAGAAATTTAAAGGTAAACATTAAATAATAAATTTAAAATTAGCAATAAAGATAAATAATACTCTTCCAAAATTAAGCTAATGGTTTCCTTATTTATATTTACCTCCTTTTCAATTTATATTCACCTCCTTTTCAATTTATATTTTCCTCCTAATTAAGGAAACCCAATCATTGTTAGTGTGTGTCCATGAGCACACACTAGAAAAACCCTTAATTTTAAATATTTATATAAGGAAGTTTTCAAAAGATATTGTTATACTAAATAGATATTTGTTTGATGTTAAGGATAGATTTAAATAGTTAAAGAAAAAATTTATAGGAAAAAGTTAAAATATTAGGAATAAAAATTAATTTTGTAAATATATAAGGTGGGGCCAGAATCGTTCTGGTGGCTCGAAAAGGTATAGCTTTAATATATAGTTATAGATTCAATTTCCCAAGTTACTCTAGTGGTTGTTCTTATGCTTATATTCACGTGTTTGAATGTTGTAAAAGTTAAGTGGGCAATTTAGCAAAATTGTTAGGCATGTATGAACTAAGTTATGCTATCTATGAATGATGTAGTTATATATGAAAGCCATGTTATCTATAAATGATATGTAATAATTAAGTTGTGGTGAACTGAGATATGCCATCTAAAGGTAGTGGTGTGAAATTCATCCATTAAAATCCCAAGAAATGAAAATGAAAACCATACAAATCCAAGTTAGAAAACAACATAAGTACATTGTCCATCAAAGTACATAAACTATACACATTTAACAAAGCATCCAAGTGCTCCTAGTTAGACAACAACATAAGTACACTGCCCATCAAAGTACATAAACCATACACATTTAACAAAGATATCTTCAAAGTTTGATGCATATGCAAAAGCACTCAACTTTGGACACTACAACTTTGGACACAAAAATATACTGTTTCTTAAGTTCTATCACATATCCCTAGCCTTTTGAAGGATCACTACCCTTGTGCTTCCTAGGTGAGTGCCTTAACACATTGGCTAGCCGACCCTTTGTTGCAATTACTTTTCTTCTGACTTGATGAGTTAGATATGAGCTTCATTGACTGTGTGGCGCCTGCAAGAAATTAAACAATTTTTTACTACATTCACAAATTACTAGATTACTAGAAACTTTTGAGAAGTTGTAATACATGCACAAGATTACTAGAGTCTAGAGTAATTGAAGTTTGGGTTCCAATGCCCAATTTCTCAACAAATTGACCACTTTGAGACTACAAATGAAAATACAATGTCATAGTTTACTACATTTCATATGAAAAGACAAGTTTATTCTCATTATCATAGGTAGCACAAACCTCAGTTTGAGATGATTGAGTTGGATGTACAATTGAAGGACCAGGTATGTGGGTGCCATGCTGAGAGGAATCCTGCAAGAAAATTGTTCTCAACTGGTAAGCGATTAACATTAGATTTTGTATTAAATTTCAAGAAAAAACAGTTTTTTACCAAGCAAGTGCTAGCTTCAACAGGGTTCTCAACTAGTAAGTGATTTTCATCTTGAGATGAATTCTGCATGACAAAACAGAGTAGGTATGAGCAAATACTAAACTTAAAACACAAAAAATTAGAAAAGAGCATTGACTACCTTTCTTGTATACTTCATTTTCTAAGAACCCACATAAACAGTTCTTGGATTTCTAAGCCTCCACCAGTGTTATGTGCCTTTGGTGGTTGAGTTGGCTTAGGTCGCTTGTTGCACCTGTTTTTGGAATCTCTTCTCCAGCCTCTCTTCTTGTAGCCTTCCTAGGCCTCCCGGGTTGTACAACATACTTTGGTGGTTTTGGAGCCTGTTGACTAATCCTCTCCCAATCAGTTTCTCCAAGCATTGGATTGATGATGTTGTTGTAAGACTTCAAATAAGTCTCTTTGGTGAAATAGGGATGCACATATTGCTCCAACTCTCTCCTTTCCTTTAGTATGCAACACATTGCATGAGGGAATGTGATACCTGTAAGATCCCACTTTTTACAACCACAACTCCTCTCAACTAGGTCTACCACATAAGTCCTTCCATAGTGGTCAACCTCAAATCTGTCTCCACCCCCAAAAAATGGTGTAAAACTTCTCAAACATTCTTGGTTGGCAAGTTCTATTCTCTTCTTAGTGTGTGGTGTAAACCTACCCTCATACTTTTTCACGCCTTCTCTCTTAGACAAAAACCTCTTAATCAATTTCCTTCTTATCCACTCACACATGAACAATATAGGCAGCTCTCTTGCAGGCAGAATTAAGGAATTAAAACTCTCACACAAATTATTAAAGAGCATGTCAGATTTGGTGTGATACTTGAAGCCATGTATGGACCATGTGTTTGGGTTCGTATCAATCAAGTAGTTGTAAGCTCCCTCATCTAGCTTCCTCAACTCGTCCACTGCATACCTAAAATCTGAATTTGGTGTGTTGGATTCCCTAGCAGCTTCCCAAACAATATCTTTCAAATTTTTACTTGGCCATCTTCCTTTGAATTTGTTGTACATATGTCTAACGCATACTCTTGTATCATCCATTGGGACAACATCATTTAATGCCTCAATTAGGCCCTGAAACAAAGTAGTAAATGATTAGTTGAAAATGATAATACAATGAAAATGTCATCCAACAATGGATAGAAAATAGACCTTTTCTCTATCAGACATGAAGCAAGGGTTGCTCTCCCCTATATCTAAGGTTGAATATTCTGACCCTACTATGTCCTGATCATCATCACCAGTAGAACCATCTAAATCTTCTTCATCTTCTGTGTGAGCATTTTTGGATCTAGGATTTCGACTGGATGAGTTTGGTGGCTAGGCAAAGTTGTCTTATGTGGTAAATACCTAGTTGATATGGATTGAGGTATGGGCTGAGAAGTTGGGCCTTGGGATCTTGATTGAGGAATGGGTTGAGTATTTGGGCCTTAGGTTCTTAATGTAAATGGGCTAGCCTCATTACTTAGAGTGCACATTATGTTACATCTGCGTCTCAAACTTTGCCACTCCTTTGTTGCCTCAAACAATCTTTTCGTTTTCCTCCCTTTCCCACTCCTGTCAACAGCAGAAAAGAGTCCCCAACTTCCAACTATCAAGTAAAACTTGTCATTTATATAATCACGCTTGTAACTTTAACCACCCAAATAAAAATCTCTCTACACCTACTGCACAATGCACACTACCTTAAACAAAAAAAGCTGACTGATTGATCATATTCATGGCGGTGGAAGAGGGTGCTGGAGCGGGGTTCAAAGGATGGAGGTTCTTCATAAAAGTGATAATGGGGCATTGGTTCATGGTCTTCGCGTGTCTTCTAATCATGTCGGTATCCATTGCAACTTACATCTTTGGAGCATAGTCAAATGAAGTAAAGAAATTAATGGGGTGCGATCAATCCACCCTTAATCTCCTCAGCTTTTTCAAAGACTTGGGTGGAAACGTGGGTGTGATCTCGGTTTTAATCAATGAAATCACACCTCCTTGGGTTATTCAAGCCATGGGATCAGTGATGAATTTCTTTGGCTACTTGATGATTTGGTTAGCCGTATCCGGCCACAGGAGGAACACTCCTATTTGGAAAATGTGCATCTTCATTTGCATAGGGGCGAAATCATAAAAGTTTTCTAACATGGGTTCCCTTGTGACTTGTGTGATGAACTTCCCTGGGAGTAGAGGGATCGTGCTGGTGCTTCTGAAAGGGTTTGTCGGGTTGAGCGGAGCCATTTTTTCTCAACTTTACCATGCCTTTTGTGGAACCGATACCAAATCTCTAATCTTTTTTATTGCTTGGTTACCTGTCGTGGTTTCTTGTGTTTTCAAATCATAAGGACGGTTAGGATTATGAAGGTGAGATTGAATGGGCAGAAGAGTGAAGTTTAAGTGTTCTATAACTTGCTCTACATCTCTCTTGCTCTTGCTATGTTTTTGATGGTTTTGATTGTGGTTCAAAATAGTGTAGCCTTTACAAAAACTGAGTACTATGGAAGTGCTCTTGTGGTCACTCTTTTGCTCTTTTTCCCACTCTACGTGGTGGTAGCCGAAGAGCTGAAGTTGTGGAGCATCAAGAAAGAAAATTTAGGCGATACCCATCTCAAAATCATCACAGAAAATCCACCACCACTAGCACCACATCCCACCACGGAAGAAGAAGAAGAAGAGAAAAAAGTAGTAGAAAAGGCTGACTCCCTACAATTGAAATGCGGAACAGAGGAGAGAAAAGAAATGACTCCATTTCTTGCTTTCTCACCATATTCTCACCACCAGGAAGAGGAGAAGATTACACGATCCTACGAGTCATTTTCAGCATAGATATGCTTACTATTTTTGCTGCCACAATCACCAGTGTCGGTGGAACATTAACAGAAGTTGACAACCTGGGTCAGATTGGAAAGGCCTTGGGTTACCCTGCTCGGAGTGTTACAACCTTTGTTTTCCTCGTCAGCATCTAGAACTATCTTGTTTGAATCGCCTCCGATTTCACATCCAAAATCTTCTTAACCAAGTACAGGTATATTTATACCTATATGTATATTCTTGTCAATTTCAATCCATATTTATTCATTTGTTGTCAAATCTTGAATCTTGATAGATGTTAAATTGGAGAGTTTTAATATGGGCATTCCCAACCAAGTACATGTTTCCAAGGCGAACAATGCTAATGGTAGTGCTCCTCCTAGCCCATGTAGGCCACCTACTAATCGCATTCGGGGTGCCAAACTCGCTCTATCTAGCCTCAGTGATAAGCAGGTCCTGCTTCGGTGCACAATGGCCTTTGATCTTCGCCATCATCTCGGAGATATTCGGGCTCAAGTACTACTCAACCTTATACAACATGGGAGGAACGACGAGCCCCATCGGAGCCTACATTCTGAACGTGATTGTGATGGGGAGGCTCTACGACAGGGAGGCAAGGAGGCAGTTGGAGGCATCGGGGGTGGAGAGGAATCATGGCCATGAGTTGGTTTGTGTTGGGAAAGAGTGTTATAAGATGCCTTCCTTTATAATAGTCGACACAACTGTTTTTGCTAGCCTTGTTTCCTTCGTTTTGGTGCTTAGGACTAGGAAGTTTTACAAGGGTGATATTTACAAGAAGTTTAGGAGCGGGAATTCTGCGTAAATTGGCTGCTCTTGTATTTACTAATCAATGAATAATAAACTCTTTGGTAAGTTTGTTTCATGTCTACTATTACTGATTGATGAGTCTAATAATTAGGCAATAGTAATATCAATATGAAGTAATGAACCCTATCACTAAAGGTGAGGTAGGGTTTGGTTCGATGCCTAATTCAAAGTATGCAATGACCTATTGTAGCAAAGCCACTATTTTCAAGTCAAATGATCAATCAACTTGTACCATTTGTCACGCTAGGCTGGGTTTATCATTTTCGGATCATAATCATAATTCAGCAAGGAAATTTCAACCATATCATGCCTGCTTGATAGCTATAATTCGATGTCACATGGGTATCCTAAACAAACAAACGGCTCAAAACATATACAACCCCCTGTACTTGTGCAAATTGGTCACTTGGACACCTCACCTTTGGTTTGGACCTATTTAACACTTAAACTTAACAATTGTGACCTATTAAACACCTGGTCGCTGACAATCTCGTTGAGTGTAACACACACGTTGACATATCCATTTTTTTGTCCACATGTGTGCCATGTAAGCCTATTTTTCCACATAGGTATAATTTATGCCACATAATAATTTGGACCTCGGGCTCAAAAAAAAATTGTGGTCCTCCGTCATTAGCTAGTTCACTCCCGTCGCTCTCTTCGTCGTCCTCAACCTCGTAATCGACACCATCGCCTTCACCTCGTCTAAGCCTCAATCGTCGCCGTCCAACAACCCCCATGCTCCTCAGCCGCTCAATTGCTCCCCCTCCGTCCTCCACCGCCTCCGCTACCTCCACCTCTACAGATCCGAGATCCATCCGCCTTCCTCCGGTTCCTTTTTCCAACATTCTGCCCCAGATCCGGTGTTCATCTAGATTTAGAAAGGCGCGCGCGAGCGTCTACGGCATATCAAAGTCCGACGGTGGCCATGACCTGGCGTAGAAGAAGATAAGCAATCTGACGGCGGCCATGTCGTCGGCCTCCACCACCAAAAAGGAAAAAAGGGTTTTTTTTTTATCCAGATGCACCCACCACCACCCCTACCCAGATCAAGCCACCACCACCCCTACCCATGTTGTCGGCGACGGAGGCTCTCGGCGAGGATTCGACGGCGGATTTGAGGGAGAGAAGGGAGAGGCCGTAGGAGGAGACGAGGGATTTGAGGGAGAGAAGGGAGAGGCCGATGGCGGATTTGAGGATTTGTGTGTTTTTTCTTTTTTCTTTTTATAAATTCCATGTCAGCTTGGATACACGCCCCTTTACTCGCACATGTGCATTTGGATTGCACGCACTTTGCCACATCAGCGAATAGGTGTTTAATAGGTCTAAATTGTTAAGTTTAAGTGTTCAATAGGTCCAAACCAAAGGTAAGGTGTCCAAGTGACCAATTTGTACAAGTACAGGGGGCCGTATATGTTTTGAGCCACAAACAAACGGTTCATTCCACTTTTTGTCCCATAATGGAGGTTCTGGAGAATATGTCAGAAAATAAAATGTTATACATTTTTTTTTGGAATTTCCTTCACATTAATTATCATGGGGCCTTGAAGAAATGAGAGGTGCAAGGAAGTTGTAACATCAAAAGCAACCTATGTTCATTCATGTGTATGGTTCAGGGTTTTACCAAGAAAAATGATTACGGTGTTTGTTTTCTTTCTCTTTCACTAGTTGTTGAATTACCAAGAAACTGTGAAAGAGAGAGGGCGAAATTGAGAGCTGAGCTAAGGGCATGTGTATTGGTGAAACCCAAAAAAATATCCACTTTTTTCATTTCTCTCTCTTCCACATCATCTTATACTCTCTCAATCGCATTTCATGAAACTCATTTAAATATCAATGAAACCCATGAAACCCACTTTTCTACTTTTCTCATTTTCCAACAACCATTTATTTATCTATACACAATTACAACTATACTATTCATTTATTAATTTTAAATATTTCTTTAGCTAATTAAACAAATTACAATTTGGCTAATTTTATTATATTTTTGAGTTTTGGGTTTGTAAAAATATGTTTTAAATTTCAAAAAAAAATAAAATAAATTTTTTAATTTGCCAATAACGCAGTTTCCGACGATCATAATCTTCTCCGTCATCATTAAAAAAACCATAATATATTAATATCAAAAACAACATAAATCAAAACACATAACAAAATACATTAAATAAATTAACGAAACAACATACATGAAACAACATACATGAAACACTAACTCTTTCAAAATAGGATTGCTTGTATTTAATAGATATAATTAATTTAATGATAAGGTAGATACAATTAATTTTAAAATTGATGCAAATTAAAATCAATATATGTACTTATATATATTGCACCAATTTTCATCTTAATATATATAAAATTGCTGAAAAATAAATTAGATAAAAATTTATGAATCAAATATAATTTTGGGAAATTCTTTTTGGTGCCCTTAAGGTTTTGCCTTTTCCTTTTGGTGCCCAAGAAAAAAACTTATTCCTCTCGGTACCCCTGAGGTTTTGGCTTTTCCCGTTGATGCCCCTCTATGGTTCAAATTAGCTAATTTCAAGCTTACCATTATGTTCATCACCCTTAAATTAGTAGGATTCAACACTTAAAACACATAAATTCATAACCAAACTACATCAATTTGAAATTTTAAACATTCCTCTATTTTAAGGGGTTGTTTATAAAATTGTTTAAAAATTCAAATTGATGTAGTTTGGTTATGAATTTTGATGTTTTAATAGTCAAATCCTACTAATTTAAGGGTGATGAACATAATGGTAAGCTTGAAATTGGCTAATTTGAACTAGAGAGGGGCGTCAACGGGAAAAGCCAAAACCTTAGGGGTACCAAAAGGAATAAGTTTTTCTCTTGGGCACCAAAAGGAGAAGGCAAAAACTTAGGGACACCAAAAGGAATTTCCCTATAATTTTTATAAGTTAAAACCGTGAGTTATTTTAAAAAGTGATTAATATGTGTTTGTTTACCCATAATCAACCCAAAAAAATAATTTAATTTTAAAGTGAATCAAATATATACAAAATTGGTATCTATGGATAGATAAAAAAGTTATTACTTATAGTATAACTTATTTTTATTATTATTGATTTAAAATTGAGTAAAATAGACAAGTAAAATCATTAGTTTAATTAACCAAAAGTAGCCAAAAGGGAGCACCACATGGCACTCTCCAATTGCCCACCTTTGGCAAACAAGTCATGAGAAATGGGTTTCACCCAGTTTCGAATTCCGAAACTCATTTGGGCAATTTCACCTATTTTCTTTTTTTTTTTGTTTAAAATTTGTGTTAAACTAGGGTGATACCCATACGGATTTCGCCAATGTGGATGCTCTAAGGCCATCCGTATTGGGGGTTTCACCCCCAAATTTCATGTGAATTCACCCAAAAAAAAAGGAAAATGAAGTGAAACTTGTAATTGGATTTCGATTTAAGAAACCAAGAGAAGGGAGTTTCACCCTCCTATACTAGCCAATTTGTCCAATTAGAGAATGCCATGTGGCTTGTACTTTTGGTCAAAGTTGAGTAATTAAAATTAAGTTAGTATTTAGTAATTTTGGTTAATTTTTAATTAATAATAATAACAAAAAATTATACTATAATTCATAATTTTTTTTATTTATCCACAGACACCCATTTTGTATATCTTTGAATTATTTAAAAATTAAATTAGTTTTTTTGGGTTGGTGTATAATAAACAAACAAATATTTTAAAATTTAGTTCTTATAAAATTAAACTAGGTATATATATATATATACACATATATCCGTGTTATTGAAAAAATAGCCAAATTTAATTTTAATTTTTCTTGGAATTTAAAAAATATTTTTATAAAGATAAAACTCAAAAGTATAATAAAATTAACCAAATTATAATTTGTTAAAATTAATGTGTCATGTTTAATTAGATAAAGAAATATTTAAAATTAATAAATGAAGAGTATAATTGTAATTGTGTATAGAGAAATAAATGATTGTTGGGAAGTGAGAAAAGTAGAAAAGTGAGTTTCATTGATATTTAAGTGAGTTTCATGAAATGAAATTTGGAGAGTGTAAGATGATGTGGAAGGCAGAGAAATGAGAAAAATAGGTGTTTTTTTGGATTTCATGAGTTTCGCGGGTTTCATTGATAACTATGGCCTAACTCACAACAAACGGATCTCATCTCCATAATTCCTTTATTTCTTTTCATCTTTTTATACTTGTTTTGGACGAAAAATGCTCAATGTATTCAAACATGTTCAATGAGGGCCACAATCAAAATTATAAGAAAGAATGATGAGAATGGATAAAAAAATATCGGTAACGAAATGATAGATTTTATTTTATCGCAGATAAGATACAATCGAATAGATATACCTTCTCATTTTTATGATTCGATTCGAAGAGTCTGATCCGTCAAATAGGATAAGATTACCAAAGCTAGGGTTTTTCCCTTATATTTCCCAAGGTGGATGATGTTCATGTTTTTAGTATATTTTTAGGTTTTTTTCTTAGGTTGTTTAGTTTAGTTTTAGTGAGTTTTAGTGTTGTTTTGTGTGTTTTTGGATAAGTTTGCATATTTTGTGAAAAGTATGGAAGCTACTCCGTTTTTGTGTTTTTCATAGGTTTTTGAAGCAGAAGGGAGCATTTTGACAGGATCTAGAGCCCGGTGGTTGATGGTGGAATGCGTGGAAGAAAGGGAAGAAGTATACGTCTTGAAGATTCCGTTGAAGTCCAAAGAGAAGCTATGAAGAGTGTACAAAAACCCAAAACAGAGAGCTCGTTACCGACATGTGAGGGTCGGACCGAGCTGAGTAGCAGGATTTTGTTCGAGGAATTCAGCAAGAGTCTACCGACCCTATGCAGGTCGTTACCGAGGTGGCCTGTGTCGGTAGGCGGCGCCGACTTTCAGAAAATTTATCTTTTATCTTGTAATCTTTTTAGTTAGGAAAGTTTCTATCTTTTAGGACCCTTGCTAGATAGTTTCTTTTAGTATAAATACCCTGTTTTAATTCAAGTTTAGGAGAACTCGTTAGTTTTGGAAAAGTTCGGAATTTTGGAGAGGGATTGGTGACTTCGACTGGTTCGGATCGAGAGAGAAAGAGTCGAGAGTTCGAGCTTGTTGTTTTCTTTTGTTCATTGATTTCGAGCTTGATTGTGTTTGAAAGACTAGATTTTTATAGTTGAAGCAAGTTTTCTTTCAATGTTTTCATTCAATCTTGTTGTTTATTTTATTTCAATCATGGGTGAGTAGTTTACTTTTCTAGGATCGGGGTTGAAACCCGACATAGTTATGCATGGTTGAATAAATGTGTTGAATGTTTGAATGCCTTTTATCTTTTTAAACTACTTGTTTTGTGCTAATACTTAGACGAAAGTCGAAGTAATTTGAGTTTATCACTTGATCGAAGGAGAAAGTAGTGAACTTGAATGTTGATATTGTTCGATAACGAAAGTTTTGAGCTTTGGATTCAAAATAAGTAGGAAGTGAATTGATTTATGAAAATTGATTGATTTACTTGTTTAGGTCAACGAAAGTTGATGTATTTATCTTTAAAGCATGATATTTATCCTTCATACTAGTTCATATGCATGATTATGTTGTGGTAAACCTTTATCCTAGTTGTTTTTGCATTTGAATTACCCTAGTTTTTACTTACGTACAGACTCGTTACCGAGGCACACATGTCGGTACCGAGCTTGCAGTTGATTCGTCTTGTTTGCTTAGTTTTAGTAGAAACCCAGCGTCGTTACCGGCCTTGACAAGGTCGGTACTGAGGGCTGCCGTAGCCTTGTTTGTTCCTATTTTGCTTTATTTTCTTGCTTTCGTTTTTTAGTAATCAAACAACCTTGCTTCTCGTGGACGATTTTAACTTCGCTATACTCAGCGGGGTCTTGACTACAAATTTTATTTCTTGTTAAGTAAATCCCTATCAACAGTGGGTCGGAAACTATCCATAGCTCAACCTCTACCATGAGATCCCCGACACGACCATCATGGTCATCTTCCATTCCGCCTTCTCCGGGGTCTTCCAATAGTCTCGTTGACTGAATCCCTTGGTGTTGATCACTGTTTGCTTATCTTTATTGATTCAACTTATGGGCCTTTGCCATTTATTCCTTTGCTTGGTTGGTCGATTGCTCTTTATTGGGCTTCTGCGACAGGGTAGAGATACGAGCCTAACAATACCCCTAAAATCTAATTGTATTCTAGGTGGGGGAATGGGATTATATTTGTTGCTCAAGTGTTGACATGACACATGACACGTGGGTTCTTGAGAGCCTTTTGATCTTTCTTGGGGAGACGTAGGGTTTTAATTTGGTGTAATTACCATGCAATTTACTCAGACCTTTCACTTCTCCTTCTATATAATTGGAAAGGTAAATCTTCCTTTTCTCCCACTTTTTACTTTCTTTCTCTTTCCTCTTCTTCTAATCATGGTGAAAGCTAAGATCGTTGCTAACTCTGGATTTGAGCCATCTTACTCGTTGGACGTTTAAGACTGCGATGCATGCTCCATCACTCAAAAAGAGGTCGATGATATCATTCGCCACCACGGCTTGCCAGAGGGGATTGTGTGACACTATAAAGAGGTGAAATCCCTCGACTAGATCAGGCAGGGGTAGGTTTGTTGTTTGGAGTATCCTTTTACTCTTGGGGAAATTTCCCTTTCACTCCTATCCTAAGTTTTCTCACTGCCCTAAAAGTTTAACATGTCCAACTTCTTCCCACAACCTGGAAGATCCTATTTCGCATCAATGAGTTGGTTTCCGAGAAAGGGATTGAGTTCTTAGTCTTAGACCCGGTCGAATTACCCTCCATGCGAGGGATGCCAAAAACCCCTTGATTCCAAAGGAAAAGGTTAATGATAAGGATTGGGCCTCCCGTTTCTTCTTCGTAGAACTCGCGTCTCTGGGTGAACAACATCGATCCCTGTTTGTCAATCACTGGAATCTTAAGCGTGAGAGTTTCCTTTTTCTTTGTCTAAATTGTTTGATTAATTAAACTTTTAACCTTTCTCTCACACTGATCTCCTTTTCAATGCCTCAAGACTTGGACCTAGGATTATGAGGAATGAAGCTTGCTTGCGCTTGTTTGACATTCTTGTCGAAGGGAGAGTGTTCAAAAAAATGGTTGAACAATGACTAGAAGGAGAGACGAGAAGCGAAACTAATCGTCCTTCCAAGAATCTAACTTTGGAAGAGGAACTAGAGTCGGGTGCGACGGAGAAGACAGTGGAAGATGAGAATCTCGCCCTAGCCGCCAAGTCGAAACCTCCACAAGCGCCACATATGTGATCTTCGGGTAACTCTATGATCTAGTTTTATCTTTATCTTGCTTTTTGAGAATTGCAGATTTCTTGAAGGACTTTGACCGTGTCATTTAGATTTGTCAAGGAATCGCGTTTTACACCCTGGTCCTACTATATCGTTGACTACCATGATACCGCGCAAGCAGTAGTCATGTGATTGGAAGCCTCCCATGGACGCGAAGGTCAAGACTGAAGTGGTATCTAATGTGTTCTTCACTTGGATGAATGCTCCTTTAGCATATGTCGACAACACTATCTCTCTGGCGGTGTGCTTCACTTCGCCATTGAATTTGACAAGGGTGGTGGGTTGTCCATCCACACCTACCTCGCTCAACCCCATTTCCTTTAGGATGTCAGGGTCATCAAATTTGTGGAACTACCCAAACCTATTAACACCTTTTCTACCAACACATTCCCGAAAGAATGGGAAATGACAAGACTATTGTGGTGTGGTCTTTCTAGACTCTCGACATCGGAATCATCGAAGGTGATTGTCGCACCGTTGCTTTCCTTTTTCGCTTGGTCCATGGGCATCGACCGATTAAAGGCGCCTTCTTTAGCATGGCGTTTAGTTGCCGAGTAAGTGAGACTGCAAATGTTCGATCCCCTAGATATTACATTCACCACCTAGGCTGAGATAGGAGACGATGGCTTTTATAGCAGCATTTGCAACTTCTTGCGAGACTTTAGCGTTCATGGACTTTTGCTATTCTTCCCCGAGAGACTTGGAACGCTACCTCTTTCCTCACGTCATACACTCACCAGTTATATGACTATAGTCATCGTGGAAATCACACCACTTGGTCATGTCCCGATTGAGGGTGAGGTTTTTCATTTCTCTTCGGCCACCTAATTGCCTTCCCCAGCTTCATTAGGGTTTTTACGACGTTTGCTAGGGATATAACCAAGTTAAATGCATCGATCATAGGTGGTGATAGCTTGGCTATCTTAGGGTTTACGGGTTTCGTATTGGTGACGTTCACTCTCACGGGTCTTGGTGAGGTCAAGCATAGGGTTGATTCTGGTGATCACTCTATTGCTCGACCATCATCTTATATTCCACTAGGTCCCATACACCTGTTTGGTTTCTCAACTTCAAATATTCTTCAAGACGAACTTAGGCGAGAGCCTTCTTTTGGACGTCTTCGAAACTCACACAAGGGTACTTAGTCAACTCCTTGTACATGTCTCCTTCTTGGAATACCCCTTGCGGAAAGGCTTCGATGGTGGTGACACATCACAATGTAGGATGAGGTCCTTCTCTCGGTTGAATATGTCCAAATATTCTCGAATGGGCTCATCCGATCTCTTCATGATCTGGTATTGGTCTTGTTAAGGCCGTTCCAAATCCTTTGCACATTAGCGCTTCTTGGGAATTGTATGGGACCGCACTTCTCAGTATCTTTTGTTTGAAGATGGCGATGTGCTCGTTGGGGTCACCTATACCATTGTAAGCGATTATGAATGGAATGGAGAATTTATTTAGTATTTCCTCCCTTGCTATGGAGGGAGCGAAATGAGACTCATCATAACCGTCAATGGACTCCCTCTCGACGGGTCAATGTACTTGTGGTATTCTGGCCATCTATCGTGCGGATACTCAAATTATTCAAACGTCCTCAACGAGGGCCACAATTGAAGTTCTAAGAAAGAATGATGAGAATGTATAAACAAAATTCAACACACTAAATCCATGGAAAATAATTTAGGCATGGCTACACTTATGTGTAAACAACATTTTTTAACAAAAATCTACATATTTACCATGGAATAACTAATTTACACATATTTCAAGATAAAAAACAGTAAGCCTAGCTAAAAAGTACAATAATTTTTACACATTATTCCATTACAAAAACTCATATGGCACAACATCTTATAGAAAAAACTCTATTCACATATCTTGAAAAGGAGCACGTAATTAATTAAAATTTAACATTCGAAACTAGTCTCTTAAGCAATAAGCATAAAATTGAAAATTACAATCCAATCAGTAGCCATGAGAATTGAGAACTCCTCCCACCCAATCTTGGATTCAACAGGTTCTAACCAAGTCAGACGAAGGCAATCCGCGTGTGAACCCGTAAGTCAACAGATGAACCAAGCGAGGCAGAGGAAAAACCGCTTTCTTGGGCAAATGAATATGGACCGTCCGATCATTGCCCTGATCTTGTTGAGGGTCGTAGATCTGCGGCGTGATCAACAATTGTGGCGCCACTTCCTCCACCCAGCTCGGCGTACTTTTAGATGCCATGATAATTTTATTACAAATTGAGATACTACTATAAATAGAGGAGAGAGATCCTTGGGAGGCAAGAAAAAAAGGAGAGGCGTCTTGGATTTTGATTACTGATCAATCGTGACTTTACTACTCCATTATTCATTCAATAGTAGTATAGTACTATATTCTATGCATAAATATTACTATAATTTTTAATGAGTTTATTATTATATACATATATATAGAATTGCTTGAATTGGTGTATGATCTTAGGATATGGTTCGGCAGCGTAGAAGAAGATAATGCTTTCATCCTATATAATTGAAAACTAAAATCAGGACAAGTCTTTATGATGTTGAAATTTGGGATTGTTGGATTTTAGGAATGACTTAGTTTTGCTTGTCAGATTACTATTTTTTTGTTTTATGAATTATATTTTTCTACTTTATTTTTGCTTAGCATGTAAGAAATTTGACTCATAATTTTATTTATTGTTTCACTCACCAATAAAGTTGGGTAGATTATATTACATTCATACGAATGATACGATTCTCTCTCCACCTAACCTACTAGATAATCCATCTAATATAATTACTAATTAGTGGTGTACGGATATTATAGAGAAAAATCTTACCCAAGTAAGCTTTGAGAATAAGTAGTCTTAGTTCTCATACGTCGAGGCACTATAAAAAAAGGCAAAAATCGCAAAAGTAGTCGCTAAAAAGCACTTTTGACCATGTATGCTCTCCATATATGGTCATTAATATTTTTTTTATAGTAAACGGGGACCTGTTAACAACCTGATACTTGACGGGAATTCCCAACCGCACCCCATTCCCCGCGGGGATTGAACGGGGACGGGGCACCGGGGCGGGGATGGGGGGCATAATAGTATGTCGGGGATGAGGGCGGGGAATCCCTAGTCCTAGCTAAGAGCTAACGACCACTTGGTCACCGTATCATGGCCAAATTTGGCGACCATGTGGTCGCTATTTAGCGAACACTTGGTCGTTGGTTCTTAGCTAGGACGTGATGACTAAGTGGTCTCTATTCATTGACCATATGGTTTCCAATTAGCCACCACTTGACCGCCAATCGCATAAAATAGACACCCGATCCTTACCTTTTACTGAGCTAAAGCACACGATCGTGCCCTATTGGGTGCACAATATGTGTGAATTTAGCGACCAAGTGGTCGCCAAATATATCTAATAAAAAATAAAATAATAATTACATATATTATTGGTATTTCCTTGTTCAAATGCATAACTTCTTCAGACTTAAGCTCGTAACACGTGACGTCCCTAAAGAACGCACTTAGTTGATCAATGGGCATCCAAACTTTGTCATCAAGAAATCCTCGAAAAGAAACATGCAATAACCTTTGCATGAACATGTGACTATCATGGCTCTTCATCCCAAAAAGTCTAAGCTTGTGCAAGTCAATGCAACGACTCAAATTGGAACATAGCCATTCGCGAATTTTACGGATATCCACCACTTAATAAGCACTTGCTTTTCATGACGATCTAGAGCTCCTCCTCGTCGGGTTCCAACTCCGGTCACTTGCACAATTCCTTTATATCCTTTCTTGCCGACCACTTGTCTTTTGACTTCCTCGGAACATCAAAAATGGTGAAAAATACATTATCGAAGATATTCTTTTCAATGTGCATGACATCTAAATTATGTCTTACCAGCAGACTTGCCCAATAAGGTATGTCCCAGAAAATGTTTTTCTTCTTCCAACCCGAACCTCTACTTACTGTGGTGTTGTGCTCATTGGCTCCTACTTCAATTATCTTCATCAACCCCATATTGTCAATCTGGTCTAATATCTCGTACCCGTCATGGAGTACCGGGAGAGCATGGTGTTCCCTTTTAACCTTCTTGAAATCGATCCTATTGTTTCAAAAGCATGATCAGATTGTGTAAACCTCTTGTGACAATTGAACCAGCACATTTTGCGTCCATGGGTTAGATAAAATGAATATGTGTCCTCCATCCACTAAGGACAAGCATATCCCAGAAATGCTCTATCCTACACTAGCATATATCGGGTCTACGCATTAAATTTAACAAATCTCATATATATATGATTATATATTGACCATATATTCAAACATATATACAACAACATACCAGACAACATAGAATATGTCGAGAAGTCATTAATAGTTCATAGTACAACAACATACTACGCATTGTATGTGCATACCCTATTAAGCCACAAACTCTTGAGCTCGGCTATCAACGACTGCAAGTAGACATCCAACTTTTGCTTCAGACTCTTCAACCCATGTACAATAACCGTCAAAAACATAACCTCTTCTCATATACATATTGACGAAAGAAGGTTGTAGGGTGTCGGAATCACATGCTAAGATGAGTATTGCCACCCGGACGACCCGAACGGATTGAAACCGTCCGTGCACAACCTAGTGTCATATTTCGTGTTTCTGCTGCAAAATCTGGCCACACTACATTGAAATGCCTCCATGCTTCTACATTTGATGGATGTTGCATCACCCCATCTGGTACGTGCTTTGCATGCCATCTCGTGTGTTTGGCAGTCACCACCGATGCGTATAACATCTGTAACCGTGGAGTTATTAACAAGTACAACATACGAGAATAGGGAATTAGCTTTTTCTTTCCTTGCCTCCATCTAGGATAGTCACATATCTTGCAAGCCACGTATTCTGCATTTGCACCCTAGTATATCATGCAAGTGTTTGGGCAAGAATATATGGCCTCGTACGGAAGACCGAGACCCTCAACCAGTTTTTTCATGTCGTAAAATGTGGCTGCTAATGTTGTCTTCAGGTGAGATACGCATCCGCAGAAATATGAAATCATGTTGTATTCGCGCTTCGTCATCCTTAACTTTAACATGAGGCTAAGTAGCTCAATCGCCGCCTCCAACTATGTCATTACATCCCAGCGACAACTACCTATTTGCGGCCAACATCATGACGTACATATGTTGTGCATTGGGATTGGGAGCTTCATGATAATACTGCTCCCCTCATGCCTTATATCCTCATTCTAGATGGGATCATCAATGTAATGAGCTCGGGCATTAAAACCATCATAGACCATCTATTGTATTCGATTATCATACCTAGATTTGTTGACAATGCTGGATTAGTACTACTACAACCTTCATTCTGTCGAAAATCAGCCAACAATGCGACAAACATTTCATTTGTCTCCCCGTGCGAAACCCACTAGTAATAGTGAGGAACAAAATCATCCTTAATAAGATGATAATGCAAATCATCTACTGAAATCAGTTTTTTATTCTTGCACCTCCGAGACAACACCTTAATTCGCACGGGTTATAGGTCGACATAGATTTGTAGAACTCAAAAAATTGAGCAAGGCCAACAATAAAATGGTCATTCAAAAAACCATATATATTACACAAATACATCCATTCACGCATTTTACCTTTTTGTAATTGAATATAAGACTATAAATAATTTTCAAGCAATATTTGGCGACCATGTGGTCGCTATACTGGACTTGGCGACCACATGGTTGCCAAAGGCAAAATGAAGAATAATTTACACTTAGGAACAATAGACCTTAATATCAATTACTTATGTACTTTTTAGCACCATCTGGTTGCTAATTAACGATAATATGCTTACCCAATACAAACAAAAATTTCAACCATTTGCTATACTATATGAATTTCAACCATTCTACCAACAATATGTGAGTATAAGTATATCCTCACGAAATTAAATGAAAAAGTTTTAAATACATACTTGAAATAGAGCTATCAGCAAAATGACGGAATTCCTCCCTTTAAGCAGTTGAGATTTGTAAATGCTTCTTTCTTCCTTTAGTGAATTTTTTTTGTAGAGAGCTATGTATGAGGTTGTGTGAATGTGGCGGTATGAGAATGAAGATTTACAAAGCTAGCTACAGACGATGAGATGGTGGCAATTTTACCAACTACTGTATTTAGCGACCAAGTAGTCGCCAAATATGCAGGATGTTGCTCGCCAAAATTGATGTTTTGGCGCAAGACGTTAGTGACCATTTGGTCGTTGTTATTAGCGACCAAGTGGTCGCGATTTTCATGACCCGTGTTAGCGACATTTTGGTCGCGGATTATAGAGACCACATTGTCGCTAACGTTTGGTGTCAAAATTGCCCCCGCAATGTTAGTGACCAAATAGGCTCCGCGACCACGTGGTCGCTAATGATTTTTTTTATTTTTTTAGGTTTTGGCGACCATTTCGTGACCACTTGGTCGCTAATTAGCGACCATCTGAAGTGGTCGCTAAAATATAGTTGCTAAATCTATAAAATGTTGTAGTGAGGTTTTATGAAATTATTGTATTATTTATTTGTATTTGTAAAATTTTGATTAAATTGATATAAGCAAGAATATTGTTAAAAAACTTTACATATCTTATCTTCAAAATACTACTGTATTATTTTAAAAAATAATTAATAAAAATATAATTAGGCAATGATATTTTAAAAAAAAACAATACATATCTTATCTAAAAAAACTATCGTATCCAAAAATCAAACTAACATACTGTAAATACAACTAATTAAAAATAATTCAATTAAATTTCAACCAATTAGATTGATTTTAAAAAAATGGATAATATGGTTCAATGTGGGACCGTTTTATATATTATTTTAACATTCACTTTAGTATATAGTAATAATTGATCATGGCCTTGCTAGTTTCTACACTTTTACAACAATTTTTTTAAATAAATTGTTTTATTTGCCTTAAAAAAATGAAGATTCATTACTTTAAATAAAAAAATATAAATTAATTTTACCATAGAATTATAGTAATTATTGATTTTTGGTGGTTCAACTCACCATGTCAGCATTGGGCACCTCATTCTAATCCATGAAACTTAAAAGAGTCCCTAGTCTAGCTCGGGGCTTATTTAGTTATAACCTAATATTCTTTCTAAGAAATCCTAAAGGGGCAATTATGAATGGGAGAATTGGGGGGGGGGGGTAGGTGGGTGGTTTAGATGTTTTATGTGTAATATTGTTAACTGTAAGGTTTTCATGGTGAAACTTTGGGGCATTATCCCCAAGAAGAATGGATCAAACTTGATTCTAACCTGTGCTTGTTTGGCCATCCTAGCTTCTACGAGGATGCTAGCCTTTTAAAACCACCAGCATTAGGGCCCTGATGCTGAGATTTTCCTCTGCCTTGCGTAATCTAGGTGGAGTCCTCCACCGTGACCTCCATTTTGTAAGCGGCATCGACATATTGCTCTACATCGAGAGGTTACATTGTACCGTCTGTAATATCCGCAATATTCCAAGGTTTTTAAAACCATTATAATATAATTTTTATAATCCTTTTCTCTATAAAAAGAGAATTTAAATAAATAAAGTCAAGTGTGTTTTATAAAGGATTATGAAGGAATAAAAGCATTTAAATAACAATAATGCTTTATAAATTTTCGAATCTTATTAAATCCAAAAGTATGTCTTATGATTTTATAAAGACTTTTCCTTGCTTAGTATAATGATAGAATAAAAAGTTAAGGGAAAAAGTAATATTTTAATAAATTAAATAAAGTTATTACTTGGTTTTCAAGAATGATAAGGAATAATATTAAAATGAGGATTTTTAAGGAATAAAAGGATATTACAATATTTAAAATAATAATACCCTTGTCGGATCTCAACCAACCTCATCTTAGTTGGTGCTCCAGATAGGGGGGTGGCCCGAAAGCGCTTAAGTACCCGTCCACCTTAGACAAGCCCAACTAAGTATTTAGATTAGAAAGGCGATCTTTTCAAGAACCGGGAGCCGGATGGTCTTCCAAGCAAGTTATACTAATCCGACCCGGTTTTGGTTTCTTTTAAATGTGCTTTGACACTTATGTCGTGATAAAGCTTTCACTTACGTTAACTTGTTTTAAGAGTGTGGGGGGCCCTGCATAGGCCCGGTCCACTGACAGGAACAAAGTTCCGGCACTTAGCTAGAGTGCATGCATCCCTCCGTTGCGTAGGAGCGGACATGGATCATGATCGAAAAGTCGTAATTTAGGCATGGTGGCAATACGACTTATTTGGTTATATAGAGGTGTCGGGTTAGTCCATCACCCCTTACTATTTCATCCAAATCGATCTCGAAAAGAGATCGTAAACAATCAAGGTCACAATCAAGACTAGCATAATAGTCCTATTGAATATTAAATAGAGGAATAACGTTAACAAGTGGGTCGTTATTTCTAATAGTCGATATTCCTAGATTCGTTTATTATTAGCAAACAAGTTGTTTCTAACATCGAGAATTTTCACGAAATGATATAACGAGGCTTAAAGGAGAAATTCCACTTGCTTAGTCTCCTTAGACTAATTCCACTATTCCCTTATTTTTGCCTGGTATTTCTCGCCCTTCGCGATAAATGCCAGACTGTAGGAAGTCACACGGAAGTGTTGAAGACGATGTCTAGAAGGCCCAAGAAGTGTTATGCAAGGATCGAAGGTCAAGGCAAGACGACGTTGAAGGAAGGAAGGAAGGAATTTTCATAAGAGTAAATTAAAGCATTTCGAAGATAGTGCACCAACTCTTCTATTTTAAACCAAGCAAATCATCATCACATGAGTTGTCTTGGATAAATATACTTGTAATTTCAACACATCATTTCAACCCTTTTTATATGGGCTTCATTTTCCGCTGCTACATCATTTGTAAAACGACTCCCATTTTAATGAACGACAGTTGTTATCAATAAATAAAATTCCGCTTTTAGTCAATTTCATCTTTAATTACCTATAAGTCTCATTCGTGAGGATCCGTTTATTTATGTAACGTTTATGCCAATTTCCGCATTTCTATAAGTTTTAATATCATTATAAAGCCTTGGGTGACTTTGGACGGTAAAGTCCGAGGTCACTGGCGGTAATACCCAGTGTTGCAAAATAGGGGTGTTACACCGTCCATAGTTTTTTGTTTTGGCCCATCCACTCATGGAATCGATCATCATATTTTCTAAGCTTCATTGGACACCTCAGATCTTATGTATTGCAATAGGTGGTCGAACTTGGTTGCCATCTTCGGGATTCTTAGTCCCTTGATTTATTGAAGAACTTGTTTAGCTTTTTGTCCCTCATGAAAAAAGAGAAGAAATGACCCATCCCAATTCAGCACGGGATGTTCGGATCGCTTAGAGGTTTCCCACCATTTGTTGGCTCCTTCCTTGAGCTGCAACGTGGCAATATCCACATTCTCTGCTTCGATGCAAGCGGCGTTGCTTAGAAATCTTTCAATGTTGGTGAACTAGTACAAATTTGGACAGGTTCGTGGTGCCATCATATGAATCTGGCCTCATAGACGAGAAGGTTTTGAGTGCTTGAAAAAGCTTGAAACATCAGTAGTGTTACGGGTGTTCTCCACCCTTACATTTCCAAATATGCCTAAGACATTATGGGTGGACGATGGGATTGCCCCTTGCATCGTTTACAAAATCAAAATTTTCAACGCTTCCACAATTGCAACGTTGAAATCTATCGAAGAGCTAGGGGCTGTTGGCGGTTAGTTTCTCCAATTAAGGTTAGGAGTCTCGAATTCATCGCTCATTGCATTAGTTTGGAAATTGAAGTACGCTTTTTTGGAACTCTTGGGGTACTATTCAGAACGATTTTAGGTGCTTCTTGTGTTAACCATCTAAAGTATCAACAATTGTTTCCAAATAAGTAACAATACCTTGCAAACAACTTGAAGATGAAATAAAAACTTTATTGAGATACTGTAATACTCGGATTCGTTTCTCCCTTAGGATCGGGAAAATGGGTTTCTTGTTTGGCAAGCAAGTAGGATTCCTTGCACCATAAATAAAAATTCAAACGAATACATAACCCTATTAGTTAACAAATTGTTTGCCATAGACTGAGCCAATACATTACGTTCTAATCAATATATATTATCTTGATTTAGATCAATATATTATCCTAACTAATTATATCTTCTACCCCTAAATTCCTATCTTTTACGCCTCCATCTTGGACCTCCGTACCGAACAAGTTATAACCCGAGATCCCCTCCGATTCGTTTTTTTGTTCTTCTCGTTCGAGTATAATATCAAAACAGCTCCTCGTTTTTTTCTCTTTCGCGATCGATCGTCGTGGTGCTCACCACCGCAAGACAACTTCTTTGCCTCTTGTCAATCCGCTCAAGCGATTAGGCAGGGGCGTTCTCCATCGTCCTCAACCAGCGTGGTTGACATCGGCTTCGCGTTTTCCGGGGACTCGCCAACTCGTCTTTTTTTTCGGTGAGAATTGAATCCTTCGTTCCCCTGTTCACCTTCAAACGACAACTTTAAGGTCGATTTTAATTCATTGATCTCCTTTTGTTCTCCGAATCAATCTTGTCAATTCGCCTATAGGATTAGACGCTAGTGGGAGAGGCCGACAAGATCGTCGGATTTCGCCGCCGGTATCGATCGAACGACCACTGGTGAGTTCTCCTTCCCTGTTTCTTCTTCGGTTTAGTTAGTGAGTCGTCGGAGGGTAGAGTCCGGGGTAAGGGGGCTTTAGGCGACCCCGCATATTCAGATCTGGGCGGACCGTAGTTGGCAGCGTCGACCAGGGGAAGCCGCCGGTGTCCTTGCGGGGCGAAGGGAGGTCGGGCTTGTGCGTTGCCAGTCGAAGAAGGAGGGGCGGGAGTCCGGTTCGTGTTCGCAGGAACGCCGGCGAAGTTGAGTCATCGGGTTCTCTAGGTTGAAGATGAGAAGGGGTGGGTCCCGCGTTGGAAGTCAAAGAGAAAGTATAAACTTTGGGTTGGGCTATGCTCTGGCACCGCTCATGTTTAAATTGCTTTGAGTATTTGCGTTGATGGTGGGTTGGGCTTTTAATTTTTGTCAGGTGGGGTGCGTTAGATTTGGGCTAGGTGTTATTGTTGGTCATAATGTTTAAATAATACTAACTAGCAATAAATTCTTGTTAACTAAGTTAATGTTAGTCGATATCACGTGTAGTTCTGGGCTTTGGTTGGGTTGTTTTGTTAGGATAGGAATAATGGAAAATAGTAGCAAAGCTCCCTTTTATATTATGTTATTATACATATCCATATAAGCTCGATTACGTTCCGGGGTTTAAGTTTTAGTGTGTCACCTTAATCGGATTACCTTGGTTCGGCTCGTACTTGGGCTAATCTCCTATTATATAAATGCTTTAGGGAATTGTTTCCGCTCGCGTTCTTGATTTCCGTCTTCTTCAAGGATCCTTCGCTTTGAGGTAAGTCGTTTTTCGACTTGCTCAGTTCTTCTCTACCTTGTTAGATTGCGTATCGTTATTGTAGGGCGGGTTTTGGGAACTAGTCCCGAATACCTTTTTAAATTGTTTTGAGCTTCTTGAATTGTTGTGTGCGTAAAATGGTTTTGAATGTATTTTATCGGAAGATATTTTCTTGGAAACGTTTTCTCTGTGTTGGTACCGTTTCCGACACGGCCCATCGTAGCTGGCGTTGAGGAAGAGTTGGCTACGTTGACCTGTGTGACAGGGAAACCGTGCCCCTTCAAAACGAAAATTATTATCTGTGTGTTTTGGCAAGTGGTCCAGTGGAGGCTTAGCCGGGGTTTCGAAGGGAGATTGTGAAGTGGAGTGAGAGGGCCTGCCTCTGCACTCGGCGCGGTGATGAGCGCCTTGGAAGTCGGATTGTGAGATGGAGGAATTGCATTATTATGAGGTTGTAACTGTAAATGTGTATATGGCTACGTGTGACTGATTATAACTAATTTAGGTATTGGCCTGTAGAGATATGATTGCGATTGTGGATTTGTATGCTGACTTTAGAAATGTTTTCAAACGTTCTGCAATTTCCGTATTCTCTCTAACTTGATAGATTAGAAGCTGACCCTTCGGGGAATATTTTTCAGTTCCAGGTATGAATCAGGGAGCCGTGCAAGAATCGAGGCCAGATGGAGGGCCGGAGCGTTAGAGAGCGCGTGTCATAGTGGGATGGGTTTTTACGTTAGTTTATTTATGATTTTCTAGGATAATGTTTTTACTATTATGTTAGAGTTGGTATTATGACTTGTCTTCTGTTTTCATCGAATGATTTTATTGTTTGTGATGATACGTCAGATTCTGGATATTTATATTTAGGTTTTCGGGAATTCATGCATAACTACGTTTTCTATATTTTTTATTAAAAGAAAGGTTGGATGTTTTATTTTGTTTCTCGTCGTGCCTGCGTTGCAAGATCCTAAAGTGTAGTTGTCAACCTATTTAATAGTACCTAGTAAGGTCTATTTCTTAGTAGCGCCCCGTCGGAAGTCGGGGTTGTGAAACCTTGATATTTAGTTTCCTTTCTATTAAGTTTCGGGACGAAACTTTTTAAGGAGGGTAGTATGTAATACTCGGATTCGTTTTTCCCTTAGGATCGGGAAAATGGGTTTCTTGTTTGGCAAGCAAGTAGGATTCCTTGCACCATAAATAAAAATTTAAACGAATACATAACCCTATTAGTTAACAAATTGTTTGCCATAGACTAAGCCAATACATTACGTTCTAATCAATATATTATCTTGATTTAGATCAATATATTATCCTAACTAATTATATCTTCTACCCCTAAATTCCTATCTTTTACGCCTCCATCTTGGACCTTCGTACCGAACAAGTTATAACCCGAGATCCCCTCCGATTCGTTTTTTTGTTCTTCTCGTTCGAGTAAAATATCAAAACAGCTCCTCGTTTTTTTTCTCTTTCGCGATCGATCGTCGTGGTGCTCACCACCGCAAGACGACTCTTGCCTCTCGTCAATCCGCTCAAGCGATTAGGCAGGGGCGTTCTCTATCGTCCTCAACCAGCGTGGTTGACATCGGCTTCGCGTTTTCCGGGGACTCACCAATTCGTCTTTTTTTTCGGTGAGAATTGAATCCTTCGTTCCCCTGTTCACCTTCAAACGACAACTTTAAGGTTCGATTTTAATTCATTGATCTCCTTGTGTTCTCCGAATCAATCTTTTCAATTCGCCTATAGGATTAGACGCTAGTGGGAGAGGCCGACAAGATCGTCGGATTTCGCCGCCGGTATCGATCGAACGACCACTGGTGAGTTCTCCTTCCCTATTTCTTCTTCGGTTTGGTTAGTGAGTCGTCGGAGGGTAGAGTCCGGGGTAAGGGGGCTTTAGGTGACCCCGCATATTCGGATCAGGGCGGACCGTAGTTTGTAGCGTCGACCAGGGGAAGCCGCCTTTGGTGTCCACGGTGGGTGGGCGAAACCGCCGGTGTCCTTGCGGGGCGAAGGGAGGTCGGGCTGGTGCGTTGCCAGTCGAAGAAGGAGGGGTGGGAGTCCGGTTCGCGGTTCGCAGGAACGCCGACGAAGTTGAGTCATCGGGTTCTCTAGGTTGAAGATGAGAAGGGGTGGGTCCCGTGTTGGAAGTCAAAGAGAAAGTATAAACTTTGGGTTGGGCTATGCTCTGGCACCGCTCATGTTTAAATTGCTTTGAGTATTTGCGTAGATGGTGGGTTGGGCTTTTAATTTTTTTCAGGTGGGCTGCGTTAGATTTGGGCTAGGTGTTAATGTTGGTCATAAGGTTTAAATAATACTAACTAGCAATAAATTCTTGTTAACTAAGTTAATGTTAGTCGATATCACGTGTAGTTCTGGGCTTTGGTTGGGTTGTTTTTTTAGGATAGGAATAATGGAAAATAGTAGCAAAGCTCCCTTTTATATTATGTTATTATACATATCCATATAAGCTCGATTACGTTCGGGGGTTTAAGTTTTAGTGTGTCACCTTAATCGGATTACCTTGGTTCGGCTCGTACTTGGGCTAATCTCCTATTATATAAATGCTTTAGGGAATTGTTTCCGCTCGCGTTCTTGATTTCCGTCTTCTTCAAGGATCCTTCGCTTCGAGGTAAGTCGTTTTTCGACTTGCTCGGTTCTTCTCTACCTTGTTAGATTGCGTATCGTTATTGTAGGGCGGGTTTTGGGAACTAGTCTCGAATACCTTTTTAAATTGTTTTGAGCTTCTTGAATTGTTGTGTGCGTAAAATGGTTTTGAATGTATTTTATCGAAAGATATTTTCTTGGAAACGTTTTCTCTGTGTTGGTACCGTTTCCGACACGGCCCATCGTAGCTGGCGTTGAGGAAGAGTTGGCTACGTTGACCCGTGTGACAGGGAAACCGTGCCCCTTCAAAACGAAAATTATTATCTGTGTGTTTTGGCAAGTGGTCCAGTGGAGGCTTAGCCGGGGTTTCGAAGGGAGATTGTGAAGTGGAGTGAGAGGGCCTGCCTCTGCACTCGGCGCGGTGATGAGCGCCTTGGAAGTCGGATTGTGAGATGGAGGAATTGCATTATTATGAGGTTGTAACTGTAAATGTGTATATGGCTACGTGTGACTGATTATAACTAATTTAGGTATTGGCCTGTAGAGATATGATTGCGATTGTGGATTTGTATGCTGACTTTAGAAATGTATTCAAACGTTCTGGAATTTCCATATTCTCTCTAACTTGATAGATTAGAAGCTGACCCTTGGGGGAATATTTTTCAGTTCCAGGTATGAATCAGGGAGCCGTGCAGGAACCGAGGCCAGATGGCGGGCCGGAGCGTTAGAGAGCGCGTGTCATAGTGGGATGGGTTTTTACGTTAGTTTATTTATGATTTTCTAGGATAATGTTTTTACTATTATGTTAGAGTTGGTATTATGACTTGTCTTCTGTTTTCGTCGAACGATTTTATTGTTTGTGATGATTCGTCAGATTCAGGATATTTATATTTAGGTTTTCGGGAATTCATGCATAACTACGTTTTCTATATTTTTTATTAAAAGAAAGGTTGGATGTTTTATTTTGTTTTCTCGTCGTGCCTGCGTTGCAAGATCCTAAAGTGTAGTTGTCAACCTATTTAATAGTACCTAGTAAGGTCTATTTCTTAGTAGCGCCCCGTCGGAAGTCGGGGTGTTACAGATACGATCAGAGTTGGTGCCACATTACAAATCTAAAGGGGAATGATGGTTACAACACTAAAGCGAAAAAACTAAGCAACAAACAACATTTGCAATTGGACAATGCTCGCCCAACATGAGACGATTGCGAAAATTATGCCTACTGAGGTGGTGTAGGAGGGTTACAATACATGTCCAAATTTTCTGGTTTAAACCATTTTGGATCCAGGATTTCACCCTTGTAGATATGCAAAATGTTAGCTCGTCTGATATGGTGGCAAATCTGTTTAATGCGGCGATGATCGTGATCTCGATAATCTAGACAGTAGTTGGTTGTAGCCCCTCATGGTGTGCTGGATCCTCCTGCTAGGATTCCAACTAATAATGAAGAAGCTTTGTGTTTGCACAGACCTGCTTTGGTGTGATATATTCTACATTTGTCAATGTCTCCCAAGGCAGTTTACTTGCTCAGTTGCAGCTTGCTTCTTTGTTCTCTTTGGGAAACTGATCCTATTTCAAGATTAATGAGTGATAGGTTAAGTCCTTGTTTAACCGATTCCTTTTATATTGGATAACGTCTGCTTTATCTTGGTGTATGTAGTGGATAACTTTTTGGGGCTTGCACCTCATGATTCTGGATGTTTGTGGTTGAGTTCATATGAACATGTTCCTCTTTTGGAACCACCTCGTTGTCTCCCTCAAGCCCTACTCCTTGGGCGTAAGGCATATGCTTTGCCATGATCGACCCCATGGAGTAGTAGGCATCGTTGAGCACTTGTATTGCTTCCTCTGTGCTTCTTAATAGAACTATTTTCAATAAATAGGTAACTAGACTGATGCTAATATACAATAACCAAAATTCTATACTTGAAGAATAGAATATCGATAATTCTATAGTTGAAGACAAAAATATTTGAAGGATGTCTTCGAAGTGCAAAGAAATTTCAACACTCTTATGTTCTCAAGTAATGACTCCGAGTTTTAGGAATTTTAAAGGATTTCCTTTTTACCAAAATGCCAAAAATTCAAAGGAAAGGATTTCAATGTCGGAAAATTTCATTGAAATAGGTCATGCTTGATTCTCAAAATTTCAAGCAAGAAGTTTTCAAAATTAAATTAGATGTATAAATCCAACTCATGTCTTAAAAGAAAGGTAAATTCTTATTTAATAATTTACAGAAAATATTGAATTAAAAATTTATGCTCAAAACAAGGATTGGTGAAAACTTGGTTATTGATTTTGAAAAGCCTCCATCAAATATTTTACAGAAAATATTTGATGGAGGCTTTTCAAAATAATGTGTGTGCTTAATAAACGTTCCCAACAATACCTTCCGAATAAGAATCACCACCTTGTGGTGTCTTATCTCTAACTTTATGCATAACATCTTCTCTATTCCAATTGGAGTATTAATTGTTAAATCATCAACCAATTTTCATTCGAGATTCAATGCTAACATGTTTAGTTACAACCATAAGAACTTGTTGTTTCTCCATTTTATTTGCCTTTCATTAGACTAACCTAATGTGACTTCGACAGGATTTGATCTTGAATTATTGTTCCGAGGAGTTGGATAAGCGTTGGCCTCAAGACTACGCAAAATGGGGATCAGGACTTAGCGGGCGAGTCAATGGCTCGATGGATCGAATGGTGCCGTAGCGTCGGTACGGGGAAGGAGATGAGAAATAAGAATATTGTGAAGGAGGTGAGGAATTAGACAGGAGTTGATGCCAGGACTCAAGAGAGGAGCATTCAATTAACTCAAACTCAAACTTGTATTTTCATTCAAACTATGCGTAAATGTAAATGTTACAAGAGTTGATTTTACATAAAAAACAAGAAGCTTTTAAAGATCTAATGAGCCAGACTTGACAGGCAAGCGCAAGTCACATGCCGAAGCCCAAAAAAAATTAAAATAGTAATATTCAAAATAAGAAATGACGGTAATGGAAACTAGCTAAAAATAGTATAATGCAAGGATAGGCGTCAGGAATCGGCGAGGCACGTAGCATCAGACATCGGGTGTTGGGGGACCGATGCAAGTTTTCAATCAAGAACCAAGAAGGACACCAAGGCCTGAGGCGCCTTGGGCTGGCTTGGGTTGGGTCTAGATCATATCATTCTCCACCCTTGGATTCAAAGCGTCATCGCTTCGAGCTCGATGAGTCTACGGAGAGGTGGCAATCGGTGGTCTATAGGAGAACGATGTTGGACACTCGGGTGTGGCTCTTAGAGGCATAACGATGAACACAAAAGGCTCGGGTCCAAGAGGGACCATGATGTTAGGTGTGTCCTCGATTGAACAAAATGGTGTTAGGCTCACAACGATGGGCACGACAGTGGTCATTCTAAGAGTCGGTGACGTTGAGGCGGTGGGCGCTAGTGAAGGCTCATTGAGGCTCGATTGTGTCTCAATAGGGGGAGCAGGTGCAAGCTCGTTGATAGTTGACTGGATCACGAATACGGTTTTTAGTTGACATGGTATGAGTGAGGCCATCCATAGTTCATCCAAGCACACGAGAATGGAAAATCTTACTTCCGAATCCTACACACCAAGGCATCGGTCTAATTGGTCTCTCTAAGCACCCGAAGAGGTGGCTCAATTGGTGCGGGTGGGTGGTTTCGTGGTTGAATGACGATAGCTTGTCGTTGCGGTGGCGACTCCTCGTGTTCGTCATCGTCGTAGTAGTAGAATCGTCTTTAAGGTGGCGAAGCATAGGCAAGTTGTCGATGGGTCGATGCACTATTGTGATGTCGCTCACCATAGTAGGATGTCGATGAGTGTGGGTTGTAAGGAGGTGGAATCCAATTCGGGTGTCCATGTGGTACTCGTAGATAGGGTCGATCCCATGTTGGATCTGAATGACCTCCAAACCTCCAGTCTTCTTCGTTCCATTATCTGACCTCGAAATAAGTATACATGTGTCATACAAAATGACGAGAAGACATGGAAAGTAAACAAAACAAATGATAACAATGCACTACAAGTTTATGCACACGAAACCCAAGTTCACGCAAGGGTTGGGCTAGTATTTTGTTGGAATGCCATGAGGGTGAGTCAAGGTAAGCACGATGTATGGTCTTATGGCTAATCATTAACACAATCAAGGACTCCCCATACTTAGAATGCAATGTTAAAACAATAAACATGACACAAGAAGGGAAAGGCACGAAATGCAGCAAGAAAAGCAAAATGACACACGGAGCTAGCTCGATTCAAACGAGGGGTGTGCAATTGAAAACGATTGACTTGTGTGCAATTGAAAACTATTGGAGTGTTTTATTAGTTTTAAATGGTATCATGGACCATCGCATCCCTTGAGGTAATTGCTCTTTCTATTCTTGTCTCTCTTTCCTCATTCTATTTCCTCTTGGTTTTCTTCATAACTAATTGAGTATTTATGAGGGTTTGGTACTGAGATTTCACATTCAAGTCATACCTGATAAGTATGATTGTCTCCCACATGTCAAAGTAATCATTATTCTTGTAAGGTTAAATAGGGATCTCTAACCATCTCGGTCATGTAAATAGGATTCTAGAATTAAGATCATTTACGGTTTTCATGGTGGTGAGTAAGAATGTGTTTCATCTCCCATCTTGATCAAATGGTTGAGATGAGATTAAATGTCTAATTCCTATGGAAATGCATTAAAGGGTTGTGTGGGTCTTGTTTCCCATCCTGATCACATGGTGGGACAAGATTGCATAACTTTTTCAAATCAAATTCAACATAAGGGTTAAAGGTAGTCTTAGCTCTTATTTAATAACTTAAACCTATATAATAAATTTTAATGTTCTTAGGTTAAAAAGGAGTAGTTATCTTTGAGTATAGTAATCTCTTGATAGTGGTGTAACACAACCTCCTAGTAGCCTCGTCCGAGTTTCGGGGACGAAACTCGTTTTAAGTGGGTACTAATGTAATAACCCTCTCTTTTAAAGAAGGGTACATTAATACTTTTCCTATCACGCGTGTTTCTAGTTTCGAGGACGAAACTATTTTTAAGAGGGTACTATTGTAATAACCCTCAATTTTAAATTTACTTAATTATTTATTCAATTTTTTTGTGTCTTATAACAAAATATTTGTTTTGGTGATTTTTTTACTTCCATTATAAATATTTTTTTGTGAAGTATTATTTTATGAAATTTAATTGTGTAAATATATGTATATAATTTGGGTCAATTATGTAATTTACTAGAATGAAAAAGGGAGAAAATACTAATTTATAGAAAGTAATGGTTGATTTTGTAATATTTAAAACTAAAATCTAAACAAACACAATAGGTTTGTTGTTTGTTTGGATTTGGGTCGAGATCTTCAATTGAGGATTTTAGATTCGTTTCACAACGAAATTCAAATCCGTAAAAAAAATAATGTTTATAATTCCGACCTCTTCTAAACCCTTACTCAATTGATTGAATTAGTCCTTAAAGGTGTCCAGATTAATCAAAGAAGTCAATTAACCTAGTTTTCGTTCGGTTTGTTCAAATCAAAGATTTGATTCGAATTTTGATTTGATTTGAGATAATCTTATACTTTACCCAAGTGGATACCCTTGTGGGTCTATAAATAGGGTGCATTGACACCCCAATTGCACACAAGTCAATCGTTTTCAATTGGAACTTCACCTTTGTTTTTCTCTTTTCAGTTTGTTTAATTCATAGCATCGTTCTCTTATTTTTAGTTTGATTTTGCCAAACATAAGCCCATATTCAGATTCCTCATCCTCAAATTAGTGGAATTCGACTCTTGAATCGTGAAAATCCGTCCAAAATTCATCCCGAAATCACTCCCGAAAGCGAGCAGTCACAAGTACTCTAAGTTACTGTAATTCGACGATTTCTCTTTCTACACTCAACCAAAAATTTCCCATTTTATATAATTAGAAAGCTCTTGATCTTATGAATCCAAAGCCACTGGTTTCGCATCAAACGGATTCCTATCGAGTCTGAACCCAACACACGGAGCCAGCTGTGCGCCTGCTCTGTTTTCTGTCGGGCTGTTGTTCGGATTTATTCGCCACTTCCGACACCGACTTTGTCCCGCCCTTTGTGTCACCGTCGAACCACCTAGGCCTCCGCCACTGCCAACAGTAGAGAGGGGGTTCCAGCCTTCCAATTTTCACCGGTCCCGTCCCGATCCGTCGTCGTAGCCGCCCCCATCGAGCCTCCAAACTCGACTGTTCATCAACTTCTTTGCCCTGTTTTTGATTTGATGTACAACCCTATTTTTGTTCCTTTTAATTTCGTTTTATTGTTTTAAATTCGGTTTAAGATTAAATAAATTGTTCTTAATTTGATATTGATATGAATATGAAGTTTTAAGTTATTTTTACAGATTTATAAAAATTATAAATATTTTATAACATAAGGTATGATTTTTATAAGGGGTTTGACCTATTTTCATACAATGATTTTTGAAAATAATAATATTTAGGATAATAAGAGATTATTATAATTTTTAAGAAAAATCAGAATATCAATTATTCTTTCGTTCTCACAAAAATATGATTTTAATAAAATACAGTTATGAAGCTTTTAAGCACTTCGTTTTAGGAATTCTTAATCCATGATTATAAGATAACGAAAATCTAATGGATTTCGATTTTAAAACTTATACTCATGTTTTGTCATATCCTATTATAGGTTTGCAATCCAAGGTTATACGATCTCGACTATAACCTTTCCAAGTTTCTGAGGTCGTCAATAAGGCAAGTTCCCATACTTGCTCGGCTAGGTCAATTGTTTGATTTGTGTGAAGAGTCTAATGACCATGTTTACTCTTTTCATTCTTTTGATTGATGTAATTATGCTTAATATAATTCATGCATAAATATATTGAGTGTTTTAGAAATATAATCATGAATGAACTTGCATAAGCATTTAGTTATACTCTCTCATAAAAATAGAATTAAGAATGATTGTGTTATTAGGTTACTACGACTAAGTAAGACATGAACTCATCTGAACTCATACTTGGGCTCGTCAAATGTGCGTGTAAAAATGGCAAGGAGGGCATGGTGTTGTTCATTGTGTGACTATCCTCCCCTTTCTTGGAGATCCGAGTATGACACAGTGGGTCAAGACCGAAATCATTAACTGAAAGACATAATGAATGAATATAGGTGCTTGATGTGGTGAAAATGATAACGTTATTTTGTTTAGGTCTTGACGATTGTGGATTATGTGTTTATCGTCTCGATTGAGACTTGTTTTGGATTAGCATAGGACCCAAGGGGGTGAGCTATAGTTGCTCTAGACTCCTCTTTATAACATTTTCGCACTAGATGGAATTATTCCTAGTGCTTGGTCATGATCGGGCCCGCTTTGTCGCATTGAGGGGTGTTGCACTCTAGCTAAGTGCCTTTGGGACTTAAGAACCCACTCTTATCTTTTGGGACATATGAGCCCACTCATCAGGACGTAAGAGCCTCGATAGTTTAAAAATCGCAACCCTATGTGTATATGTGTGGTCATTAAAAGATAAGTCCGAGTAAGCACCATAAAGAACTAATGTATTTGTTGTTGTGTTTATTTTAGTCTTAATTTAGAAATTTATGGAGTTTGTACGATGTTTGCTAGGAAAGTTTCGACGTAAGGTAAAGTGCATTAGACATTTTAAAAATGTGCGTTCACAATAATAATAATCTTGATTTAATTATTTACTTGACCTAATAAATATTGGAGTCGACCTAGTAGACCTCGTTGAGGGCTGACCACTTGTGGTACCAGGTATTAGCAAGCAACTAGCGTCAATCCAAGAGCACTCAAGGTGATGATGAATGGAGTCTATGATACTATACAAGAAGGTTTCATAAGTAGTTGTTTCATTTTCATTAAAGAAGTTTGACTTTTATGCAATAAAGTTCTAGTTAATGTTCCGCTGAATTATTCATATTGTTAAGCAAATTTTTATTTGTAAAAGAATCTTTGAATACAAATTGAGTTTGCCTTCAAAAGTCTTCCACTATTGTTCATTTATATAATTTAATACATGTCTTTGCAAAATTTAAACGGATGCAAAACCTTGTGTAACTTCGGACATTTAAAATACAAGGTCACTGGCGTGTGATATTCCCGAGATAATTTGAAGGTGTTACATGGTGGGTTACCTTATTTTCCTATTCCTCCCTCAATTTTTTTTTTTATTTTCAGGTATGTCGGTTGCCTTATTTTAGCTTTCTGCCCACCAGACTTTTTTTAATTTGATTGTGCGAGTAGCCTTAGTTTGGCTTTCTCACACAATTTTTTTAAATACAAACCCAACTATATTGTTTTTATAATGGCTCGAACTAACAAGCAATAATTCCACAAGACTGAACTCAACAAATTCAAAATGGTGTTCGACTGAGATACTTACTAATATCTCAATGTAATTCCCTACAAATCAGGTGATATACTTGGCAACAATAATAATAATTCAAGTGAACTGTGTTCCTTAAATATTAGGAGTTTATAAGATCATCCCACTGACAAGAAAATTCGGCCACGACTAACTAGAAGTCTTGGCTGATTTTAGTCAACACTATCACACAAAATTCGGCGCACTAACACAATCCTAGCAACAAACAAATTCAACTAAGTTTGACAATCGATATGCTAAGGATTCCATCTTTACTAATTGCCAAAAATAACATGCTAATACGTAGGAGTTCAATCGAATTAATTAATGATAGTAAATCAACCAAGTTCACACCACAATAATCATGTATGGGACTAGATAAAAAAAATCGGTGGATCAGCCAAGGCTTGCTTGGAGAAGATGATGGTCACGATAAAATCTATGTTTTTTTCACTCTCTCAAATCTTTCATGGTCTACACACACATGTAACAATGGATCAAGAATGGTCCACTAAAATGTGTTAACAAAGGTTCCAAGTGACGTACAAGACCAAGCTTTTGGTACCAAATTATGTAACTCTGGTAGGATCTGATCTTGAATCATCGTTCGGAGGGGCTGGATAAGCGTTAGGACTAGGAACAATAGGGATAAGTACTCGGCGAGTGAGTTAATGGTTTGATGGATTGAGTGGTATTGTAGCGTCAACGTGGGGAAGGAGATGAGAAATAAGACTTTTGTGAAGGAGGTGAGGAATTAGACGGGGGTTGACACCAGGATCTAAGGGTGGATGATTCAACCAACTCAAACTCAAACTTGGATTTTCATTCAAACTAGGCATAAATGTAAATGTTCCAAGAGTTGAGTTTTATATAGAAAAACAAGAAGCTTCTAAAGACCTAATTGGCTAGGCTTGGCATGCAAGCCCAAGTCACACGCCCAAGCCCAAAAAATAATTAAAATAGTAATATTCAACATAAACAACGACAATAATGGAAAATACTTAAAAATAGTATAGCGCAAGGATTAGGTGTCGGGGATCAGCGAGACGTGCGACATCACAAGCCGGGTCCCGGGGGACCGATGCAAGTCCCCAATCTCGAACCAAGGAGGGTGACAAGGCCTGGGGCACCTTGGGCTCATTGAGTGTTCACTCGATTCAGGGTTGGATCCTATTACTAACCTGACCACCTTATTCCCTTACATGAGCGATTGGTGTCTCTCATTTTCTAATATGGAACATAAAATTTGTGAACAGTTTGAAGGATAATTTGTGAAGAGTTTTAAGGAAGATCAATATTACTCATTGGTACTTTACCTAGTCTTCAAACTGACTTTTGTACTCTTTTTAATTCCACTTCCACGTTTTAAAACTCTTGCAAAGTAATTTATTATTGCACCTTTATAACTTTACGGCAGGGTAGAATAAAATAAAATAAACTATTTTCTTTCCATTTACATTAATAAAATTTGGTCCTATTTGTAAAATTGGGTGTTGTGTACTTTTAAAAGCCTTGGATGACTTCTAAATGCACTCAATCCATGGTCATTTGTGTTTTAGCGCCCTCCCCGATGCCACACATGGCCTGGTTCGAGTGAGGGGACATTAAACAGATATTATGTCTCATTTTCATTCATGATTTCCATATAAAACCCATTTTGATGCACATATTTAAATCTTAGTGAATTCTTTTGAGATTCCTTGAATATAGTGTGTTATTTATTACTAACTTTGTTCCCTTTGGGAGTAGGATGGGAGCCCACCAGAGCCTTCAATGAGTTTTGACACACCGACTATTGTAGTACCATTGTCTTCAAAGGATCTTAATTGTTTGAAGTATTCTCTAGTTTACAAAATGGTGTGTGTTTTTGCACTGTCTAAAAGACATTGCTTCTTCCCATCGAGTTTCACCTTAGGCAAGTCCATATTTTATATACATATAAAGGAAAAAAAATTAAGGCATTAATGAAAGGCTTCATGTATTTTACAAGTATAATTATATTATACAAAGTCCTATGAGATTAAATTAAATACAAGAAATTACAAATAGTTATAGGTGACCTATTCACACCTTTAAATACAAGAAATTACATGAGAAATACAAGAAATTACAAATATTATATAATAGCATGGGAGATAGTAGACATATTTAGAGGCTAGTTCTTTCATTTAAGACCCTAAGGCAAAGCCATCATAATTAGTCTTGAATTAGCAAGACTAATGTCAAAAGGATTGCCATGAAAAGGAGACCGGCGCAAGCTATGTCTTGGATTAAACTGAGACAACCCTTGTTTAGGCTATGGCACGCCTTGAAGTACCGAGTCTTGGTACCGCTTTCCGTGGCTCTCGGCGTTAGTGGTCGTGACACTTATGGTGAACCAAAAGCACGTCCATATTAGGAGCCGTGTTTCGACCCTCTCGACGCTAAGCGCTAGGCGCTTAGAGTCGCCACACATGGGACAAGTCGTGGGTGCGCATGGATGATATTCATGTTTTTGGTATAGTTTTTAGTGTGTTTTCTTAGTTTGTTAGGGCTAGTTTTAGTAGTCTTAGGGTTAGTTTTGTGTGTTTTTGGATGAGTTTGCATATTTTGTGAAAAGTATGGAAGCTACTCTGTTTTGTGTTTTTTCTTGTAGGTTTTCGCAAGGAAATGGTGCTTTTTGGAGCTGAATGGAGTACTATGGTGGAAGACGGAAGAATTCGAGGATAAAGGAGTCAAAGTCAAGCTTTTTAGAGTTGAAATGTTGAAGAAGCCAAAATCCAGGCTCGTTAACGAGGCTGTGAAGGGTCGTTAACGAGGCTTAGAGATAGAGTTTTTCGAGAGTTCGTTGTTATGTCTACCGACCCTGTGCGGAAATTTATTCCGTGTCGGTAGGGTTTTTAATGAGTTTTTTAGGGTTATTATATTTTATATTTTAGGTCTTGTTATTTTTTGGGTTTTATTTCTATCTTTTTAGAGTTAGTTTCTATCTTTTAGGAAAGTTTTTATCTTCTACCCTTTTTATTAGATAGCTTTATTAGTATAAATACCCTTCTTTTCTAGCCTAGAAGGGGGGGTTCAGACGTACGAGTTCAAGGAGAAGACGGATTGGAAGGAGCCGAGAGAGAGTAGTCGAACCGAGGCTAACGAGAGTGAAGCTAAGGTCGTTAGACGTGTTTTCGATTCGGTATTCTTGTTGTTTTCGGTTTCTTCTGAATTTTGTAAGACAATATTTCTTATTAATTTGAAGTAGTTGTTTTGTTTTCAATATTTTCTCTTATTGAAATTGTTTTCTTTATAATTATGAGTAGTGAGTAGTTTTCCTATCTAGGGTCGGGGTTAAACCCGACATAGTTATGAATGGTTTTATGAGTAAGTAGATTGTGTTGAATGCCTTTTATCTATTTTTTAGATTGCTTGTTGTGTTTATGCCTAGATGAGAATCGAGGTAATTTGAGTTCTTGACTTGATTGAAAGAGAAAGTTAGTAACTTGAATGTTGATATTGTTCGATTGCGAAAGTTTCGAGCTTTGGATCCAAAACAAGTGATTGAGTGAATTAGTTTATGAGAATGAATTGATTTGCTTGCTAATCAGCGAAAGTTGATGAATTTATCTATTTAAAGGTGCGATCTTTAACTTCTTACAAGTTTATATGCATGGCTATGTTGTGGTGATCCCTGTCCTAGATTTTTGTTTTTATTTGAATTTCTTAGATTATATTCGTTACTGAGTTCGCTGCCTCGGTACCGAACCTGTTCTTAGGTCGTTAGTGTGTTCGTAGTTTACCCAGGTTCGTTAACGACCCTGACAATGTCGTTAACGAGGTTGGTCGTAGTCGAGTTGTGTTATTTTGCTTTATTTTTCTTAGTAGTTTGATAAACAAACAACCGTGCTTCCCGTTGAACGATCCTGACTCCCCTATACTCAGCGGGGTCTTGACTATAAATTTATTTGTTGTCAATAAAACCCTATCAACAAATTGGCGCTGTTGCCGGGGAAGCAACAGTGTTTGTTCGTTTATCTGTGGGTCTGGGAATAGGCCAACCCCGTTTTTGTTTTTAATTTTTGTTTTCTTTGTTTGTTTTCTTAGCGTATGCCAGTTGGACGTCGAAGGCTCGAATTTGACAACGCCGGTTACTATTCTGAACCTGAACGTTCCCTGCACCGTAGACGCCGAGAGAGCCGAGCTATGGCTACACCCAAGGAGTTGACTCGTCAGATGGCCGAACTACAGAGGCAGATGGAGGTGTTAAAAATCGAGAAAGAAGCCGCTGCTGCCGAGGCTGAGCGTCAACGAGTCAACAGTGCTCGTCTACAGGAAGAGCTGAATGCCTATCCACGGAATGCCAAAGAATACATGCATCCAGAACTGAGGGTGCCAGAGTCTCCAATTGTGCTTCCAGAGATAGAGAAACCTTTTGAGATTAAGTCTGAGTTTATATCCTTGATTAAACGGGCTCCGTTTGAAGGGAAACCTTCTGAGTTCCCTATGGAACATATTAGGAATTTTCTTGATTTATGTGACACCATAGCTGCTGAAGGTGTCTCAATTGAATATGTTCTGTTAAAAGCTTTCAGGTGGTCTCTTACTGGAAAGGCCCTCAGCTGGTTGGAGAGCTTACCTTCTAAGTCTATCAGGACTTGGAAAACTTTATATGATCAATTCCTTACAAAATTTTTCCCTCCTGCCAAGACGACGGAGTTGAGAAAACGTATCACCTCCTATCACCAGCTGCCTAATGAGACTTTCGTTGAAACATGGGAAAGATTTAAAGAGATGCTTAGACAATGCCCCACTCATGGGCAACCTTTATATGTGCTCCAAGAAATCTTTTTCCAAGGTATCAATGCAGAGACGAAGAACCGCATCAACACGCATACAACATGCGGTTTTATAGAGATGGAACCTACGGTTGCATGGGAATTGTTGGACAAGCTGTCTAATTATGATGCCATGTATGGTACCCAGCAAACTCCCCAACCCCAGAAGCGTCTCTACATGCCTAACAAGGACGATGTTGACCCAGATGTCAGGAACCAATTTCTACAAGACGAGGTCAACCGCCTGAAGAAGCAGGTAAGTTTTCTGAAATTCTCTCAATCTGTCAAGAGTGTGGCTCTTCTACCCATAGTACTTCTGCTTGCACTAACATAGAGCAGGTAAGAGCCGTTGAGACATATGCCGAAGTGAATTATATGTGAGGCCCATACAGAAACCAGCCTAGTAATTTTGACAAGTCAAACAATTATCCAACGTGGGGCAACCAAAATCCGAATGCCAACTATGCAGTGCCTCCACCGGATAGACGACCTGCACCGTATCGACCTCCAGGCTATCAGGATCCACCATCATGGGTACAAGGGTTACAGGAAGGCATTAACGGAGTGAATAACAAGGTTAACGAAGTTCAAGCCAACCTTAACAATCAAAACAAACGATGGGGAGAGTTCGATGTGTGGAAGAAAAATGTCGATTCTCAACTAGGGAACCTTGCTGCACAGATTCTAAGACCACAAGGGCAACTCCCGGGCCGTACCGAGGAGAACCCTAAGGGACATATAGCGGCAGTACACCTTAGGAGCGGAAAGACACTACCGGAGCGTGTCCAAGCTAAGGACAAGACTGAAGAGGACGCCATGGTGAAGCTCGGTAACGAGCCAGCAAGAGCGAAAACTGAACTGGCACACCATGGTGACGAGGCTCCCAGGGTCGTCAACGACCCTAGTCCAGGTAAGTTTTCTAATCTGAGCCCTCCTCTCAATCCCAGGGTAGTTAACGACCCCATCAGGGTCGATAACGACCCGCCGAGGGTACCTAACGACCCTAGTATCGACCCGGTAGCATCACCTCTCGAGCCTGACTTGGTTCCAAAAATGGTGAAATCTCTTCCTTTTCCTATTAAGAAATCAAAGGACTCTACTGAGAGTAAGTTCCGGCGTTTCGTAAAGATTCTCCAAGGCATTAATATTTCCATCCCATTCGTTGAGGCCCTAAGCGAAATGCCGGCTTACACGAAATTTTTGAAAGATATTCTTAGCAGGAAAAGATCCATCACTGAGCTGCAAGACGAGGTCTGATCTATTGCTCTACCAGAAAAGCTAGGAGACCCAGGGAGATTTGTCATAACAATTGGCATAGGCGACCACAAATTCAAAGCTCTATGTGATCTGGGAGCTAGTGCTAGTTTACTTCCTCTCTCAATCTGGTCAAAAGCCAACATGGGACCACTGGAGCCTGTAGATATGAACCTCTACATGGCAGACGGATCATGCGTAAAAGCTACAGGAGTCGTGGACGACTATCCCATTCAAGTTGGGAAATTCTTTATTCCGAATGATTTCATCGTCCTCGATATGCCTGAAGACCCTCACGTCCCCATTATCCTAGGCAGGCCATTCCTAGCTACAGTAGGTGCTAGGGTCGATGTACGGAAGGGACTTCTCACTTTTGATATTAGAGAGGAACGCGTGGAATTCAGCCTGGACCAAAATGCTAATGACCCAACTGCGGCTGCACAAATCGAGTTGACCCAGCCGGAACTCGACATAGCTGATCGTACCGAGCCTCCTCCAATTGCCAAAATGGAAGAGAATCTCACACAAGCCCCTACCGAACCTCCTTGGCCCATTACCGAGTCCTACACACAGGGCTATAATCTAGGTGAGTACTCTAACCATGAATTCGCTAATGCTGGTTATGATTCTTCTTCATACTTTCTTCCTACACCATGCTCCACTGTTTATACTATAGAGGAGTCCAGACCACCTTGATTTTCGGATTTCACTAAACCTTATGTAGGAATATCGGGCATACTGATGGAAGATAAAGGACCAAATTTAGTGACTCGAACCAATAATGCCTACAAAGCTAAGTATGGGATACCTCAAGACCCCAACATAGCTGCAAAAGAGCCACCTTGAACCAAGGTAAGTACGTCAAGCTGACGACATTAAAATTAGCGCTTACGGGAGGCAACCCGCTTTTAGTATAGTGTAGTTTTTCTTCTTTTCCTTCTTTTTCTTTTACTAGTTTTATCTTGAGTTTTTAGTAGTTTTTTTTAGAAGTAGAAAGATAGAATAGATTTAAGCTAACAAGATGTAGGAGTTGGGCTCGTAAATTACTCAAGAAAGGATACAACAGCTCGTTAACGACCCACCCGAGTTTCAAGGTGGGGTATTTTGATATTCATGTTTTTGGTATAGTTTTTAGTGTGTTTTCTTAGTTTGTTAGGGTTAGTTTTAGTAGTTTTAGGGTTAGTTTTGTGTGTTTTTGTATGAGTTTGCATATTTTGTGAAAAGTATGGAAGCTAATCTGTTTTGTGTTTTTTTTGTAGGTTTTAGCAAGGAAATGGTGGTTTTTGGAGCTGAATGGAGTACTATGGTGGAAGACGCAAGAATTCGAGGATAAAGGAGTCGAAGTCAAGCTTTTTAGAGTTGAAATGTTGAAGAAACCAAAATACAGGCTCGTTAACGTGGCTGTGAAGGGTCGTTAACGAGGCTTAGAGATAGAGTTTTTCGAGAGTTCGTTGTTATGTCTACCGACCCTGTGCGGAAATTTATTTCGTGTCGGTAGGGTTTTTAATGAATTTTTTAGGGGTATTGTATTTTATATTTTAGGTCTTGTTATCTTTTGTGTTTTATTTCTATATTTTTAGAGTTAGTTTCTATCTTTTAGGAAAGTTTTTATCTTCTAACCTTTTTATTAGATAGCTTTATTAGTATAAATACCCTTCTTTTCTAGCCTAGAAGGGGGGGGGGGGGTTCAGACGTACGAGTTCAAGGAGAAGACGGATTGGAAGGAGCCGAGAGAGAGTAGTCGAACCGAGGCTAACGAGAGTGAAGCTAAGGTCGTTAGACGTGTTTTCGATTCGATATTCTTGTTGTTTTTGGTTTCTTCTGAATTTTGTAAGACAATAATTCTTATTATTTTGAAGTAGTTGTTTTGTTTTCAATATTTTCTCTTATTGAAATTGTTTGTTTTATAATTATGAGTAGTGAGCAGTTTTCCTATCTAGGGTCGGGGTTAAACCCGTCATAGTTATGCATGATTTTATGAGTAAGTAGATTGTGTTGAATGCCTTTTATCTATTTTTTAGATTGCTTGTTGTGTTTATGCCTAGATGAGAATCGAGGTAATTTGAGTTCTTGACTTGATTGAAAGAGAAAGTTAGTAACTTGAATGTTGAAATTGTTTGATTGCGAAAGTTTCGAGCTTTGGATCCAAAACAAGTGATTGAGTGAATTAGTTTATGAGAATGAATTGATTTGCTTGCTAATCAGCGAAAGTTGATGAATTTATCTATTTAAAGGCATGATCTTTATCTTCTTACAAGTTTATATGCATGGCTATGTTGTGCTGAACCTTGTCCTAAATTTTTGTTTTTATTTGAATTTCTTCAATTATATTCATTACTGAGTTCGCTGCCTCGGTACCGAACCTGTTCTTAGGCCGTTAGTGTGTTCGTAGTTTACCCAGGTTCGTTAACGACCCTGACAAAGTTGTTAACGAGGTTGGTCGTAGTCGAGTTGTGTTATTTTGCTTTATTTTTCTTAATAGTTTGATAAACAAACAGCCGTGCTTCTCGTGGAACGATCCTGACTCCCCTATACTCAGCGTGGTGTTGACTATAAATTTATTTATTGTCAATAAACCCTCTCAACAAGACTTGGTGCTAGGTATTTGGCATGATTGTGCTTGCGACAAGGCATAGGCGCACTCGTACCGAAACTTGATGCGTCGCTCTTTTGGGTGCGTGGCGCTAGGCGTCGCCGCTTCTTGGCTATTCTCGAGGCAAGGCTATGCATAAGTCATGGCGCGCCAAGGCTGGTCATGACCAAGCCTCCTCCATGGGTGGTGCTCGGCGCTTGGCGTCATTGCATTTTTTTGGTTGTTCATAGGCGCGCCTACAAGAGGCACTTGATTTGATTGTGTTAATCAATGGAGTCATACTTAAAGTCATTGACTATTTCCTATGATGAAAAAGGAGATGGTAAAGTGATGTGATTGAGTTTAAGAACTTGGAATATCACATACCCCATATGGTTCTTGGGGTGGCTCATGTTGTATGCCATTAGGCTGGTTTTAGAACTTTCAATTTTACAAGTAATGGTCTAGAAGAGACCTATGAGGACATTTGATCCATCCTCGGATCCAATGAGAGAAAAGAGAAGGGTCAATGCTCCATGAAAGCTTTATGTTGACAACTTGGTAAACTTAGTTATATGGTTGAGTGGACCATTGAAATGACTAAGGAAGTATGATGGCATGTTTTGTAAAAGACAAATCTTAACATGTGTAGTGAACACTTGTGATAAGATGATTGTCTTGTGAGCATAATTCTTCAAGTTTTCTTTGATGGAAAAATTTCTAGGAAAAGGAAGAATTGAATTATCTCATATTGTTATATGGATGACGATCCTATGGAAATCCCAATAAATTGGTGGTTAGGATAAAGGTATACATGAAGCAACAGAGCTTTATGTTGAATGGCCAAAAGAAAAGAATGTCATTTGGGAAGTCTTTCTAAAGACTCTATGTATATGCTTATAGCCTGAAAGAATATAGTAAGTTTAATAACTCTGATTGAGGAGTGTTTAATAAGTCTATATGGAAATAACATGGCTGATTTGGTAAAACCAAATGAAATGGATGAGATGTAAAGAGTTTTGCCTATGAAGTTCTTCTTGATGAAATTATGAAGATGCCAATGGAAAAAGATGAAGGTGAATTAGATTTTCTAAATCTTCACTTGGGTTAATAAAACATTGGAAAGGGAATGGAAGTTCCTTGATTTTACACATGATTGAGACACCTATGGATCAAGGATACATGGTTCTAGAGTATGTGTGCCATGACTTGAGGAGTTTCAAGTGATAGGGTGTTGATACCTTGACATGGCCATTGTCAAAGGTATGATGTTTAAAATGATTAAGGCATTGGATGTGTGGAAACGCCTTCTAAATTAGAAAGGCTAGAATGCAAGTTGGATCACCAAAATATAGAAGACTACTAGTCTACGAGTGATCGTTAGTTCCTATTTGGGTGATGAGTCGACATTCTTGGAAATTCCAAGAGGCAATCTTGCATGTATTTCGATCTTGGGTCGGAATTTGACATTTAGGTGTTAGGGGATATTATTTTGAGAAATAATTCACACTTAGTCACTCGGTTGAGTTTTGATAAACACAATAAGGTTGTTGATTTTTCTACCGAGAGATTAGCATAAGGACTTGTGTTAAATTCAATTTGAGGGATGGGGGTTAAAATCCCAATGAACAGTTTTATGACTTAGACGCCCAATTCCCCCTTATCAAAAGTAAGGGCTGAATTCAAAACTCCTTTGAGCAAATAGGAATTAACGACCACTCGGTAGAAAAATCAACAACCTAATGAACAATAAAATTGTTCATTAGGATTTTAACCCCCATACCTCAAATTGAATTTAACACAAGTCCGTATGCTAATCTCTCGGTAGAAAAATCAACAAACTTATTGTGTTTATCAAAACTCAACAGAGTTGATTATAAGTGTGAATTATTTCTCAAAATAATATCCCCTCACACCTAAATGTCAAATTCCGACCCAAGGTCGAAATACATGCAAGATTGCCTCTTGGATTTTCGAAGAATGTCGACCCGTCACCCAAATAGGAATTAACGACCACTCGTCGACTAGTAGTCTTCCATATTTTGGTGATCCAACTTGCATTCTAGCCTTTATAATTTAGAAGGCATTTCCACACATCTAATGCCTTAAGCATTTTAAACATCATACCTTTGACAACGGGCATGTCAAGGTATCAACACCCTATCACTTGAAACTCCTCAAGTCATGACACACATAATCTAGAAACGTGTATCCTTGATCCATAGGTGCCTCAATCATGTGTAAAATCAAGGAATTTCCATTCCCTTTCCAATGTTTTATTAATCTAAGTGAAGATTTAGAAAATCTAATTCACCTTCATCTTTTCCCATTGGCATCTTCATAATTTCATCAAGAAGAACTTCATAGACAAGACAATTTACATCTCATCCAATTCATTTGGTTTTGCCAAATCAGCCATATCATTTCCATATAGACTTATTAAACACTCCTTAACCAGAGTTATTAAACTTACTATATTCTTTCATGCTATAAGCATATACATAGAATCTTTAGAAAGACTTCCCAAATCACATTATTTTCTTTTGGCTATTCAACATAAAGCTTTGTTGCTTCATGTATACCTTCATCCTAACCACCAATTTATTGGGATTTCCATAGGATCATCATCCATATAACAATATGAGATGATTCAATTCTTCCGTTTCCTAGAAATTTTTCCATCAAAGAAAACTTGAAGAATTATGCTCACAAGACAATCATCTTAACACAAGTGTTCACTACACATGTTAAGATTTGTCTTTTACAAAACATGCCATCATACTTCCTTAGTCATTTCAATGGTCCACTCAACCATATAACTAAGTTTACCAAGTTGTCAACATTAAGCCTTCATGGCGCATTGACACTTCTCTTTTCTTTCATTGGATCTGAGGATGGATCAAACGTCGTCATAGGTCTCTTCTAGACCATTACTTGTAAAATTGAAAGTTCTAAGAGCAGCCTTTCAAAATTCTCAAACAAGTTCTATCAATCCAACCTAATGGCATACAACATGAGCCACCACAAGAACCATATGGGGTATGTGATATTACATGTTCTTAAACTCAATCACATCACTTTACCATTTGCTTTTTTATAATAGGAAATAGTCCATGACTTTAAGTATGACTCCATTGATTAACACAATCAAATCAAGTGCCTCTTGTAGGCGCGCCTATGAAACACCAAAAAATGCAATGACGCCAAGCGCCGAGAACCAACCACGGAGGAGGCTTGTTCATGAGCAGCCTTGGCGCTCCATGACTTACGCACCGCCATGCCTCGAGAATCGCCAAGAAGCGGCGACGCCTAGCACCACGCACCCAAAAGAGCGATGCATCAAGCTTCGGCACGAACGCGCCTATGCCTTGTCGCAAGCCCAATCATGCCAAATACCTAACACCAAGTCTCGATGCGCCGATGCATGTGCAAAACCTTGGGCATGCCAAAGCCTTGGCCATGTGCACCCACGACTCTTCCCATGTGCGGCAACTCCAAGCGCCTAGTGCCGAGAGGGATGTAGTTTTGGTGAGCCATAAGTGTCATAACCACTAATGCCGAGAGCCACGGGAAGCGGTTCCAAGACTCGGTACTTCAAGGCGTGCCATAGCCCAAACAAGGGTGTGTCTCGGTTTATTCCAAGACATAGCTTGCGCTGGTCTCCTTTTCATGGAAATCTTCAACGAATATTATGTTTATGTTATTTTGTATTGTTGTCTTTGTTTTGTTAAGTTTGAGGATTTGGCTAATCGAGGGGATAAAACGGTTGATGACGTGACCTCTTACTTGAGGGAAGTCAAGATCGAACCCCCTAGTTCCATAAGGCTAAATGAAGTGGACAGCGGAGGGCTCCAAGACTTCGATGAGTGGGCTGGAGAGTACGACCGTAGCATGGTTTTTTGGGATTGGTACATCACTAACGTGAGGGTTGAACCCAATCTCAGAAGTTCTAAGGGAAAGGAGGCGCACGTGGAAAGGCAATGGAGGCTCGTGATCCTATTCATGGACATGAGGGAAGGCAAGGGTACTCGAGGTTTAAGAGGCACACGAGGTCTAAGGCGAAGCATAAGCGTGCCAAGCCTAAGATGAGCCTCCCTAAGGTCGAGCCTTTGGGGAATGGAGGCGCCGCTGTTGGGGGCGCCTATTGGGGAACGTCTATGCGGATCATAGGCCAATAAGGCCGATCTATTGCTCACTGTGTGGTGTTAGGCGCCGTGCTTGATTTATGTAAGGTTGTAATTTCCTTTTGTACACGTGTGTGTGTTTGTTTTAGCATAGAAAGTGTGCTTTAAATTTATGTATGTGTATGAACCTTGAATAAAGTGTAATAGTGTATGGTTTGATCGATGAAGACGATCATGTAATTGTTTATGTTTGAATTAATAAACTATGGTTTGATTTACAAATATGATGTTAAGAACATGTGTGCAAGAAGAGGACTAAGTCCTATTCTTAAGATCTACTTTGAAAAGTTGATTCTTGGTTCATTCTCTTTTAGATGATCCTAAACAGATTACCCTTGATTCGACCATTATTTGATTGGGATGACTCATGCTCTAGACTACCTTCGGGTCTACTAGAGTAATTAGACTACCTTCGGGTCTACTAACGTAAGGGTCTACTGGATTTTCCCCCCACGTGAGAGGGTAACACATGTTGGCCGTGAATACACTAAAGAATACATAAAAAGGAAATGGTAAGAGTCTCTTTAAGTTGCATGTGGAAGATCACTTGTGTGATTTCATGGAAAACATGTTTCTTATGGAAAAGGAATTTTGAATATTATTGATTGGTTTAAATTATGATTTCTTGCATATTTTTATATTGAGCAATGAATTCATGAGAGTCATATCTCTTGTGGCCTATTCGAACAAAGTTTGACAAGGGATGACAATGTCGAGTGCATTGGCTTCGACACTTTGGCACAACTAGAGTCGGTCATGGCTTGACCGGTCTTGTCATGCGTTTATGTCCTCAAAGGATAGTGACTTGAAACCTAAATGAAGTATAGATTGTTGTTGGCTGTTGAGGAGGGTTGATTGACAACAAATAAATTTATAGTCAAGACCCCGCTGAGTATAGGGGAGTCAGGATCGTTCCACGGGAAGCAAGGTTTGTTTATCTATCCACTCCTAAAAATTGAAACAAAAGCAAATAAAACACACAAGTAGCCTCGTTAACGAAGTTGTCAGCCTCGTTAACGAACCACCAAGAATAAAAAGACCAAAACTATCGACCTAGACAGGTTTGGTACCGAGCCAACGAACTCAGTAACCAATATGATCTTGAAAGAAATCAAATAAAAACGAAAATATCCAGGACAAGGGTTACCACAACATAGTCATGCACACAGCTCGTAAGAAGATAAATATCATGCCTTTAAATAGATAGACGCATCAACTTTCATTGACTTAGCAAGCAAATTAAGCTACTTTCATAAACTAACTCACCCAATTGCTTGTTTCGAATCTAAAGCTTGAATCTTTCGTATTCAAACAATATCAACCTTCAAGTTTATAACTTTCTCTTTCAATCAAGTCAACAACTCAAATTACCTCAACTTTCATCTTGGTATAAGCACAACAAACAATCTCAACAATAGATAAAAGGCATTCAACACATAATCTTACTCACCAAACATGCACAACTATGCCGGGTTTCAACCCCGACCCTAGATAAAAAAACTACTCACTAATCATGAATAAGAAACTAATAACTTTAGTCAAAGAGAACATTGAAAACAAAACACTACTCAAATTAATAAGAAATATCGTCTTACAGAGATTCAGAAGAAACCGAAAACACCGAAATACCGAATCAAAAACACGACTAACGACCCCGGTAACTTTCGTCTACCGAGCTCCTTCGATCACGACTCCGATCCGTCCTTCTCTCTCTCGGCTCTCCTTCCTCTCTCCAAAATTCGACCTCCTTTTCTATGCTAGATAGAAGGGTATTTATACTAAAAAGACTAGAAACTAAAAAGAACTAAAAGATATAAACTTTCCTAAAAAGATAGAATCTATTCTAAAAGATAGAAATAAAATCTCAAAAGATAACAAGACCTAAAATACATAATATAATAACCCTAAAATCATAAAAAGATACTCTACCGACACGGAAATAAATTCCCGCACAGGATCGGTGAGTCACAAAGTCAACTCTCGAACATTTTCATCTCGTGGCCTCGTTAACGAGCCCTCATAGCCTCGTTAACGAGCCTGGGCTTGGTTTTCTTTAATACTTCTCTTCCAAAAACTCGAACTTTAGCTTCTTCATCTTGTATTCCTCCCTCTCTTAACATAGCTCTCCAAATTCAGCTCCAAACAACACCTTTTCCTTGCTAAAACCTACAAAAAGACACAAAACGGAGTAGCTTCCATACTTTTCACAAAATATGCAAAACTATCCAAAAACACATAAAACTAAACCTAAACTTATCAAAACTAGTCCTAATAACCTAATAAAACCTATCAAAAACTATACTAAAAACACGAACATCAAAATACCCCATACTTAGACTTGCTTGTCCTCAAGCAATCACTAAACAATAATCAAAACCAAACAACATACTCATCAAATTATAGCCATCGTCTAAAAAGCAACATCAAAATATCTAGAAGAAAATTAGCAAAGGACTATTAACGTCATCACACATATATACACCTAAAATAGACACAAGAAAATACAATCCAACCTCACAAGGGATAATGTGTTTCTCTCAACTCTCAAGTGTTTGGGCTCATAAATTCAATCTCTCAACTCATCTTATATAGAAAAACTCATAGAAATTGGAACTTATATCACCAATACTCTCCACCCAAGATTTGTCAAAACAAGCAAAAATCATCAAGAGAACTTAGGCTCAATGAAAAACTTCATAGAAGCTTCCATTCGGCCGGGTTGTAATGGGGCTTGGTAATGACAATAAGGCGTGGAAATTTTTGGCTATGTGGTGCTAATAATATCCGGGAATCAAAGGACTCCTAAAAACTCACACATAACATCAAAACTCTCATAAAAACATATACCAAACTCACTCTCTCATTATGCACACTTATTTTCACTCACCCAGTACTATCCTAGAAAGTCACATAAAACAAAAGAATCTCTGACTTATCTATATGAACTTGAATGCACTTCTTACTTCTTCATTTCTTTCTCTTTTTTATTCATCATTTTTTTCATACTTTCTTCGCCTCTCGCTGCCTCGTTAACGAGTCCCTTCAGGGTCGTTAACGAGCTTCATCGTGTATTCCTCTTTCCCTTTCAACAACTTCCTTTCATCCAACAACTTTATTTTGTGCATCTTTTATACCAAGAGATCTTTCTTATCACAACTATTAAAAACAAGAGACTTCCAATCTACCCTTCCTAGTAATCCCTCAATTTCGAACCAAACATTATATTTCACTCCCTTTTTTTTTACACTCAACAAAACAATTCACCTCTCCAAATCTAAGTCCTAATCCCCGGATAGGGTCAAGCTTATCTCGGCTAGGGAACAAATTTTTGTGGAGCTAAAAATAAAAGGCTTCAGGCTCAAATTGGCTTCAAAAAGAAGGATAATGATAAGGTGGATAATGATTAATAGGGCTTATAAAATAAGTTCTCTATCATTTGATTTTCACAAGTAATGAACTATAAACCTCATACGGGTCTCAAAAAATAGATAACCATCACAATTCCAAGAGATAATATGCATATAGAGAGTAAATCACACAAGAAAAGAAGAGGGATTTTTAATGTTCTCCCTATAAGGCCAAAAATAACTCACAAGGCTAATTTTTGTTGGATTGCATCACTTATGCTAAGAAGGTATATGTGCTCAATTTCATCAAATGCTATTCCTTCTTGAAAAAACAACTTCAAAATAAGAATCTGGCTACATTCTCAAAGATGTGTTTGCAAGGAATTAAATGATCATGCTAGCAACTACTATCATAGAACCTAAGAAAGAGATATCTATCAATTCTAAGACCTTTTTTTTTATATTTCAAAACTTTTTCGTTTTTTTTTTCATTTTTCATTTTTTCGATATAAAAGAACTACTTTAAATAAAGCACAAAAAACAAACAAGACACAAAAGTTTCTACTTTCTCCCACCCTATACTTAAAATTACAGTGTCCCCACTGTAAGAAAAATAAGAAGAAAGGAAGAAATAGAAAAGGAAAACAAAAAAAAACAAGAAAAGAGAAAACAAAAACTTACAAAGTCTCAGAAGTGGAAAACAAGGAAAACATCTTCAAGCTGAATCATAAGTTAGGTGGAGGAAAATAGTGCTCAAAGTTCCCCATGAAGTCATACATCGTCCTCCAACGCTCAGCATCCTTTGTCTCTCTCTGACGATGCCTCTCATCCTCAAATGTCATCCGAGCTGAATAGACAGTCTCCCATCTACCCATCCTCCTATGAATGTGGTCCTGTTGGAGGTGAAGCTGCTGCATCCGTGCAGAAAGATCATTGGCCCATGGTGGCGGAATGCTCGATCCAGTGTACTCAAGCTGAGGTGGTGGTGGGTAGTGAGGCTGAAAGTGATCATGGTGAAGCACCGGGTTGTATGGCACAAGTCCATAAGAGTAGGGGTCGGTAGGAGCTGGCGGTGGGTCGGTAGCTGCCCTCGGTGGTTCGTTAACGATCCTGGGTACCTCGTTAGCATCAGATGTAGAAGGCTGGAAATACGAACCTGGGTACCTCGTTAGCATCAGATGTAGAAGGCTGGAAATGATCGTTAACGAGCCTGGTGGGTTCATCAACGAGGATGTTGGTGCCTAAAACCTCAGCGTCGAGATCTTCTTCCTTAAAGTTAAGCTCCTCAGTGCCTCCCTCTGTGTCAGCTTCTTCAGTGTCATTGCCAGCAACCTCGGTATCCTCATCTTCATCTTCATCTTCATCCATCTCTTCACCTTCTCGCTCAAACCTTGTCTCACAAGGCCTAAGTGATAGCTCATCCTCCGGCTTGGGCTCCAATGGGAAAGCATGTCCCGTCCACGCCTTGTACCAATTTGGTACATATAGTAACTCCAACATATCGAGGGTGGGTGTAACAAGGCGGTTTTGAACTCTTACTTTAAACCCTCTCTCCACTTGAATGAAAATACCGGAACTATACCAATAGTTCTTGTTGAGTAACTGAGCATGAGCCGGTGTGTAGCGAGTGAGGTCGACTCCAAGGTTTGTGGCCAAAAGACTGACCAAGTTACCACACCAAACTTCCTTGGACTTGGTTGATTTCTCTATGTAGTCGAGCCATTCATACCCCAAATTCAAAGGGTCGGGCTCCTCGAAAAGGATAGTGCGGAGACAAGCAACTTCCGTCCTTGTTGGCCTGTTCAACTCTCTCTTCGGCCAGAATGTGGCGGCTAAGACTCGAAGAATGATCCGGAAGATGGGGTTGATGATGCTTGCCCCAGATAATGCTGCTGTGGAGGATTGGTCCTCCCCAGTGATATAGCTCCAAGTCCGAGTCACCCTGTAGTCTTTCAAGCTGTACTCTCTAGAAGGGTTTGGGAGATCCAGAATTGCATTGAACTCCGCCATGGTGAACTCACGGCTCACATTACCGAGCCGAAACCGGATTCGTCCCGCCGAAGTCTTCGACGGAAAACTAGTCTATAGAGTGGCCAGAAACTCAGATGTGAGGACCGGAAAGTGTGGTAGATTCTCCTTCTTCAGTAGATGAGATGCACCGAGAATAACGAAGGCCTCCTTGACATCCGTGTAAATCCCCGTGTGTACGGCACTAGACTTCGAGAACCAACGAGTGTTGTGGTCCTTATCTAGAATGGCACGATATCGATTCACTTGGCCTTGAGTACCCAAGATCACATTATCCATGCGAGGTGGGGATGGGGACCTCTGATTCCTCCTCTTTTTCTGAGCTCGGGTAGCGGGTCTGCTTGAACTTGCCATGAGATCTACAAAACAATCAAGAATTTTACAAGATAAGATCCACTCAAAATAGATAGGCAAGAGACCCCATACTTGGTCTCAAAATAACTTCGGAATAATTCATCAACTACCCAATTGGGTCGTTAAACAATCTGGAACTGGTGTAGAATCGGTGATGCTTACGCAGGGTCGTTAACGAACCTGGGTGGGTCGTTAACGAGCTGCCGAGAGCCAGTTTACAGAATTCCGAATGTCATCAACTTTAAAAATCAGACCATAAATCAAGTATGTATCCTCAATACTCCTCACTAGACACACAATCGGGTTTATGCACCCCATACTTGCTCGATTTCCCATCCCAAACATGCGAAATTACCCAAAATTGATATAGCAAAAATTGAACTTAATACTAGGATAAGAAAGATTCATGCTTTTCTAATTAGACTTTTACAATGGAGAATCTAGCATGAATAATCTTCCCTAGAATATGCACAACTAAGCTTCAACGACAATCCATGAGCAAAATCCAAACATGCATGTCGACGTTTTCTATAGACACAATCCCAATATGAAATTTCTACCCTAAAAATCATGAATCTTGTAAGTAAGATTTAGGGTTTAGAAATCATACCGGAAATTCGAGAAATTGAAGAACAAAGGGTCGGGTTGGGGTGGTTAACGAGTGTGGATCTCGTCGGTAGAAATCCGGGGTTCCGAGCTTCGGTAACGAGGGTGTCTCCGACGATCGGTGGAGGTGAGAAATTCCGATCGGTGGTGGGGGATCTCCGAGATTTTGGGTAGGATTTTTGAGAGGTTTGGAGTTTAAGGATTTGAGAGTGAAAATTTTTTAGGAGGGGTAGAAGGGTTATATAGGAGAGGGTAGGGATAGGAAGAGGTAAAGGGGCGGCAGCATGGGGGTAGGTAAAAGATAGATTAGGTTGAAAAGAACTTACCTGCCCATTTTGCCGAATCGGGTCGTCGAACCGGGTCGTTAACGACCGTGGGTGGGTCGTTAACGAGCCACTGTAGCCTCTTGGAGTGATTTTCGAGCCCTTCTCCTGCATCTTGTTAGCTCAAAATTTATCCTATTTTCTATCCTAAAAAAAAATACTAAAAAGAAGAGAAAAGAAAAGAAAAGAAAAGAAAGAAAAAGAAAGAATCTAAAAAAGAAGAAGAAAAACTATACTATACTAAAAGCGGGTTGCCTCCCGTAAGCGCTATTTTTAACGTCGTAAGCCCGACGTTCTTCCCTTGTTTCAAGGTGGATCTTGTGTAGCTAAGTCAGGGTCTCGAGTTACCCCATACTTAGCTTTGTAGGCGTCGTTTGCTTGAGTTACTAAGCTAGATCCCTTGTCTTCTATGAGTATGCCCGGTATTCCTACATATGGGTTAGTGGAATCCGGAAACCAAGGTGGTTTGGACTCCTCAATAGCATATGCCGTGGGGGTATGGTGCAGGAATAGGGTAAGAAGAAAAGTACTCACCTTGATTGTTTCCTTGTATATGAGACTCGCTAGTAGGCCATGGGAGCTCGACAAGGTCCTGTGTGAGAATCTCGTCCTCTTTTGAAGCTGGTGGAAGTTCAGTTGTATCAGCTTTGTCGAGTTCTAGTTGGTGCAACTCGATTTGTGCGACAGTGGTTGGGTCGTTTGCGTTTTGGTCCAGGCTGAATTCCACTCGTTCTTCTCCAATCTCAAACGTAAGAAGTCCTTTTCTCACATCGACCTTGGCACTTGCTGTAGCTAGGAATGGTCTGCCTAAGATAATGGGGACATGAGGATCCTCAGGCATGTCAAGGACGACGAAATCATTTGGTATGAAGAATTTCCCACTTGAATAGGGTAGTCATCCACGACCCCTGTGGCTTTGACACATGATCCGTCCGCCATGAAGAGGTTCATATCCACAGGCTCTAGTGGTCCCATGTTAGCTTTTGACCAGATGGAGAGAGGAAGCAAACTAGCACTGGCTCCCAAATCACATAAAGCTTTAAATTTGTGGTCGCCTATGCCAATTGTGATGGCAAATCTCCCTGGATCTCCAAGCTTTTCTAGTAGAGCAATTGACCGGACTTCATCCTGTAGCTCTGTAATGGACCTTTTCCTGCTAAGAATATCCTTCAAAAATTTTGTGTAAGTCGGCATTTCGCTTAGGGCGTCAGCGAATGGGATGGAAATATTAATGCCCTGAAGGATCTTCACGAAACGCTTGAACTTACTCTCAGTAGAGTCCATAGATTTCTTAGTTGGAAATGGGAGAGATTTCACCATTCTCGGAACCAAGTTAGGCTCGAGAGGTGAGAGTACCGGGTCGACACTTGGGTCGTTTGGTGTCCTCGGCGGGTCGTTGCCGACCCTGATGGGGTCGTTAACTACCCTGGGATAGAGAGGAAGGCTCGGATTAGTAGACTTACCTAGATTAGGGTCGTTAGATACCCTCGGAGCCTCGTCACCATGGTATACGGGCTCGGTATTTGCCCTCGCTGGCTCGTTACCGAGCTGAATTGTGACGTCCTTTTCCTTCTTGTCCTCAGCTTGGACTCGCTCCGGCAATGTCTTCCCGCTCCTAAGGTGCACCGCTGCTATTTGTCCCCTAGGGTTCTCCTCGAGGCGGCCCGGGAGTTGCCCTTGTGGTCTCAGAATCTAGGCAGCGAGGTTCCCTAGTTAGGAATCAACATTCTTCTTCCATATATCGAACTCTCCCCATCTTTTATTTTGCTGGTTCAGGTTGGCTTGAACTTCGTTAACCTTGTTGGTCACTTCGTTAACTTTGTTGGTCACTCCGTTAATGCCTTCCTGTAATCCTTGAACCCATGATGGTGGCTCCTGATGGCCTGGAGGTCGATAGGGTGCAGGTCGTCTATCTCGCGGAGGCGCTGCATAGTTTTGATTTGTATTCTGATTGCCCCATGCCTGATAGTTGTTTGACCTGTCAAAATAGCTAGGCTGGTTCCTGTATGGTCCCCTCATATAACTCATCTCAACAATTGTCTCAGCGGCTCTAACCTGCTCTATGTTAGTGCAAGCAGAAGTAATATGTGCAAAAGAACCACATTTTTGACATGATTGAGAGGATTTCAGAAAACTTACCTGCTTCTTCAGATGGTTGACCTCGTCTTGCAGGAATTGATTTTTAACATCCGTGTCAACTTCGTCTCGGTTAGGTATGTAGAGACGTTTCTGGGGCTGTGGAGTTTGCTGGGTTCCATACATGGCATCATAATTGGACAGCTTATCCAGCAATTCCCATGCAGCCGTTGGGTCCATCTCTATAAAACCGCACGCAGTATGTGTGTTGATGCGGTTCTTGGTCTTTGCGTTGATACCCTGGAAAAAGATTTCTTGCAGAACATATAAAGGTTGCCCATGAGTAGGGCATTGTCTAAGCATCTCTTTAAATCTTTCCCGTGTTTTAACAAATGTTTCATTAGGCAGCTGGTGATAGGAGGTGATGCGTTTTCTCAACTCCGTTGTCTTGGCAGGCGGGAAGAATTTTGTAAGAAATTGATCATACAAGTTCTTCCAAGTCCTGATAGACTTAGGAGGTAAGCTCTCCAACCAGCTCAGGGCCTTTCCAGAAAGAGACCACCTAAAAGCTTTTAACAGAACATATTCAAGTGAGACACCTTCTGCAGCTATGGTGTCGCATAAGTCAAGAAAATTCCTAATATGTTCCATAGGGCACTCAGTAGGTTTCCCTTCAAACTGAGCCCGTTTGATCAAGGATATAAATTGAGATTTAATCTCAAAAGATTTCTCTCTCCGGAAGCACAATTGGAGACTCTGGCACCCTCAGTTCTGGATGCATGTACTGTTTGTGATAGCGATCAAAGGACCATGAAGAAGACGCTTGCAAAGAAGGTGTTTAGGAGGCCAAGGCCAAGACCTTTTCCAAGGTCTCGGGCATTAAAGTACAAGGATAACTTCATGGACTTGATACTATCTCTTCAAAATATCCATCCATGGCGTCCAAGGCCTGCAAGGAAGAGAATCAAGTCACAAAAGTTCGGAAAGTAAGAAGCCCGTCAAATGGAAAACAGTGCTCAGTAAACGGGTCATAACTTGGGCTAGAAAATTCATCTCAAGTCCGATAAGTACTCGCTAAAAAGATAATTAAAAGTTCTACAACTTTGTAGTTTACATAAAATCCAGAATCCAATAGAAAAGGACCGAAAAATGGGTTTTACTGAGAGCTGTTGAAGTCTTACGGGAATCTTATCTTTAGTTTGAATTTCTATCTTTAATTATTTTATTAAGGACGATTTTTTATTTATTTATGTTAAGAGGATTTCGACCATAGGCTGATGTTAGTGGTTGATTATTCTCTCTCCTATGTTTTTATTATCTTTTAGATATTTTGAGTTTGTTAGAATATTTCCTTAAATAAATAAATCAGCCATGATTTATTTTATTTAAGGGGATTTAGATAGATATTATTTTAGATATTTTATTATATCTTGGGAAGAAAGAAAGAGACACATCTACCCCTACTAGGAATAGCTTTGTATTCTCTATTTATACTCTTGTTATTTCATTCAATAAAATCAGCTTGATAGAGATTAAACCCAGATTGGTTTAATCTATCTCTTGGGCCAAAAATAAGACTCGTGTTTATTGCTTGCATTGTTCGAACATCATCATCATCACCACGTCGAGATCATCATCATCAACCGAATTCATTCTCAATCTCGTCTCCTTGTTTGTGTGATTTGATTCATTGACTTGTTCAATAGAGATTGTTCTAAAATTGATTGTTAAAGATCATTCTAGTTAATCAATCAGATTTAGCGATCGAGCCAATCTGATTGAACTATCAAAATTGAATCTTTCAATTTGTCAAACTCGAGTTCTCTTCAATTCATTCAATTCAGTTTTGTGTTACTTGTGTCACAAGGAAGTCTAAAGTTGAAAGCTTTTGTAGGATTGAAGTTATTTGCTGGCAAGATCGGGACTTTGTGGGATTACTACGAGATTTCTAAGGAGGATTCTGAGGCAATCACGTATCAAGTGGTACTCAGAGCCCAGCAAGTGGTATCATAATCCAGCGTCTCACCAAGTAATTGTTTCTTTCCTTAATTTGCTTTCTAATCAATTGTAATTCAGTTTTTGATCCCAAAAATCCCACCTTTACCAAAAGATACAATTTTTGAGACCAAAGCTAGAATTTTTAACCCACCACCACCACGAACTCCGCCACCCCAACACCACGCACCACCACCTAGCCACCCACCTGGTGTCGCTCTCACCAGCCGCACCAACCACCACCACCGTCCGATCCCAACCCCACCAACCCCACCTAATTCGGCCTAGCCAAACCCTAGATCACCCCCTCCAAACCCTTCGAACCCTAACCCTAGTTGTTCGAACAAACCCTAATCCAAACCCAACCCTAGTTACGTAAACCATAGGATCGAACCCTACCAGCCTCTAAACCCTAGACCTCAGCCGAGCCATCACCAAACCCTAATCTCTTGTTGGTCCTTGCCCTCCAAGCAATTACCCAATTAGGAGATTTTAAGGGATTTGGTGCATGCTTTTGGTTGAATTGGTTGAGTTTGGTTGCAATATAGATTAGTAATTGTCTTCCTGCAATTTTTATGAGTTTTTATTGCATGTTGCATGATCAATAGAGATTCATATTGCTTGTTGATAATTGCTGATTTTTGCTATTGCATCCATCAATTTCGACCTAGCCTATCTTCTTTTATTAATTTGGCTTCTAGTTGGTTTCATTAGTAGTTTAAAGTCACTTAGTTAAAAAAATCAGATTAGCTTAGTTTCAGCCTATTGCTTTTGCATTCCATTGTTGCATTGCTTAGTTGTTATTTCATTCTAGCACAAGAGTAGTTTGTGCATAAAGTAAAAAAAAAATCAGAAAAGAAAAGTGATCTACCCCAGCTAGTTTTAAGCCACTTTCAACCCTAGTGACTGCTTGCTTAAAAAAATAGCTAAGTAGAAATCACTTTGAAGAAAAAGAGTGACGAAATAAAAGTCACTTTAGCCTACCATATTTCTGTCCTTGCATGCTTTAATTTGGCTTTATTAACTGCATAGAGTCAATTGAGAGATTGCATGTGTTTAAGAGCTTATAAAGGGATTATTTGCATTGCTTGTCTTATTGCATACTTGTCATTTGCTTAAGCTGCATATTTCCTTTATTTATCATTAGTATACCATATCTACACCATATCTACCCATTTACTCCCTCAATTCAACCTAAAAACTGAATTAAGTTGATTGGATTGCTTTGAGGCAAGTTTTGGCTTGATTAAGGTGTGGTATTGCTTGTGTGATTTGCTTTTGGAACACACTACTCTCTCGTTTTATTGCTTTGTTTTCAGGATTAAGATGTATTGGTGTGATCCCTTTAATGATATTCCACCAACTCAAAGGGTACAAAGAGCTCCAAAGATTAAGCCTTTTTCTGGAGAGTATGGACCGGATGATTATTTGGCATGGGAGCAAGATATTGAGTACTACCTTGACTACTATGGCTATGCTGAATGGGATATCCTTCCATGGGTGACTAATTACCTAGTTGGCTCTGCCCGTTCCTTTTGGTTATGGATATGTCAATCCAGAAGACGTCAAGGCTTGATTCCAATTGCAAACTGGGATCAAATGAAGTTTGTAATGCAAAAGATGTATGTTACATACGATGAAGAGTTGCATAGAAGATATAGAGCAATTTGTGCTCCTGCTTGCCAAAAGAGAGCTCCAATCCGATCCTTGAATCACAAGTACGAGTCTTTGGACTTGAATAAGGAGGCTTTGGCTAATTCTAGTCAAATGAGGTATAATTCTAACTCTTCTTCTATTGGTTTAGATACTAACTCCTTTTTGCAGGAAATGGGAGTTTCTGACTCACCAAAACCAGGAATTTTCACTCAAGAAGAGAGAGTTACAACCCCACATAGCCAAGAGACCTCTACAGAATCAAGTGACCTCCCATGTGATCCTCAATTCCATATGGTGGATGAAAGTTTGAAGAAGGAGGTTCTAGCTGAGGATAACTTGCAAGATGAGAGCATGGAGGAAGAAGTTATCATCTCAAATGGAGTTTCAACCAAAGAGTGCCATAATGTCCAAGAGATGATTCTATATCTTCCACCAACTATGTTTGCTCCAAAACCTTCTTTACTAACCATGGTGCCTTTAGTATCTCCAACATTTCAATATATTTCTCCTCTTAATCTTACATGCATCATCGAATCGAGGACGATTCGAGGTCAAGTGGGGGAGAATGATAGCGATCAAAGGACCATAAAGAAGACGCTTGCAAAGAAGGTGTTTAGGAGGCCAAGGCTAAGACCTTTTCCAAGGTCTCAGGCATTCAAGTACAAGGATAACTTCATGGACTTGATACTATCTCTTCAAAATATCCATCCATGGCGTCCAAGGCCAGCAAGGAAGAGAATCAAGTCACAAAAGTTCGGAAAGTAAGAAGCCCGTCAAATGGAAAACAATGCTCAGTAAACTGGTCATAACTTGGGCTAGAAAATTTATCTGAAGTCCGATAAGTACTCGTTGGAAAGATAATTAAAAGTTCTACAACTTTGTAGTTTACATCAAATCCAGAATCCAACAGAAAAGGACCGAAAAATGGGTTTTACTACGAGCTGTTCAAGTCTTACGGGAATCTTATCTTTAGTTTGAATTTCTATCTTTAATTATTTTATTAAGGACGATTTTTTATTTATTTATGTTAAGAGGATTTCGACCATAGACTGATGTTAGTGGTTGATTATTCTCTCTCCTATGTTTTTATTATCTTTTAGATATTTTGAGTTTGTTAGGATATTTCCTTAAATAAATAAATCAGCCATGATTTATTTTGTTTAAGGGGATTTAGATAGATATTATTTTAGATATTTTATTATATCTTGGGAAGCAAGAAAGAGACACATCTACCCCTACTAGGAATAGCTTTGTATTCTCTATTTATACTCTTGTTATTTCATTCAATAAAATCAGCTTGAGAGAGATTAAACCCAGATTGGTTTAACCTATCTCTTGGGCCAAAAATAAGACTCGTGTTTATTGCTTGCATTGTTCGAACATCATCATCATCACCACGTCGAGATCATCATCAACCGAATTCATTCTCAATCTCGTCTCCTTGTTTGTGTGATTTGATTCATTGACTTGTTCAATAGAGATTGTTCTAGAATTGATTGTTAAAGATCATTCTAGTTAATCAATCAGATTTAGCGATCGAGCCAATCTGATTGAACTATCAAAATTGAATCTTTCAATTTATCAAACTCGAGTTCTCTTCAATTCATTCAATTCAGTTTTGTGTTACTTGTGTCACAAGGAAGTCTAAAGTTGAAAGCTTTTGTAGGATTGAAGTTATTTGCTGGCAAGATCGGGACTTTGTGGGATTACTACGAGATTTCTAAGGAGGATTCTGAGGCAATCACGTATCAGTTTGGCATTCCTCGGATAGGCATTCAGCTCTTCTTGTAGACGAGCATTGGTAGCTCGTTGACGCTCAGCCTCGGCGGCATCACCTTCCTTCTCAGTTTTCAACGCCTCCATTTGTGTTTGGAGGACTTCTAGCTGACGAGCCAGTTCTTCAGGTGTGGCCATGGCTCGGTTCTCTCGGCGTCTACGGTGCAGGGAACATTCAGGTTTTGAATAATAACCAGCGTTGTCAAATTCAAGCCTCCGACGTCCTACCGGCATATATTGAGAAAACAGACAAAGAAAACAAAAATTAAAAATAAAAACGGGGTAGGGCTATTCCCAGACCCACAGATAAATAAACAAAACACGTTGCTTCCCCGGCAACGGCGCCAATTTGTTGAGGAGGGTTGATTGACAACAAATAAATTTATAGTCAAGACCCCGCTGAGTATAGGGGAGTCAGGATCGTTCCACGGGGAAGAAAGGTTTGTTTATCTATCGACTCCTAAAAATTGAAACAAAAGCAAATAAAACACACAAGCGGCCTCGTTAACGAAGTTGTCAGCCTCGTTAACGAACCACCGAGAATAAAAAGACCAAAACTATCGACCTAGACAGGTTCGGTACCGAGCCAACGAACTCAGTAACGAATATGATCTTGAAAGAAATCAAATAAAAACGAAAATATCCAGGACAAGGGTTACCACAACATAGTCATGCACACAGCTCGTAAGAAGATAAATATCATGCCTTTAAATAGATAGACGCATCAACTTTCATTGACTTAGCAAGCAAATTAATCTACTTTCATAAACTAACTCACCCAATTGCTTGTTTCGGATCTACAGCTTGAAACTTTCGTATTCAAACAATATCAACCTTCAAGTTTATAACTTTCTCTTTCAATCAAGTCAACAACTCAAATTACCTCAACTTTCATCTTGGTATAAGCACAACAAACAATCTCAACAATAGATAAAAGGCATTCAACACATAATCTTACTCACCAAACATGCACAACTATGCCGGGTTTCAACCCCGACCCTAGATAAAAAAAACTACTCACTAACCATGAATAAGAAACTAATAACTTTAATCAAAGAGAACATTGAAAACAAAACACTACTCAAATTAATAAGAAATATCCTCTTACAGAGATTCAGAAGAAACTGAAAACACCGAAATACCGAATCAAAAACACGACTAACGACCCCGGTAACTTTCGTCTACCGTGCTCCTTCGATAACGACTCCGATCCGTCCTTCTCTCTCTCGGCTCTTTTTCCTCTCTCCAAAATTCGACCTCCTTTTCTATGCTAGATAGAAGGGTATTTATACTAAAAAGACTAGAAACTAAAAAGAACTAAAAGATATAAACTTTCCTAAAAAGATAGAATCTATTCTAAAAGATAGAAATAAAATCTCAAAAGATAACAAGACCTAAAATACATAATATAATAACCCTAAAATCATAAAAAGATACTCTACCAACACGGAAATAAATTCCCGCACAGGATCAGTGAGTCACAAAGTCAACTCTCGAACATTTTCATCTCGTGGCCTCGTTAACGAGCCCTCACAGCATCGTTAACGAGCCTGGGCTTAGTTTTCTTTAATACTTCTCTTCCAAAAACTCGAACTTTAGCTTCTTCATCTTGTATTCCTCCATCTCTTATCATAGCTCTCCAAATTCAGCTCCAAACAACACCTTTTCCTTGCTAAAACCTACAAAAAGACACAAAACGGAGTAGCTTCCATACTTTTCACAAAATATGCAAAACTATCCAAAAACACATAAAACTAAACCTAAACTTATCAAAACTATTCCTAATAACCTAATGAAACCTATCAAAAACTATACTAAAAACACGAACATCATTGGCTTGTCTAAATTTCGACATGAAATGTGCCTTGAATTAACAAGACTAATGTCAAAAGGATTGCCATGAAAAGGAGACTGGCGCAAGCTATGTCTTGGAATAAACCGAGACAGGCCCTTATTTGGGCTTTGTTTTTGGGCTTTGAGATGTGCTTTTCTGGAAGAGTTTTAGACTAATCTCTTGGGCCTTTTAGGCTGGTTTTTTTATGCCCATATATGGAGGGAAATGATGAGTAGGAGAGAGGTTTTTTGGATAAGATCAAAAGGCAGTTATTGGAAGGAATATTCCAACTAACTTCCTAGATTCTCTCCTAAATTATCTCAACTTCCCAACCACTTGTAACTTCTCTAAAACCTAATTTTGGACAGCCAAGTGCATGCCTATTTAAGGGCTTGTTGGGCGTCCAGGAAGAGGCATGTGAATGGCACAAAAAGTCGGTGGAAGACAGAAAAGTTTGGTAGTGTCTAGGGTTTGTCTTAATGAGCAAAATCACAAGAAAACAAACACGATTCATTGATATCATGGAGCGACTTTATCAAGTGGAAATCAAGGAAGAACCTCAAGATCCGTGGTTGGATGACTTCGTCCATGTGAAGGAAGAAGAGGAATCGCAAGGCTCGATCAAGGTACGTTTGTTCTTGATAGATACGTCTTGCCAACGTTTCTATTGTCGTTGTTGGAACGTTTTATCTCGTGCCAATATTGCGGAATTCCTTGGCATGGAATAGGGTCAATGTTCGTAGAAGGAAAACTCGAATTATTTGAGTGACTCGTTGCCATTATACAAGACAACTTTATAAACTATTTTATTTGGTCGGTTGTGATTACCTTTATGGTATACACCCAAACGAGGCTATCCTTCGAGGTCTACTCACGAGATTACCCTTTGGGGTCTACTCAATCTGCCTTGTTATACAAGGGCCGACTTTTACTTCAACTTGACTTTGCAAAATGCTATTCTTATTTATATCCTAAAATCAACAGTATAGCTTCCTTCACTAGATGTGGAGCTGTACGGAATACCTTTGACTAGTGACCATTAGTGCCACACTTGTAGCATATGGATTTGGATTTTTGAGAGGGTCGTGATGGACTCGTCTAGACCTTTTTCTTCACATCTTCTTTTGTATCCATGTTTCTCACAATGATTAATGTGGCTTTTGTTGTAACCTCGACCGTGTCCATGGCCACCACGACCACCATGGTCCCCGTTATTACCATAATCTCAACCATGCCCATTATTATAGTGTCATTACTTCCCATATGCATTGGCGTTTCCATTCTAAAATGCCTTATTCATAGCATTTGTTTTTGCGGCTACTGTTGATCTAGTAAGCCTAAGGTTTTGGTTTTTCATTAGGAGCTTATAATTATATTCAGCAACCAAAAATACTTTCAATAAGTCGAAATATCTCTCGAAACTTCTCTCTCTATATTGTTGTTGCAACAATAAATCCGAGGTATGTGTAGTGGAGAAATATTTCTACAACTTTTCTTGCTAGGTGATCAGTTGACCTCATAGTCCCAACTAAGATGCGATCCTATGGATATCACTGTTGTACTTGTTGTTGGACTAAAAATCTTAGAGCCTTAAAGTGTTCTATTCATACAATGCTTGTCAGAGTAACACTTCATTTTGAGTGGTGTATGGGACGATTGAAGAATTAAATAATCATACATATGTCATCTATTTTTCATATAATTCAGTGTAGGCATGTAGGTAGTATGTATATAGCATGCATGTAAATGATATATTCAAAATATGTATCGAATGTAGATAGATGATATGGGTTTGATAGCCAGTCGATATATAGGCACAGACAATATCGTAAGAAAAAAAATCATATCAAAAGAGTATAGCGCGAACTTAAAATTTTGATTCCTTTTTACGCCTTTTATATATGTACATTCATTCTCACTTTTTTCATTCTTGACCTAATCTCCTCTTCCACTTCTCCATATTTAAGCTCCTTTACCATTTTCCTTTCAACAAATCCATGGTTGACGATGAGATTATGCATCGTCTTAGAGCTGTATTAATAGGTTTTTGATTGATTCTTTCATTTGGCTCCCTCTTATTGTGATTACCAACATCATACTCATAATCCGCTTGTTAAAAACTTACTTTCACCCAATGTGGTAAACGCAAAGATTTTCAAGGAAATCGGGTTAAACGTCAAAAGGGGTAAGAAAATTTGATATTTTTTGTTTTCCAAAAATGTTCTTTTATTTTTTGGTTAAAAAACATTTCAAATCTAAGAAGAACAACGATTTTCTAATATAGAAGATCACAAATTGGAAAACTACAAAGCATACTCCTCAAAATGATATTAGTAAATAAACTTTTTGCGTGTTTAAGATTACCAAAGGGATAGAGTTTATACCTTGATGATAAGGGAAGCCCAATTGGTAATTAGAAACTGATGTTGATGACCTATCATGGAAAGATTATAAGAGCAAGATCACTTGATCCTTACGGCAAAAACAACTTTAGAACAACTTTAGACCATTAGAGGAGAGAGGGAGCGAGCAAGGACTTTAGTAGATGCATTTCTTTCTCTTTATTAGTGCAAGTTTTACAATAAAAGATGGCACTATTTACAGGCCGAGGGTAAAGTAAAAACATAGCTGAATCTCTTCAATTTATGTATAAAAATGTGAAAGTGAATAAGGTAAATAATTCACCTTATATAATTTAGAAGGTAATCATAAAACTAATAAATATAAGTGTTGGTGACTTGTTGAGATTCATAAATTATTGTATGTTTTTTGTTTGTAGGAATACTCTTAATGAGAAGGCAACGCCTCCCAAATAGATATTTGATAATTTTTTGAAATAAGAAAGAGATAAATGAAATCAAGTAGAAATCAAGAGAGAATTTTATTGATCAACACCAAAGCTTTTTGCGTCTCCTACTCGATACAAAGAGCTCTTTCTTACATTATTGAATTTTGTGTTTTCTTGCTAACTATACCAAGAAGAAAGTTTATACTATTTATATCAAAAGTACAAGCTACATGTAGAGAAATTCGATGTCGGAAAATAACACTTCTAAAGTAGATGTAGCTTTATCTTCTATTACTCTACCACTTAACAATATGTGTGTGTTGCTCTTTGACTTTCATTTCACCAACACCCCCCTCAAGTTGGAGGGTGAGAAATCAATCCCAACTTATGTATGGTAGTTTGATGTCCAACACTAGTTAATGTCTTGGTAAAAATATCAGCTAGTTGATAATAAGTAGGAGTGTATGTAAGAGAAATTAAACCATCATTTAACTCTCTTGGACAAAGTGGCAATCCAGCTCTAGATGCTTGATACGTTCATGATAAAAAGGATTTTTAGCAATATAAATTGCTTCATGTTTATCACAATGTAGAGGTATATGGGTGAAAGAAGGAACCTAAAGTTCATACAACAAGTTGGAAAGCCGGCTCAATGTAGAAACAACTCTTCTCATAGACTTGTACTCAACCTCAACATATGATAGAGCTATGGTGTTTTGCTTTGATTTCTAAAAATAAAGGACTTCATCCAAGAAACACATAAAAACCACTCATTGATCTTTGTGTTGTTGGACAAGCTCCTCGATCACTATCATAATAGGCATTAAGAGCAATATCTGGTGTCTTAGAAAAAACCAAGCCAAAAGAAAGAGAGTGATAGAGATATTAAAGTGTATGCTTTAAGGCATGAAAATGAGATACTCTTAGAGTCTTCATAAAATAACTCAAATACTAAACAAAGAAACTTAAATCTGGTCTAGTATTGGTAAGAAAATTATCTTAGCAACCAATTTTCTATATAGCAATGGGTCCTAGAAAAGATCCCCTTGATTTGGAAATAATTTAAGATTGTTCTCTAGTGAACTGGTAACCTTCTTGCAATCTTCAATACATGCTACTTTCAAAAGTTCAGTTGTGAACTTAGTCTGAATCATAATAACAAAATCAGAGGTATCAATGATTTCCATCCTAAGAAAGAAACTTAAATTTCCAAGATCCTTGATTTTGAATCGCTGATGCAAAAAACACTTTAGTGAGTCAATCTCAAACAAATTATTTCATGTGACAAGAATGTCATTGTCATACACAACTGCAATAGTAATGAAAGAACCATCAGTCTTTAGGATAAATTAAGAATAATCATTCTTTGAGTAAGCAAAACCTCTGCTTTGAAGAGTTGTAGACAACTTTGAATACCATTGTCTCGAAGCCTGTTTCACAGCATATAGACTTTTCTTCAGTTTGCAAACAAGAATACCATAAAAATCCTTAGGAAGAGTATGTGTATAACCCAAAGGAACTTTCATGAAAACATGTTCATATAAATCTCAATGTAGAAATGCATTATTTACATCTAACCAAAACATAGGCCATCTTTTCTTAGCAGTCATTACAATGATGCATCTAATAGTTGCTAATTTCATAATTGCAGAAAAAGTTTCAGTATAATCCAAACTTGCCTTTTGTGTGTTTCCTTTTATCACCAACCGAGTGTTATACCTTTCTATACAAGCATCAGACTTGTATTTTACTTTGTACATCCATTTACTCGAAATAGGTTTCGTCCCAAAAGGTAGAGGAACTATTTCCCAAGTGTCATTAGCCTCCAATGCAACAAACTTAAGATCCATAGCCTCTCTCCATTGTTCAAACTTGACATCTTCATTATAATTGAAAGGTTTGGTATTTTGGATAACATCGATGCATTGATACATAAGTGATACATGAGATTCAGACTAGCAAGAAGAGAACAAGTTGTAGGATCGTTAGTACTTCAATGTCGTCGACTTCTACAAAGTCATTGACTTATATGCATACCCAATGGAAAAACACTTTGACAAGAAAGACTTACTTGACACAGCACTTAGTTAACAAACTCAATTAACTAAGAGAAAACCATTCTCTTCCAAGTTCTCGCATGGTCGGAATAAAAGTTGTAGCTTGCTTTATTGATTTTTTGAGTATGCTTTCAACAACAACCCGGAGTTAACCCTACACCTCTCTAGTATGTTAGCACTCATTTGATCTAAACAACATCGTACTCTCAATCACAAAACCTAACCTAGAATTTTTCTTTCTTTTTTGAACTCTTGAACACTCTAAGTTTCTCTCAATTATGCAAATGGAGTTCGTGCTATTCTAACCTAATCTCTATGCTTAAATAAAAACAAAACTAGGGTTTACTGAATTTACTTATTAATTTGGTTATGGAAGACTATATATTTCTTATCCTTACATTATTATCCTAGGAATAAAACAAATATTACAATAATAATACTCCTTAGGACTTAAGGCATATCCACGCCTTATCTAATCAAGAGAAAATCCCACCCTTATCCAAAATGATATACAATTTTGTGCAATGCCTTCGTTCCATGTCGCCGACATTGCTCATGTCGGCGAAGTCTAGGCATGGCAATGGGTCGGGTTAGGTGCGGGTGGACTGCTTCCATCACCCGACCCGCCTTTTTAAACCACCCACCTGACCCGCTATTTTCACCCGACGTGTTCCACCCGAAACCCGTTAGTTTTCGGGTCGGGTTGATTTTTTTTTCTAGTGTTATAAAAAAATTGCTGAAATTTTCAATTTCCAATCATAAATTAACCTTAAGTTCATTTGTTTAACAAGACAACCAGATGACCCGTAAACAAAATAAACTTAACCCATGACCCGACCCATAACCTGTGTTTACGGGTCAACCCGTTTAATCCACCTAATAAAATATTATATTTTAAACTAAAATTTAAACCTATTTATATAGGGTCTACACAATGGATTAGCCCAAAAAATAGATTTAATTAGAAAGCCTCAAAGTCCATCTTCATAGTTAGGCTTCAAACACTTAACGCTCTTCTCCTCTCCTTCCCTTTTTTATAAGCTCCTCTTCTCCCCTCCTTCTATCAATTTTTCGATGTGGGACAAAAAACAGGGTGATCGGGTCGAGTCGGGTGAGGCCATACCCGAAACCGTACTCGCTCCATCACTTGAAACCCATTTTCACCCGGATTTAATCGGTTTTTATCGGGTTTTTTCGGGTCGGTTTTTCCGATGGGTGCGGGTGAAATTGCGTAGCCTACTCTCAATCACAAACCTAACCTCGAAATTTTCTTTCTTTTTTGAACTCTTGAACACTCTAAGTTTCTGTTAAAAAAATTCAAATGGAGTTTGTGCTATTCTAACCTAATCTATGTGCTTTAATAAAAACAAAACTAAGGTTTACTGAATATATTTATTCCAATTTGGTTGTGGAAGACTATATATTTGTTATCCTTACATTATTATCCTAGGAATAAATCAATTTACAATAATAATACTCCTTAGGACTTAAGGCATATCCACGCCTTATTTAATCTTGAGAAAATCCCATCCTTAAGCAAAATGATACACGATTTTACACAGTGCCTACGTTCCATGTCACCGACATTGCTCATGTCGGCGATGTCATCAATATTTCGCAGATGTTTGAAGTTGGACACTTCACTTGCATTTGGAACCGTAAAAAACGATGGTTTAGAGAATATATTTATTCCAATTCGGTTGTGGAAGATTATATATTTCTTATCCTGACATTATTATCCTAGGAATAAAAAAATATTACAATAATAATACTCCTTAGGACTTAAGGTATATCCACGCCTTATCTAATCTAGAGAAAATCCCATCCTTAAACAAAACGATACACAATTTTGCGCAGTGCCTTTGTTCTATGTTGTCGACATTGCTCATGTCGGCGATGTCATCAATATTTCGCAGATATTTGATGTTGGCCACTTCACTTGCGTTTGGAACCATCAAAATCAAAGCTGAGCATACAAACACATTGTTGAGTCGGTGTTAGGAAGTCACATTCATTAACACTGGAACAACGTCCTTAGTTTTGATAATGATAAACACCATAGGAACTAAAACCGATTGCCAAGTATTTCAGTATAACAGGTTGTACGTCGCAAAAGCATAACACAGAGCAACAAGTTCCCAACTCATGGGAACTAATGCAACGACGAAAAGAGAGCGACCAACCTCAGAAGAGAACAAAGTTCACACTAGATGGGAACTTAGTGAACTAAAGTTCCCACACGATGGGAACTGGATGAGAAGAACAAGAATCCCTCGAAGTCAAGAAGAGTTCCTAAGACAAGGGAACTGAGAAGACGAGAGTTTCCTTTGGATGGGAACTGGCGCATGCGTGAAAGCGACATCTCAGCGCATTTTTAGGGATCCTGTCTATCCCGGACAAAAGGGCGTCTCAGAGTTCTAAAATGCAGCAGGATGAAGACGATCATCCAACGGTCCGGAATAATTCAAGAGTTGACAATTCAAATTCAAATCAAAGTCACATGTCAACCTTAAGGATGATACTTGGAGACCAACGCAAAAAGGGTATTTAGGACAAATACCTCAAATAGATAAGGGTTTCTCATCACGCCTATTTAAACCCTTAAACAGTGACCTTGCTGCTCACTTTTCACAATCATCAAATTCAAACACTAAGAGAAAAGAGCTGAAGAGCCACTCAGGTGAAAACCATCAAGTAGGTAAAAAGTCCCCGGCGTCGAGCTAATCACGATGACGGTGAAGGATAAAGAACAAGTTCCTAGATCTAGGGGAGCTCTAACTCAGAGACATAAGAGCAGAGAGGTTTGAGTTTCACTTTGTCTTTGATTGTGAGCGTTCACCAGGTTAGGGTTGAGAGAATTTGCTTAGGGAGAGAGTCCTTGTAGGAACAGAGAAGTTTGTATTCGGCCTTGTAACCCGAAGGGAACTTAAAAGTAAAGAAAAGGGAACTCGTTCGAAAATCCTCCAAGCGGAGGTAGAGGTTTACTCACGCGATTAGTTGATAGTTGTGGGGTTCCTCTGTAAGGAACTATATCTACTATTTACTCACCTGCATATTTACTTATTCTGTTGTGCGTGGGAACTATTCGATATAGTTCCCATAACTGATTACGACTAACCTTCAATCTAACAATTGGTATCAGAGCAGGCGCTCTAGAATTTGGTTAGTCTTTGCAAGTACTAAGAAAAATGTCTGAGGAACTCACGAAGATTGGACATGGGAACAACAAGCCTCCCAGACTCATCGTCGGACGCTTTGAAAACTGGCAGATCTAGACGAGAGACTGGATGAGAAGTCATGACTACCAAGCCTGGTGTGTCATAGAGCATAGGAACTTTGAGGTCAATGCAAATATTCAGAACGACCTGTCTAATTGGGGTCCCACAGAATGGCAATGCATGGAAGCCAACTACAAGGCCAAAATGTATCTCAACAATGCCATGTGCGAGCAAGATAATGATCGAGTGGCTAACTTGAAAATAACCAAGGAATTGTGGGAAGCCATTCAACAAATGCACGTTGGAAGTTCCGATCTAAGGGAAGATCACCAAATGAACGCCAGAAGGGAGTTCTTCAACTTCAAAATGACCATGGGTGAATCAATTGACAGCTATCAATCACGTTTCGAGTCCCTCTGCTTAAAGCTGGAAGCCCTTGGAATCACCAAGCAAGAAATCTCCGATAAAATGAAGGTGCAACAACTATTCAATGGGCCGACAGTTGAGTGGGAAAATGAACGAACCATGTTCAAAGAGAATCTTGAGAATAGAAATTCGATGCTTCACCAAGTGTTTGGTAAGCTCATTGGTCACGAGAAGAGAAAGAAAGAAGAAAAGGAACAAGAGATAGAGATGAGAGGAATAACCCTCAAACTGGAGAAGGTTCTCAAGTTCGTACAAGAACAATATGAAGAGTCGGAGGAGGATGAAGATGAGGAACTAATACTAGTAATAAAGGCACTCGAGAACTTCTATAAGAAAGGCAACTTCAAAGGGAACTCCAGTAGAGAAAGAGGGAACTATGAGTCCGAAAGCAAGTACTAGGACAAGGATAAATATGTTGCCGACGCCACTTGCTATAGGTACTTTAAGAAAGGGAACTTTGCCAAAAGCTGTCATCAGGAAACAGAGGAGTGAAGTTCCGACTACGGCAAGAAAAAGACCTACATAGAAACTTGGAGTGATTCTGACGACAAGGGAACAGAGGGCTGGACAACATCTGAGACATGTGTCATGGTCATAGACGAAACCGCTAGGGAACAACCCAGTGAGGTAAGCGTTGAAACTCTCCTCAACTCTCTATCTCATTACGAAAAACCTGAGTTGTCAAAACTGTTGACCAAGATGTTAGATGACAACATTAAAATGTGAAAACAACTTGATCAACCAGAATTTTTGCTATCAAGAAAATTGGAAACTGGTTCAAAGTATGATGAGATTGTTGCAAAGTTGAATTCCTCTGTAAACGAAGTTACTCTTCTTAAAAGGGAACTCAATTACATCAAGAGTGAAAGAGATAGAATGTTTGGAACCCTGCGTGAAAATCAAGAGTGTCTAGATAATTCCCTTCCCCAAGCCAAGGTTTTGAAAGAAAATGAGAGCCTTAGGAAAGAGATCTTCGACAAGGAAATGTGGTTTAGTCAAAAGCTCAAGTCTAAGATTGCTGAGAAAAACCTAGGATTTTGTTCCCATTGCAACTACGTCAGACCTGTAGAGCACTTCATCAAACCAACCTTATTACCGAGCTAGTTCCAACCAAGGATGAAATAAGGTATGGAGAAGGATCATCTAAGGATGAGATCTCTTCTATCTTAGAAAAGGAGAAAAATGAGTGTAGGGGTCTTGAGCCTCAAAGCCAAAAGCTTAGCATCGCTCATTTAGGGGAATGAATCAGTGTGCTTGAAAGGAAAGAGAACGGGAACAATGAATACCATACTAGGAAGGCCATCAATAAAAGGAGTCTTAAGTTAGACAAAGGAGATGGATCTAGAGTCCACAAAGAATGTTGGAAATGTAGAGCCTATGGGGACTACATGGAAAGCCGTCTCAAAGGACAAGCTCAACACTCTCACACCCTTGACAACAAGAATCCCAAAAAACCGTGGAAAGCTCCTAAGAATGAGAGCATACATAGGAACTCCTCGTCAAGTCGTAGGAACTCCACTCTTGTTTGTGACTTTATAAATCTATTAAACAATATAAATATTGAATCTCGTGTTGATCCAAGCAAGAAAAATCTTACCTAGGTCTCCAAATCTAACTAATTTTGTAGATGGTAGTGAGAGGGAACAACAAATGGGTCATTTTCAGTGAATGTTCCAACCACATGACCAAGAAGAAGAAGGACAACCCCACCTCACTACTCACAAAAGTCGATGGAGACCACTTCTTCCTCGACTACAAGAACAAGGGAACAAGGCCTGACAACGTTTATCAAGTAAATACTCAGTTGAAAAGGAAATTTGGCTGAAGAGACTGAGACACACTGGATCTAATCAAGAAGCTTCTGAAAGAACTCTCTATTGAACCACCCAGGATTAATCCAGAAGGGACATGAAGGAAACAAAAAAGTAATATTTGGGAATAAGAGGTCACGACAAAGGTATGCAAACTCACTCCTTTCTTCAAAGGTTCCTTGAAGTACAATGCCCTTAGTTTCCTTAGTGGAACCTCTGTGGACTTATGTAGGACGGAAAGGTAGATAGTGGATGCTTCTTCTATGCATGGGATAGACATCTCTTCGAGCACCTTCGAATGCTCTTAGAGATGATAGCTTTAAATTAAACAAGTCCCTGTTTATTATTTCCCCAATGATTGACTAGTTTAGTTGTTTTTGCATGATAGGAACTAAGAAGGCACTCTGCATTCACTTTAACTATTATTGCTAGTCTGAGGCAAGAGTTGTACGCATAGGAACTTCTTTTCTTTTTAGCCCAAAATGATCAATTTGAGTTCCCTCTAACCCGCATTACAAGCCACAATGATAGTTGATCATAAGCTTACCTAGATTCTCGGACTGGACAAACTCATCCCATGAGCCCCCTTTTGATCACCCTTTTCGAGTTGAAATGATCTAAGTCCTTTGTGTTCTCATCCCTCTCAACAAAGTTTGAACATGAGTTCCCTCCACCACTCCATTCAAACAAGCCTTCGTCCAAGATCATGGGAACCTGTTAATGGATGAGCCGAAATTACTGATGAATGCTTGCAATTTCGTCTTGGGAAGATAAATGGTTCTTGTCAAAGCAATTAATGAAGGAGAATGTGTGAGAGCCAAGCGTTCTCGTGTTCAATGGATTGCCAACACGTGACAATTTGTGCAGAGTACGTTTCAGAGAAAGAAGAAGCGTCAAGGATCTTTTGAATTTGAAAAGGGAAAATGAAGAAAAGGACGACTGTACCCTTGTGTAGAAATCCCTTATATTCCGGCTTTTTCCCTAACTAGAACCTTTCTTCAACCCTTGCCTCTTCGCCTCGTTTTTCCCCAAATATCCTAAGCTTCCAATTCCATAAAGAATCCAAACTCACAAGTGGCACCAAAACGCCCTTCCTCCTCAAAGAACTACAAGTTCAAGGCTACTCCGCAACCAATCCAAGGCTACAATTACTTATAAATCCCTCTGGAAAAGGGCTACTAGGGATGGCTCGCCAAAAACCCAAACACTCTCTGGCAATCTCTCACCTTAGCCCTTGACCAAACCCATGATCCACTTCATCGAAACCAACTCAGCAATCTTATCAAATGCTTCTTCCTTCCGCACATCCACCGCGGAATCAATTACAACGTGCCTCCTTCACAACTGGAAGAAAACTTCTTGGTCGATAATGCTCACATCCGTCTTCCATCCCTACCTCCACGAAAACGTTACCATGAGTACACAACCAAACCCACTTCCACCAGCAAATCTTCGTCCATCTCCTCCTCTTCAGAAGCCCGGATTATCGACTACTTTCCGAATGCCATACCAAAGACCAAAAGAAAGCCACAATCACCTCTCTCTCCAAACCCTAAATCTCCACCTCCTCCTGCCACACAAACTCAAAAAACTCCCTCTCATCCTTCCTCTCCTAAGACAAACTCCTCCAACGCCATGGAAATTGATCCCCCTTCCTCCTCCTTCTCGCCTCTTAAAACCCCCTCAACGCAAAAATCCAAAATCCCAATTACTCTCACAACGGAAGTTCTTCCCCCTCCCTCGCTAGTCCAACCTATCAATCTTGAAGATAGTGAGGAAGAAGAAGAAAACACCAGGGCCCTCATTCATAGATGCCCTAATTCATCGTTTCGAAGCCTACAAGAGATGGGCAGCCAAGAAGAACGGGACTCTATGACCAACGTAGAAAAGGAACTCAACCAGGACGCTTCTCTAAAGGTCCTTGGAAACAGAGTGGAGTCATCAGTTGAGGGAAGGGACTCTCAAGCTTTGGGGATGCATGATCAAGGAACCAGTCCAACAGACATTGAGAACCCCGACATTGAAAAAAGGAACCCAGACAAGCAACCCTCAAGCCAAGACAAAGAAGATGGTCAAGATAAGGGTGATGAGCATACTGCTCAAGATGATGCTGACAAAGGGAACAAAGATGGAAATGAGAATAGAGAGGACGATGACAAGTCTGATGACGAAAGCCTCTCCTCGTCTGACAAAGGAGAAGGAGAAAAGGAAGGATAAGGAGAATAGGAAGGAGAAGAAGAAAAGGAAGACGAAGAAGAGAAGGAAGATGAAGAAGAAAAGGAAGAAGGAGAAGAAGAAAAAGAAAAAGAAAAGGAAGATGAGCAAGGAGCAGCCGTTGTAGCTGTTGAAAAGGATGATGCAGCAGGGAACAGTACTATAGAACCTGCAAAGGAAGGCCCTGAAGGTCTTATGTATGCCTCCATCCTGAATCTCCTCACAAGATCCCTCAATCCCTTTGCCCTTCCCTCCTCGAAAAAACCCAATAAAAAGAGAGCAGGGGGAAGGGAAAGGAACAAGCTGTCACAGAGCCTCCCTCCAAACGCCCACGAAGAGAAGAGGCACATGTGATTGTTCCTGCTGAAACAGAACTAGCGGTTGGACAAGAACAGAAAGTTCCCAAGGAGCGTAAGGTAATCGCTCCCATGATCCTCAATCCCCAAACTCTTACTGGACATGCTTTAGGAGGATCTTTGGGAACTGATTCAGGCTCAAAGGTGGGAACCGATTTTCACTCCAAAAGTAAAGGTAGACCCTGGTCAGATACGAGCCTTCTACGACTCATTCAAACTGTCTAAAGACAAGGAGCAAGGGATCTGCCAAGTTAAGGGATCTTCATTCGCCTTCACAGTGGATCAGCTGGCACGACTACTCAATGTTCCGAACACATGCTTTGGAACTCTGCCCTAGAAGGTTTGGGGGAAACACGACAGAGAAGTTATCCTAAAAAGGATATACGAGGGACGTGCTCCAACTAAGGGAACTACTACCCTCACACATGGGTTGTCTTTTCTTGGAAAGATGGCGCATAAGTTCCTCATAAAAAATGTTCTCCCTCGACAAGAGAAAAGGCATACACTCAACATCAGTGATGTCATTCTCCTCAACCTATTTCTTTGCAAAGAGCCTATCAATCTGCCTCAACTGGCCCTGGGACACATGGCCAAGTGTGATGGGAAATCTACCCATGCTCTCCCCTATCCTTACCTCGTTAAGTAGCTGTTAGCGAAGGAATTTCTCTACAACGAAAAGGATGAGGAATTATTTGGGTTCGAGATGAGCCTCGAGGCCATCCAAAGTCTTCGTCACTCGGAGATAGCTGAAGAAACCGAGCTCTCCATGCTTCCTGCACCTGAGACTGATGACATCAAGGATGCAATTGACAGGAACTATGACGTTCTCCTCAGGATGGAGCATCACTTGGCCAGACTTGTCAAGCTCATGGAGAACAAGGCCCTATGATTTTGCGTTCCTATTTCTATTCCCTAGCCTGCTCTCGCCTCTCTCAAAATGATTCGTTTGTTTGTGGTTTCTTGTTGTATCTCTCTTGCTTAAGTAATGAACAAGTTCTTTAGTTTGGATGCATGTTCCTTTTATTTATGTTCTATTATTCATTCTTAATCTTTTCGATAATGCCAAAAGGGGGAACTGTTGAGAGGGTTTCCCGACAACAAATAAATTTGTATTCAAGACCCCGCTATGTATAGGAAGGTTAGGATCGTCCACGGGAAGCAAGTTATGTTTGATTACTATCCTAGAAAACAAGAAAACACAAATTTAAAGTAAAGCAGAGACGAAAGTAAAAACGAGGCTACGATCACGTCGTTACCGACCTTGTCATGGTCGGTATCGATGCTGACTTTTGACTCAAACAGGGCAACTAATCACAGACATACACAGGCTCGGTACCGACCTGGCTACCTCGGTACCGAAGCAAAACAGAGAAACTACGAAGGTGTTTTTGAATGGAGAAAAGATCTAGGATAAGGGTTTATCACGACATAATCATGCATTCAAGATAGTGTGAAGGATAAATAACATGCCTTGAAGATAAAGCTATCAACTTTCGTTGATTTAAGCAAGCAAATCAATCGATTTTCATAAATCAATTTACTCTTTACTTATTTTTTATCCGAAGCTCGAAACTTTCGTTATTGAACAATATCAACATTAAAGGTTACAACTTTCTCTATCAATCAAGCAATAAACTCGAATTACTTTGACTTTCGTCTAAGTATAAGCATAAAACAAGTAGATAAAAGATAGAAAGCAATCAAACATTCATCACACATTCAATCATGCACAACTATACCGAGTTTTCAACCCCTACCCTAGAAAAGTGAACTACTCACTCATGATTGAAACAAAGCAAACAATTAGATTGAATGAAAACATTATATGAAAACAAAACAAAGGCTTACTTGAATTAAAAGTCGAAACTTGTCTTTAGATTACAATCTTCTTTCCCAATTAAACTCTAAAGAACAAACTAGGAACTAGAAACAAAGAGAAGATCGGCCCTTCGGTTTCACGTCTCTCATCCTCCACAAAAAAACTAAAGAACAGCCCCCTTAACTAGGTTAAGAACATGGTATTTATACTAAGAGAATCTATCTATAAAGTTTCTAAAAAGATAGAACTTTCCAAACTTAAAAGATTGCGAAATAAAAGATATAAATTCTGAAGTCGGCGCCACCTACCGAAACAAGTGACTTCGGTGTCGACCTGTCAGGGTCGGTAGATGTCTTCGCTGAACTCCACGACTTGGACTCTGTTGCACAGCTCGGTACCGAACCCACAGGGTCGGTATCGAGGTCTTGTTCCTGCTCTTTTTGTACTTTTGTCACAGCTTCTTTTGGATTTTGTCGGGATCTTTAAAGCGTCATCTCCTCTCCTTGTCTTTGACCATTCTCCACCATCATCCTCTTGATCTCAACTCCTTGATGCTCCCTTTTTCCTTCGAAAACCTACAAAAAAACACTAAAACGGAGTAGCTTCCATACTTTTCACAAAATATGTAAACTTATCCTAAAACACACAAAACAAACACTAAACTCAACTAAACTAAGTTAAACAACTAAGAAAAACACTCAAAACCTATAGTAAAAACACGAGTATCAAAATACCCCTACATAAGCGTGCTTGTCCTCAAGCAATCACTAAACATAGACCAAAACCAACCCACATGCTCATCAAGTAATAGCCTTCATCTAGAAAAGCAACATCAAAGCATAGTAAAAATAACAAATGACTTTTAACGTCATAACACATATATATGCAACTAATAGACATAAGCAATCACAATCCAACCTCACCAAGGACAATGTGTTTCACTCAACTCTCATGTGTTTGGGCTTTGAATAACAACTCTTAACTCAATCTTATATGCAAAAACTCATACAAATTGGAATTTATATCACCAAACTCTCCACCAAAGATTTGTCAAAACAAGCAAAAATCATCAAGAGAACTTAGGCTCAATGAAAGACTTTAAAGAAGTTTCCATTCGGCCGGGTTGTAATGGGGCTTGGTAATAACAAATAGGGTGTGGAAATATTTTGGCTATGTGATGCTAATAATATCCGGGAATCAAAGACTCCTAACAACTCACACATCCCAAACTTTTATAAAAGAACTTACCAAATTCTCTAAACAATATGCACACTCTTCTCACTCACCCATTAAATCCTAGAAAGCCTCATAAATATAAACATAAGAATCTCTTGGTTTTAGATTTTGGAGCACTTGCACACTTTCCTTCCTTATTCCTTCTTTTCTCTTTTTTTCTTCTTCTTTTCCTCTCTCTGCATTTTTTTTCATTTTTTCATTTTTTTCTACTTTTCTTCACAGGTAAAGCCTCGGTACCGACCCTGAGAGGGTCGGTATCGAGCTGCAACTTCGTCTCCTTGGACTTCTTTGAGAACCTCGGTACCGAGCCTACATAGGGTGGTATCAAGCTAAAATTCCTTTCTTTAGCTTCTCTTCTTTTGTGTATTTTTCTAACCAAGAGATCTTTTTACATAATTGAAACAAGAGACTTCCAATCTGTAATATTCAAGAATATTTCAATATTTTTTTTAATCCTATTGTTACGCTCCCTGAATTTCGTGCTGGGATTACTTAGCTTATAAGTAATCTCGGCTAAATAAAAATAGTTAATATTTTATTTTGAATTTTAGAAAATTATATTTTTAAAATTTTTTAACTTAAAAGTAATTAATAATTATTTAAGGGTGAAGTTTGTAGTGAAGGATATTTAAGGGTGGACAACGGAATTTCCTTAAAACTTAAACCGACTCTCTCGGTTTTATATGTGTGTCTTCACATTTTTTTTGTAGGCTTAGCATTTAAGAAACATAGATAGATAGCAAAACACAGAGGGAGGTGAGATTGAAAAGACGAGAGGAGAGGAAAGAGTTCGATCCGGTTATTTTGATTTTGATACATGTTCTCTTCAATCGGGTTTTAATCTCGAAGTACAAGCGTAATTTGGTAAATTTTAATTAGCTAATGGTTATTTAGATTTTACTAATTTTTCTAGATCTGGCTTTACAATCGATTTGGATTTGAAAATCGATTGAATTATAGCTCTCAAAGGGTATTTTTGATATTGGATTTATATTCCGTAAAAGATTACAGAGTAATTTTAGAGTTTTGCTTGTAATGATATTATGGAGACCTTTGATCCACTATTTCAGAAAGGTTTGAACTAGAAAAATGTTCTTTTATATAACTAGTATATTCTTGTCAAGTTTTAAAGGCTTTGGATTTGTACAAAAGAAGTTACAAAGCATCCTGGCTTTTCGTGGTTTTTGGGGTTAGAGTTTGTAAGAGTTAAAAGGCTATTATTATTCATTGAGGTGTATATATGTATATAGGAGCGTGACTCTAAGGTTGTGACCAGAGATCAGGGGAAGAGACAGACTATCTGTCTCAAGACAGGGTTCTACTTTGCATGTTAGTTAATGTTTGTTAGCCTCAAGAATTCGTCTTCAAGGTAAGTCGTTTTCGACTTGCTTAGTTTCCATTCAATACTTGTTAGACTTCATGTGGTGCTTGTAGGATTGGTTTTGGGGAACTAGTCCCTAGATGATTATTTTATGAAAAAGGTTTACTTGTGTATGATATGTGTGAAAAAGATTTCATTGGGCTTTTATGGAATGTGAAGTTTTCGAATATTTTCTCTATGTTGGTACCGTTCTCGGCATGGCCATGTGCGTAGTACTCTGGGTTGAAGTGACGGCTACGTATGGTTATGTGACAGAGAATCATGCCCCTTCAAAAGAAAAGTTATCTGTGTTTTGGGCAAGTGCTCCAAAGGAGGCTTGACCCAGGGTTAGGAGGATGGAATTTTGCAGGGTGGGAGGTCGTGCCTCGGCACCTGGGGTGTAGGGTTGATAAGCGCCATGGAATGAAACGGTGAGAGAATGGTTGTATTGTTCTGCTTGGACTTGTATGTATGAATGTGTATGGAAGTTTGATAAGCGGTCTATGTTTATGATCTATGTTTATGATCTATGGGAAGTGAAGTATGAATTTAGAACTGATATGTGTTGTAATCATGCGAACCTTGCTTGTGTATATGTTAGACACTTGATTGGTTTTTAAACGTCTTACTAGTACCGTATGGATTCTAGCTTGTATTAGAAAGGTAGCTGACCCTTCGGGGATTTGTTTTTTTTTTAGTTTCAGGTAAAGACAAGGGACCCATGATGGAACCTCAGCTGAATGATGGAACAGGTCGTTGAAGGTTGTGTCATTAGGTTGGGTTCGGTTGGGAGAAATGGTGGTATACTTTTTGGTATCTTTTGAATAATGTGTTGTTTTGATAAAGAAAGGGTAGTGGTATGTTAATGAAATGTTTATAGGAGGTGTTGTAAGTTATGTTGTTCTGGGTTTCATGCATGTTTTATGTACTTGGATTTTATAAATATCGGTTGGATGTTTTATTCATGTTTTCTCGTCGTGCCCGAGTTGCAAGATCCAAGTGAACTCGTTGTCAAACTAGCCTAGGTAGTACCTAGTGAGGTCTACTACCGAGTAGCACTCGGTGTAAAGTCGGGGTGTTACACAATCTACCCCAACCAAATCGTTATTTTTGAACCAACACATATCTTTTGCACTCAACAAAAACAATTCCTCTCCAACTAAGTCCTAATCCCCGGCTAGGGTCAAGCTTATATCGGCTAGGGAACAATTTTGTGGAGCAACAAACAAAAAGGGTTAAGGCTCAAATTGGCTATAAAAAACAAGGATAATGTAAGGGTGGATATGGATTAATAAGGCTTATGAAAAATAAGTTCTCTATCATATGATTTTCACAAGTAATGAACTAAAATTCTTATATGGGTCTTGAGAAATAGATAACCATCACAATTCCAAGAGATAATATGCATATAGAGAGCAAATCACACATGAAAGAGTAAGGTTAGAAATAAAAACTCACAATGTCATTTTTGTTGGATTGCAACTACTCATGCTAACTGTTATATATGCTCAGTTTCATCACATGCTATTTCAGCATAAAAACAATTTCATCATGAGATTCAGGCTATACTATCATAAACATGCTAAAAAATGAATTACATGGTCATGCAAAGTGAAAACAATCATAGAACCATAAGATCAAGGGTACTCATCTGTTCTAAAATCTTATTGGAATTTTTTCAAAATTTTTAATTTTTTGTGATTTGATTTATTTTTTTTTTAGAAAAAACAAAAGCAACTAAAGCAAGTATTAAGGAAAACAAACTAACACAAAAATCATGAAAACACACGAACAAAAAACAAGTTTTCTTTTCCTCCCTTCCCCATACTTAAACATTACATTGTCCCCACTGTAAAAATAAAGCAAAGCATAAGAAAACATAGGGAAAAGAAACTCACAAAGCAAAGAATGAAGCAAAGGAAACATCCTTGAAAGGGAGATCATCATTGGTTTGGTGGTGGGAAGTATCGCTGCATGTTGTACATAAACTGATCCATCGTCCTCCAGCGAGAGTCAACCCTCCGCTGACGTGCATCCTCAAGTGCCATTCGGGCTGAATAAACATCCTGCCAATGATTCACCTATTGGTGTAGCTGAGAATGCTGCTAATTTAGGTGTCGCATCTATGATGACAAATCTTGTGCCCACTGTGGTGGAGCATCTGAACCGGAGTAATCGGCATGGGGCGGCTGTTGGTACTAGTGGTGCTGGGTAAACGGAGCATATGGCACGATACCGTATGATGGTGGCACGATAGGGTGTTGAGCAGGCATGGTGTCGAAGTGGAATGACTCAGTGTCAGCCTCGAAGTACTCGGTACCGAGGCCAGGATGCTCAGTACCGAGGTTGGCAATCTGTGCAGGGGCCTCGGTACCGACTTGGTGGCCCTCGATACGGTGCTCTTCCGCAGGGGCTTATTCATCTTCTTCCATGGCGGCCTCCTCTCTCTCATACCTCGTCTCGAATATCCGCAATGTAGGCTCATCTTGAGGCTTTTTGGCTAGGGGAACGGTTGAGAAGTCCACGCTTCATACCAATTGGGCAAATGTATCAATTCCAACTTCTCTCGAGTGACTCACACGGGCCGATCGTGAGTCAAGGTGGCAACTCCACTTCCCTCGCAACTTTGGAAAATACCGGAAGACAGCCAGTAGCCGGTGTTCATCTTCTGTGGACGGTGTGCACTGTAGCGTGAGAGATCGACTCTAAGAGCTATGGCCAAAAGGCTCACCAAGTTGCCACAATACACTCCTTGTAAAGTGGTCCCGTTTTTCTCTACCGACTTCAACCATTCATACCCCAGGCTCATAGGAGCGGGGTCTTCAAAAAGGATTGTACGGAGGCATCCAACCTCCGTCCTTGTTGGCCTAGAGAGCTCCTTTTTGGGCCAAATTATTGTGCCCAAGATTCTGAGGATAATGCGGAACATGGGGTTAATGATGTGTGCCCCGGGGATGCAAGAGTGTTGGGATTTTCTTCCCCAGAAATGTAACCCTAAGTTTCCGGAACTTTGAAGTCGTCTGGTGCTTTATAGTTTTGGGAATGGTTAGGGAAGTCGAGAAGTGCATTGAACTCCTCCATAGTGAACTCATGATTCGCATTGCCCAACTGGAACTTGATCCTCCCCAGAGATATTTTGGTCTTGAATCTAGTGCGGAGAGCGGTTACAAACTCTGAGGTGAGGGCCGAATAGTGAGAGATGTCTTCATATCTAAGAAGCTGAGGCATACCGAGGATGGATAAGGTATGCTTAACATCTTCATAGACGCCCGATGTCTTTGCACTGGACCTTGAGAACCATCTTGTGATATGAGGCTTATCGAGGACAGAATTGTAGATTGACTGTTGACTCTCAGTCTTAAATCTGACATTGTCCATTCTTGGTGGAGATGGAGATCTTTGGGTCCTCTTCTTCTTGCTTGGCCTTTGGTTGGCTTTGCTTGAACTCGCCATGTAGTACTTGGAATAGCATAAATAGCCAAGGTAAAATCGACTCAAGCAAATTAAACACCAAAGAAACCCCAAACTTGCATCAAAACTACGCTCGAATGCAACATTTAACTATTCTGGGGGGTCGGTACTGAGCTGTTAGGGTCGGTACCGAGGCCTCTGGATTTCAGCGTGTTTTGAGCGTGACAGGGTCGGTACCAACTTTCACAGGTCGGTATCGAGCCTGTGTCTAGAGTTTTGCACGAGATTCTAAGCCTCGATTTCTGACAATAAGCACATCTCAAGCAAGATTCCAACTCAAAACCACTAAATCAAGCACTTACAACCCTATACTTACTCAAGCCCTATGCAATCATGCCAAATTTTTCCAGAAATCATGGTGTAAATCTTGCAAATCAAGAACAAGTAACCTCATGCTTTTTATATATGAAAAGAATTGCATTCTAAGCATAAGGGAACGAAAATTAATCTAGACTTATACACCAACATGAAGGCAAAAAGAAGCACGAATCAATTAACCCCATGCATTCTTCGGATCTTATACAGATCTAGGTATGAAAACTACCCCCAAAAATTACTATAAATCTTCAAGAATTGCAGGTAAGAGTTTAGGGTTAAGAAGTCATATCGTAGATACGCGATTTAAAACCAAAAATCAAGTGTTTCAAAGAGTAACGAGGGATCGAGTGGAATGAAAGGGGATGCGTGATTTGATCTCGATGGATTTGTGGAGATTGGTGTGAGACTTTTGCTTGAGAGCGTTTTGGAATTTTGATAGAGGCGGCATGGGAAAAGAAAGGCGAGGAGAAGTTTCTAGGTTAAGAAGGCACTTACCTGCCGCGCGTCGTTTTTGGGTTTTTTGCAGGTCGGTACCGACCCTCACAGCTCGGTACCGAGCCTGGCGCGACTCTTTTCCAGCATCGTTTAACGACCCGACTTTTGTACACTTTAGCCAAAAATATTCTATTTCGCAAACTTCTACTCGACTAAAAAAAATCAAAAGAAAACTAACAAAAAGAACTATAAAAAGGAAAGAAAACTAAACTGGGTTGCCTCCCATAAGCGCTATTTTTTAAGGTCGTCAGCCCGACGAACTTACCTTAGCTAGTCCGACGATGTGAGAGTCCAAGTGGCTCTAATATCTTCTTTCAGGCCAGCTTGCTCATAAAACTTCTTCAACCTGTTTCCATTGACTTTGAAGATGGCTCCATTATTATCTACTAGATCCACCGCTCCATGAGGGTATATGTGGTGAACCACAAATGGCCCACTCCATCTTGACCTTAGCTTCCGTTGAATGAGTGGAGTCTAGAATTAAAGAGAAGTACGTTGTCACCTTTTGGGCACCAATTTCTGGTCATGTCACCGCTTTGTACGCTCTTTATAGATCTCGGCGTTCTCGTACGCCTTTAGCCTCATCTCCTCTAGTGCTTGCAAATCCATGAATCGTTTTGCTCCGTCCGCGTCGAGGTCCATATTAAGCTTTTTGAGAGCCCATAATGCCTTGTTCTCCATCTCGACAGGCAAATGGCGCGCCTTGCCATACACTAGATTGTAGGGAGTGGTGCGTAGGGGTGTCTTGTACGCCGTTCTATAAGCCCATAGAGCGTCGTCCAGCTTAGATGACCAATCCTTCCTTGAGCGGGAAACCGCCTTTTCTAGGATGCTCTTGATTTGCCTGTTTGAAACTTCAACTTGGCTACTAGTTTGGGGATGATATGGTGTTGCCACCCGATGTGATACCCCATACTTAGCCAAAAGTACTTCAAAACTCCACTCTATGAAATGTGACCGACCATCACTAATAAGGACTCTCGGTACGCCAAACTTGGGAAAATGTTAGTCTTAATAAACTTTGCCACAGTTTTAGCATTATTGGTCCTTGTAGCAACGGCCTCCACCCACTTAGAGACGTAATCAACCGCAACAAGAATATACTTGTAGGGGCCCGATGAAGGGAAACGTCCCATAAAGTCTATGTCCCATACGTCGAATAATTCGACCTCTAGTATCCCTATCAGCGGGTTCTCATGTCTCCAAGTGATGTTGCTAGAGCGTTGGCATTCATCATATGAAGTCACATATTCTTGTACATCCCTGAAAATAGTTGGCCAATAGAGACCACTTTGAAGAATCTTCGCCGTGGTTTTGAATCCTTTTGCATGGCCACCGGTGAGAAGTGTGTGACATTGACAGATCACACTCTCTATCTCTTCTTCTGCAATACATCGCCTAAAGAGGTGATCACTCCCTCGGGAATGATCATCCCAATAGTACTGTTTAACATCATGGAGAAACTTCTTTTTGTTTTGTTGTGTCAATCCCTCGGGAATTACGCGTCCTACAATGTAGTTCGCAAAATCTGCAAACCAAGGGGCGTTTGACCCTTTAACAGTATGAATAAAATGAAAAGAAGTAGAAGCAAGAGATGGAGAAGGATTGAATTAAAAGTAATGAAATTGGGTTGAGAAAACGTACCTGGTTGGGTCGTTACCGAATCTGGTTGGGTCGGTACCGACCCTGAAGCTTCTTCGTTCCTTTCGGTAACGACTTCTAGTGGCTTGGTATCGAGCTCTCCAGCTATGGTATCGATGTTTCCTGACTCGGTACCGATGTGATCAACGCCCTCCAGCCTCGGTGATGACTCGGTACCGACCCCATTAGGTTCGGTAACGAGTGTTCTGCCGTTTTCCACCTCGTTCAGCATGAGGTGTTCGTCTGGTCTGGAGTCGTTAATTGGCACCGCATTGTTGGAGTCGGTAATATGTTCAACTGGCAACCTAGATAAGTGATCCGCCACCAAGTTTTCTTCTCCTTTTTTTATCTTGGATCTCGTGATCAAATTCCTGTAATAAGAGCATCCAACGGAGTAGCCTAGGTTTGGCATCCTTTTTGGCCATTAGATATCTAATTGCCTCATGGTCAGTATAAACTATTACTTTTGAACCAACAAGATATGAACGGAATTTTTTTAAAGCAAATACCACGGCGAGGAATTCCTTCTCCATCGTAGTATACTTACTATGCGCCTCGTCAAGCGTCTTACTTGCATAGTAGATGGCGTGGAGCTTTTTATCCTTCCGTTGTCCTAGCACTGCGCCAACAGCATAGTCGCTGGCGTCACACATAATCTCAAAGGGCAGGGTCGAATATGGGGACTGTATGATAGGAGCAGAAACGAGGGCCTCTCTCAACCTGTGAAAAGCTTCAACACATTCTGGAGACATCTCAAACACTACATCCTTCATCAGTAGGTTTGTCTACTTCTATCCCTCTTTTTGAGACAAGTTGTCCTAGTATAATCCCTTCTTGAACCATGAAATGACATTTTTCCCAATTAAGCACAAGGTTGGTTTCTTCACATCTTTTAAGTACACAAGCAAGATTAGCAAGACAAGTATCAAAGGAAGAACCATACACAGAAAAATCATCCATAAAGACCTCTACAATGTCCTCTATCATGTCAGAAAAAATGGCCATCATGCACCTTTGGAAGGTGGCAGGGGCATTACAAAGCCCAAATGGCATTCTCCTATATGCAAAGGTCCCATAGGGACATGTAAAGGTTGTTTTCTCCTGATCATCAAGATGAATGGGAATTTGGAAAAACCCGCTATAGCCATCTAAGTAACAGAAATAATCATGTTGGGCTAAGCGTTCTAATACTTGATCAATAAAAGGAAGCAGAAAATGATCTTTCCTTGTGGCACTATTGAGCTTCCTATAATCAATGCACATCCTCCAACTAGTTGTGGTTCTAGTGGGGATTAGCTCTCCCTTATCATTTTCAATAACGGTCATTCCCCCTTTTTTAAGGACTACATGGACCGGACTAACCCATTAACCACCTCTTTCATATTAGGGTTTAACCTACGTTGATGTTCTATGGTGGGTTTATGATTATCCTCCGTGTAAATCCGATGCATGCAAAGTGAGGGGGATATGCCGGTTATATCATCCAGGGAATAGCCTATGGCGTTTCTAAATGTCCTAAGCACATAAAGAAGCTTCTCTACTTCCTCATTTTTGAGTTTAGCATTGATGATGACGGGAAAAGTAGAGTTAGGACCAATAAATTCATACCTGAGGGAGTCTGGAAGGGGCTTGAGCGTTGGAGTATGGTCAGTCAGGATAAGAATAGGCTCTTCGGGCTTCGTCTTCAAGACTTCTTCAAGGTAATCAAACGTCAAGATCTCTTCATCCTCGGTCGAAAGGCTCGGTACCGATGCAGAGGGGGTCGATACCGAGTTGATTTCGCCTGCCAGTAGACTCAGTACCGAGGTAGACATGCTCGGTACCGAGACTGCAGGATCTATCTCGGCCCATCTTCGTCCCGAGAATGTGTCACCTGCTAACATCATTCCGATTGGGTCCCCACATTCAATGAAGTCGGTGTGGGTGTAGAGCATTTTAACTTCGGCTTCGTTGGTCTCCTTCATTGTGGGGTTGAACCAGAATTCCACTACCTTCGTCCCAATTTCGAAAGTTAGGAGTCCTCTCCTAACATCAATTATTGCACCGGCTGTGGCGAGGAACGGTCTCCCTAAAATGATGGGAACCACCGGATCTTATGGCATTTCCATAACTATAAAATCATTGGGAACAAAGAATTTGCCCACTTGCACCGGAAAGTCATCAACAACTCCCGTCGGCTTGACACATGATCCATCCGCCATGTACAACCGCATGTTAATAGGCTCCAATGATCCTATGTTGGCTTTGGACCAAATTGACAATGGTACAAGACTTGCACTGGCGCCTAAATCACATAAAGCTTTGAATCTGTGGACACCTATGTCGTGGTGATTGCAAACTTTACTAGGTCACCTAGCTTCTCCGAGAGCTCTAAGGATCGGACCTCGTCCGTCAACTCTGACATCGACCTCTTCCTACTAAGAATGTCTTTCAAGAATTTGGTGTAAGCCGGCATTTCGCTTAGGGCCTCAGCGAATGGTATGAAAATATTTAAGCCTTGAAAAATTTTGACGAAACGCTTGAACTTTCCTTCTGTTGAGTCCTTAGACTTCTTAGTAGGGAAAGGAAGAGACTTCACCAATCTCGAAACCAAAGTGGGCTAGAGAGGTGGTACTACCGAATCAACAATAGGGTCGGTTGGTGTTGTTGAAGGTTCGGTACCGACCCTAGTGGGGTCGGTATCGAGCCTGGGACTAAGGGAGTGGTTCAGTATCGAGGACTTACTTGGATTGGGGTCGGTAACGAGCCTTGGAGCATCGGTACCGAGGGTGTTAGACTTAGTATCAATCCTTTTTGGTTCGTTATCGATCTTGACCGGATCAGTTTCTTCGATACCGTGTTTTGTTTCCTTGGCCTTAGCTTGGTCTGGTAGTGTCCTTCCGCTCCGAAGGTGCACAACTGCTATTTGTCCTCTTGGGTTCTCGTCGGGGCGGCCCGGGAGTTGCCCTTGAGGTCTTGGAATTTGTGCAGCAAGGTTGCCTAGTTGGGAGTCAATACTCTTTTCCCATGTTTCGAGACCATTTAGCCGATTGTTAAGGTTGGCTTGGACTCCATCAATCTTGCTATGAACTCCATTAATCCCTTCTTGTAAACCCTGGACCCATGAAGGTGGCTCTTGATAACTTGGAGGTCGGTAAGGAGGAGCCTTCCTTTCTTGTGGTGGAGGTGCTTGGTTTTGATTCTGATTGTAACCGCTCCAACTAGGATAATTGTTTGGCCTATCATAATAATTAGGCGGGTTTCTGTATTGCCCTCTCATATAATTCATCTCAGCGTATGTCTCAGCGGCTCTAACCTGCTAAATGTTAGTGCAAGAAGAAGTACTATGGGCTTGAGAGCCACACTCTTGACAAGGTAGAAAGGTTTTCAGAAAACTTACCTGTTTCTTTAGGCGGTTGATCTCATCCTGAAAGAATTGATTTTTGACATCGGGATCAACTTCATCTTTGTGTGGAACATAAAGCCGTTTTTTAGGCTGGGGTGGTTGTTGGGTCCCATACATGGCGTCATAATTGGTCAGTTTATCCAACAATTCCCATGCAGCATCAGGCTCCATCTCTATAAAACCGCAGGCAGTATGCAAGTTGATGCGGTTCTTCGTCTCAGCGTTTATACCCTGAAAGAATATCTCCTACAGGACGTATTGTGGTTGACCATGAGTGGGGCATTGCCTCAGCATCTCCTTGAATCGCTCCCACGTCTCCACAAATGTCTCGTTAGGCAGCTGGTGATAAGAAGTGATACGCTTTCTTAACTCTGTAGTCTTGGTAGGAGGGAAGAACTTAGTCATGAACAAGTCATGCAAGGCTATCCACATCCTGATTGATCTAGGAGGTAACCTCTCTAGCCAACTCTGGGCCTTACCTGCAAGAGACCATTTAAAAGCTTTAAGTTGGACATATTCTAAAGAAGAACCATCAGCAGCAATGGTGTCACATAAATCAACAAAATTACGAATATGCTCCATAGGGCACTCAGTTGGTTTTCCCTCAAACTGAGCCCTCTTAATTAAGGATATAAACTGAGATTTAATCTCAAAAGCCCTTTCTATCTCAGGAAGCACTATTGCTGATTCTGGCACCCTCAGTTCCGGATGCATATATTGTTTGGCATTCCTTGACATAGCGTTTAGTGGCTCTTATAGATGAGCAGTGGCAGCAGTAGCAGCGTCTCGATCGGCTTGTAATGCCTCCATCTGCCTACAGAGGGCGTTCATCTGCTCGACCATATCCTTGGGTGTAGCGGCCATTGTGCGGTTTTCTCTTCTTTTGCGATGAAGGACACGTTCAAGCTAAGAATAATAATCGGATTGATCAAATTCAAGCCGACGTCTCCCTGCTGGCATAAGTTGAGAAAACAAACAAAAATTAAAATAAATTAGAAACAAAAACGGGATCGGGCTATTCCCAAACCCACGAGTAATCAAACAAGCATTGTTGCTTCCCCGGTAACGACGCCAATTTGTTGAGAGGGTTTCTCGACAACAAATAAATTTGTAGTCAAGACCCCGTTGTGTATAGGGAGGTCAGGATCGTCCATGGGAAGCAAGTTATGTTTGATTACTATCCTAGAAAACAATAAAACACAAAAATAAAGTAAAGCAGAGACGAAAGTAAAAACGAGGCTACAATCACATCGGTACCGACCTTGTCAAGGTCGATATCGATGCTTACTTTCGACTCAAACAGGGCAACTAATCACAGACAAACGCAGGCTCGGTACTGACCTGGCTACCTCAGTACTGAAGCAAAACAGAGAAACTACGAAGGTGTTTTCGAATGGAGAAAGATCTAGGATAAAGGTTTACCACGACATAATCATGCATTTAAGATAGTGTGAAGGATAAATAACATGCCTTGAAGATAAAGCTATCAACTTTCTTTGATTTAAGCAAGCAAATCAATCGATTTTCATAAATCAATTTACTCTCTACTTATTTTTTATCCAAAGCTCGAAACTTTTGCTATCGAACAATATCAACACTCAAAGGCTTACTTGAATTAAAAGTCGAAACTTGTCTTTAGATTACAATCTTCTTTCCCAAGTAAACTCTAAAGAACAAACTAGGAACTAGAAACAAAGAGAAGATCGGCCCTTCGGTATCACGTCTCTCTCCCTCCACAAAAAAAACTAAAGAACGACCCCCTTAACTAGGTTAAGAACAGGGTATTTATACTAAGAGAATCTATCTATAAAGTTTCTAAAAAGATAGAACTTTCCAAACTTAAGAGATTGCGAAATAAAAGATATAAATTTTGAAGTGGACGCCGCCTACCAACGCAGATGACTTCGGTGTCGACCTGTCAGGGTTGGTAGATGTCTTCGCTGAAGTCCACGACTTGGACTCTGTTGCACAGCTCAGTACCGAACCCACAGGGTCGGTATCGAGGTCTTGTTCCTGCTCTTTTTGTACTTTTTTCACAACTTCTTTTGGATTATGTCGGGATCTTTAAAGCGTCATCTTCTCTCCTTGTCTTTCACCATGCTCCACCATCATCCTCTTGATCTCAACTCCTTCGGAATGCTCCCTTTTTCCTTCGAAAACCTACAAAAAACACTAAAATGGAGTAGCTTCCATACTTTTCACAAAATATGTAAACTTATCCTAAAACACACAAAACAAACACTAAACTCAACTAAACTAAGTTAAACAACTAAGAAAATTACTCAAAAACTATACTAAAAACACGAACATCAGGAAGCATAAAATGTGTGAGATGTGTTGTTTCAAAATTATCATAGTATGGACTTTGCTAAGGGGGAATAATCTCACAAAATCTGCTAAGTAGGAACAGCATAACCATATAGTGGAACTCCATGCGATATGTTGTCACACAAAGGGGGAACTTGCATGTGCATAAAATTGAATGAAATACTTGTCAATTTATTATAGGTTTCTCATCATCAAAAAGGGGGAAATTGTTGAGTCGGTGTTAGGAAATCACGTTCATTAACATTGGAACAACGTCCTCAGTTTTGATAATGACAAACACCATGGGAACTAACGCCGATTGCCAAGTATTTTAGTATAACAGGTTGTGCGTCGCAAAAGCATAACACAGAACAACAAGTTCCCAACTCATGGGAACTAATGCAACGATGAAAAGAGAGCGACCAACCTCAAAAGAGAATAGAGTTCACACTAGATGGGAACTTAGTGAACTAAAGTTCCCACACGATGCGAACTGGATGAGAAGAAAAGGAATCCCTCGAAGTCAAGAAGAGTTCCTAAGACAAGGGAACCGAGAAGACCAGAGTTCCATTTGGATGGGAACTGGCGCATGCGTGAAAGCGACATCTCAGAGCATTTTTAGGGATAATGTCTATGCCGGACAAAAGGGCGTCTCAGACTTCTGAAATGCAGTAGGATGAAGACGATCATCCAACAGTCCAGAATGATTCAAGAGTTGACCATTCAAATTCAAATCAAGGTCACATGTCAACCTTAAGGATCATACTTGGAGACCAAGGCAAAAAGGGTATTTAGGACAAATACCTCAAATGGACAAGGGTTTCTCATCACGCCTATTTAAACCCTTCAATAGTGACCTTGTTGCTCACTTTTCACAATCATCAAATTCAAACACTAAGAGAAAAGAGATGAAGAGCCACGCAGGTGAAAACCATCAAGAGGGTGAAAAGTTCCCAGTGGCGAGCTAATCTCGACGACGGTGAAGGAGAAAGAACGAGTTCCTAGATCTAGGGGAACTCTAGCTCAGAGACAGAAGAGCAGACAGGTTTGAGTTTCACTTTGTCTTTGATTGTGAGCGTTCACCAGGTTAGGGTTAAGAGAATACATTAGTGTTGCCTAAGGAGAGAGTCCTTGTAGGAACAGGGAAGTTTGTATTCAACCTTGTAACCTGAAGGGAACTAAGCAATAAAGAAAATGGAACTCATTCGAAAATCCTCCAAGCGGAGGTAGAGGTTTACTCACGCGATTAGTTGATCGTTGTAGGGTTCCTCTATAAGGAACTGTCTCTGCTATTGTACTCATCTGCATATTTACTTATTCCGCTGTGCGTGGGAACTATATCGAACAGTTCCCGTAACTGATTACGACTAACCTTCGATCTAACACACAAGCATTATGTGAGCTTTCCACTTGATTGTAATGATAATCTTGCAAATATGTTGGTTGATGAGGAACTCCAGAAGACTTTCTAAGATTAACAACAATTGGATCATCATCAACAATAGGATGAGCAACATCATTGACAACATTATCAAACACCTCATCAACATTATCAAACAAAGCAAAATCAGTAACATGTTGTGGAAAAAAGTCAGACATAGAAGATAGAATATTTTTATGATCAGAGGCAAACAATATAGTATGTTTATGAAAGACAATATCTCTTGTCACTAAAAACTTCTTATTCACCAAGACCTTATAAGCCTTTTTCCATGGTGGATAACCAACAAAAACACAAGGTATAGCTCGAGGTTTCAACTTATCTCTTGCTAGACCAACAATTGTCATGTAACACAAACAACCAAATAACCTTAAACAGGTTTGCATCCATGCAACAAAAAGTTTCCAACAAGTGCTTGTGTTTCCTTTCTACCATTCCATTTTGTTGTGGGGTATGAGCACAAGTTGTCTGGTGAATTATGCCTTTTGATGATGAAAACTTCTTTCCTTCAATGCTTGAGCCCAATTCAAATGCATTATATGATCTTATAATTTTGATTTGTTTATTAAATTGTCTTTCAACTAAAGCAATGAAAGACTTTTAACAAATAACAAGCTATAGACTTTGTATTCATCAAATGAGTCCAAGTGGCTCCATTATAATCATCCACAAGAGTCAAACTAGTAGACTGTCTAGATGAAGAATGAAATGGTAATCTCTGTTGTCTAGCTTGATGACATATCCCACAAACATCAAGATCAAATTTACCTTTATTAGGCAAAAAAGGGGGGAAAATTTCTTTAAGTTGAAACTAGGAAAAATTTCTATAATGCCATAAGGTAGTTTTATTAAAAGATGTCGCATAACACTTCTTTTTAGCAGAAACTTCAATCCTTTTTCCTCAGATTATGTCATTAGATAAAGACCATTTGAAGCTATACCAACCACCTAGGGGCGGATCCAGAACTATGTCGGGTGGGGGGGGGGGGGGGCATATACATAAAAATTAATCTCAATTTCAACCTCATCTACCCAAATACATTATAAAGCAGAACCCAAGTCTGTTGTAAAATTTGCGCCACGTGACATTTTTGAATAAATTAATGTGAAATTATATTTTAATAAATTTTGTAACAACCTATAGTATTCTTGCTATATATACTAAATAGATAACATATTTATATAATTTTTAATGTATATAATTTTCTATCTATGGATTATGTATTAGTTTACTACAATAGATAACATGTTTATATAATTTATATATACATAAATTCCTATGAGATGATATTTTCCATATTAATTTAATATTATTATCTCTTAACAAGATTTAGGGTCTTAATATATATATTTTTATCTTTTAACAAGGCTTGAGCTCCAAGTAGAAAATTTATATCTATATAATGATATAATTTTAAATAAAAAATTTTGTTATGTTGATATATTTTTATTTTGAGAAAAAGATATAATTTTATGTTGATGACTAAATCTATATGTAAATGTAAAAAATAAATAAAAATTCGAATTTTAATTAAAATTAATAAAAATAGGTTTTCTTTATCTTTTTATGCATTTATATTAAAGATTTTTTTCTTAAATCAAAGTTTGATAAAAAAAACTATAAAATTTACAAATCTTGATGACTACTTGCTTAAATTGAATTTTGATAAAAATTTACATTACATTTTCTTAATTTCCTTTTTATTTTATTTATGTAAATATAGAATATTTTTTTATCTAGCCCCACCTTACATTTAAATTTTTTTATCTCTATGTTTTTTTGTAATTTAATATGGATGCTAGGTTGATTAATACATTGAATTTTGTAAATTTTCATATACATTGATTTCCTTTATGTTTTATTTCTTCCTTATGTAAATTTAGTATGAAAAACAACTTTATAGATGGAATGAATTTTGCAAAATAATACATAGATAATTTTCTCTATATTTTGTCTCTTAAATCGATGACAATGTTCGCTTCTTTACTAATCTTTATGTTGTATTTTTCATATTTACACACATTTTTATTATTATAGAGTAAAAGATAAGAACCCTAATATATTATTTTAATAAATTAACTTAAAAAATACTTTAATAAATTATATTATGCTTTGTAAATAACCTATCCTAATTATTATTATCTTTATAAAAAAACCAAGTATTTTATACATATTAGTGTCTAAAAAAATAAGGAAAATATTATTTAAAAATATTCAATAAAAAGTAAAATCAGTATTTTAATAATTTCAATTTAAATTTGGACAAGATCCCCACAAATAATGGAAAAATATTTAAAAATATATTCAATCAAAATATGGAGTACAATCTAAAAAAATAATTTGTCTATTGCATAATTTGTTATGATATTATATAAATCTATTTAGTATTTAAAATTAATATCATAGAATTGTATAGTTTTTTAGTAAAATTATCCCGTGAATATCACGGGACTTCAACTAGTTAGAATTAACTTCTAATTCAACATTTGTGATTTGTATTCAAATTTGCATTGGAAGATAGTGGTGGTTGCTTGACACTTTGTAAACGGGCTAATGTTTTTTTTTCTGCCTTTTAAAGAAATATCGCTCCATTTTGCTAAACACACATTAACCTATTAATTTCAACAAATAACAATATTTTAACAACAATTAACGCAATTATCCAAAATTTCAAAATATCAATTTCTAATTTCTAATATTTATTAAATCTAACAAATTTTCTTATCAATTTTCCCAAAAAATAACAATTAATCAAAGTACCATTTTACAAATTCACACACATTTCCACTAAATTGAGAAAATTTTGGATTTATAACAGGCGTAACAATTTCAGTTCTCAGATTTCTTATTAAATCTATTAAATTAATTAAGACAATTATCTATTAAATTTATTATCAATTTCTCCACAAATGAAAACAACCTATAATTTATAAATTTACAAATCCACACATAATTACACAAATTGATAAATTGCCATTAATTAAAATAGGGGATTTGTAAGGAAGAGGATTTGAGGATTTCGTAATATCACCACATTTTGTGGGCCGGCCCTATAGGCTACTTCTACAGATCCAGTTTTTTTTAAATTGCACCAAAATTAGATAAAAAAACGACGCCGTTTTTTAACGAGTCTTCTTCTTCAAATATAATGGACTGCAATTTCTACATTACCACCTAACTGTAACTGAGCTCCCATTCCAAATTTCGCCCCTTCTTCTAGTACTTCACCTTCCGCCTTCGCCCCAGCCCCGGACTGGTTATGGGGGCGAAATTAATTAATTTTTTTTTATCTTTCAGGATCTCTAGGTAATACTCGTTGCTCCTCCGAATCGATGTGGGGGCGGCCGCCCCCGCCCCTCCCCCCCCAAATCCGCCCCTGCAACCACCAAAGGCCTCTAAGTGAAGGGACCATCAATACACAATTCCCTTTAGAGAAACCCACTTCATAAGATAACTGAGAATGCAACTTCTAGATAGAAAACAAATTAAATCTAAAAATTTCAACCAACAAAACATTCTTTAGGCAGAAACCAGAAGAAAATATGCTTGACTAATTTGTGAAACCTCTTGTTATCATCATTAATATTTAGAAATTGAGTATTTTCCTACATCTCCCTTTGTTTCTTATCCTGAATACGAAGAGAATATGCCTGACTAATAGTAGGCAGAGGAGTCATCATCAAAATGTTGCCCTTAACAGAAATTTGACCCATTAAGAAAGTCACAAGTCTTTGATTTTGGTTGATTTTAGCCATTTCCTGTCTCGCACCACAACTTCTTTATCCCACAACTTGCATATTATTTAATTCTAATTGCTCATCCCACAACTTCTTTATCATAGTGAAATACCTTGTGATACTATTAGTGCCCTGACATATGGAAGACAACTCCTTTTGAACATGAATAAGTCTAGTCTCACTAGCCTGACCATACCGCTCTTGCTATTCCATCCAGATTTCATAAGCAGTCGTGTAATACAAGACATTATCAACAATATCCTTGTTTAGTGCATTCAATAACCAAGAAATGACCATGTCATTATTTATTTCCCAAGCTTTTGCTCTCATCATCCATAGGTTTGACACAAGTTCCATCTAGAAAACATGACTTATTTTTAGCAGAATTCGACACATTGAGAGGATTCTAGTTTTTCATGGCCGATCCTCTTCCTCCATTACCAAAAGGATTTTCTTCTTCCATATCTCCGAAGAACGCAAGAACCCTAGAATCGATAAATGAGAGAAAAATAGCAAGAAAACACTAATCTTGCTCTAATACCATTGATAATTTTGTAAAATGTGAAAGAGAGAAATGAAATCAAGCAAAAATCAAGAGAGAAATTTTTTGATCATCTTCAACAACACCAAAGTTTCTTGCCTTTCCTGCTAGATACAAAGAGCTCTTTCTTACATTCACAAATTCCGTGTTTTCTAACTAAGTATTATAAGAAGAAAGTCTCTATTATTTATATCAAAAGTACAAGGTTAGATATAGAAAAAGTCAATATGAAAAAACAACACTTCTAAAGTTGATGTAGCTTTAGCTTCCCTTATTCTACCACTTAAATAATGTGTGGGTTGTTGTTCATTGTCTTTCATCACACCAACAATATCAAAAATATTCTTAGATTAAAAAAAAGCTATCTTTTTTTTTCGTTTCTTTCTATCTAAAACATTCTTAGATAAATTTCTACAATTTTATTTTTTTTGCACGAGAAATATCATTTTTGGTTAAATCATTGCGGTTACCTTTGTAGTCAAGTATAATCCATCTGGCGAATTTAAATCAGTTTATTCAACATGAAGTGGTTATGCTAAACATGATTGCATTGTTTTTGTATTTATTAAATGTCGAAATTCCAAGAAATTAGAAGATGTGATGAGGTATGAATCCTGTGATTATTCGCAATTATTCGACATGATTTTCCCATTTTTATTTTATGGTTAATTATCTGTTTTCCACACTTCTCTTCTCTCTCCTTCCACCCCCCCTCGAAAATTCTCTCCCATTTCTGTCCGTCTGTCTCCCTGGCTCGCTCCTCTCTTTTGCATCCTCCTGGAACCAATTTCAGTTTTTTTCGAATTGATATTTCGTTCATGATTTCCAATCAATTGAACCTATCGCAGCCGCGGTGTCAAGAAGATGTGATTCAGTCGACGGTAACCATTCTGTTTTCTGCTTAATTTTAGGTGCATCAGATCCAAGTTATTTAAATGGTTCCAATCTGAAATGCGATGAAGCTGCTTCGTCTTACATTCAGGTGTATTTTCTTACGGGATCGCACATGTTTCCAGATTTCCCCTTCTATGATTGCTGCTTGATTAACAATCTAGGGTTAGGGTTGTATTATAGCGACGAAGTGTGAGTGGAATAGGTATAAAATGTTCAATAAGATCATCAAACGGGCACACCGTAAGGGCTCTAAAGGTGGGGATGATGGTTACGGTGTTCAACATCCGGGAAATCACGGTGCCGGAGTGGTATCAGCGTCAAATGTCGTCGTTAACCACGCTTCCCGCGTCGGGCCTATGGATCCGAGTTCCTTGCCCCATCCCGGCGGTGCAGTAGTCCCTGCAGCCCCGCCGCCGCCACCTGGCGCTATTGAATCATTGCCAATGTTCAAAGATGTGGCAAGTCAAGACCGCCCCGTTCTCTTCCTCCGGAAGCTTCAAATCTGCTGTTATATGTTTGATTTTACGGACACATTGAAATCCGCCCGTGAAAAGGAAATCAAGAGGCAGACGCTTTTAGAACTTGTCGAATTTATCCAGTCGGGGTCTGGGAAGATTCCTGATAATGTGCAGGAAGAGATGATCAAGATGGTGTCTATTAACATTTTCCGTTGCCTGCCCCCTTCTGTCCATGAGAATTCAGGAATGGAGGTCACTGATCCAGACGACGAAGAACCTTATCTTGAGCCTTCTTGGATTCACTTGCAGCTTGTTTACGAGCTGCTTTTGAGGTATGTGATATCCCCAGGTACTGATACTAAAGTGGCCAAGCGTTGCATTGATCATTCCTTTGTGTTAAAGCTCCTTGATTTGTTTGATTCTGAAGATCCAAGGGAGAGGGAATATTTGAAAACCATCCTTCATAGAATATATGGGAAGTTCATGGTGCACCGGCCATTTATTAGGAAGGCAATAAATAATATCTTTTATGGGTTTATCTATGAGAAGGAGAGGCATAGTGGGATCGTTGAACTCTTGGAGATACTGGGTAGTATAATCAATGGTTTTGCTTTGCCAATGAAAGAGGAGCATAAACTATTTCTTGTAAGGGCTTTGATTCCACTTCACAAGCCTAAGATGTATGGGTTGTACCAGCTACAATTGTCTTATTGTATTACTCAGTTTGTTGAAAAAGATTACAGGTTGGCTGATAGTGTGATTAGGGGTTTGTTGAAATACTGGCCCGTCACTAATTGCCAAAAGGAACTTCTTTTCTTAGCGGAGTTGGAAGAAGTGCTAGAGGTTACACAGGCTACTGAATTTCAGCGCTGCATAAATCCTCTTTTCAGACAGATAGCTCGCTGTCTCCGCAGTCCCCATTTTCAGGTTCGTAATTAATATAAAACTTTGTTAGCTGTCATGCCTACATATTGCTTAGTTGTTGGCTGTTGATAAATCATTTATTCAAGACATTGTGTTCTAAATGTGCATATAATGAAGTGAAAGTTTCTTCCTAAACGTGATCATTAAATTCCTCCTGTCAATTTTGGGATTCTTGCTCTGGAACTTAATCAGGAAGCTTTGAATCTTATAAGTTTCTTTGGGAGGTGCTAAACATCTCACCTAAACTCTAGTTTCACATTTAAACTTGTCAAATGTAGAAAAACAAGCCTCTGTTTTCACTCTACACTTGAGACAGATTTGAGTAAATGAATCACACAAAGAATTGCCCAATAACGTTTCCTTTGTATTGAACAAATGGCTTTACAAAAAACGACCAACTTTCTGTTTATATAACTTCACATATTTATACTATATAGCACCAGCCAGCAACTGCCATTTAACTACTCCTAATGACAGTTTAAACAACCACCTTTAGGCGCCAATTAACTAACTGTAATCAACTACTTAGGCGCCAGTTTTTTTTTTTTTTTTGACTTAAAACACACACCCAAACTATGTTACACTAATATACATAATGCACATTTCTTAATAGAAATAATTAATGACAGCAACTTAGACTTTAAAACAGAAACTTATCTTCTGCATATAACACAAACTATTTACGACAGATTATTAAAACTATAACATACTTCTTAAAACTAAGTTTAATCCTAACATCAAAATTACCCTTTTCCTTTTTTAGATCTACAAGTTTTCCTTGTCACTCAAAACTCCTCTAACTTGTCGCTTTCCTCCATTGCGGCTGAAAAATTGCCTCTTTAAACATCACTTCGTCGTGAATTCGCGATCTATAACACAAACTCACAATTTTATGGATGCAAGAATTGAACAGTTTTATTCTGAGCAAGTATCCTATGTTGAGTGTTCATTTTGGCTCAGAAGGAGATGTCTTATTGATTCATGCTGTATTACTAGCTGCTCCATGGGTTAAATTCTAATGTGTTATATACGTCAGTCAGCTTATATCAGAAAATGCTTCTGTCTTCACCTTTGTACTGTATAAGACTAACTGTTTTCATCTCACGCTTTACCTGTCAAAGACACCTAGAGTTGTTTTTCTAGTTTGTCAAGTTTTCATTTGCCGAACACCGATTATAAAATATGCAGGTGGCAGAGAGGGCTCTGTTTCTGTGGAATAATGAGGCCATTGTGAGTTTGATAGCCCAACACAGGGTGATGGTTCTCCCCATCATCTTTGAGGCGTTAGAGAGGAACATCCAAAGTCACTGGAACCAAGCCATCCATGGACTCACTGTTAATGTCCGAAAGATGTTCCAGGAGATGGATAGTGAACTGTTCGAGGAGTGCCAAAAGCAGTACGAGGAGAACGTTGCAAGATCAAAAGAGTTGGAAGAACAGAGAGCGATTACTTGGAAGAAACTAGCTGAAGCTGCAGGAGAGCATATGATCGCAGCTTGAGAAATGGGAGATGCCACTGAGCTTGTTCAGTGTATCAGAAATGGTCAAAGATATCTTCTCTATTTCTGTTTGCTTTTCTTTTCTTGTCTTTTTCTTTTTGCCTTTTTTCTCTTTATTTTTTCCTCCCTTTGTAAAACTTGACGACCATCAAAGTTAGGACTTGGGTATGCATGCAGCAATTAAATGTAATTTGTGAGGAAATGTGAAAGGGGCTCTGCATATTTGGAACGAATTCGACCTCAATTCCTCAGTCTCTCATTCTTATCTTCATTTTTACCTTAGAGGGAGGTTCCACTAGAATGGTAATTGTGGTAAAAAGTGAGTACTAATATGGTGTTTGGGATGGTTGGAATTTATAAATGAGATTTGTGCATTCATTATATGCAAAATAAGCAGGGAATTTGAGAAAAATCTTGAAAAAATTAAACATAATTGTTAGATTTATTAAACCCGGTTTAGGAGAAAGGAAGGAACCGGGTTGAGTGACATGTATATAAGCTAGGTCTCCTTTTTATTTTGGTAATGAAATGAAATAACAGATTACTCTGATTGGGCTTCATGTCCAACAACAAGACGTTTTGTTAGTGGTTTCTACATTACTCTTGGAGGTTTAGGGTTCCAAATGTGCAACCTATACCGGTGAAGTGTGATTCTCAGGCTGCAATATACATAGTTAAGAACCCGGTCTTTCACGAAAGGACTAAACATGTAGACCTAGATTGTCACTATGTTAGAGCTAAGCTTTTAGAAGGATTGATTTCCTTAATTCATGTACCCACAAGTTTACAAATTGTTGATGTATTGACTAAATCTTTACCAAACACTTCTCATTCATTTGTAATATCCAAGTTGGGGTTGTTCCTTGTAATCAATCATCCTCCAACTGAAGGGGGATGTTAGATTTAGTAAACCCGGTTTAGGAGAAAGGAAGGAAGCGGGTTGAGTGACATGTATATAAGTTGTCTTCCTAATATAGCCAATATAGAGTTATGATAATAATATTAGTATAAGTAATATTAGGAATATTATTATAATATAAGGATCGTAAATACTAATAAAAATTAAGGGCAAAGAGGTAAATGAAAAAAAAAATACTTACGTGGCATAGTTAAGATGACGACACATATGATAGATGAATTCGACTTTAGTTATTCTATGAATACTAAAACACAATTGTGTTAATATGCACTTAATGAATTATGGTAGTTTGTTTATGTGAATATATGTAATTGAGTAAATATATACTTTTATTGAATATGATAAACATGAAGATGAATACATCCATAAAATGGGAATATGACCACTCAATTACATGAATATCATTAGATCGATTCTAATAAATATGAAAGTTCTATACATAATATTAGACCAAGTAGTGAATATCATCACCAAATACATGAATATCACTAGCTAGTAGCTAATATGGTAAAAATGGCAACCTAATTACATAAATATCACCAACTAATACAGTGAATATGGCTACCAATCACATAACTATCACTAGCTAATATGATGAATATAAACCCCAAATTACATAAATATCACCAACTAATACAACAGATATGATCACTCAATTACATTATTATCACTAGATAACAAGGTGAATATGATCACACAAGTACAAACATCAAGAATAAAAAAATGTATGATTATAATTCATTACCCTTATGTAGGCTCCATCTTCCTCAACTTCCTTCGATATTTTCCAACCATTTTTTACCTTAAAATAAAAAAGAGTATAAAAACATTTAGAACAATACTTAAAATCGCTTAAAAATAGTATGTATCATTTTTAATGGCATGAATACCATAATTCAATTACATGATTAATTATAAATATTAAGATACACAAAATATTGAATATCTATAGTTATCCATTAGCAATACACAACCAACAACCAAAAAAATCCAGGGCGGCGGTTTGCCCTTCTTTCTTAGAATTGGTTAGTAAACCAATTCTCACCCGTTTACTGGTGCTCTAGGCTAATCCAAGTTGTACTTGGGCTACCCTAACTCTTACCAAATAAAAAAAAAACAACCAAAAAAATCATTACACACATGGTAGTACTTGCAACAAAGACTAACAATTATGAATATCTCTTAATATTCCAATGAATATCACTTTAAAAAATGACAAATACAACAACGAACACTAATCATGAATATCTCTTAACTAGGTAAAAAACATAATTGATGATTTTTGTAGGATTTCGGGTCAGAAAGTAAACTACACCAAATCTGCATTCCAAGCGTCTAAAAATATGAATGCACAACAAAGGAACATAGTCCACCAAACGCTAGGAATCCCAACGATGACAAATATCAAAAAATATCTTGGATGCCCGATTATTAGCGGAAAAGTTAACAAAGATACCTTTAAGGAGTCCATAGGAAAGGCACAGAAACAGTTGACGAAATGGAAAGCAAACTCGCTCTCTCAAGAAGGGAGAACAACCCTGATTTGAGCCAATCTTGCAACAAAACCCAACTATGTAATGCAAAGTTTTATGCTCCCTAGCTCCATTCATGTCGAAATGGATAGGATTAACAGAGGTTTTTTCTAGAACAAAGATAGACAATATAAGCCACTCGTAGGATGGGACAAGATCTGCAAGCCAAAGGAAATGGGTGGATTAGGAATAAGGAAAACGGAACATATGAACAAAACGCAATAAATGAAATTACTATGGAAAATCCTTGCAGAACCTAACAATATTTGGGTAAGGATAGTGACACAAAAATATCTTAAAAGCGATAGCCTCTTCACATATAAGCCAAAATAGAATATTTCATGGCAATGGAAAAAACTTATTCATCTTAGGGAAGAATTCTGCAAGGGACTTATATGGCAAGTCGAGGATGGAAAAACGATTAACTTTTGAAAGGATAGATGGATTCTTGAAGGACCCTTACATCCTCATGTCAAGGACCCTTCAATGATTGAGGAAACATCGAAAGTTGTAGATTGGATATCAAATGATAAAACATGGAAAATAGATCAATTAAGACAAGTTTTACCAAATGAAATAGTTGACCAAATCCAAACAATTGCCCTACCAGATGACCATATCCAAGATAGGCTCTACTATGCACCAAGCAAAAATGGGTGGTTTTCCACTGCTTCTGCAATCGAGCTAATTACTAACATAGAGGGACAAACTCCACAAACCATATACTTACTAAGTGCCCGTACATGACCTATATAACAAATAAAGTAAGCCCAAACACGTCCCAAGTAATTAGAGGATTTGATCCTGATAACAAATCACCAAGGGTAATTCTGAAGGAACTTAAACAACTGCTAGGAAAAAAGGAGTTCAGAGAAATGGCGGTTATTTGGTGGAGTGTTTGGCATCAATGAAACAAACTAACATTTCAGCAAGATCAGTGCGATGGTATTCAGGATTTGACAAGATATATCCAAACTCAAATAAAAAACTGGGAGAAGGCAAAACACTATTCGGAAGATGAGGAAAGTAATGAACATGAATTGGAAAAAACCTAATCAAGACCAAGTCAAAATCAACTTTGATGCATCTAGGTTTTCTAATAACCAAGAAACGGGTGGAATCGTACTAAGGAACCACATTGGCCAGATAATCGACTTGAAAACATGTAACTTTGGAAAAATATCAGCTTTAAAAGCCGAAGCTATGGCCTTCCGAGAAGCTATTTGGGAAGTGAAAAATAGGAATTTAAGAAAGGTTGTTATTGAAGGAGACAACCTTCAGGTTATTAATGCGTTCAAAGGGATAATTAAATGTCTTTGGGAGAGATTGAATTAATAATATCCGATATCCTTGTCTCCACTTTCGGAAATCATGATTTACATATTAACCATATTACTAGAGATTGTAATGCTGTGGTCGATAAAATTGCTAAATTGGGCCACAGTCTCCCCATCGAGGTCATTTAGACTCACACAAAACTTCATGTTCTCATCCAAAAGGATGCTCTAGGACGCCCTCTGTGATGGAGTGCATCCTAATCCTTACCTAATCAAAAAAATGAAAATCTCTTAAATATACAATGAAAAAAACTTAAAAAAATGAAGAATATGGAACTAGATGGATCCAAAAAATATTGAAAGAGAGATCGATCGATATCAATGAGATCAAGTATCCATATTATATAAAGTGAAAAAACTAGCAGTAGCGAAATCAAATCAAGATTTACAAATGCAACAGAAATTAATCAAAATCTAAAGGCTTTAATTACAAATCGGCTTCACCTACTTTGTAAAATCACAAAACAATTATAATAAAGATAAGAACGTGATCTGTTTAATGAGAAACGATATCACGAGCATCAAAATTCTCATAAATAACAAAAAATCATTACACAAATTTGCAAAAATAATAGGTAAATATGAAATCGATGAGCTATTTGTATGACCTGTTCGGATATTGCAGATGAGGGGATACGAAAAACCAAAGCTTCAATGGCGATCTCAAAACCCTCACAATTTCAATTTCAAATATTGCCAGATTTATGAAAATTCGACAACGTTGAAGGATAGAGAGATAGAAAGGGAATGTAGGTGAAATTCTTCACCAGGTAATATATATTCTTCTCTAATCTTCTTCGATTACTAAATGTTGTGTTCAATGGTATAAACCTCCAATTTGACTCATGCGTATATTTGGGAGTGAGTGTAAGATATTGAGTATTAATTAAATTCTAAAAAAATCCCAAAATGATGAAATCTGGTGCAACGCAACTACAACACAATTATGCACCCATTATTTCTTAATCTCGTCTGTTGAAAAATTCTGATCTAAGAGCTCTTATTCTTACTCGTTTTTCTCCTTAAAGAGGACGTCTACCAAAACCTAATACTATTTCGTTATTTATATACTTTTGAGTATTTAGAGCTTTAGATTTTTAATTATAGAATCTTCAGCGGATGGATTGTAAGAATATTAGAGGTCAAAAAGAAGAAACTATTTGTTTGAAGTAGGGATGTTCAACGGGTCAGGTCGCTCGCGACTCGAATAGACCCGACCCACAATTTGCGGGTTGCAGGTCGACCCGCGACCCGTGCAGGTCGGGTCACATGTTGATATTTTTTATTTTGCGGGTCGGGTCGGGTAGAGCTCGTGCGGGTCGACCATATTTTAAAAAATAATATATTTTTAATAATTTTAATAACATATAAAATATTTTTTATAAAAATCCATTGGGTTTACCTGCAGACCCAACGAATTTTTTTATAGAAAAACATTTTTCGGGTTTGTGGGTAAAAAATCATTTTTTGACTCTATTGGCTTAGTCAAACGAGTCAAATGGGTCGACAAGCTACCCAACCTACAGGTCGGGTTGCGAGTCAAATATTTTTTTCGCGGGTCGCGGGTCAGGTCAACTCGACCTGTTGACCATCCCTAGTTTGAAGGGAAAATAATCAATGCTGTATGAAATATAACTATATAAGTATAGGCACATCAGTGACATCTTTACTGTAGCTTTGTAAGTCACTTAAGTGGCGGTTTATAGTAGGAGTATAAATAGTTCTTTATTAGTAGTAGTCAGACTTTGAATTTATTTCTTCCTGAATAAGGATGCTTCTAGAGCACTTTTCCCGCTCCTTTGAGAGAGTGAATTGATCTCGCATTGTTCATCATCGATCTACATATTGCTTGTTCTCTTTTGCTTCCTTTTGATTCTCTGATTAAGATTCAAAGAATTTACATGGCATCAGAGCTGATCAGGTGTGATCATGTTCAGTTTGTTTGAGATCCTTGTTGTTCGGAGCAAGAAAACCAACCGGGAACCGACACCGACGCCGAGGATAGAGTCGGGGGCGTGTCGGTGTCGAGTGAGGATGTGCCATTTCCGTCGGGCACTTCTCCCATTTTGTCAGGCCATATTTTGGGAGGGCCTTCTACTCACCAAATGGAGAACAAAGATACCAAGAAATCCCATGAAAGGTGTGTGGAGCCAGCCAAGCGCCGAGAGCCTCCTTGTGATGCTACCATCGTGTGCCAAGGGCAAAGTCCGATGCTCATGCCTTACAAGAAGACCTCAAAGTTGGCCTTTTGACCTATGGAGTGCCGAGGGAAAGTCCAAGTAAAGTGTGGTCCCTTTTGGTGGCCATTGGTCTAGCTGCGCTGACGCCATGATGCTCGGTGTATGCTTATTTTGAAGGCCATGTGTGTGTGTGTGTGGTTGTTTTATGAGTTGTAAGGGTTTTTTGTAAACATTTGGAAACTTTGGTTCATTTCGAAAACAACTCCTTACTTGTGGGAGGTTGAGGTTAGATGTCTACGTGGGGTTAAAAGGGTTAAAAAGCTCCTTTTCTCCTTAGACAAGTTTTGAAGACAAACATTCCAAAGCCTTGTCTCCCCTTTGAAAATGTGTTTTATCTTTGTTTTTGAATCAAAATTCAGATTTTGATTCCTTGGTTTGTGAGTCATATCAATCAAAATCCGAAGGTAGATCGTGGTGAGTCATATCCTCGATTGATCTTCCTAGTTCGAGTAGATCAGAGGTAAGTCATATCCTTTGCCCTACTTGTTCATATCATGCCCTTAACCATCAATTTCAATCACTTCCATCCTCACAATTTTTTCCACAACATCCTCCAAAACCGTTCTCAAAATCTCCCTCAAGATCGCCTACAATTGATTTCAAGATCATCCATCAAGATTGCTTGGATTGTGTCGGGATTGCCTTTCGTTGAAATCAACAACAAGATCCTCATCACTAGGTTGTCAAAATTGTTGCTTGATGTTGGATTGTAACGTGTTATTTAACACACATGGAACTAGCAATGTTCCCTGAGCAGCTAAAATAACAGAAGCATGAACAAGGTATTTAGAGAGGAATACTTTATGTCCAACCAACAAGTCGTAGAAAGAAAAACCTCTACTCCTGAGAATCCTTCTCAAAGGATTTCATAGTTCACTAATGTATTAAGCTTCAACGGTTACAAGGCAAGTCCAGTTCCTAGGTAACTACGACACCAACTAAAGTTCAACCAACTAGACTTCTACAACCCTAAACGTAAACCTAAAACTAATAATGAACTGCCAACCTGAGTAATTAAACTCTCATGTGGAATCTTCACCTGAAAATACCATAAACACACGAACAACTCTTAAGTTCTCACTTCTCAATTGTTCGCAGTCTTCAACAACTTCAAAAACCACACTTTAACCATAGCTAACCTACCCTATTTATCGAGCATCCTCCGAATCTGATCTCAATCACAACTTGCCTAATTGTGATGATATTCCATACGGAAGATCTCGCCAAAATCGGATTAAAGAAATATAAAACCTCTCTAAATCTTCAATTGTTCGAATATTTCCCATAATCGAATGCTCTTGATTTTATCTAATTTTATCTTGTATCCTTATCCAAATCCTGCATATTTGATCTCGTCTTCTCACAAATGATCCACTCTTACCTGTGAATCTTCTTCGCAATCGTTCATTCAAGATCTGGTAACTTACCAAATATAGAAAATCGTGTATCTTCCTACAAAGGTTTTCCAGATCGTCACTCGTTCCCTCTGTCATTCCTCACAACGTTCCATCACTCTTGACGACGTTCTTGTAGTGTTCCTAAAATACTTTGTTTGAAAAACACATTAAACCAACAAAGTTTGTCAATGTCAAAACTAAGAGAAACCATGGAACAATGAATGTTCCAACACTTGATAATTAAAGGGATTACACATGAGAGATCGACTCTTGGAGTGCCTGAGAAAAATGGAAGGGTTGAATGCAAGCATAGACATCTTGTTGAGGTAGCAAGAGCTATTAGGATTCATGCAGGATTGCGATTGAGATTTGGGGGGTACTGCATATTCTCGGCTACCCATTTGATTAATTTGTTACCTTTTGTAGTTCTTCAATGGTCTACACAAGATATTTTGCACACAAAAGAACCTTCTTATGAGAATTTAAGAGCGGTCGGTTGTTTGTATTTTGCTTTACAACTTGATGTCATCTAGTTTTGCATGGTTTTTCATTAGCATTTAGGATTAGATTTCATCCTTTTCTAGCTTAGGCTTTGCATTTTGTGTTGATTTCTAGTATTATTCGTGGTATGGTTATCTACACAAGCTTTGTTTGCATTTTCAGGTTTTTGGGGGTGTTTTCGGGTCTTAAAGATGGTTAAGGAGCTTAATGATATTAGAGGAGTCAAAGAGTGGTGAAACAAGCCTTTGAGGGTGCTCATGGGACAAGAATATGAGGTTAAAAGAAGTGTTAGAGACGAGCCAACAAACCAGAGATGAAGGTAGAGACGAGAAAAAGAGGAGAAAGTTGACTATGTGCTCGTCTCGGTCGAGACGAGGCTCGTCTCGGTCGAAACGGCGGACAGGCAGCCGCGAGTCACTTGTTTTCTTGTGCGAGGGGCCATCTTTTATGTTATATTTTTGGATATTTTTAGCCTTTAATATAAATACTCTTTAGAAAACTCTTTTAGGGGGACCTTTTTTTAATGCATTATTATTATTTCTAATTTCAAGTAGAGAGAAGAGAGAAATTTCTAGGGTTTGAGTTTTACGCTATTTCAAGTTGGGATTTTTGCACTTTTGGATCTACCTTTGATTCTTCAATTGAATCTCTAGTAAGTTTCTCTTTCAATTATTGTTATTATTCTTATTCCATGTTTGATTTTATTGTTTTGATCATGAATTTAATTATGCTAGGCTAAACTCTATAGTTTTAGGGTTTGGTTGATCCCAACGATGTGAAGCGGATTAGATTCAATATCTTTTTCTTGAATTGAGTTGGAAAACTAATATGATTTGATTCTAGGGGCGTAATCTAATAGGTTTAAACTTGTGAGAGTCTTGTTTAGGTTGCGCATCGAGAGGTGGTAGTCTAAGTAAGTAAACAAAATAGAGGGAACACATCGAGAGGTGGTTCTATCTATTTGGAAAAACTAGAATTGAACTTGAGAAGTAGTTTCTCATGTGGTTAATTGTCATAGAACTTCTAGGTGATTGACTCAAGTTTGATGCATCACGAGAGTGGGGCAAGTTTGGTTTATCATCTAGATTTCTAAATGCTTAAAGGGTTTCTATCGGTTTTGTTTCTTCACGAGAGTGGGTTCTTAATTTGATAGAAGTACATTAAGTTAAACTTTGCGAAAAGTTAATTTATGACATTAGACAATAACCTTCATAAGAAAATATCCAACTCAGTTTAGGTAGAAGTGCGATTCAAACTCCGTGGATCAAAGTTGTGGGGATTCCTTACCTTGGAACTTTGCATTCTCATATATTTCTACATCACTATTTACTTGTTTTACTTGTTTTTAATAGTTAGAATTACTTCACAATCATTATATTTGGCTTAGGAACTTGTTTCTAGAATTTACTAAAACAGATATAATCCCCGTGATTCGATCCTGATCTACTACTACAATAGATCTTGAATTCTTGTGAGTGTGTGGGAAACCATCACATCAAGTTTTGGCGCCGTTGCCGGGAAAATGGGTGAGCCCTTTCCATGTTGTGCCTAAGAAGGGTAGGTTAACGGTTGTCAAAAATGAAAATGATGAGTTGATTCCTACTAGGACCGTCACTGGGTGGAGAATGTGCATTGATTACAGGAAGTTGAACACGGCCACTAGAAAAGATCATTTTCCTCTTCCTTTTATCGATCAAGTTCTTGAAAGACTAGCTATGCATGCTTATTTTTGTTATTTAGATGGGTATAGTGGGTTTTGGCAAATTCCCATTCACCCCGAGGACCAAGAAAAGACTACTTTCACATGCCCTTGTGGCACTTTTGCCTATAGGAGAATGCCTTTTGGTCTTTGTAATGCTCCTGCTACCTTCCAAAGATGCATGATGGCTATATTTTCCGATATGAATGAAGATATTATGGAAGTATTTATGGATGACTTTTCTGTCTATGGCACTACTTTTGAGACTTGTTTGATTAATCTGGCTAAAGTGTTGAAAAGATGTGAAGAGTCTAACCTTGTGCTAAACTGGGAAAAATGTCACTTTATGGTTAATGAAGACATTGTCCTAGGACATTTAGTTTCTAATAGAGGAATAGAAGTGGATCGTGCTAAAATTGAACTCATTGAAAAGATGCCACCCCCTACCTCTATAAAAGGAATTAGAACTTTTTTAGGACATGCTGGCTTTTATAGGAGATTTATTAAGGATTTCTCAAAAATTGCTAAGCCTTTGACTAACCTATTATTGAAGGATGTAGCCTTCCATTTTTCTCCCTAGTGTCTTGAGTCATTTAACAGGTTGAAAAAGGAGTTGGTGTCGGCCCCTATCATGCAATCTCCAGACTGGGACCTCCCATTTGAGGTCATGTGTGATGCTAGTGCTTTTGTTGTTGGTGTTGTCCTTGGCCAAAGGAAAGACAAGAAGCTTCATGCCATCTATTACGCTAGCAAAACACTTGATGAGGCTCAGATGAATTACACTACCACTGAGAAAGAGTTGCTTGCTGTTGTGTTTTCCTTTGAGAAATTTCGGTCCTACTTGGTGGGTTCCAAGGTTATTGTCTATGCCGATCATGCTGCTGTCCGCTATTTGATGCAGAAAAAGGATGCTAAGCCTCGTCTTATTCGGTGGATTTTGTTGCTCTAAGAGTTCGATTTGGAGATTAGGGATAAAAAGGGTGCTGAAAATTTGGTAGCTGACCACTTATCAAGGCTCCTTTTGGAGCAAATTGAGGAGAAGAAGTGTGAAATGCCAATTGATGATTCCTTCCCTGATGATCATTTATTTGGCATCACTTTGGCTCATGATATGGAAGAAGTGAGACGTGTTTCTGATGAAGATACTCCTTGGTATGCTAATTTTGTGAATTATCTTGTTTGTAGAGAGCTTCCACCGGGTCTCACATATCATCAAAAGAAGAAATTCCTACACGATGTGCGCCAATATTTTTGGGATGAGCCCTTTCTCTTGAAACAGGGCAGTGATCTGATATTTAGAAGATGCATTCCTTATGAAGAAGTTGAGAGTGTGATCCGACATTGTCATTCTTTACCTACTGGGGGTCATGCAAAAGCCTTCAAGACTACTGCAAAGATTCTTGAATCCGGTCTCTATTGGCCTACCATGTTTAAAGATGTGCAGAAATTTGTTGTGTCTTATGATGAGTGCCAACGAGCAGGAAATATTTCTTGGAAGAATGAGATGCCACTTAATGGTATTTTGGAGGTTGAGCTCTTTGATGTTTGGGGAATCGACTTCATGGGTCTGTTTCCTAATTCCGGACCTTAGAAATACATTCTAGTGGTTGTTGACTATGTTTCTAAGTGGGTGGAAGCCATAGCCACTCCCACTAATGATTCTAGGGTGGTAGCCAAGTTTATGAAGTCCACCATATTCCCTAGATTTGGAGTTCCTCGTGTTCTTATTAGTGATGGAGGATCACATTTCATTGAGAGGAGCTTTGAGACACTTTTGAAGAAGTATGGGGTAAATCACCGAATTGCTACTCCCTACCATCCTCAAACAAGTGGTCAGGTTGAGGTCTCTAACCGGCAAATTAAAAGCATCTTGGAGAAAACTGTGTCCCGATCAAGGAAAGATTGGGCAATGAAGCTTGATGATGCTTTGTGAGCCTATAGAACTGCATATAAGACTCCCCTTGGTACTACTCCTTACCGGCTTGTTTATGGGAAGTCTTGTCATTTACCGGTTGAGCTTGAGCACAAGGCGTTTTGGGCAGTTAAGACGCTTAACTTTCAATTAGAAGCAGCCGGTGAAAAGAGGAAATTGCAACTCCAAGAACTCGAGGAGTTGAGGCTTGAAGCTTATGAGAATGCTCGGATTTACAAGGAAAGAACCAAAAGGTGGCATGATAAGAGGATTACTCCCAAGGAGTTCAAGGAAGGCGATCTAGTTTTGCTCTACAATTCTTGCCTAAAACTATTTCCTGGAAAGTTGAAGTCAAGATGGAGCGGTCCTTATTTTGTAAAGAAGGTACATCCTTATGGCGCGGTCGATATATGGAGTGAAGAGAAAGGCGAATTCAAGGTAAATGGTCAACGCCTAAAGATTTATCATTCATCCGAGCCAATTGAGGTAATGTCTTCCTTAGACTTGCTCATTCCACATGCTTAAAAAGATGTACTTGGTCAAGCTAATGACCTTAAAGAAGCGCTTCTCGGAAGGCAACCCGAGGCTTTTTCTTTTATTTTTTTATTTTTTCTTGTTACAAAAACACAATCAAAAATAAAAAAAAATAATAAAAATCCGGAATTTAGCCATGATGCCTTAGAGACGGGAGCGTCTCTGTCGAGACGCCTGGCATCTCGATCAAGACCTGAGGGTCTTTGCTCTCCGCAGGCCGTCTCGATCAAGACGGGAGTCGTCTCGGTCGAGACGGCGGTATTTTTCGAAAAATAAATTTAAAAAAAATTTATGATAAAACCTAAAAAAACATAAAAGTGGGGCTGTTCTCCTGTACCTCTCTCTCGATCCTCTTTGTCGAGCGAACAACAGCAACACCATCACTGCTCGAGCCGCCCTCCCCTGCAGCAATCTTCGCCACCACTGTCGAAGCCGCCGCACTAGAAGAACGTTGTTGCAAGAGCCCATCACTCGTCGGCGTCTTCCTCTAGTCGCGCGAACATCAGCGCTGCTCCAGGCGTGCGCACATCAGCGCTGCTCCAGGCGCCTTCCTCTGCGCTCGCCTAAGCACCACCGGCGAGCCTGCTGCACCACCCGCCGACCGCAACACCGCTGTGCCAGGAGTCGACGACCGTAAAATCTCTGCTGCACCACAACCCAGCCGCGCGGCCACCAACAAGGAACCAACAAGCGAGCAACCCTTGTGTTTGGGTCGACATTCCGGTGATTTAAGCCCCTTTTGCTTAAGTTTGGTACAAATTTCGACCCTGTCCTTGCTTTTCTATTCAATTTGTGCCATTAAATCTCTAGAATTTGCATGTTTACAATTGATTTGAGAGATTTAAAATTTTAGGGTTTCTAAGTCCGAAATTAATTTGGGAATTTTTAGTGTTTGTCCTATTAATTCCGAAATTATTGGTGATTTATTGCTTAATTGTATGCTCTTAATTTAATGTTCATGCTTGATTTGGGTAATTTGTATTCACTCTTGCTAAATTTTTGTTTAAGTTGCCTTGATGATTGAAGTTGTTGGAAGGGTGGTAATTGGCTTGAGCATGCACTAAGTTTTTGCTATTAGAACTTGTTTGATATTCTTTTAGCATAAGATTCAAGTATGGGGTTGTGGTTTGCTTGTAAGTTGTGTTTATTTGTATGCTTTGGACCTTGAGATTTTGGTTCTTTGACTTGATTTGAGGACTAACAACTTGTATGCGATGATTGCTACCCGTTTGCTTGATTGAGTGATTTTATTCTTATTTTGTGGGTAGCTTGTGTGGTTGCTTGATCTTTGGTGTGTAGGTCTTTGTCTCTAACAATGGCTAGTGGTTCCCGAAAAAGAAGTAAATCTTGTGAGTGCACATATGTACCACCACGCCTTTGGCTATTACTATGATCCAGCGGCACCTTACCCGCGACCACCTGACTACACACCTCAGTAGGATCTTGTGAGTTTCATTCTCCCTCTTGTTTATTTTCTATATTGGGGACAATATAGGGTTTAAGTATGGGGTAGGGCGTATTCACTTTAGTTTGTTATGCATTGCATGTTTATTTTTCTTGCTTGTTTTATTTTGTTTGAAAAAAAAATGTAAAAAAAAGAGTTTTATGATGAGTTCATGAGTATCCTTGCTTGAAAAATTGGCCACAATGATTAGATATTTGTCTATGATGCTAAGTTTTTGAATTTCTCTAAAATGCATTGATTGTTCTTTGATGATTTGCCTAGCATGGAGTTATTGATGAGATCTTAGCTTGAATAGGTCCCTAGACAAAAAAGCCTTGTGAGAATTTTTGGCCTAATGGACTTCATAAATGTGTCCATTTATTTTCTTTGTGTGTGATTCTTGCTTTGATTACTTAATCTCTAGAACTTGCGTTAAAACCTTTTTCGAGGCCACATATATGACTTTTGTGCATGACATAGAAATGATTGAGGCATTTGTTTTGTTAGCCATACTCCCTTGACTACCTTTACATATAATTTTCTGTGTTTCAAGCCATGTTCTAGCCTTTTATAGCCTTATTTTTGAAGCTCCACAAAGCATCCCGAGCCTATTTTTAGCCTTCTACCCATCCGGGAATTAGGATATTTGCTTAAGTTTGTTATGTGAGAGCCAAGCTTGAAGAAGTTGTATGTTTTGGTATTGGAGGAAATTGTTGGAAATAAAGCAAGTTGTAAGAAAAAAAAGCAATGAAAAAGAAAAAAAAAGTTTGAATAAATGAAGTTGTAAATGGAGTTGAAGTTTTATGGTGAGAAAGTAAAGAAGAGAAAGTGAAAAAATCTTAAACTGGGTGTGTTGTTTAATTTGGTTAGATTCCTTTTTCCCGGATTTAGCACCACAAGACCAAATTATTCCCTACCCCTTTCTCTTACCTTGGCCCCATTACAACCTAATAAAAGACCTCTTGATTTATGTCATGTGCATTGTCCCAAGTGGTGGAGATTTAGGACTCTGATGCAAGCATATGGTAGATGGTTTTCAAAGTTAAGATTTGAGCGTTTATTGATTACCCCTAAACACATTGAGAGTGAGTGAAACACATTTATCTTTGTGAGGTCTAGGGACTAAGAAGGGCATGTCTTGTTGATAATAATGATTATGCTATGATGGCAATCGTCTTTGATATTTCACTTGCATGATTATGAGGATTTGAACAAGTTGAGGCAAAATATTTTTTTCTTGCATTTGTGGTTTAATTTTAAGTTTTGCTTGGGGACAAGAAAAGTCTAAGTATGGGGTATTTTGATGTCATCTAGTTTTGCATGGTTTTTCATTAGCATTTAGGATTAGATTTCATCCTTTTCTAGCTTAGGCTTTGCATTTTGTGTTGATTTCTAGTATTATTCGTGGTATGGTTATCTACACAAGCTTTGTTTGAATTTTCAGGTTTTTGGGGGTGTTTTCCGGTCTTAAAGATGGTTAAGGAGCTTAATGATATTAGAGGAGTCAAAGAGTGGTGAAACAAGCCTTTGAGGGTGCTCATGGGACAAGAATATGAGGTTAAAAGAAGTGTTAGAGATGAGCCAACAAGCCAGAGATTAAGGTAGAGACGAGAAAAAGAGGAGAAAGTTGACTATGTGCTCGTCTCGGTCGAGACGAGGCTCGTCTCGGTCGAGACGGCAGACAGGCAACCGCGAGTCACTTGTTTTCTTGCGCGAGGGACCATCTTTTATGTTATATTTTTGGATATTTTTAGCCTTTAATATAAATACTCTTTAGAAAACTCTTTTAGGGGGACCTTTTTTAATGCATTATTATTATTTGTAATTTCAAGTAGAGAGAAGAGAGAAATTTCTAGGGTTTGAGTTTTACGCTATTTCAAGTTGGGACTTTTGCACTTTTGGATCTACCTTTGATTCTTCAATTAAATCTCTAGTAAGTTTCACTTTCAATTATTGTTATTATTCTTATTCCATGTTTGATTTTATTGTTTTGATCATGAATATAATTATGCTAGGCTAAACTCTACAGTTTTAGGGTTTGGTTGATCCCAACGATGTGAAGCGGATTAGATTCAATATCTTTTGCTTGAATTGAGTTGGAAAACTAATATGATTTGATTCTAGGGGCGTAATCTAATAGGTTTAAACTTGTTAGAGTCTTGTTTAGGTTGCGCATCGAGAGGTGGTAGTCTAAGTAAGTAAACAAAATAGAGGGAACACATCGAGAGGTGGTTCTATCTATTTGGAAAAACTAGAATTGAACTTGAGAAGTAGTTTCTCATGTGGTTAATTGTCATAGAACTTCTAGGTGATTGAGTCAAGTTTGATGCATCACGAGAGTGGGGCAAGTTTGGTTTACCATCTAGATTTCTAAATGCTTAAAGGGTTTCTATCGGTTTTATTTCGTCACGAGAGTGGTTCTTAATTTGATAGAAGTACATTAAGTTAAACTTTGCGAAAAGTTAATTTATGACATTAGACAATAACCTTCATAAGAAAATATCCAACTCAGTTTAGGTAGAAGTGCGATTCAAACTCCGTGGATCAAAGTTGTGGGGATTCCTTACCTTGGAACTTTGCATTCTCATATATTTCTACATCACTATTTACTTGTTTTACTTGTTTTTAATAGTTATAATTACTTCACAATCATTATATTTGGCTTAGGAACTTGTTTCTAGAATTTACTAAAACAGATATAATCCCCATGATTCGATCATGATCTACTACTACAATAGATCTCGTATTCTTGCGAGTGTGTGGGAAACCATCACATCACAACCCAAGAGTCAGAGAGGAAAATTTGAGCCCTCAACAAATAAGTGTGTTTTCTTGGGTTATCCACCAAGACAAACGGCCTTTAAGGTCCTTGATTTGGATACTAATCGAGTACATGTCGCTAGACATGTGGCTTTTAGAGAGGATTATTTTCCTTTCAAAAATAAAGAACATTTTGATCTTTAATCTCAGAGTCCTAATATGCCTTTTATGAATTTTGGAGATGAGTTTGTGTCTTTAGAATTTGCTTGTGATCAACAGATGAGAAATGTGATTCAAGGAGACAAAGAGAATGTATCATCTAGTCATGCACCAATTGAGATAGATTATGGGACTGCTTTTGACAAATTGGTGGTTGAAAATACTGATGTTGCTGGAACAAAATTAGAACCTGAAGTTAATGAACAACTAGTTGTCCATACAAAGCATGTGAGCATGCCATATGTGACACAATCTAGGATATCTAACATAATAGTTAAGGCTCCTGCAAGTTTGATGATTTTATTTGTTCTAAACCTCTCCAAAGGACAACTCCAGCCTAGGTCAGTGACACATTAGATTCTATGTCTCAAGTATTTCATATATTGTCATTGACTTATTTGATAGAATATTCAAATAATTATGTGCACTCTTTGATTAATTTTCTATCAATTTTGAAACTAACAACTTATGATTAACTTAGAAAGGATCAGGGTTGCGTAGATGCAATGAATAAGGAGTTGTTTGCTTTGGAACGTAATCAGACTTAGGAGCTTACTAAATTGCCACAAGGAAAGAAAGCCATAGGATCTAAATGGGTTTACAAAGTTAAATTTCGGCCTAATGGTGAAGTAGAAAGGCTTAAAGAAAGATTAGTGGAAAAGGGACTTAATCAAGTTAAAGACAAAGATTATAAGCATACTTTCTCTCTGATAGCCAAATTCACAACTATAAGGGTTTTGTTGGCTTTGGCGTCTGTAAAAAATTGGCCCTTGCTCCAATTAGACGTCAACAATGTGTTTTTACATGGATACTTAGATGAAGAGATTTATATGGTTCCACCTCAGGGTAATGATAAAGCTCAGAAAGGGCAAGTTTGTAGACTTAAAAGGTCAATCTATGGACTTAAACAAGCTAGTCGCCATTGGAATATAGAGTTGACTAAACATTTACAAAATCTTGGTTTTATGCAATCAAAACAAGATTATTTATTGTTTGTACAGAAATCTGGTAGCTTAATCATAGTGTCCTTAGTATATGTCGATGTCATGCTTTTGTCCGGGAATGATCCATCTATTATAGCACACCTAAAGGCATCTTTGCATCATGCTTTTGCTATTAAAGACGTTGGGTTTGCAAGATATTTTTTAGGTTTGGAAATTACAAGGACATATGTGGGGATTAGATTAAATAAGAGAAAATATGACTTGGGCTTGCTTAATGATGCACGGATGCTAGATGTAAGAGTGCTTCATTTCCAATGCAAAGAAACTTAAAATTACAACCCGATGTTGGTGAAATACTGGATGAACATGAAGCATACCACAAGTTGGTAGGTAAGCTCTTATATCTTACTTTATCCGGACATGATATTTCGTTTCTAGTACAACAACTCGGCCAATTTATAGCTTCTCCTCGACAACCACATATGCAAGATGCACTTTTTCCTCTCTGATATCTCAAAGGGACAGTTGATTGTTCATTGTTTTATCCTGGTAAATTTGAGTTGTCTTTGCTTGCTTATTGTGATTTTGATTGGGGCAGTTGTGCCTTTTCTTGTCATTCAATTACTGGTTGTTATGTTTTTCTTGGTGGAGCTTTGGTCTCTTGGAAATTGAAGAAGCAAAAGACTGTCTCCAAATCCACAACCGAGATTGAATATTGAAGTATGTCTCACATTACTAGTGAATTAGTATGGATGGAGTGTCTGTTGCATGATTTTGATGTCAATGTTCTTGTGTCAATTCCCCTACACTATGATAATAAGCGGCTCAGCATTTGGCAGCTAACCCAGTATTTCAAGAGCGAACCAAACAATTCTATATTGATTGTCATTTTGTTAGAAATATGGTGCAAGATGGTTTCATTTCTATAATACATGTGCGTTCTAGCCTTCAACTTGTAGATTTGTTCACCAAACCTCTTGATGCACATCAACATCACTTCTTGTCATGCAAGAATGGACTTGAATTTTCATGTCCAGCTTAAGCAGGGGCATAGTCAGGAATTCAACCCAGTGAGGGCTAAATTTCTTTGGGTCAAATTCTTAGCTACATTAAAAAAATTAAAAAATACAATTTTTTTTCTATTTTTTGTATAATTTTTTTACACAGATAATATTCTAAAAAGTACTAAGCGATCCATAGGCGGAGAGGGACCGCCTAGGCGGCCTAAACAAGCGCCTAGATGAATTGGTGATCTTCTAAACAAGCTGGAAGACTAAGAAAGATAGGACCTTTCAACGCCTAGGCAGAACCTAGACGGAACTAAGCGGGGATTTTTAGAACAATGTAGAAAATTTTGTATTTTTTTATAAAAAATGTTGTATTCGAAAACCTTTATTTTATATTTTTCATAAAAATATAAAATTATCCTAGCTCTTTTGGCCAAGTAAACTAGTTTTTATTAATAATCTAGTATTTTTTTATACATATTTTTGAAAAAAAAAAAATTCTAAAACTTGAGTTGGAGCTATCTGGCACCCCTCTCCCTCCGCCATTGAGCTTAAGGGAATATATAGGCACGTGTATTAGTTATTGTCACTGATGTGGCATCTTTAGTGTAGCTTTGTAAGTCACTTAAGTGACAGTTTATAGTAGGAGTATAAATAGTTCTTTGTTAGTAATAGTCACTAGTCGTCAGACATGACTTTCTTTCTCTTAGGCCTTGTTTCACTTTCTCCATAAAATCCCTTTCTACCCAAAAATCACTTTTGATACTCTTAAAATCCGTGCAACTCTCTCTGCTTTTTACGTTTTTCAAGACACTAAAAATCACTTTTCACTCAAAAACCCCTAACTACCCACAAGTCAAACAACCCCTAAGGATGTTTCCAGAACACTTTTCCCGCTCCTTTAAGGGAGTGACTTGGTCTCGTATTGTTCATCGTCGATCTACATATTATTTGTTCTCTTTTGTTTCCTTTCGATTCTCTGATTAAGATTCAGAGAATTTACAATAAGGTAAGTCAGGTTTCATCGACGACACACTACAGGAATGGATTAAACACTAATGAATAAGTTATTCATTCGGACATATGACCCAAAAAAATGAGATAGTCATCCACCCACGTTTCTTAAATTGTATTGGTTTGATAAACTATACTAAAGCTTATAGATAATCATCATAATATTTTAGAGGAGTAGTTATGTACTATAATTTTTTCCTTATTATTTAGATGATATGTTAATTTATGATATTTTCGAATAAATTAATATTACGGTATTCAATTCTTATATTTGTTTCGTATAAACAACGAAATTGATCGCGCCCTTTGTATCCAAAATTTGCTACTTGTAAGTAGTGTTTGTCTTGACATCAGCGTTTGTCTACCTCCATCTCTCAATTTGCAGATCGAACTCCTATTAAAAAAAGAGAAGCACTAATTGATTTTTAAAAGGATTGAAGCAGATCATTTAGAGATTCAGAGTTTGGTTTATACGAATATTTATACATTTTTATAATATACATCACTTTCCACATTCTCCAAAAAATTGAATATGCTTACAGCTTAATTATATCTTTGCTGGGATCAGTAGTTGGCGGACAAAAGGTAATCTGTGAACTGCAACTGCTTTCATCACCTTAAACTAGAAGCCATAATCGGCCGAGAAAAAGACCAGAAAAAGGGATGGATGTTGATCACAGCAGCAAGAAGATTGATTACTCTATCCAATGGTAAACTAATATAGCACAATAAACAAATTATAGTTTGGATAACATGAACTTTTTATAGTGCATCTCAGCATCTCTCTGCCATATCTTCAACTGGTGTTTTTCCACCTGTATTATAAACAGCTTCTTTAGGAGCTCTTTCTTTTTCGGCGGCTTCAACAGCACTATAAATTAAAACAAACACTTTGGTTCCTTGATTGTATTTGCAGGGGACATTGATATATCAAGACAGTTTTATATTGATTGAGAGATGTCATCGTGTAATGAGAGCCTTCGAAAGGGACAATGGTCTCTAGAGGAGGACGAATGCCTTAGAGCGTCTGTCACCCTCCTAGGCGAAAGACGCTGGGATGCCATAGCCAGAGCCACAGGTGCATATATATACCTACCTACATAAACATTTTGGGTATGATTGATGATGGGCATGGAGAGATATCATATCATAGTTGAAGTTGATTAATTATGACTTGAATTCTGTACGTGCAGGGCTTAAAAGGAGTGGCAAGAGTTGCAGGCTGAGGTGGCTGAATTATCTTCACCCCAATCTCAAGCATAGTCCTATAACTGCTCAAGAGGAGGAGATTATTCTTCGACTCCATCAAAAATGGGGCAACAAGTGAGAGATTTCTTGCAGCATTAATCTTTACTACAAGAAATTGCACAGCTAGATTTCATGTGATAATGCTCTCATGTTTGAATCAATTTGCTCTATGTACGTTATGCAGGTTATGGGGCGCATCCTCATGCTCATTGGCTTTTATACACTGCCCTTTGAGTTGGATTTAGTCCCTATATCAATTTTGGTGCATTCTAACTAAATTCAGTTATTATTGTCACATAGCTGAATTTCAGTTTTTCTTGGATCTATCGGGCGTACCCCCTTTCCCTTGGGTAGGGGTAGGGGTACCCCCATCTTGACCCCCCAGATTCTGCTGTAGCGGAGCCTCACTGTGTCGATAATGATGATGATGTACGTTATGCAGGTGGGCAAGAATTGCAAGGCGGTTGCCAGGAAGGACAGACAATGAAATCAAGAACTACTGGCGAGGCTGCCTTAGGAAGAAAGCAGGTGAACTAGTTGAGCAATCACAAGATTCTATTAGTGAGCTGCATCGGAATAATTCTATGCCTCTTTGGAATAGTGATGATGATGAAGCTGATTATAACGACGTCGTTAAAGAACTGCGGTGCCAAGAAGACAAAAGCGAAGAGTCAAGCCCCAGCAGCGGGGGCGTTTCTTGGAGTAGTGCTGAAGAGGTGGTGCCAGATGTGATACTGAAACCAGACTCGCCATACGAGAGCCATTTCTTGAACTGGGTTCTGCTGTTGAAGAGTGGAAATGAGGTCATGGGTAGCCATTGCAATGGAGGATCCCAGAGAGAATTTGAACTGGGTAATAACAATAACAATAATATTAGCACTACCACTGCACTGGATTGCTGGGACAGGCTTTGGGACATGGACAACTTGTTCACGTCTAATAGCTACCAAGTTTGATTGTAAATTTGTGAAACATCTTGCACACTTTCAATCAATCAATCAAATCATATATTCAGATTTTGAGACTTGTACATTTGTTTTCCAGTAGCTAATGACACAAAATCATCTATTTATATGAAATAAATTAGAGGAGGCAAGTTATCTCAATTTGTTACCTTTGTATTTGGCCCATGGAATTGAACAAAGTTATATGTTTAACTCATTTTAGGATGGGGCGGATTGGCTTGCAGCCAGTGGGGCGAAACTCCTTATGTTTGTTGTTGAGAATAAAAATCTATTCCACATCTGAAATTAAAAATAAAAACCAATCTAATATATTTATCTTTGAGTTACTCTTCTTATTGTATATTAGTTTTAGGATGGAACCTCGTGGACTTATGTAATAGGTTCATCCGTAAATGTGTGCTCGTATGGACACGTCTCCACCTGGAGATCATCTCGTCCCACCTCCCTGCAACTCTACGTTGACTACAAGCTTGATCGAGATGATATACATTATTCTTTTTTAATTACATCTAATAATAGTCTTTAATCGAGGCTACGCTGACCACAAGCTTTTTACTCTCTTCCCGGTTTCAACTTCATTGCTAGATGTCCAAAAAAAAACTAATCATACTACAACAGAAAGGCGTTTTAGCGAGAAAAAATTTGTTCGCTAAAAGTGGAGATTTTGTTGTTGAAGGTGTAAATTAATTTCCTCGCCAGTTCGTCGCAGAAAGCTCGTCAAGGAAGGGTACGTTTCAACAAGGAAAAAATATTTTCTCGGAAAAGCCTTTTCATGATGATAATAATTTTTCTCGGTATTATAATTTCGCGACTATTATTTTTCTCGAAAAAGGTATACAATTTCGTTGCCAAATAAGATGAAGGATTAAACAATGGTCGTTGAATATTATTCTCGACCAAATATATTTTTCTCGCTAATCCTTTTATTTCCTTATTAAAAATGGCTTATAATTAAAATAACATAAAAATATTTAAAATAATATTAGCGACGATTTTTTTTCTCGAGATACGTACTTTTTATAGAGAAAATCAGATTCCTCGTTATTTTTAGCCTTTTAGCAAGAAAATATTGTCTCTGTACATGCACTTTTTAACAGCAAAATCATTTTGTCGATGTAGGAATTACATTTATCATCGTTGCTAAATATAGTTTTGGTCAGAAAGTTATTCCTCGTTATTACCTGACCTTTCATCATTGAATTATATTTCATCGCTAAATGTATTCTTTTAGTGAGAAAATGTATTATGGTCGATATAAGGAGATGTTTTAGCAAGAAAACTTGATAAAAATATTTAAAAACCTACAAAATATCAAGAAAATGAATACTATAATTTTAGTATAAATAATTATGATTCAATAATATATTAAAAACCTAATAAAAACAACTTAATAGAATATAGTATAAGTATTTCTAGCATAACTAGTAACTAGTTTAATCCCCGTGATACTCACGGGATACTTTTACTAAAGATTATACAATATCATGATATTATTATCAAATTTAAAACACTTGTATATAATATCGTAATAAAATTATGTAATTTATTAAAAAAAAATTTAAGATTGCCCCATATTTTATCAACATATAGATAAAAAAAATTATATACTTGAACCCCGAGTCTTGTTAAAAGGTAAAAAAATTATGCATAAAATTAATATAAAAATATTAGATTAAGTTATTATCAACATATAGATAAAAAAATTAAATACTTGGATCACAAATCTTGTTACAAGATAAAAAAGATATGCATAAGAAATATCAACATATAGATCAAGTTATTATCTTATAAAAAATTAGATATATAGAAAGAATGATACAAGTAATTATAATATTTATTATTAAAAAATGTAACATTATTTTATTCAAAAATACCACGTGGCGCAATTTTTTCAAAAGACATGGTTTCTGCTTTATAATGTATTAGGTAGATTGTACTAATAAGTGCAAACTAAATTCCAAATTAGAAATGAGGTAAAAGTCTTTAACTATCAAGTGATTGGTTGTTGAAGTTTGCCATAAACTCTTCAAATTTCTTCGTCTTCTCTTACAATGCATTGATTTGTGCATTTTGAGCTTTGATCTTATCTTCCAAGGCTTTGTTTTTCTCATGCATTTTCATGTAATGATGATTGCGAATGCTTAGCTGGTGTAGGCCCAGATCCAAAACCACAACCTTTGATGTAGCGTGATTTTGCTCCAAGAAATTTTTTGCAGATTTCGTCATCAGTCACACGAATATGAATAATGAAACACACATATATGAATAACAAACCACTTATTTATAGGTACCAAATCACGCATACATGAATAAAAAGTCACTCATATATGAATAACAACACACAAATATGAATAAAAAACCACTTATATATGAGAATCAAATCACACATACATGAATAACAAGTCACTCATATATAAATAACACGTCACTCATATATGAATAACAAAACCCTTACAGCGGTTCAAGAAATACAAAAAACCCTAAAAAATCGGTTTAACTCGATCTCGCCTAATGAATATTCATCAACCCCAACATACACAAACTCAAAATCAAAGCACGTACAATGTGATTGGCAGAGAACTATCGAAACAAAGATTTTGTTGACGGAGAAAGAAAGAATACCTAGATTGCATCGGAAAATTGGCAACAATTTTTATGCACTAGAATAGATCAAGGGAAACACTGCTAGAAAACGCTGGAATAGCGACCATATTAGAGACAGAATTAGCGTCGGATATCTGACGTGGAGACCGATTTAGCGACCACCGGGAATGCCGCCGCTAAACAGAGCGCCGCTATTTGCCTACATATTTTGCGACCGATTTTAGCGACATATGACAGTCTGGTCGCTAAATTTGTCTCTAAAGGGGGAGCACAGCCAGAACAATGAGTGGTCGCTAATATGATCGCAAATGACATTGCTAAAATGGCCTTTTAATTCATCGCTAACTTGATTGGTAATATGGTCGCTACCGTTGTTGGCAAATTAGACCTTATCGTTGTTGCAAAAGTGGTCGCTAATATGGTGGTTAAGCTTGCCAAATGCAATCGGACGCTGAGATGGTGGCTAAATCTCGATAAGATCATCGGTCCCTCAGATGGTTGCTAATACGGTCGCTATATATTTATATAAGTGCCATTGGTTATGTGCATTGGTTGCTAATACAATCGCTATTGCCATTGGTGAAGTGCGGCGGTCACTAATGTGGTCGCTATATCCCTTGCTAATCAACAATTATTTATGAAGTGGTGGCTAATTTGGTCGGTATATTCGTAGCTAATATTTATTAATTATTTCTGATTCTTATTCTTTAAATTAGGCTAACAACCTGTTTAATTTCACATTAGATAAAAAATCACACAATCTCAATAACAGAAGATCAATACTGGATATAATTAAAGTGAACAAAGTATTACACACATACTTAATAAAGTCTTACTAAACATAATAACCATGTCCTAAAATGCATAAGAAAATAGACTTGAATCCAAAAATAACTTTTAAGGTTCAAACCTTATATAAAAACTACAAGAGCTAAAATCAAGAACTAGTGGAGAGATGGTTCTTAAGCACCTTTGTCATTGTATCAAATAAGGTCTCTTTATCTACGAGATTATCAATTCTTTTGTGCATTCGGTCCACTTTATCCCCAATAGTGCTCTCCACTTGCTGCAAAGAATCCTCCAATTGCTTCACTTTCTCCCCCAAGCAACTCTTCACTTGTTGCACTTTGTTTCCTAAAGAACTCTCAACTTGTTGCACTTTTTCACCTAATGAATTCTCAACTTGTTGGACCTTCTCCCCAAAATCTGACCTAATGCTTGAAAATTCTGCCATGAGTTCAGCCCTTAACTCCTCCTTCAAATTCCGACGTGTAGATTCATTTGTCACATCTTGGACACCATATTTAGCAACTTGAATCATAGAATGAGCCTCGGATCCCATACCAAAAATTGAATCTTTCTTTGGACCTCCAACAGCCGTAATCCACAAAATATTTGTGTCAATCGAATTTGATCCATTAGAGTCGGCATCTCGAATAGCTTCCTCCATCAAAGTATCAAACTTCTCCTAAAAAGCCAATATGATAAAAAGAATTCAGCACACTACAATTCAGCATATTCAGCATATTCAACATATTCAATAAGACAATACTTCCTCAACCACCTTGTTACCAAAGGAGCTGAAGACTATATATCATATGAATCAATCCCCAAAGACACCTTCACTGACCGTAGTTAACAATAAATTACAAGGAACATCCTCACATACGTTGTTAGATTAATTATCACATCATCCCACCTCCCTGAATTACAATGAATTATTTAAGTACACGAAGTAGTTAACACTAAATTGCAGAAACGATGTGAAATTACAGAGTAGAAGCACTCCAATTTCCTCAATCCCTAATTCACAAACAAAAAATGAATTTCTAGTGTAGAAAAAGCATTTTAATATCCTATCAAGTATTATCACACATTGATCATGAGATAAATCTTTCTGGAAAGTCCACTGCTCATACATGACTGAGGAAATTTTTAGAATAGAGGGTTGAAACTATTACAATTATAAACAATAACATGAAGTTTTACAACCAGCAAGCTTACCACAGCCTCCTCAGCCACCTTGTTACCAAACGTGCCGTCTTTTTTGGCATAATATTTTGTAAATGTTTCTTTTGGGTTGGGTTGTTTTCCAAGCTCCTCGCACTAGAAAAAAAAACACAATCTGCTAAGTGCATATATACACTTACCACAGAACAAGAAGAGTAGAAAATCAATCCAAGGAGAGTAGAAAACAGAAGTTATATAATCTGCTAAGTGCATATACACTTACCATATATACACTTACCATAGAAAAAAAAAGTTATATAATCTACCTTCTTTTGTGGTTTGTGGTCTATGGTAGATAAACACACATTAACAAACATAATATAATAAATTCAGAAAACAGCTTTCAAAATCTAAAGTAATCAATAACTTGTGTCTAAAACCGCCATTAAACAAACCAAAAAGAAGAAGAAAAGTATGAGAATCACCAAAACATTGCTTCAAATCTTCTAGAAGGCACTATATTATTTACTCAATTCACCAATTCACCACTTTCTGAAATTAGTTACTCAATTCACCAATTTTAAAGACTAAAAGCACCAGAAACTCATAAATTAGCAAACAACCAGAAAGATGGCAAGCCTTTATGAGCAATCACTATTGGAAAGCAAAGACCACAAAAGAAACCATATACGCTTACCATATATACAATTACCAATTAGATAAATACACATTAACAAAGATAATATGAGAAATACCAGCTTTCTTTTATGGTCTGTGGTAGATCGTGAACCACCTCTAAAAGGCGGCAAGCCCTTTTCTGTTGCAACAGCTCGATTGAGCTTGTTCTGCTCAGATATTTGTTTATACTCATCAGCCTCCCATATTTTCTTCAACTCCACCCATATCTCTTCTTTAACCCAATTTGGCTTTGTGAAATCCTTTTCCCTAGCCTTCTGAAATATGTCCTTGAGGTGCTTTGATCCCTTACGATTGAACACTTTACGTACAATTTCATCTGGAAATGCATCTTCATCCCATCTATATAATTTCTGTAAATAGTAAACAACAAATTATGTTAACCCCAAGCAATATGTATTATGTATATTTAAACTTGTTACTATATACCTTCCACTTATTCCACCAAAATTCCTTTAGTTTTGGATCAACACTAGTCCATGTACTATATGGTCCATCAAAATCAGGACCTGCAATATCAAATATCATCCTTTGTTCTGCATTCAATTGATTATAAAAGCCTCCTCGATTCCCCCCTGATTGTTGACTATTTGACGGCGGTGCAAATATCTCATCACGCTCACCATGTGCCGTCCACCAATAATAATCAGACATAAACCCACGTCGATATAAATGCTCTTTTACGTCGTCAGTTTTCAAGAATTTACAATTACGACACCTTGTACATGGACATTTTATCTTGTCTCCATCCATGAAATAAACTTGAGATATTGCAAACTCTACAAACTCATCCACCCCATGAAAAAATGCTGGATGAATACCTCCACCATCCGGCAAGTGTCTTTCATCCATCCAAGCACGATTATTCATCTTATCTACACACATATACAAGTAGACATTAAAAACAAAAAGTCAACAAAAATCATTTGAAATATATATAATTAGATCTAAGAGAACTTGACCATTTAACTTATTGTTAATTTCAAGACAAATATATAAATTAGGTAGGAGAACACATACATAGTTGACCTTGCAATTTACTTTTAAATTTAGATCTAAGAGAATGTGACAACTTAACTTTGGTAATTTCAAGCCAAATCTAAAAATATGTCAAAGATTATACTTTGAAACTCTAGACTCACCTTAAGTAGGAGAACACATACATAGTTGACCTTGTAAATTTTACTTTTAAAATTAGATCTAAGAGAACTTGAAAACTTAACTTTGTTAATTTCAAGACAAATATATAAATTATGTCAAAGAATATACTTTAAAACTTAAACACATCTCAACTTTCAAGATTAAGCAAAATGTCAAACAATTCAAATGAATCTGCCTAGACAAACAATTCATTATATTATTCTTCTCATATGTAAAAGAATTCAAAGAAAACACTTTGAAATTTATAATTACCTTTCTTGATTGAGACAAATCTTCAAATAAGACACATTTGTCTTCTTGTATTTGGTAGGACCTTCGAGAGAAGCTGCCCAACAGAACGGCGCATGAAAATGAAGTAGGGAGAAATGTGGGGTCTCGGTAAAAAGTAGGGTTTTTTCTGATTTAGTGACGACTTTAGCGACCACAATTGCGACCAAACTTGAGTCCGAAATAGCGACGACAGATACTGTGGTCGCTAAATGAAGTTTGTTGGTAAATTTGTCGGTATATTATTTTAATGAGTAAGAAATTAATAAGGCGACTACTGAAGGTGTGGTGGCGGTATTTGTCGCTGTTTAGAGACGAAAATAGCGACCGATTTATTTCGACTCTACAGTAGCGATCATTTTAGCGACGTATAATGTAGTTGTCGCTGATTGTAGCGACCGATTTTTTGGTGGTCGCTATTGCCGTTGCAAATACCGACTGGCATGGTGTCTGATGTCAGTTGGATGGTAGTAGCATCGATTTTAGCGACCAATTGTTATTCCGTCGCTAAATTAGCGACAGATGGTAAATTAGACGCAAAATGCGACGCAAGTGGCGACGCAAATAGCGACCGAAAGAATCTGTCGCTGTTTTGCGGTCGCTGTTACGGCGTTTTCTAGTAGTGAAAACTTCACGACTCTAATTGAAATCTTGGCACCACGTCCACGACCGTTTCCCTTCCGAATTTCGATCTCGTAGAGGCGCGACTCCTTTTCAAGTTTCTGGTGAGTATCATAGGAAATTGAATACATTACACAACGTGGTTGAATCGCACATTAAAGTTTGTCAGTCAGAGTCGAAATGTTGGGGACACGGCTCCAGTATTGGGATATCCTGGGGCTTGTTTGGTTGAATGTAGGAAATACAATTCCTAGGAAGTCCCAATAATTAAATTCCTATGATTTAAAATTCCATGGATTTGAGAAAATGTGTTTGGTTGAATTATAAACTTTAGAATCTAAAATAAAGGAAGTTAAAATTTTACATGAAAAATGAGGGAATTGGAACTTACCAAGGGGGAATAGGCAAGTCAACTTCCTACAAAACACAGAAAGTTCAAATTCCCAGGATTTTTAAATCATGTGATTTTAAATCATAATTAATTTTTTAACCAAACGCATGTCTTACTTCATGTGATTTTCTAATTCATGTGATTTGAAGTGTTCATCAAACAAGCACTTGGTGTGTGTTTAAAGTACATGTATTATAATACATTTTCGCATTATAAATCATTTTTGTCATTTTAAGGCAAGTGTGTGTTTGGAGTCATTCCAGTACGGTGTACAATTTAAAATATACTTCAACAAAAAAAGTACTTTTCATCTATTGTACGCCATCTCCTTTCTTCAATCTCCATTGTTAAATTCTGGAAGGATCATCCGAATACCCCATCCATAGCCAGCACAACCCACTACTAGAAACCGATGCACCGATACCCACACATACACCCATCGACTCCCTATCACCACCACCTGTCCGCCCCATATCTTTTTTTTGCTCTTCCTCTCCATCAATGGTCAACAATAAGCAAAGTTCACAAATATCCCCAAAATCACAAGCTATCAAACAAACTAACTAGACCAATGGTTGATTTAAGAATTGAAAGCCATTTCTATCAATTGTTAATCTTAATTTGAATGAAAATCACCCCATCCATAGCCAGCACCGCCCACTGCTAAAAACCGATGCACCGCTACCCACACATACACCCATCGACTCCATAGCACCACCACCAGTCCACCCCATATCTTTTTTTTTCTCTTCCTCTCCATCAATGGTCAACACACTACAACAGAAAGGCTCTTTTGCGACCATTTTTTAGCGAGAAATTTATTTTTCTCACTAAATGTGGTTTTTGGCGAGGAATTTAATGATTTCTCTTTAAATGTGACTTCAGTTTTAGCGAGAAATTTATTTTCCTCGCTGAATGATGCTTTTGGCGAGGAATTTAATGATTCCTCTTTAAATGTGACTTCACTTTTAGCGAGAAATTTATTTTCCTCGCTAAATGTCGCTTTTGGCGAGAAACTTAATGATTCCTCTTTAAATGTGACTTCACTTTTATTGAGAAATTTATTTTCCTCGCTAAATGTCATTTTTGGAGAGGAATTTAATGATTTCTCTTTAAATGTGGCGTCACTTTTAGCGATAAATTTATTTTCCTCGCTAAATGTGACATTTGGCGAGAACTTTAATGATTTCTCTTTAAATGTGACTTCACTTTTAGCGAAAATTTTATTTTCCTCACTAACTGTGGCTTTTGCGCGAGAAATTTAATGATTTTTCTTTAAATGTGACTTCACTTTTAGCGAGAAACTTATATCCTTGTTAAACACCACATTCTGCGACAAATATTTTGATTTAACGCTATTTGTACCTACAATTTGATGTGGAAAAGTATAGGGTGAACAATATAATGACAAATTGTGAAGCATTTATTGAGGAATACTTTCATCGCTAAAACAGTCAATGAGTACACTATAACTTCGTTGATATATGTTTTGCGGAAAGTATAGCACATCATGAAGTATTAGAGGAATTTCTTAATTATAAACAAAAAAATGACCACAGTAAAGGCAAGGCAAAAAATCCAGTGAGAAAAAACGAAGCAAGTGAAAATGAAAAGGCTTAACTATAAAAATGCATCATGAATTAAGTAATCATAAGTTTTTATTGAAGGAAGCAATACTTGGAAAGAAAATACGAAGCATTTTAAATTTTGTAACAGACAAGAATGAAAAAGACAAAAAATCAAGTGAGAAATGAATGAATAGAATGCGAGGGGCATAATATATTAAGGGGAAAATTAGTTAAAAAAACTACTCAAAAAAAATATTAAGGGGAAAAAAAATGCTACTACCAGAGTTCGAACTTGGAGTCACACGCATATAGTAATAAGCCTAAAACCAGGGCACCAATTAGCGCTTCCGAATTAATGATGGAAATGCTTTTTTATAATATAAGTGACCAGAGTACAACCAAGGGAAAATAACTGTGTCATCCAAAGGCCAAACCAGTGTAGATGTGTAACGACGGGGAAAATGGCATAACTTTTGACACATCATCAATATTATATCTATATTGTACATGATAACATTATTTTTATAATATTATTTTGAATTAAAAATAATATAAAATATATCTTTATACTATAAAAGAGATCTATTATACTATAAAAGAGAGCCAGATTTTATAAAGAATAGTGTAAATCCGAAAAAACCATACACCTTTACAAACATTTACGAAAATGCCATTTGGTGTAAATCCAAAAAAACCATGTCTTTTTTAAAAATTTACGGAAATGCCATTTTCATATTCCTGTAAAACCATGCCTTTTAAAATATTTACGAATCTCGGGATATATATTCTTGGAAAAGCGTGATCGACTTAGGTGATATTTGGATGTGAACGGGTAATTATAACATGTCTCGAAAAACGTGTCGACGTTACTTCGCTCGTAAGCAAGCTCGGATAAGTTTGTTTCTTAGTTGTGAAGAAAGCTCTTATACGTAATAAAACAAGTTTTAAGACATTGGATGTCGTGAAATCAATTAAATTAATACCAAAAGGTTTTGCTTAGCTCTTAAGTAATCTCGGGATATATATTCTTGGAAAAGCGTGATCGAATTATGTGATATTTGGATGTGAACGGGTAATTTAGCCATGTCTCGAAAAACGTGTCGACGTAACTTCGCTTGTAAGCAAGCTCGGATAAGTTTGTTTCTTAGTTGTGAAGAAAGCTCGTATACGTAATAAAACGAGTTTTAAGACATTGGATGGCGTGAAGTCAACTAAATTAATACCAAAAAAACTATGCCCCTTTAAATAAATTTACGGAAATGCCATTTCCATATTCCTTTTCCAAAAAAACCATGCCCCTTTAAAAATTTTTTACGGAAATGCCATTTCCATATTCTTTTGAAACCATGCCTTTTAAAAAATTTACGGAAATGTCATTTCATATTCCAAAAAAAACCATGCCTCTTTAAAAATTATTTCGGAAATGCCATTTTCATACCCTTTTCCAAATAAACCATGCCCCTTTAAATAAATTTACGTAAATTCCATTTTAATATTCCTTTCCAAAAAACATGCCCCTTTAAATAAATTTACGGAAATTCTATTTCCATATTCCTTTTCTTAAAAAAATGCCCCTTTAAATAAATTTACGGAAATGTCATTTTCATATCTCTTTCCATCATATGCAAACACATACTCTTCCAGGAACAGTACACTTGTACTTACAGATCATCATGTTAAAATTAAGTCTCCGACTTATAATCGTCGCGCAACGCGCGGCCTTATTGCTACTTAAAATTGTTACTTAAAATTGCGTGTACTATCGTGCGACTATTATTAATTCATAGCTTTTAACCACGACTATCCGATTTCATAAATCTTATCGTGCGGCTGTTATTAATTCATCCCTCAAATAAATTTTGTTATTTTAATATTCCTTGAAATTCGTGTCGTATTGCTTAGCTCTTAAGTAATCTCGGGATATATATTCTTGGAAAAGCGTGATCGACTTATGTGATATTTGGATGTGAACGGGTAATTTTGACATGTCTCGAAAAACGTGTCCGAGTTACTTCGCTCGTAAGCAAGCTCGAAAAGTTTGTTTCTTAGTCGTGAATAAAGATCGTATACGTAATAAAACAAGTTTTTAAGACATTGGATGGCGTGAAGTCAAGTAAATTAATACAAAAAAAACCATGCCCCTTTAAAAAAATTTACTGAAATGCCATTTCCATATTCCTTTTCCAAAAAAACCATGCCCCTTTAAATAAATTTACGAAAATGTCATTTCCATATCTTTACACTAATGAAGTCTCCGTCTTATGATCGCCGCGCAACGCGCGGCCTAATTGCTAGTATGATCAAAATAGATGACAAAAAAAGCCATAAAAATCATGTATGTATTACACTAAAAACTAGTTGAAGTCTCGTGATATTCACGGGAGAATTTTACTAAAAAACTATACAATTCTACGATATTAATTTAAAATACTAAATATATTTATATAATATCATAATAAATTATGCAATAGACAAATTTTTTTAGATTGTACTCCATATTTTAATTGAATATATTTTTAAATATTTTTTCAAAATACTTGGTTTTTTTATAAAGATTTGTAAAATTTTCTATTTTTTTATCAAAATTTGATTTAAGAAATATAAATGCATAAAAAGATAAAGAAAATCTAATTTTATTAATTTAAATTAAAATTCGAATTTTTTTTTTTGACATTTACATATAATCTTAGTCATCACTCATCAACATAAAATTTTATCTTTTTCTCAAAATAAAAATATATCAACATAACAAAATATATTATTTAAAATTATATCATTATATAGATATAAATTTTATACTTGGAGCTCAAGCCTTGTTAAAAGATAAACAAAAATATATTAAGACCCTAAATCTTGTTAAGAGATAAAAATATTAAATTAATATGAAAAATATCATCTCATAGGAATTTATGTATATAAAAATTATATACATATGTTATCTATTGTAGTAAACTAATACATAGTCCATAGATAGAAAATTATATACATAAAAAATTATATAAACATGTTATCTATTTAGTATATATAACAAGAATACTATGAGTTGTTACAAAATTTATTAAAATATATTTTCACATTAATTTATTCAAAAATGCCACATGGCGCAAATTTTACAACAGACTTGGATTCTGCCTGCTTTATAATGTATTAGGGACTTAGGGTAGATAATTTGAAATTTTGACCAATATAGATAAAAAATAGTCATAAATATACACGATGTATACTATAAGCTATATTATTGTACATGATTACATTATTTTCATACTATTTAATAAGTATTAGATAAAGTATATGAATTAGGTAAAATAATTTATATAAGAATAGAGTAATGATATATTGTAACTAAAATCTTACTATATACTAAAATGAAGGTTAAAATAATATTAAAACAACACATGTCAACTTTGCATTAAACCACAATATCCATCCTTTTAAAATTAATCTAATAGGTTGAAATTTAATTTTCTTATGTATATGTTGAATGAAAAATTATTATATATTAAATTACTTAAAAATATTATTTATATGCATGTAAAAAATATTATTTATGTGCATGTAAACATTATTTTATCCTTATACAAAAATATTATTTATATAAGGATAGAATAATGATATTAATAAAAAAATATTATATATTAAATTAATAAAAAAATATTTCATATGCTTTAAAATTGGATGCTTTTCTTATCTTATTGTATACTATTATTCAATTTCTAATCTATCCTAATACATTATAAAGCAGAACCCAAGTCTGTTGTAAAATTTGCGCCACGTGGCATTTTTGAATAAATTAATGTGAAATTATATTTTAATAAATTTTGTAACAACTTATATAGTATTCTTGCTATATATACTAAATAGATAACATGTTTATATAATTTTTTATGTATATAATTTTCTATCTATGGCTTATGTATTAGTTTACTACAATAGATAACATATTTATATAATTTTTATATACATAAATTCCTATGAGATGATATTTTCCATATTAATTTAATATTTTTATCTCTTAACAAGATTTAGGGTCTTAATATATTTTTTTTATCTTTTAACAAGGCTTGAGCTCCAAGTATAAAATTTATATCTATATAATGATATAATTTTAAATAATAAATTTTGTTATGTTGATATATTTTTATTTTGAGAAAAAGATATAATTTTATTTTAATGACTAAGATTATATGTAAATGTCAAAAAAAAATTCGAATGAAAACATTAAATGTATATATCAAGTTATTATAACACAAAACATTAAATGTATAAAAAACAATACAAATTATTATAATATTTATTAATAATTTTTTTTATAAATTACATAATTTTATTACGATATTATATACAGTGTTTTAAATTTTATATTAATATCATAACTAGTTGAATTCCCGTGATACTCAAGGGTGATGTTACTAAAAATTATACAATAATATGATATTAATATAAAATTTAAAATACTTATTTATAATATCGTAATAAAATATGTAATTTGTATTAAAAAATTTAAGATAGCGCCACATGTTTTAATTAAATACAATTAAAAATTATTTTCATTATTTGTTGAAATGTTTCCCCATGTTTAGATTATAACTAGTTGATGACCCGGGTCTTGTCCAGGAACTTTTTTAAATAAAATTGTAATATGTTAATTTAAATATGATATAGATATTATAATTTATATAATAAAAATAATAGTATAAATAATTAAATTAAATATTAAATATGTAATTATTTTAGTTATAATAATATATTTTATTATTAAAATATATACCAATATTATCTTATTCTTAAAAAATGCTATTTGTAATATTTATGTAATAATTATAAAAAAAGTCGATGCTCTTAACTCGTAGGGTTTACTCGAACACGCACAATAACCGCAATGAATTGACTTAATCAATCCATAAATATTAACGACACGAACCCGTACTCAACTCAAATCCGAAACGACTGAACCTAAACTCAATTGAACTGACACGATTAATCGATTTAAAAATAAGGGATCAATAATTTTTATTTATTTATATACGGATCCGTAATATAAAAAATTAACATACTTATGAATAGAAATTTAATATATTGTAAGACACATCATATCCATACCGAATTAATTAAAAAATTATCATACTTATTAATAGAAAAATAGTATAAAAAATCAACATGTTTATGGATAGAAAATTTAAAAAGTTATCATACTTTTGAACAAAAAATTAATATAATAAAATCTAAAATTTAATATAAAATCTAGAATTAAAAATATTATCCATATTAATTTAAAAATTTGTCATAGTTATGGATAGAAATACTATTATAAAAAATTTAGTAACTAAAAATATGGTAATTGAGACATTAAAATTTGATGACAATACTGCATTTAACTACCATATTTATAGATAAAAAATTAATATATAAAATTCAACATATTTATATATGGCAAATTTAAAAGTTATTATTCTTATATGTCAAAAATTAATATTGAAAAATCCAAAATTATTATGAAAAACATGGTCAATATTAATTAAACTCGTTGTCATACTTATAAGTTATAAATAATAAAATTAATATTAAAAATCTGAAAATTAATATAAAAATACAAAAATATATCTCATACTAATTAAAAAATTTTTATATTTTTGAATTGAAAGTTAATATAAAAGAATCAGAAAATTTAATTTTGAAAATTCGTAATTTAAAATATGGTCCATGTTTCATAATCATGGATATAAAATTTAATTTTGAAATGTTTCCCCATATTTAGAAAATAATTTTTACAATGTTAATTTCACTTGAACTTAATATTTTTAAATATTTTTTGTTAAGATATTAATATGCATAAAATAATCAATTTTTATCAAATATTTATTAAGGCTGTGTATTTGAATTTTTATCTTTTACTTTGAAATAAAAATAATAATATTTATTAAATTAAAATTAATTTATTTAAATTTAGGTAGATATATGTTTACTAAAATATATCATATATTCTATAAATAATTTATTATATTGTAAAATATCAACATGTAGATAAAAAAATTATATACTTAGATCGCAAGATTTGTTAAAATATAAAAGAAATTTATTATCTATAAAACTAATATAAAAATAATAGCTTATAGATCAAGTTTTGTTAAAAGATAAGCATAAAATTAACATAGAAAGTATAACATATAGATAGATCAAGTTATTATAATATAAAGAATGAGATGTATAGAAAAAATAATACATGTTATTATTAAAAAACTTGACATTATTTTATTCAAATAATGCCACGTGGCGCAATTTTTTCAACATACATGGTTTTTGCTTTATAATGTATTAGGTAGATATTGTATAATCTTTAGTAAAACTAGTTATACCCGTCGTGCCCTGCACGACTACATGGATTTAATTCTTAATTTATTTATTGAATGTGATTTTAATTTAGTAAAAAAAATAAAAACAATATATATTAGGAAAAGTTTACATAAAATTTTAAAATTGTTAAAATGTGAGATGGAGCCAAAATGAATAAGGTGAGCCCAATATGATTTTGATGGCTTAAGGATAATTTATTTATGAAAACATATGAATAAAATTATTTTAAAAAGAATAATTCAATTTTTTAAAGTTAAAATAGATAAGAAAAGAAAAATAATGTAAATTCTTATAATTTTTTAATCAAATTCAATTCTTTAAAATACTTTAAATAAAAAGATAATAAATAAAAAAAGATTAAAAAAAATAGGAGTAAAGATTGAATTTTTTAAAGATAAAAAATCTTCTATATTATGAACAGGTCAAAAAGGAAATTAATGAAAAGTTAATGCATTTTTTTTTATCAAAATTCAATTTGGGCAAGTAATTACCTAGATATTGAAAGATTTTAAATTTTTTTATCAAATTTTGATTTAAGATAAATCTTTTACATATATAGATGAAAAAATAAAGATAAAATAATTTTCTTTATTTTTAATTAAATTCGAATTATAATTTTTATTTCACATAAATAAATATAAAGGAAGTTAATTGAAAAAGATAAATTAATATAGATAAAAACTAATTTTTTTTAAATAGGATGGGGCCAAATATTTAATGCTTTTATAGTTTATTTTATTTTAGATATATCTTTTTAAGTTAAATAAATTATCATATCAAATATTTAACATTAATACTTAAGATTTAACAATAGATAACATCTTTATTTTAGATAGAATCTTTTCTAGATTAATTTATCCTATTTCTATATTATCCTAAAATAATATCAACATATATAAATTACCAAAATAAAAAATCCTATGTGGCAAAATCCTAGGTGGCTTAATGTGGGAACGACACATAAGAAAATCCTAGGTGGCGCAACGTGGTGGCCTTATTCCTTGCGTCTTTTATATATATACATAGATTATCCCTTGAGTATCACGGTGAATCAACTAGTTACTAATAACTAAAACGGAAAAAAATTTATCATCATATTGCGGCACATCACTCTTTTTAAAATAGATATTTAAATATAGTGGTAATAAAAATATGTCAAATATACTTTTTTTTTAATTGTGATAATTTGAGCAATATAGATAGCAAAAATAATAAAATTTTAATATATTCGTTAGGGCTATAATCTTATCTTATTATATGTAAAGTAAATATATATAAGAAAAAGTTTTTATCTTACCATACATACCAATAGAGGTGTCAAAAGCTGACCTAACCCGCTAACCCGACCCGAACTGCCCGATAATTTTAGGGTCAAGACCCGTAAATTTGAACCCGAAACCCAAAACCCGAAATCAACCGAACCCGATAGAACCCGAAACCCGTTGAGTTGACCGATTTAGTATATTTATAGAATTTTTAAATTTTATTTTGAAAATTATAATAATTTATAATTAAATATTGTTATTTAATTAAAAATTGATTTTAATAAGCATAAAAAAAGGATATTTTAGCTAAAAGATATAGAAGAGATAAATTTTAAAAAAAATAACAATTAACTTATTTAATAAGATATGATTTAAGCTAAAAGATAAGGATAATTTATTTTTTGAAATTGATTTTAATAAGCATAAAAAGGATATTTTATCTAAAAGATATAGAAGAGATAAATTTTTTAAAAAATAACAATTAAATTATTTAATAAGATATGATTTAAGCTAAAAGATAAGGATAATTTATTTTTTGAAAATAGTTTAAAAATGAAGAGAGTTAATGAATTTAAAAAATGCTTATATTAACGAAAATTTTCTAATAAATTAGGCGGTCAAATTAACTTTCAAAATTGGCTCTAATTACTTGAGCGGTAAAAAGAAGCGCTCAATTAATCTACCCTAATACATTATAAAACAGAAACCAAGTCTGTGTAAAAATTTGCACCACGTGGCATAACCTGAATAAAATAATAAAAAACCTTTTTTAAACTTAAAAAACTAAAATAATAATTCTAGAAATACCCATACACATTATACTCTAACAATAATTCTAGAAATCACGATTTATCTTAAATTCCTAACCACTTCATAAAATAGATAATAGATAGATATCATATTATATGCATAGATTGTTTCATATAGTAATTAATTAATATGCAATTATATTTTTAAAAAATTTAATTAAGTAATAAACATTACTAAATAAAAAAAAATGAATTTATAAAGATTGAAGGTTTTTTAGGGTAAGATTTAAGATTTTATAATAGATAATATATATATAGTTTTTTATCTATGTAAATATTGATTTTATTCTTAAAAATTCATAAATATAAAAAAAGGCAATTTTAGATTTTATAAAGTAATTAATTTATCAAAATAAAATTTTATCTATATAATTTTCTATCTATTTTTATTGATATTGAAAAGCAATATTATATATGCTATCTTAAGATTATGCTAAAATATTTTTATCGGATTGTTGAAAAAAGGTTATCGATATAAATTTCTATCTCTATCTAAATTAATATAGTACATGATAAAATAGAAATAAATTATCTATAAAATTTGTGCTACATGACACTTTAAGAACCAATCATTTTTTTCATTTATTTATTTATTTTTATTTATTATACTTAAAAGTGAATGTAGAAGGTTTGATTTAGAAAAATATTTTCCATGTTTATTTAGTTTTATCTTAAAGATTAGAAAACAAAAAAATCGTTAAATTTTATATAAATATCATTAATAATTATAATAATAGAATAATTATTAAAATATACATTATTTTTGTTTTTTCTCTTTAATTTATTATAATATATTATATAGTATAATTTTTAAAACTACCCGTAAATTTACGGGAATTACACTAGTTTGGGTAAAACTCATAAAAGATACACGCCCGGACGCCCCCAAATACATCTTATACTCCCATCCGTACCCCTCCAGCCATGTGGTCGCTTCTGGTTTTTGCCCCGCCGCTGTCATCTCCACCTTGGTGTTCGCTGGTCATTCCTCAAGTCGTCATCGGTCGTTCGATTGACCTTGGGACTCAATTTTACGGTAAGATTTAATACCTTAAGTTAATCGTTTGATTTTTTTTCTAGAATTTTAGGGTTATGGAAACCATCTCCCCATACCTGTCAATTAGGGCTTGCTTCTCTGCCCCACTCCTTTTTCTGATTCTTCTTGCGTTCTAATTGCATTTAAAATATACATGAATTGAAGGTAGCAATTTTTCCTTGTAATCAAGAGTCGAAAATTTTCAGGGTTTGCAATTGCATTTCAAATTGGATGGTTTCTGTTTGTTGTTTGGAATTATTTTTAGGGCTTTTGTTTGTTCTGGCTTGCTGCTTCAAATCGCGTTTGTTCTGGCTTGCTCTTTTCATATACACAGCTTGCTGATTCTTCTAGCTTGTTGTTTGTTGTTTTTGAAAAGCCACCTACAATTTTCGGAAGCAGTCTCGTCACCCATCGAGTTCCTTGTTGCAATCAGAGATCTTTGGGAGCAGCTAAAGCACTTTCTAGTTTCTGCAATATGCAAAGTTACGGTAAGATAAACAGATTCAAACTGATGATAATTCCAGAAAGTGAGAAATATTCATACAAAAAATCCTATGCCATTTATTTTCATATAAGTTCAATTCATTAAACTTCCTTGAATTGAAATTTAAAAATTGTGAAACTTAGTAATATTTCAGATTTAAACTTAGAAAGTGACAAATTACTGTTTGCAAGTCCTTCGTCTGCTTGTAAGAGTTTATCAAAAGCTGAGTTCTCCTGATTACCTGAGGATTTGTCATTGTCTCATGTTTCTAGATGAACCTGAAGGCGTTGCCATCATATTGGGAAAGCTTTTACATTCCAAGGAAAAGGATGATGCTTTGCTTGAAGTTGTAGCAGGCACCTTAGTGACAAGATCCATATTCTACTCAACATGTGAGTGCAAATGTTTCTAAGGATGTCCAAATGGACCAAATGACAGAGGACACTCGTACATCTGAGCCAAGTTTGCCTGAAATCGATCCTAGTGAAGCAGTTTATATAAAGAGTTTAACTAAAATTAAAGGAATATTATCTGCAGAGATGTCTATTCATTTAACATTGCAGTTTTTGTATAGTCATAACAAGTGAGATACTCTTCTACATAGCATTTATTAGTTCTTCAAAAATTAGAAGGTTTTCACTTGCAAGTCCTTCATCAATATGCTATGTTCTGTTATAGGTTGGATCTTCTTATTCTGAAGACAATAAAGCAGTCTATTGAGATGAGAAATAGTGTTTTTCACAGTGCAACAATTCATGCTAATGCAATTATGCACGCTAGCACTACAGTGGATGCATTCCTTAGGGAGAATTTGGTATGTTAAACATCTTTACATTTTCACTCATAGTTTATGTATATTAATTAAGTATAGACAGTCTGGCTAACTTTTAGTTTGTGTACATCAAATTATTGTTGTGCTTTATTTGTAAAATCCAATTTCTTTACTATATTATCTTTGATGATTGACCAAGACGGGCTTGATGCCTTCACCATGGTTGGCATGAATTAACCCAAGACTGGGCTAAATTTAGTGCAACTGCTGGGTTGGGTGTTATTCACCAGGGCCACTTGCAGCAGGGCATGTCCTTAATGGCACCTTACTTACCCTAGACTGGGTCTGCAGGTAGTGGAAGTCCATACTCAGAGGGTGGAGCTCTCTATGTTCTTGGGTTAATTCATGCCAACCATGGTGAAGGCATCAAGCAGTTCCTTCGTGATAGCCTTCGCAATACCAATGCTGTATGATTTAATTTGATTGTTAATTTATGATTGGAAAATTTTTGCTGTAAAATGTCATCTCAAGCCTTGTAACTTTTGAGATGTGTAACTGATTGTTAATTACCTCTTGTTCTTTTGTTAATTGTGTAGGTTGTACAAAAAGATGAAATGCTAGGTGTAATTGATCGATTTGAAAGGTCAGTAAAGAAGATGGAACTTCAACATTGAATTATATCTATGTCATTTATTTTCCTTTTATAGTTATCGCTCCCACATTGTAATGTTGTGCTTTACTTCATTTGCAGGATCAAATGGTGTTGATGCGAACAAAGACAACTAAAGAAGATGGAACTTCAACAACCATTCACTTCATAGTTAAAGAATTTTTGCTCATTTTCAATTTGGAATTTTGTTTACACTTATTAGCACAATTACTAGTTAAGTAGTTATGTTAGAAATATGTATAGTATATTCTATTAAGTTAATTTTTTTATTAGGTTTTTAATATATTATTGAATCATAATTATTTATATTAGAATTATAGTATTCATTTTCTTGATATTTTGTAGGTTTTATAATATTTTTATCAAGTTTTCTCGCTAATACATCTCCTTATATCGACCATATACATTTTCTCACTAAAGGATACATTTAGCGATGAAATATAATTCAATGGTGAAAGGTCGGACAATAACGAGGAATAACTTTCTCACCAAAAACTATATTTAACGATGATAATTGTAATTCCTACACCGACAAAATGATTTTGTCGTTGTAAAGTGCATGTACCGAAACCATATTTTCTCGCTAAAAGGTATAAATAACGAGGAATTTGATTTTCTCGATAAAAAGTACATAACTCGAGAAAAAAAAATCGTCGCTAATATTATTTTAAATATTTTTTATTTATAGTATTTTAATTGCAAGCCCTTTTTTAACGAGGAAATAAAAGGATTAGCGAGAAAATTTATTTGGTCGACAATAATATTTAACGACCATTGTTTAATCCTTCATCTTATTTGACAACGAAATTGTATACCTTTTTGCGAGAAAAATAATGGTCGCGAAATTATAATATCGATAAAACTTAATATCATCGCGAAAAGGCTTCTCCGAGAAAATATTTTTTTCCGCGTTGAAACCCTTCCTTGATGAGCTTAATTTCCTCGCCAAACACCTTTAGCAATAAAATCTCCACTTTTAGCGAGAAAATTTTTTCTCGATAAAACACCGTTTTGTTGTAGTGACAACAAGCAAAGTTCACAAATATCCCCAAAATCACAAGCTATCGAACAAACTAACTAGACCAATGATGGATTTAAGAATTGAAAGCCATTTCTATTAGTTGTTATTCTTAATTTGAATGAAAATCATCTAATTTTTAAATCTAGGGTTTTCACAAATCTTAAAATATGCTAGAACTAGTGTAAAAAATAGGGAAATTTGTTGCATGGAACCCTAGGTGGTCAAAATGATGTGGTTGGGCTGTTAGGGTTGCTAGTTTATCGTAGAACCATGATGACACAACAACTTCAACGAGACAGGAAAGTAAACACATGACACCGATGCCAACAAATTGGGGATGGACAGACGGCGGATGAGGCAATACGGGAGGTGGAGATGGTGGGTCTAGTGGTGGGAGATGACATCGGCGGTGGGAGCTAGAGGCAGTGCCGCTGGATGGAATGTTGTGCTTTGTTCAAAGAATGGAGGCGCACTCAGATTATTGAAAAGGGAAGGGGTGAGTTAGGTGATCCAAACAATCCCTAAATATAATGCAAAATAATGTACAATTGTATTATAATGCCGGGAATCCAAACAAGGCTTTGAAATGAAGAGAGTAATAGAGACGGTTTTGAAATTTTATTAAATTTAGAGATATTGATATATAAAATTAGATCCTTAAATTACACTTTTCTGAATATGAGTATAATCCATTACATAAACCCTATAAAATCACTTTTAGATCATTTTCATTAAATTTCAGCCTTTTATTATTCCAAATCTAACAACTTTTGTTAAAATTTGTGGCACACCTCAATAAAAAATCCTACTAGAACACTATTAAAAAACCATTAATAAAGGTCCAATCGAAGTGGCAGACTTTCATGATTGAGATTTAAGAGATGGGGGTGAACTAGGCGCCCTGCTGACATATATATTCCTAGCGCCTCGTCTTTTCATATTTTAATTACAGTTCTTTCCTTTTATTTATAGTATTTATATTTCATCCCCGTTATTCTTAGATAATTACAAAAATAATTAGTATGTTTTAAAAATTATTAAAAAATATCCTCAGATTAAAAATATCAACTTTAATAAAGTGTATTCTATCTTAGTACTTCTCAAATTATCAAAGGTCCTGTAATTTGGTATCAGAGCCATACTAAACGCTATTGTAGACGACAAGTTATCAAGTCGACAAGTTGGAAATTTCCGATAAGTGTCCTAATCGAGAATCTCCACATATTAAACATCTAAAAAATGAAAGTGATGAAGAATGTGGCCAACACCACGGTTCTGAAATGGGGCGGGACGCTCTTCTACCTCTGGGAAGGTGGGGCCCCTTATGAGGTCCATCCTCGGTCGTTGGCCACTCTTGGGACGTTTGACCTGATCCGCGATCATGACTCTGTGGACGATGATGAAACATTATGAAGCTATATTAAACACTATTGTTGACGACATCGCAGATTTAAAAAGTTGTATTTTTAGACTAAGTGTAAAATCCAAAAAATTAAAGAAGAACTTACTTTAGTCCAAAGAATCCACCAAGAAGAAAACCAAAAAATTGCTATTGCACTTACTAACGAAATTAGACACCAAGGAGCTATTACTAAAACAATAGTTGGTAAAAGACCGGCTCAGTTTCCACATAAGTATCCTTTTCAAAATCAAAACCTATTAAAAATGTTCTCAGTCCCAAACTTAAAAATTGAAAAGAAAACCGAACCTGAAGATGATGAATAGTGAAATTGAGAATAACTCTAAGTTACTAGAAAATATCATGGAAGAATCTGGTATTACGAGTAGCAAAGAATCTGAATATGGTACTGAAGAAGAAATGTATAAAAAATGGGATTAATAAAATTAAAAGATATGGAAACAAACCCATTAACGAAGTCAAAAGAAGAGTTGATAAAGTTTTTGGTATGAAGGTGCTGGATTGTAATGAAGTTGAGGAAAAAATAACACCTACAATATTAGAAGAGACAAATGAGGCAAACAGATCCTACTATAAAAAATATGAAAAAGTATCATGTAGCTATCAAAGGCCCAATATTAAACCTAAGGAGTTTTTAGAAAAAAAACGGCTAGATTTGGAGTAAGGATTATGCGAAATCATCGACCCAATAAAAAAGAACTCACATTAGAACCAATAAGTGAAACTGGATATAAGTCAAACCTAGATAGCATAAGAAGACGCGAAGAAGTATTGGATTTCTAGAAGAAAAGCATGATGAATGTCTTAAAGCTAAATATATATTGGAGATCCTCAAATTTTTTAAACTACATAGAACACAATTTGTATGGTATAGTAGTTGACTGGTATGAAGGAATACCTGAAGAGTATAAAGAAAGTCTAAGAGAAAAAGAATCTCCAGTAGAAATGTTTACCACATTATGTGAAGTTATAGAAGAAGAGTTTGTTGGAGAAAGAGATGAAATTGACAAAAAAATTATCAAGTGGCAAAGAAATTTAAATACTCTTGAAATATGTAATATGAGGTATTTTGACAACTATCTCTCTGAATTCAAACATTACTATTATAAGATAGGAGAAAATCAAACTAATCTTCAAAGGCTCTTTGACAAACTTCCAAAACCCATTAATGAAGAAATTAGCGATGACTACAATGAATGGAAAGATATGTATAATTCTAGAGATACTCTGGGTAATAGAACGAAATTTATAAAAAGATGGGTAGAAAAACAATGTCGAGAGGTAAAAGGAACACAACAAATGAAGAGACAATTCCTACCATGCTGAGATTTACCAGATGAATGAGGATGTGATAGGAGAGAAAATCAAAGAAGAAAGAATTATAGAAAGAAAAGCTTCAATAAACAAAGAGGAGAGAAATATCATAAGAAGTACTATAAGAAACCGTTTATTAAGAAAAGAAGGTTTTTTAGGAAAATCTCTTACTGCCCTGAAAAGAAAAGAAATTGCAAGTGTTGGGCATGTGGACAAACTGGGCACTAATTATGCTAATGAATGCAAAAATAGGAAGAATAATAAGTTAGCAGAAGCATTGGGAAGTATGAATTACATTGAAATATCCGAGGACAAAGCTATTGAATTAGCTTTAAGCAACAACAAAGGAATTGTTGAAGTTGTTAAGGAAGAAGAAGGAGAGGAGTCGGACTATGAGGAAGTCAATGAGATGATGCAAGGAGAAAGACCAAATGCTCCAGATTTCACAGAAGAACCCTTCGATTCAGGTGGAGAAAAGACCACTCTAGCTCAACTCCAAGAAGCATAATCATCTATAGATGAAGAACAAATAGAAAGCATGCGAAAATCACGGGTAGAATTCCCGGTTATCACTAAAGAATAGTTCTTCAAGAGATATTTCTTCCCAGCATTCTCTAAATTCGTGTGCAAAGAAATGCTAGGAGATATAGTAATAAAAAATAATAAAAATAAGCTACTGAAATCAACCTAATTAATTGGAAAAATATTCAAAAACACAACAAGGATAAAAAGTACAAATATATCTGTGTGTGGAATCTAAATATTCATCACTCTTCTACAAAATTTCGGTAAAAATGTGCACTGCATTAACTTTGTTTGTGACATTAGTCACAAAAAATTTAGTGATCAAACTATTGGTTGAGTAGTGTGTAACTTGAGTCAAGGACCAGTGTCTTGGATATGTAGGCGAAACTATTATGTTAGTTTAGAAGACCAATTTGCATTTAAATTTTTGTCACTAAAACTATTAACGGAAGGGATTAATATGCATAAGGGAACTTGTCCTCTATAGATAAAGTGGAAGATAGTATATAAGTTAGAAAATACCACTAATCCTCCTCTTAGAACCCAAATGGTAGAAGCTGATAAATATAATATTAGTGGACCAGGACAATTAGCAGTACCATGTAAGGTAAAGCCGAAGCAAATCAATCTAAAAACAGTTTGGGTAAATGCCTTTGAAAATCCTTCAACCACTAAGTATGGAAAAGTCTTAACAATTGACGAGGAAGGAAAAATCCATACAAACTCACAACCTCCAGTGAGTTTAATAAGAAACATGAGCTTTTCTAGGAGTTAAAGTTCTAGGTTCAATCCTAGTCTTAATCTTGCTAAGAAGAACCAGTTTAGCTCCTTCAATTAGAAGTGTTAAAGAAGAGAGTCGGTTCCGAATAGATGATGATATTGTTAGTCTTCTAGCAGCATTAAATAGAAAATTAGAACTTAATAATCTTGGAAGAACACTTAATGAACCAGCTAGACATAGTATAGATCTAGGATCAACATCAGTTTCTAGCTCTAGTTCTAGTTCTAGTACTAGCTCAAACCCCACATTTCTCTCAATAGTACCAGGAGAAGTTTCTACTTCTAGAGCTGATAAAAGGTTAATAGGATTTATAAACAAAAACTATTAGTGAACCTGTCTATGAAGGAGACGAGGAATCGAATATGCAGATAGAAACGTTCATAAGAGTCACCAACCCAAATAACATCTACATCCCTATAACTATATGCATTGAAGGATTTAATGATTATGGATTATGCGCTTTCATGGATAGTGGATGTTCTGTGTGCTTTGGAAAGAAATCCTTATTCCCAGAATTTATGTGGAAATCGGCATCCAAACCTATTCAGGTAAGAATAGCTGATAATAGTATCGTGACTCACTCAGAAGTCATTCTAGATCTACCAATTATGCTAGGGGTTACCCATATATAATTCCTATATTATGAGCTTGTGTTCATAGAAAATACTTCATTCATAATATAGTTGGTAAATCATGGTAGTTAATATCATTTAAAGTCATTAAATTTAATAAACCGCGTTAGTTTAGATATATTCTTATAAGTTAAAATCTTTTGGGTAGATCTGATAATTTAGCCTAATTAAAAGACAAAAACTGAAATAAAACAAAAAAGATTCATTCTTATCCGGGCGGCTTAAGAAGCAAACACGGTCGCCTAGCAGGGCAGGATTCAAGATATGGGAACTTTTGGCATCTTTGGTGAAATGGTGACATAAGTGGTGATGCACCCTCTGGTGATTATTAATTAACTTGTTTGTCATTTATTTTTTCCCTATTTATTTTTTAACTTGTTTCTCGTACTGTAAAAAAAAAACCTGTTTCTTTCTACCAAAAAAAGAACATGTTTCTTCATTTTTTTATCTAATCCTTTTAATCTTTCAAAAAAAATAAAAATCTAATCCTTTTAAAAAAATTGTATGTTTCATTTCTGATAATATGGATATGTGGACGTTAAACAGAGGTATAAAATATTAGACCAAAAACAATAAATCTGTAAATTTAATGTCTTTATAGTTTTTTTAAATATCAAATTGTCTTGACAGAATCATTAGAAATACAAATTTATTTTTGAAGTCTAAAATATTATTCTTCCATTGAAAAAAGGCATATAAGCTTATATATAATATAAACTGATTTTGACCCCTTATCGATCTGTATGTTTTTTTAACTTTTTTACTCGTGTAAAAAACATACGTAGTATAAAAATAAAAGCATATAAGATATATATATTCGGTGCTAATAATTTGACTTCAAGTCTTCAATTGAATCCGCCATAGTCATCATCAATAACCGCATTTGTCCCGTTGTCCGCAGCCATGATGGTGATGCATTTGCTTTGGTCATCACTCCCGCCCACAAATGGGCAATTTTATTTGTACATACACACTATAAATACACCAAATCAAAATCTTATTAAAATAACATACTCAATAACCTTACCGCATATTCAACAAGAGGCTCAGCTCAGATAACCAAAAAAGCACAACAGAGAGGGATGGAAATGCAGGAGGACATTGTTATAGTGGGTGCTGGAATTGCAGGCCTCACAACAGCTTTAGGCCTTCACAGGTACATACTCTTCTCAAGTAAATGGTTCATTTATAAATATTGATCATTTCTCTTAATTATTAATACTATAATTTTGGGAAGGCTGGGTTTGAGGAGTTTAGTGTTGGAGATATCAGAGAGTCTAAGGGCCTCTGGCTTTGCATTCACAACATGGAACAATGCTTGGAAGGCACTTGATGCTCTCGGCGTTGCCGATTTAGTCCGCCAGCAGAGTTACCGCCTCGAAACGTAAGCATATGCAAATTATACAATTAATTTTGACATTATCATCCTGGGAATTTTCCTTCAAAACCTCTATTATCAAGAGACAAGAGTTACATTCAAAATATGCAGGTTGGTTGCCACCTCAGCAAGTTTAGGAACTCCTCCCTCTGAAACGTCATTACATCCCTACAAAGGCACCCGGTGAGAGTTGCCAGATAATTCAAATAATTATATCCATCTATCAATCTTATAAGATTTCTAACCAGTCTAATTTGACCTGCTTTGAACGTTTAGAGAACCATGAAAAGGTTCTTTATATATATAATATATGTACAATATTTTCATACCGCAAGTTCTTACTAATCAACAATATTGCGCGCAGGGGCCATGAACTAAGGTGTCTAGAAAGGAAGTTCTTACTAGCAACCCTTGCAAATGAACTGCCTAGTGACACTATCAGATTCTCCTCCAAATTGGTTTCTATTGAAGAATCTTCTCCCCACTTGAAGCTTCTTCATCTTGCTGATGGTTCCACTATTAAAACCAAGGTACACAAGCAATAAATATTTGGTTAATTGTCCTTGTAATCAACAATATTAGTCCTACTGAGAGCTTTGTGAATAACGTGTGCTCAAAACAAGGTGCTAATTGGGTGCGACGGAGTAAACTCAGTTGTGGGAAGATGGCTCGGACTCAAGAAACCGTCCTATACGGGCAGGTGCGCCATAAGGGGATATGTGGATTTCAAGCAAAGCCATGGATTTGAGCCTAAGATGATGCTATTCACGGGCGATGGCGTGAGATATGGTGTTATTCCGATTGACAATACAAGCATCTATTGGTTCTTAACTTTTGACCCTTCTACCTATCCAGGTAATTCATGAAAAATTAATTAGCTCATATGTTTGATGCTTATATTGTAAATGATCTAAGAGACTATGAGTCTCACCAGTTAGACATCGCATGAACAATATTTTGTACATATTCTTAAGCAGACAAAGAAGTTGAAGAGAACCCAATGAAGATGAAGCAATATGTCCTAAGCAACCTTGGCAAAGTCTCAGACCAAGTAAAACAAGTCATAGAGAATACCAAGTTGGAAGACATCACATGCTCACGGCTAAAGATAAGGTCTCCGTGGGAAGCCTTGTGGGGGAACATAGTGAAGGGAAACGTGTGTGTTGTTGGTGACGCCTTTCACCCCATGACTCCTGACTTGGGCCAAGGTGCTTGCTCGTCTTTTGAAGACGGGATTTCCCTTGCACGCTTTCTTGGCCAAGCATTATTGTGGGAAGGCGATCGAGTAAACGAGTATGAGAGGATTGTGATTGGGTTGGAAAAGTATGCTAAGGAGAGGAGGTGGAGAGCTTTTGATCTTACTGCCACTGGATATGTTGTGGGATTCATAGAGGAGAGTAACTGGATGGTGGTTAAGTTTCTTAGAGACAGAGTTCTGCCGTCCTTTCTTAATCGATTGCGCTCGTACAAGGGTGATTTTGATTGTGGGCGACTTAACTAGAATGTACATGCATTCATTACCTTTACTTTGAGACCTTTGTTTAAGTTTCCTGTTTTCCTGTGCGGGTGTGTGGGTGTGTGAGTGTGTGACGGCTACTTTTTATAATCGAATAAAGGTCAAAAGTTGAGAATATCCTGTGTCTTTGGATTAAGGGTGGTTTCAACTCTAAATCAGCTAAGATTTCTGTTGGATCGTAAGTGTTAGCCAAGAGTAGGGAACATTGGACTGTTCCCAAGACACCGGAAGTAAAACAAAAATATAAGTAATTATGCAGCATGGGAGATAGTTCCTTTATAGAAGAACTCCATTACAACCAACTAGTTATATGGGTAAACCTCTACCTCCGCTTGAAGGATTTAGAATGACTTCCTTCTTTTATTGATATTTCCCTAAGCTACTACAAGGCAAAGTTCAAACTTCTCTGTTCCCAAAAGCCACCAAACTTTGGGAACACTAATGAACTCCCTCAACCTAAACACTAGGAAAACATATCAACTAAAACAAGAAACTCAAACCTTACACTTCTAAGCTCGTATTGTTACTCAATTCCCTGTCACTTGGGAACACTTGTTTCATCGTCGCCGAGATCACACACTCGTCGCCAAGGACTTCTATTGTTTACTTCGTTCCTGACTTGACTCCTTTTCTGATTGACTGAGGCTTTTGTGAGAAGTGCTTTAATTGCAAGTACACTATTCATTGGCTTATATAGACTCTTGATGCTAGGGGTTCAATCTTTATTTTTCACTTGACACAAATGCCCTTGTCTTACTAGCCAAGTATTTCTTTCTTCACATGTGATTCTATTTGAATTTGTCAACTCCTTAAGCTCATCGGACCATTGGATCAAACGGCTTAGTCGAGGAACATACTTTACATCTGCTTTACCTGGAACAGGATTCCGTGTTTTGGACTGAGTTGTCTTTTCTTCACATGTTAGTTCCCATGTATTGGGAACTTGTCTCTCTTGAGTTCCCTTGATGGGAACTGTTTCTTTCATCTAGTCTTGTCATTATTGCGTTCTTGAGTTTCCTTAAGATAATTTGTTGAACCTGAAGTTTCCTTGAAATACTTTGACATAACGCATTAGTTCCCACATGGTGTTTGTCATTATCAAAACTTAGAGGATTTGATCATTGTTACGATGTTGTGGAACATGAGTTCCCAGCACCGTCCCAACAATTTTTTCCTTTTTGATGATAAACCCATTTTAAAAAAGACAAGTATTTCAATGTATGAGAGATTATGAAATATTTCTAAGTGCAATGAATGTGAGTGATAAGTTCCGCAAGCAAGACCACTTCTGTGGATAAGGTAGTTCTTACTTAGCATTTTTAGTAGTCAGTTCTCCCTTAGCAAAAGCATTTCTAAGATAACTTTAAACAACACATCTCTCATATTTTGTCCTTCCTCCTTTTGTCATCATCGAAAAGTAAAAAGCAATAAGAAGAAATAAAGGGAACACACAATCATACTAAAGTACCATTCATTACTTAGGCAAAAATTTGTACAAAACGGAACTTAAGAAATAAATTTTGCGGGGAGAGAAAGGGTAAGGGAACTGGAGAGGTAAGATCATGAAGGCTTTGGCTTGAGATGCTCCCGAATTTCGACAAGGACCTCCAACATTCGTTCACAGGTGACAAAAATATGTTGAAGCACCTGGTTGGTCCTAAGAGGTGCCTCACTTGCAGGAAGAGTTCTCGTCGCCTGGTCCACTGGCGTCTCGGAATCGCGCAACTTCTAAATCACAAACAGGTCCAGTTCTAGACCGAGTTCCACTTCTTCCCTTGAAGTGTCGTAGATCCCTTCCTGGAGAAGGAGCATCTTGATTAGAGAGGTGTAGGGAAGAGAGTGGGTAGACGAGCCCAAGCACTTATCCATGTGCCCAAGTATGATCATGGGCAAATTGATGGGCTCTTTCTAGAGGAAGTAGTAGAGGAGAATGGCATCTTGAATGTTGAGTTGCTTCCTCTTCTCTTGTCTTCGGATGACAACCTTGATAATGAACTAGTGAGATAGTTTTGCTATAAGGGAAAGGTTGTGGGTGGGGTAGCCCTTGGTGGGAACACGATCATCATACAAACGATAGAGGATCTCATCTCGATCGAAGGTGTCTCAATTTTTGATGGGGATGAAGTCCAAGCCTTTCACATGGACATTCTAGAGACGACGAAGTTGGTTGTGTTGAAGAGAAACTTATCACCGTGGATGGTGAGAGTTCCCTGCGTGTCGTCCTTTGGGACTTCGAAGGAGGAGTAGAACAGTTGGATCTGGTCATGGTCGACGATAGTTGGTTTGTCGCATTCATGTTCCCATCCCTTGGCCTTGATGAGTTTTTAAAGCTCACCAAGCCCAATTTCAGTGAGAAAGGATGCGTAGAGGACAAGGGAAGAAATCAACTTACGTTCCCCAAAGATGGAGGCCTTGGGTGCCTTTATTTCCTTGGATTTGACATCCTCGATCTTTGGTTTCTTGTTGCCTTGCTTCCCTTTAGTTGTTCTCTTTTTCTTTTCCAGGGAAGGGTTGTTCTCACGCATCATGAGGGGTTCCCTTGCCCTTTGAGAAGTGTGGGAGACGTGACAGACAATGATTTTTTGGTCGTTTGATGGAGGCTGGGCAGCCTGGTGTTCCTTGCCATCCGTCACCAGAGTTTCTACGTACTCTGCGATGATATTAGCCGCATCAAGGACCCCGGTGGCGTTGTCATCAGCAAAGTATCCGTCTTCTTCAGATACCTCATCCATGGTCTCGTCGTCGTCCTCCTTGGTGCTCAGTTTCGCACCATCAACCGGTTCGACCTTTTCAAAACCTTCGGCCTCTTCATGTTCTTCTTCATCTTCTTCACCAATTTCCCTTGACCTTTTCCTGGAGGCCTTGGGTGGTGAAGTGAGATACATTATGGCCCTGACCTTGGCTTCGATCTCAGCTAGCCGAGTGTTGTCCTCAGCGGTTCCCATGACAATGGGACCAGGAGCAATCTTCTTCTTTCTGGCTGGCCTTGGGGGGAGAAGAGGTGGGAACTCCCTTGTTGAAAGAGATGGGAGGCGTTGGTTCTTTGGTCGAAGAAGGAGGGAGTGATTTTTCTTTGGGAGAAGGGGAGGTGTATTTTGTTTGGAGGAGGTGGTGGTTTTATCGATGGGGTTAGAGTTCCCATCGGTTGGAGGAGGAGGATTGATGGAAGAAGAGACTGGATCTTTGAGAGTAGAGTTCCCAGAGATCGTTTGGGTTTGAGAAGAGGGAGGAGGAGCTTTAGGATCGGAGTTCCCAGAGCCCGATGGTGGAAGATATGAAGGTAGAGAAGATGTTCGACTGGGGGAATGAGAAGAGGGTGGTGGTGGAGGATTTTTAAGTGGAGAAGTAGAGGGTGGTGGAAGAAGTTGAGAATGAGGGAGATTGGAGTCGCGTCGAGTGGATGGCGAATTCTTAAGCTAAAATGGCGAGCTCTTAAGCTAAAATTGTGAGGATTGTGGGCACCTATAAGTGAGATTTCAAGTGATATTTCGTGGAAGTGTTTCCGTAGGCTTCTTCGGTTCGAAGAAATGATTCATCGAAATAATGAGTCACCGTTGATATCGACAAATCCGAGCTCGCCAAATGTTCGAGAGTTCCTTTATTCAAGCCTTTTACTTCTTCTTGTTGGATGTCTCATTGAAGTACTTCTTTTCTCTGTTTCCTTAGACTTTAGTGAGTTACAAACAGAGTTCATGAGTGCATCAAGGGAGAAAAGAGATGGCTTCTTCGATCTTCTTCTTCTTCTTTGGAGGTTTAGAAGAGGAATCAATTTTGGATTTTGAGGTTTTCGGTGGATCAGGACTAAAGTGGTCAACAATTGTGCTATGGAACATGGACGTTGAGAGGATGGGGATGAAATTGGTTGGGAGGAGAAGGTGAGAGGAGTACGAGGGGGTGCCGCTGGAAGAGATGGAGGCACAACCCTAGGAAGGGGAGGAGGTTGGCCTAGGATTTCGTACTCGAGAAAAGAAGGTCTGGCAAGAGGATCTGCTCGCCGGTGAAGATGTGACTTGACATAGTCATGGAGGAGCTTATACAGAAGTTGTTGTTCCTCTGGGTTGGTGCACTCATCGGCCTCTTTTAGCATGGCCCTAAAGAGAGATCTTGGATTATTATTGATCGATTCACAGATCCAGACATCTTGGTTAGTGGGAGCCATTTAAGAGTTTTGGCTTTTTGCTTGTTTTGGGAAGAAAGGGAGGTTTCATAGACTTAGGGTTTCAACGTGAATGGGGAAGATGATCCCAAAATGGAAAAGGCAGGCTTAAGAGAGTTTTGGGAAGAAGGGTAGAAAGGTAAAAGGCAGATCCTAATTCAAAAACGAACCAATGACAACATTGTACCTTTTCATCTTATTCTGCAAGATTAGGACACGTGTCGGTGTTTCCCATTGTAGTCCAATCGGCGTGCAAAAACGCTTAGGTATCAACGTTCCTTCGCTGTTAAGAGATCTAACACATTTCTCGCTTCTCGAGCAACTCTTTCTCTTTCTTCATCGTTTCAGATTCCAGTACCATGTTCCTTTATGAAGTGACCAAACTCGAAGCAAGTTCCCATGATCTTTGTTGAAAGGGCCAAGTTTGGATAGAGTGGTTGGGGGGACTCATATCCAAATTTTTGTGTGGAGCTTGGGAACACAAGGGGAACCAAACAATTGCGACTTGTTAAAGGGTAGTAAAGGGGCTCATGAGAAGCAGTTGTCTGATTCACGGCTAAGGGTTAGTCTTATGATCAACCATTATTATGGCTTGTAATTAGGGTGAGAGGAATTCATGTTGATCATTTTGCGCCAAAAGAAACAAGGTTCCATAAAGTACAAAGGAAGACTTAGACTAGTAATAAGGTAAAATGAATGTGCAAGTTCCTAGAGTTCCCTATCATGCAATTCAACTTAAACTAGCCAAGCGTCGAGGGAATAACAAATCGGGACTTGTTTAATTTAGATTTATCATCCCTAGGAGCATCCAAATGTGCTTATAGGGACGTTTGTCTAAAGCTTTTGTGAGAATGTCCGCGATTTGCTCTTCAGTTCTACAGTGTTTCATAGAGATGTTCTCATGATCAACATTATCACGGAAGAAATGATGCCTAATGTCTATATGCTTAGTACGAGAATGATGCACATGTTTTTTAAAAATGTTAATGGGACGAGTATTATCATAGCGTATGGGAACTGGGCCAAAAGACACACCATAATTCTGAAGTTGATACTTAAGCCATAGAACATGCGAACAACATGAGGCGGCTGCCACATGCTTTGCATTAGCTGTTGCGAGTGCCACCAAGTTTTGCTTCTATGATCCCCATGAGACAAGGCATGATCCTAATGATACGTGATCGCCTCGGAATACTCCTCGTTGATCAAGTATGTTGACCTCACAAGATCCCGTCTTGCCAGTAACTCGATTTCCAACCTGAATTCACTATCAAAGTTAGCAACTTGTTGTGCAAGCAATCTCAAAATCTCGAATTAACAATGGTGACAAATCTGAATTTTGAATCACTTCAATCGACTAAAGAGATAGTTCATCTAGAATGGCTCTAACGCTAATTCTAGATGATGAACTAGTTGATCTTTAACAATCAAACTAGAACTAACCAATGGATCAATTTCAATTGAATCAAAACTGTAAAGTAACGAGAGAGAGAGAGAGAGAGAGAGAGAAAGAGTTCGAATGAAGATGATGATCGATCTCGGGTTTGCAATGATCGAACACTTGAATGATTTTAATTGTGGCCGACCCTAAAGGGGTAGAATGGTCCATCTACTTACTTTCCAAGATAACATATAATAATCTAGAAACTCTTATCTAAATTCCCTTACTTTAAATAAATCAAATAAATAATTATCGAACTTATTAAAATAAGGAAACTTTCCTAACAAGTAACAACTCAAAAAATATTAAATACTAAAGGGGATAGAATATTCAACCAACTAACAAGATCCTAGGCCGAAAATCCCATCATATTGTTCCAAAAAAACGCCTCTAATATAATAATAAAAAGATAGATATTTTTTTTTCTAGGATGGTCAAGTCAAAGAGTTGACTAAGATCACATGTAATAACTTATCTTACCTAGTAACTTACTAAATTCAGCCCTAATGTAAACAAGTTATTCCATGCTTCTAAAATAGGAAATAATGGAAGACAAGGCCCAAACCAACATGGCTGGCGCCCCTAGCTCAAAGGCACTAGGTATGTGTGCATTTGATGGAATTAGACTTGCCATCATTTTTTGGAACGTTTTATCCCACAACGATATTGTGTATAAGCCTTGACATGGAATAGGGGCAATATTCGTTGAAGGAAAACTCGATTTAGTTGAATGACTCATTTTCCATTATCAATGACAACTTTATAAAGTTTTAAATAGTCGGTGGTGATTAACCTAGTGGTCTACACCCACGAGATTACCCTTCGGGATCTAATCACGAGACTACCCTTTGGGGTCTACTCACGAGACTACCCTTCGGGGTCTACTCACGAGACCACCCTTCAGGGTCTACTCAATTACCTTGACTATCCTTTGGATATACAAGGGCCGACTTTTCTTCAACTTTAACTTTACAATATGTTATTTATCTTATCCTTAAACTCAACAATCTTCAACGAATATTTGTTTATATTGTTATATTGCATTGTTATCTTGTTTTGTAAAAGATTGTGAATATGGCCAACCGAGGGGATGAAACGATCAATGATGTGACCTCTATTTTGAGGGAAGTCAGGATCGATCCCCCTAGCCCCATAAGGCGAAGTCATGAGGACAATGGAGGGCTCCAAGATTTTGAACAGTGGCTTGAAGAGTACAACGCTCCTTGGCTGAATGGGATCGATTTTTCACTCAAATCAAAGTGGAACCCAATTTCGTATGCTCCAAGGGAAAGGAGGTTCTTGCTCCTCCAACCTCCAAGGTTGCGGAGGCTCGTGGTCCTAACTATGGGCACAAGGGAAAGAAAGGGTACTCAAGGGTCAAGAGATGCACTGGGTCTCGCGGGCCAAGCACACTAGTGCAAACTCCATACTTCGCAACCCTAAGGTCGACCCTTTAGGGGATGGTGGAGCGGTTGTTGGAGGAACCTATTGGGTGAATGTTTATTGGGATCATAGGCCAATAAGGTCGGTGTATTGCTCACTATGTGGCATTAGGCATCATGGATGATAGTGGCAAGTTGTATTTCCTTTCTACACTTAGGTTATGTTTTTATAATAGCAAGCAAGTGTGTTTATTTTATGCATGTGTGTATCCTTGAATAAAATATATTAGTGTGTGCATTTGATTGTTTAAATGAGATCATGTATTTGTTTATGAATAAGAAATAAACTATTGTTTGATTTAATCTTGATCTTAACAACATATGCCCAAGAAAGGCAATCGCTTACTATAATGATCGACTTCAAAAAAGTTGATATTGGTTCGTTCTCCTTATGGAAAGGAAGATCCTAATCGGATTATCCTCGAGTTGACACTCCAAAAGTGTCGTTGTAGGGGACATGCCAAGATGAGGCCGTATGCACCCAAAATAATTCGGACAAATGATCGCCTCGGAAATGTTGGGGACAATTTTCAGATTGTACTTGTTCAAGGTCGTTCTCTGACCTCCGAAGTCCAAATTGAGCGATTTTAAGTCCTAGTTTGAGCTCAAGAAGTCTAATTTTTGTCCTTCAAATTTTAGCAGAATTAAACCATTGAGTTGAAAGTTACACCATTTTTTCCAATATGGCGCAAATTGATCCGAGAAGAAAGTTTCACATTCATGCAAAAGATGAAAGATGGAAAAGGGTAGATCATCCAACTCTTGATTAGAGAACAAAGACTCATGAAAGAGAAGTAAAAAGCAAGAATTACTCCCCTTGATATCGTGGACAACTTCCTTTGGTTTGGCGAGTAGAATTATCTTCCCTTTCTCTTCTTTCTTGGTGGGATTCTCCTCATGACATAGGAAGGGCAAACTGGAGGGAACCATATGGAAAGGATCTGTGAGCGGGTAAAACAAACATAGTTACCATAGTTATTTTCGCTAGTAAGGGTATTTCTTAAATTACTGCGCATTTATTATTATCTTTATTTATTTTCCTATTATTAAAGATATGGTAGTTGTACAACTTAATGGAAGATTCTATCCTTCAAATATGATGGAATTAAACTTGGAGAGGGGGGGGGGTGATATTCTTAGCTTGTGCTCTAAGCAATCTGACTAGCCCTATGAGATATAGACAGTCGACCCCCCTGATCTCCTTCTTCCATTAAAAATACACGCCCTAGGCGTGTAGGGAGAGACACATGCGCACATCGGCGTATTCAGAAAACTTTAACAGGCTAATACTCGCTTAGCTCGACTGTTCAGGGATTCATCGCTTTCTCGTTGTACCTCGACGCTCGAAACGACAATTCTCTCTTTTGACTTAGGCATCGGAGGTGGATTAGGGGGTCCCTGTCCCCTGTGTCCATTGTTTTGCAGGTTTTAGGTCAGAAGATACGGTGTGGAGCGGAAGAGGAAGGAGCATTCAATTAGTGCATTGAAGACCGATTTTTTGTGCACTAACAATTGATGCCGTCTGTGGGAACGAGGATTAAATCCATGAGTAATCGTTCCTAGAACAAAAAGAGGTAAATTTTCGAGGCCCTAGTGCAGCCGCAAAAAGCGAATCGATCGCGACGCCTCAACGAACAGATCCGCGATCGCGGAATGGAGTTCCGCGACTGCGGACCTGGAGGCCGCGATCGATTAAGAAATACCGCGATCGCGGCCCACCGGAGTGCGCCTCCGGCAATTCGCAAACTCCGGATTTTCGACCGGAGTGCGCCTCTGGAAATTTGTGACTCCGGAAATTTGTATTTTTGGATTTTTTCTAGCCTAAGGGCGTCTCCGAAAATCAACAAAAAAGATCCGCTTTGGGATTTGTATGAACCCTAAGCGAAATCATGATTGAATCCTCAGAACCAATGTTGATCGCAGTGCGCGCTGCGAAATCGACAGCACTGGGGGCAAGGAGTGACCTTGCCAACCCCTTGTCAAAACTCAATCCTGCCTAAGGTTGATAGTCGACCACAAATTGACGGATTAGGCTCTGGGTGCACGCCCGGTAGCCCAAAGTTGAAAACTTATTGTGAATCAACGTTAAATCACAATCAAAGCGAAGGAAACCTAACAAGGGAAAAGTTGGTAACTTTCTAGCGTGGACCCGGAACCCGCACAAGCGGCGACGATCGATATTCACTCGATCAGACGCATGTAGGGACCGAAATCGACCGCCAAGAAGGTCGCGATCGCGGCCTGATACACCGCAATCGCGGCCCACGCCACCGTGACCGCGGCACCCTAATCCACGGCCGCGGGTCCCCCGAAAACGAATATATGTGAAAGTCGACATGCCAGAGCGAACCGAATAGGCTTGGAATCAAATAGTAAATATGTTGTCGGACTATGAAAGAGATTCATGGAAGAAGACGAGCCCAAGAAGAAGTTCTTTTTTCGTTGGGGCAAGCCTAACGGGTTTCGAACAATCATATACCTATTGCAGGGTAATCGTGACCTCTCCACGTAGGGCCCATACAATTTATTTGAAATAGAATCGGATCTTACTTGCCATAGGCTGAACGTCCTCCTAAACGTAAAGCCAATCGTAAAAGCAAGCGAAACGATCCTCTATCTAGCAATCAGAAGCCTTAATCGCTGAAATAAGGAGATTAAAATAAATCAGCGTTATTCGCTGAAATAAGGAAACGATCCTCTATCTAGTAATCAGAAGCCTTAATTGCTTTAGGATGACCAAATACGTGACCCGACTTCACCCTCAAAGCATGGTTGCTCTTTGTGCAAGCCAAGCAAGGTTCGGATCAAGCAACGGAATCAATGGTCATAGCGCTACATAGTTTGATGAAATCAATCATCACTAAGAGTCAGCGATGCGCGTTGCTGAACCCGAGAGCAATTAAGGTAGTGGGGCATCGACCACAACTAAGAATAAAGACGAGATTGTGCCGACAACGCACTGTAGCTTCCGCTTTAAAAGGGAACAAGCGGATTCAAGGCAAGCATAATCGAATGAAGTCTTGTCGCTATCAAGCCTTGGAGAGATTGCTCGGCTAAATCATTCTTCGTAAAGATTCAAGAAAAGCGCCTCATCAACAAAACAACGATCGAAGGGACCAATCGACGACTCGTTAGCGTTATTGAATTCGCCGATAACCGCCGTGGTCCCAAGCCAGTAAACAATGATGAGAAGGCTGAAGAAATACAAGCCAACTACGAGAGAAACTACTGCAATCGCGGAATTTCACGAAGCAACGGAGACCGCGACCACGACACTATTGATCGTGCCCGTGGCTTTTTCGAGCCGCGACCGCGTAATCGCCAGCAGTTGGTCTCTTGTTGAAGGCTCCTTTGCGTGGATTTTAAGCTAAGGCTAGAATTGTTAGAACAGACACCTTTTTGTTTTCTTAAATAAAAGGTCTGGCCAGACACTTTTTAAACACAAACGTTCTGTTCTCCCTAGTCTGTTTTGTTTGTTCTAAAGATTCTACCTTAGTCCTTGGAAAATGACACGACTCGAAAAGAGAGTACACGCCCCATGATATTCGCTCATGGACAAACTCGCACGCACGCACACACGCACGTTAGGCGACTCCAATCGCTAATCCATATGGCCACTTCGATTAGAAAACCTCTATATCCTACGTCGTCGTATATGGTAAAACATATAAGGCGGTGTAGGTGGGACATTTGTGAGCGGGTAAAACAAACATAGTTACCATAGTTATTTTCGCTATTAAAGGTATTTCTTAAATTACTGCGCATTTATTATTATCTTTATTTATTTTCCTATTATTAAAGATATGGTAGTTGTGCAACTTAATGGAAGATTCTATCCTTCAAATATGATGAAATTAAACTTGGAGAAGGGGGGAATATTCCTAGCTTGGGCTCTAAGCAATCTGACTAGCCCTAGGAGATATAGAAAGTCGACCCCCCTGATATCCTTCTTCCATTATAAATACACACCCTAGGCGTGTAGGGAGAGACACATGCGCACATCGGCGTATTCAGAAAACTTGAACAGGCTAATACTCGCTTAGCTCGACTGTTCAGGGATTCATCGCTTTCTCGTTGTACATCAACGCTCGAAACGACAATTCTCTCTTTTGACTTAGGCATCGGAGGTGGATTAGGGGGTCCTCGTCCCCTGTGTCCATTGTTTTGCAGGTTTTAGGTCAGAAGATACGGTGTTGAGCGGAAGAGGAAGGAGCAGTCAATTAGTGCATTGAAGACCGATTGTTTGTGCACTAACAGGATCCATCCATGGGGTAGTCAAATAATGGATGGAGCTAGGAACGATGGAGGAAAGAAGCTTGATTTTAGTAGATGATTCCACAACTTCCTCCCCTTTTTCCTTGGAATCAACCTTCTCTTCAGTTTGTGTTAAGGCTCCTCGATTGGCTTTAACTCTCTCATGGATTCTTTGTGGCTCCACACTCATTGAAGGAAAAAAAAGGTGGTTCTTTAAATGTGGCTTGTCCTCTAGGTGTTGGGTACCAAGGCATGACATTGGCACCCCTTGTGGAAGCTTGGTCTTGATGATGAAAATCCCAAGCTCCATATCCTACAACGTTAGTGGCACAAGTAGAATATAAAGGGTAAAAAGAATAAGACTCAACATAGACTTGTGGTACATACCTCTCCATGAGAGCTTGTTTCAGCTCTTGCCACGTATGAATGGGATGGTATCCTTCATGCCTCCATCTCTCCTTGTGATCATACCACCAATTACAAGCCCCATGGCTAAAGCATTTAGTGGCATAAGTAACTTTCATATCTTCAAGATAGCTGCCATAGTAGTCAACAAAATGATCGAGCTTAGCTATCCAAACTAAGCATGTATTGGCATCGGATCGACCGTCAAAATATGGCATATGAAACCTTTCAAATGAGACCTCTTCATGCGTCTCCGACTATTTCCTTGGCCACGTGATCAAGTACTCAACAAACAAGATTATTCCAACAAATACAAGTAATGCCAAACCACAAGTTCATCCTTAGTCAACCATGAAAGAGCAACAAAATACAAGTGCAAGGTCAAGGCAAGGAGTTAGGTATGGCTAGGCAAAGAACAATCCAAATGAACACACAAGCACATGAACTCTACAAGGACTTAAAAGGAATTAAGAAGCTACTAGGCACCAAGTGTTTATTTTCACAACAACAATTTAAGAAAATTTGGCCTTGCTCGGATTCTCTTTCTCACGGGATCCGACTTTTTCTATGCCCGGCCTTTCTTTCACTTTTGCCGAGTCCGAGTTTTTCTATGTCCCGATTATTTTCTTTTTCGAGTCCGATGTTTTCTTTTAAGATACTATTTTGAATTTTTTTGTTAATGAAAGTGGAATGCAGCCACAATTCAAGACAACAAGCAACTATGCAGTTTTTTTCTCAAGCTTAACAACCTGATGCCGTTCCCGTACCTTAAACCAAGCCTTTAAAGTCCAAACATCACCAAGGCACCTTCTTCTAATACATCTTCTTCTTCTCCGCCACGGAATGTTCCCAACATCACCAAGGCACCTTCTCAGAACCCCAAAGATGTAGGCTATCCTCAAGTGGAGGAGGAGCTCGAGTACAATGACAAGTCGAAAGGGATACTTCGGGAAGCCCAACAAAAGAAGGACAAGCCATTCCCGATGCCAAAACATGCAAGGGCCAACGATGCAAACAAGCCCTCAGTTGACCGGTCACGGTCGTGACCCACCCGTCACGACCCATGACGAGCCATTTGCGCCTCTCAGATGGTCGCTCACGACCCCATCATGAGTCGTGAACCCCTGTCACGACCCGTGACCACCCTCACGACCAGGCTTTTGGCCCCATTGCGCTGGACATGACTTATGACTCTTTCTCTGCACACCATGGGCGTTTCGTCTCGACTCGTGACCCTCTTTCTGCGCCTCTAAGACACCCCATCTTAACCCAAGACTACTTCGAAATGAGTCATGACGCTCCTCAACCAAACAACAAGACTTCAAAGTTAATCATTGCGCCTTACCTTCCACTACATCGGTGTGATGTCCATGAGCGTTCTTTTGAGCATTATGAGTCAAAGTTGGTCATTCATTACCATCTCGAGTATGGTGATGGTCGATTAGAAGACATTCCACAGTGTAGTGTCTTGCCCAAGAAATTTCATCAATCATGGCCATCATTTCAAGCAACAATCTTTGTTCCACATTCTTCTTTGTCGAAACAAGTTGAGCTCTTAAAGAAGAACATTCCTTCCAAGTGGAAAGATGTTGCAAAGGGTAAACTTCTTGTCTCTTTTCAAATTTCTTTTTCTACTAATATTTCTTCTTCTCCTTTCATACCTAGACACAACGTCGAATCGAGGACGATTCGAGACCATGTGGAGGAGAATGATATGGATCAAGATAAGATCAAAACTAAGGAGTCATTTAAGAGGACAAGAGGACATATTAGGTCAAGATCATTCAAGAGATCAAGAGATTTCAACAATAAAATGGTCTTGAAGAATCTACATTGTGTCTTCCATCCATTGTCAAGTCGACATTGGAAAATGAAGAGCGCCTGCGTGCGTTATTTACACTCACATGCAAGAGTTGTTTGCATGCTTATCCTAGACTTACTATTTATAGTGCTCTCTAAATATATTTTATTTTTAATAGCATTTTCTACATATATGGACCATGTGTTATGATATAGATCAAAGGAGGATTCAAGCCAAGGATTCGTTGAAGATGATTCAAAGGCCAAGACCAAGACCAAGACCTTTTCCAAGGTCCCGGGCATTCAAGTTCAAGAATAACTTTAATGACTTGATCTTATCTATTGATTATGTTCATCATTGGCGTCCAAGGCCACCAAGGAAGAGGATTAAGTCATGAAAGTTCGGAAAGTTAAGAAGCCCGTCAAATGAAAAACAATGCTCAGTAAAATGGTCATAACTTGGGTCAGAAAATTGATCTCAAGTTCGTTCAAATTGCGTTGGATAGATAATTAAAAGATCTACAACTTTGTGGTTAACGTCGAATCCAGAATCCAACAGCAAAGAGGCAAAGATTGCGATATACTGAGAGTTGTTCAAGTCTTACGGGGATCTTATCTTTAGTTTTAATTATATCTTTAATTAGATTTCATATTTTATGAATAATTTCGGACATAGGAGTTTGTTAAATGGCTGAATTGTCTTGCTTTATTATTTTTGTTATCTTTTAAGTTGTTAGGAGTTTCCTTATTTAAATAAGTCAGATAAATCTTTATTTGATTTATTTAATATAGGGGGATTTAGTTGGTTATTCGTAGAATATTTTATATTATCTTGGGAAGCAAGCAAAAGCCCAAAAATACCCCTCTAGGGCCGGCTGGGAGCTTGCCTTGCTCTCCAAGGAGTTGCTTTGTAATTCCTATAAATACTCTTGCATTTCATTAATAAAAATTCAGCTTGAGATTTGATAAACCCTAAATTGGTTTTATCTAGTCCTTGGGCCACAATTCACGTGTTTATGCATCCAGAGAATCAATCTTCATCATCCTCATACTCGACTCTCTCTCTCTCTATCTCTCTCTCTCTTGTGTTCTTAAGTTTGATTTCAAATTTGTGTCATTCAATTGATCAATTGACTAGTTCTAGCTTTGATTATTAAAGATCAAACTATTTCATCAATTGGATTTAGCGTTAGAGCCAATCCAATTGAACTATCTCTATTGATTCAATCAAGTGATCCAATTCAGTTTCATTCACCTTCAAGTTCGAAAATTTCTATTGCTTGCGTTACAAGTTGTTAACTTTGAAAGCTGAATTAGGTTGGAAACGAGATTACTAGGCAAGGTCGGGTTCCTCTGTGGTTCAAACGAGATCAACAAGGAGTAATCCGAGGCGATCACGTATCATGTTATGGGCCATATTGTTGAGAGGGATTTACTTAACAACAAATAAATTTGTAGTCAAGATCCCGCTGTGTATAGGGAGGCTGGGATCGTCCACGGGAAGCAAGGTTATGGTTGATTACTAAACTAAAAAGCAAAAAAGAAGGCAAAACAAAGCAAAGAACAAAGTAAAACAACTAAATAAGCACACTAGAAGGGGTCGATATCGACCTAGTCAGGGTCGTTACCGAGGTATTAATTCAGCAAAAAAACTAAGTAAACAGCAAGAAGAAAGGGAAAAAATTGCAGGTCGGTGCCAACCTGGGTAGGGTCGATATCGAGGTACCTGGGTTTGAATTTCGACTCAAATATAAGGAAAAACTCTAGGATAGGGGTTCACCGCAACATAATCATGCAATTTCAAATAACCTAAATCATAAATATCATGCCTTTAACATAAAGTTATCAACTTTCGTTGAATTAAACAAGCAAATCAATCAATTTTCACAAATCAATTCACTTAATCTACTTGCTTTGATCTAAAGTTCTCAACTTTCGTCTCAAAATTTATCTCGTATTCAAATTCACAACTTTCTCTTTCAATCAAGTTAAGAACATGAAATGCTTCAACTTTCGTCAAAGCTTTTGCACAAACAAGTAGAGTAATAGATAGAAGGCATTCAATTCATTCATTCACATCACCATTCATGCACAATCATGTTGGGTTTCTAACCCCAACCCTAGAAAAGAAGACTACTCACTCATGATTGGAGAAAAACAAGCAAAGCAATTGAAAGAGAACATAATTGAATTAAAACTAAAGGCTTACTTGAATTAAAACTTTAAACTTGTCTTAGAACAAACTTAGAACACAAGAAAATCTCCATAATCTTTCTTCCTTGTGCTCCAAGCAACAACTTGTCCCCAAAGAAGACTAAACTTGCGTAAAAAATAACCTAGGGGCGTCCAACTCCTAGAGAGAGGGTCTAAACAAGAGTATTTATACTAGAACATCCCTCTTAAAAAAGTTTCCATAAAAACAAAACCTACTAAAGATAAAAGATTATGGAATAAAAGCATTTAATGAACAATTATCCTGGCCGGCTGGGCTGAGTGCCTCGGTACCGACCCCTAGAGGGTCGATATCGAGGTTCGATTGAACTAGTTTTCTCTTGTTTCTTCCTTCTTCCTTTGGATTTTGCGGGGGCTTCTTCCATAGCTTCCTTCCTTCCTTCTTTCCAAGCTTAGTCCTCTCTTCTAATGTCCATTGAATGCATCCAAATTCGCCTCAAAACCTACATAAAAACATACAAATAGCGTAGTTTCCATACTTTTCACAAAATATGCAAACTATACTAGAAAGACACAAAACACTCACAAAAACACAACTAAATTAGATTTAAAAGACCTAGAAAAACATACGAAAACTATGCTAAAAACATGGACATCAAAATACCCCATACTTAAGCTTGCTTGTCCTCAAGCAATCAGTAAACATAAACCAAAACCATCAACACATCTATCAAGTTATAGCCCTTATCAAAAATCAACTTCAACACAAGTGAATTTTAGACAAGTGACTTTAACGTCATCACACATATATGAGCAACCAATAGACACAAGCAATTACAATCCAACCTTACAAGGGATATGCCAGAGAATAAAGATTCCTAAATTTTACAACACAACTCACAATCCAACCTTGTGGTGCTAATAATATCCGAGAATAAAGATTCCTAAATTTTACAACACAACTCACAAAAACTCTCAAAAAAAACAAACATTAAAGCTCAACTCACTTCATCAACCCAAATTCATCCTAGAAAGTCTCATACACACATACAAAAGAATTATTGGCTTTTTCTTTTCTTTGTTTGCACTTTTTCACTTTTTTTTCTTCTCCTCCCCTTTTTCTGAATTTTCAATGAATTTCTAAATTTTTCTCTGACGGAGGGGGTTGGTAACGAGGCTGCAGTTTCATTCTTTTCTTACTTACTTGTGCATTCTTTCTTTAAACCAAGAATCCTTTCTTTTACAACTTCTTTTTGAACAATGAGACTTCCATTCTACCCATCCCAATCCTGCTTTTTTGAACAAACATACAAACTCACAAAACAAAACCAACCAACTAAGTCCTAATACCCGGATAGGGTCAAGCTTTTATCGGCTAGGAAAATAATTTTGTGGAGCTTTACAAAAATAGGCTTTAACGCACAAAGAAATTGGTTTCAAAAAAAGGGATAATGTAAGGGTGGATAAGGAATAATAAGGCTCATGAAAAATAAGCTCTCTATCATACAATTTTTTAAGTAATGAACTAAAATCGTGTATAGGATTTGAGAAATAGATAATCATCACAATTGCAAGAGATAATATACACATAAGAGAGTAAATCACACAAGAAAGAGAAGAGGGATTTTCGATGTTCTCCCTATAAGGCCAAAATTAACTCACCGGGTAGCAATTTTTTTTGTTAGATTGCAATTAAACTCATGCTAAAAGTCATACATGCTCAGTTTCATCACAAGCTAAAAATTTCACAAAAAACAATTTTATGGTAGACTCGGGCTAAACCATCAAGACATGCTAAATGGATTTACATGATAATGCAAGCAATTACCATCCTAGAACTATAAGACAAGGGTACTTATCAATCCTAAAAATCTTTTTGTATTTTTCAACTTTTCAATTTTTTTTTCATTTTTCTTTTAAGGAAAGCAAACAAAGCCACTAAACAACTTAGACATCAAAGCAAAACATAAAACACACAAACACACGCAGAACACAAAGACAAACACAAGAGTTTTCTTTTCCCTCCCTACCCCATACTTAAACCTAACAGTGTCCCCACTGTAAGATTAAAAGCAAGGTGAAAATAAAGAAGTAGGGAAAAGAAAACGAACTTACAAGATTAATTTTGAGGCGGTCTTGAAAACATCCTTTGAACACTTGAAAGAGAGGGGGAATCACTGATAAAGGCACCGTAGTCGGCAGAACTTTTGTCAGATTTACTACAAGGGTCGTTACCGACCCTGTGGGGGTCGTTAACGAGCCACTGAGCCGCTTTGATTTTATCCAATCTCACCTGTATAACTTAGCAAAACAATTCTATTCCGAATATCTTTAATCTAGTCCTAAAAACAAATCAAAAGAAAGCTAGCAAAAAGATCTAAGAAAGCAAAAACAAAAAACGGGTTGCCTCCCGTAAGCGCTATTTTTAACGTCGGTAGCCCGACAAAATTACCTTAGCTTAATCGGATGATGTTAGAGCCCACGTGGCTCGGATTTCCTCCCCCGGGTCGGTTTGCTCATAATATTTCTTCAACTAGTGCCCATTGACCTTGAAGATGGCTCCATTATTGTCTAGTAGATCAACCGCTCCATGGGGATATATGTGGTGGACGACGAATGGCCCACTCCATCTTGATCTTAATTTCCATGGAAATAAGCGAAGTATAGAGTTTAAGAGAAGTACCTTGTCACCAACTTCATAGGTTCTTGGCACCAACTTCTTGTCATGCCACAACTTGGTGCGCTCTTTGTAGATTTCGGCGTTCTCATACGCCCGTAGCCTCAACTCCTCTAGTTCTTGCAAGTCCATAAACCATTTTGCGCCAGCCTTGTCGAGATCCATGTTAAGCTCCTTGAGAGCCCATAAAGCCTTATGTTCCAATTCGACTGGAAAATGGCACGCCTTGCCATAAACTAGGTTGTATGGAGTGGTGCGTAGGGGTGTTTTGTATGCCGTTCTGTAAGCCCATAGAGCGTGATCGAGCTTGGATGACCAATCTTTCCTTGAGCGGGAGACCGTCTTCTCCAAGATGCTCTTTATTTGCCGGTTTGAAACATCCATTTGGCTGCTAGTTTGGGGATAGTATGGTGTTGCCCCCCGATGTGATACCCCATATTTAGCCAAGAGAGCTTCAAAAATTCTTTCTATGAAATGAGATCCGCCATCACTAATGAGAACGCGTGGCACTCCAAACTTGGGAAAAATGTTAGTCTTAATAAACTTGGCCACAGTTTTGGCGTCATTAGTCCTTGTAGCGACGATTTCCACCCACTTAGAGACATAATCAACTGCGACAAGGATATATTTATAGGGGCCCGATGAGGGGAAGGGTCCCATAAAGTCTATGCCCCAAACGTCGACAAGTTCGACCTTTAGGATCCCTGTTAGCGGGTTCTTATGCCTCCAAGTGATGTTTCCAGAGCGTTGGCATTCATCACATGAAGTCACATAATCTTGTACGTCCCTGAAAATAGTTGGCCAATAGAGACCACTTTGAAGAACCTTTGTCGTGGTTTTAAATCCTTTGCATAGCCACCGGTGGGGAGAGTGTGACATTGACGGATCACACTCTTTATCTCTTCTTCCGGAATACAACGCCTAAAGAGGTGATCAATTCCTTGCTTGAACAAGTATGGATCATCCCAATAGTATTGTTTGACATCATGGAGAAACTTCTTCTTCTTTTGTGGAGTCAAGCCCTCGGGAATCACGCTTCCTACAATGTAGTTAGCAAAATCCGCATACCAGGGGGCTTTTGACCCTCTAATGGCATGAATATTATGAAAAGAAGTAGAAGAGAGAGATGAGGAAGGACTTGATTTGGAAATAAGGTCAGAAAACGTACCTGGATGGGTCGGTACCGGACCTTGATGGGTCGATATTGACCCTCTAGGGTTAGTAGTTCCTTCGTTAACGACCTTTCTGAGCTCGGTATCGAACTGTCCTGCTTCGGTATCGATGGTTTCTGGCTCGGTACTAGTGTGCACAACGTTCTCCAGTTTTGGCGATGGATCAATACCGACCCTTGTAGGGTTGGTAACGAGCCTTTAGCAGTTTTTGACCTCGTTTAGCATGAGGTGCTCGTCCGGTCTGGAGTCGCTAATTGGTACAACATTGTTGGAATCCGTGATGTGTTCAACTGGCAACCTAGATAGGTGATCCGCCACCAAGTTTTCTACTCCCTTCTTGTCTCGGATTTCATGATCAAATTCCTGCAATAAGAGCATCCAACGAAGTAGCCTAGGCTTGGCATCCTTCTTAGCCATTAAATATCTAACGGGTTCATGGTCAGTGTAAATAATCACTTTAGAACCAACAAGATAAGAGCGTAATTTTTCAAATGCAAATACCACAACAAGGAATTCCTTCTCCGTCGTGGTATACTTACTCTGCGCCTCATCAAGCGTTTTACTTGCATAGTAAATGGCGTGGAGTTTTTTATCCTTTCGCTGACCTAATACTACACCGACAACATAGTCGCTGGCGTCATACATTATTTAAATTGCAGGGTCCAATCTAGGGACTGTATAATAGGAGCAGAGACAAGTGCTTCTCTCAACCTATGAGAAGCCTCAAGACATTCTGTAGACAGCTCAAACACTACATCTTTCATTAGTAGGTTAGTCGAAGGTTTAGCTATCTTAGAAAAATCCTGAATAAAACGTCTGTAGAAGCCAGCATGTCCTAAGAAACTCCTAACGTCTTTTACAAAAGAGGGAGGTAGTTTTTCAATGAGCTCAATTTTGGCTCTGTCTACTTCAATCCCTCTTTTAGAGACGAGGTGTCCTAGCACTATCCCCTCTTGGACCATGAAATGGCATTTTTCCCAATTAAAGACAAGATTGGTTTCTTCACATCTTTTAAGCACCCTAGTCAAATTAACTAGACAAGAATCAAATGAAGAACATTATACAGAAAAGTCATCCATGAAAACCTCAACTATGTCCTCTATCATATCTGAGAAGATAGCCATCATGCACCTTTGGAAGGTGGCAGGGGCATTACAAAGCCCAAATGGCATTCTTCTGTAAGCAAAAGTCCCATAGGGACAAGCAAAGGTTGTTTTCTTCGGATCATTAGGATGAATGGGAATCTGCCAAAAACCACTATAGCCATCTAAGTAACAAAAGTAATCATGCTAGGCTAAGCGTTCTAAGACTTGATCAATAAAAGGAAGCGGAAAATGATCTTTTCTTGTAGCCCTATTTAGCTTCCTATAATCAATGCACATTCTCCAACTAGTTGTTGTCCAAGTGGAAATTAATTCACCTTTTTCATTCTCTATAACAGTCATTACCCCTTTTTTAGGGACTACATGGACAAGACTCTCCCATTGGCTGTCCGATATAGGAAAAATTATCCCAGCATCAAGTAGTTTTAAGATTTCCTTTTCACCACATCTTTCATGTTAGCATTTAATCTACATATTGATGCTATATTGTGGGTTTGTGATTATCCTCCATGCAGATCCTATGCATGCATAATGAAGCGAATATGCAAGTTATGTCATCCAAAGAGTAGCCAATGGCTTTTCTATGGGTCCTTAGTATAGAAATTAGCTTATCTACTTCCTCATCTCTTAATTTAGCATTGAAGATGACGACGAAGGTGTAACACCCCCTTTCTACCCTGGAGGTATTACCGCCAGTAACCCCGATTAAGACTAAACCGAAGCTACCCAAGGCTTTAAACTGACTGAACAAACTAAAATAAACATTACAGCGGAATAAATACAATTGGTCTTATACAAATCTTAACCCAAAAAGAATAAATAAATAGAACAACCATTCTAGTTGAATAAAATCTTCATCCAGTCTTCCTTAAGCTCTTATTTCTGAAACTCAGCTTCACTTTGAAGTAGTTCAACCATGATCTTCACTCAAGTATAACCATTGAAAACCTTTCTTCAACTTCTGAAGCTTCAAACATCTAAATCCACCTCTTGAATCAACTTCCAAGAAGAACCTGATGTATCGTATACAACGGTGGACACCAGCCGACAATATAAAAGAAAAGAAAATGGGCGGGTTAGTCTAACGATAGACTAGCAAGCGGAGAATCTAACTTGGTTCTTATGGTTGTAACTAAACATATTGGCATCTAAATCCGAATAGACTCGGATCATGGTACAACAGTTAGCAGTCTTATAGAGAATAAGAAGAAGTCTCGCATATTCAAGAGAGAGAACACCACCGCTTGTGGTTTCTTTAAGAAGCATAAACGATTAATGGAACTTATACTAACCACTCAACATTCACCATCATCTTCAACGACTAAACAGCTTAACTTAATCAAAGTTTGATTAAGAATCATTCTTAATCAGGAGCAAGAATGGTTATCAAATAGCCCAACCATTCGGGTACATTAATGTGCCTAACGCACTTATCTTGTATTACTTTCAAAACTTTTCACAAACAAGTTGGCAACTTTTAATCGGCTCGAACTACTGCCGATGGAACACAATGCTATCGAGGTTAGAGGGCCTGTTTCATCCTTGAACAACGAATAGCACGGGTCCCAATGATGGAGAGATTAGAGGGCTTGTTTCATCCATAATCCACTACCAACACATATTGAATAAAACACAATACTATCGAGGTCAGAGGGCATGTTTCATCCTTGAACAACGAATAGTACGGGTCCCAATGATGGAGAGATTAGAGGGCCTGTTTCATCCATAATCCACTACCAACACATATTGAATAGTCACCCCTCAAGCGTCGAGAGGGCCAATGGTCATGACCTAAGTATTAGGGGATCAATATTGATACTGCCTAATACGAGTTTTAAAGAGATGCTTCCGAGACTAAGCTCACATCCCTGAACTAAGTTAATCCATATCAATGTCTCAGCATGAGACAACTAAACATACGAGGTCACATACAACGGACCTAAATCCAGTTCTAGCGCGAAACTGAACGAATAATAATATGGTCATTATTTCTAACAAAACAACAACCTATCATATTTTATTAATCATACAAGTTGTTCCCAACGCAAATATTAAATGAGATTCAATTCCTCATTTAATAACAATAACGCAAGAGAGAATTGTCCACTTGCCTTAGAAGGCGTGCTCAACGTCCTCAGCGATTCCAACAGAAATCTTTATCATCCTTCTGACAAATATAACCAAAGGATTTCTCAGCAACGAGCTCACAGAAACACTTCTTAGTGGTATTCTCAACTCCTACAACTTTCTAATCGATAAACGACTTAATTTCCGAATATCGATATATAATAAATCCTTAGTTATCATGTTTCAAGGAGCCATCTTGGCGGAATTATAACTAATTATCCGCTTCACTTTTGAAACAATTTTCTAAATAAAAATTGTTCATCAGCAACAGTTCTTAAAGATTACCAAATCTCGGATCAAACGGATTAACAACGAATCCTGAGTAATTATCCGAAGTCCTTTACCTGCCCATTGGTAACCAAAACTTGTCTTCGCTATAACGGAAGATCCGGACGTCCGTTTCACGAACGGTTTGAACCTGTAGGACCGTATCAACGTCAAGATTATAAAAACCATAAATTTAATTAGCAAAGCGGCACCGAAAAGCCCTTACGGTGGCTCCGCAACTAGCCCGCTAATTAATTTCGATCGTATATACCTTTACTCGAGCCCATGGCTCGTTTGGCTCGATCATGGCTCGATCCCCGAGCCCGAGGGTGGCTGGGCGTTGCCCGACAGCAGCTCCCGTGGTGGTTGGTGGTCGGACAGCCTGGTGGTCGCCGGCGGCGTCACTTTGGCGAGGCAAAGAATAGCCGGCGGTGAAGCGCTTTTTTCCTCCCGAGTCCGGCGTTCCGTCCTTACTCTCTTGCTGGTTTGAGCCATAGCAGCAGCACACAACCCTCTCATGGCGATGAAGAAGAAGAAGATGGGGTGGAGGAAGAGCTAGAGGAAGAAGAAAGCCGGCGGTGGAGAGTTGCTTTGCCGAGTCCGTCGTCGTTCCATCTCTCTCGGGTTGGTTTCTTTGTTTTGAATCAAAAAGATAGACTTTGACCAGACAATTGAAGATATGCGTACATATCTTATAAACACATTTAAGCTTTTCCTTCCCCATTAAGAAAGACAAGAGGCGGTTTATAACAAAAACCCGTCAAGGAACGGGACTCGCGTTAAAGCGGTAAAATTATGTACCTCGGGTGGAAAAACTCACTAAACGAAAAACGTCCCGTAAATTATGTAGACCAATAGAATCAATTTTCCATGATTTTATCTTGCTACCTTCAATTTTTAAGGCTTCCATTTTGCATTTTAAATCCTTTCCGGTACATAATTAAAAAGACGGCTTATCCAATAAATACTCTTTTTCCACTGAAAAATCCTAGAATTCACACCGATCCATAAAATCATTTCTTTGTGATTTTAGGATATCACCAACAATTTTCTAGGATTTAATCTCCAACAAAAATATTGGATTAAGCGTTAAAATGGACAAAGAGGTTAAAAGGATATCCGAAAAAATTCAAAAATATCCTCAAAAACCGCAGTTATTACAGAAGGTAGAGTTAGGACCGAGAAATTCATACATGAGGGAGTCTGGAAGGGGCTTGAGCGTTGGAGTAGGCTCAGCCGGGATAAGAATTGGTTCTTCATGCTCTGTCGTCAGAACTTCCTCGAGGTAATCAATCGCCAAAAGCTCTTCATCTTCTGTCAGAGGGGTCGGTATCGACCCAGAGGGGGTCGGTACCGACTCGATTTTGCCTGCCTGTAGCCTTGATACCAAGGTAGTGGTGCTCGGTATCGATGCTGCAGAACTTGTTTGTTCACCTTTTCCTGCCAGAAGCGTCGGTAACGACCTGTGTAGGGTCGGTATCGATGCTGCAGGATCAATCTCCGCCCACCTTCTTCTTGAGAATGCATCATAAGCCAACAACCTCTCGATTGGGTCCCCACATTCAATGAAGTCAGTGCGGGTGTAGAGCATCTTGACCTCGGCTTCATTGGTCTCTTTCATGGTGGGGTTAAAACGGAATTCCACCACCTCATCCCCAATCTCAAAAGTTAGGAGTCCTCTCCTAACATCAATGATGGCTCCAGCTGTGGCTAGGAAGGGTCTCCTTAGAATGATAGGCACCACCGGGTCCTCGGGCATCTCCATGACAATGAAATTATTTGGGACAAAGAACTTGCCCACTTGAATTGGAAAATCATCCATAACCCTCGTAAGCTTGACACAGGATTCGTCCACCATGTACATCTTCATATTGACGGGTTCCAGCGGTCCCATGTTGGCTTTGGACCAAATTGATAATGGAAGTAGACTTGCACTGGCTCCTAAGTCTTATAAAGCTTTAAACCGGTAAGCTCCAATACCATTAGTGATGTCGAACTTACCAGGGTCACCTAGCTTCTTGGGGATTTCCAAGGATCGTACTTCATCTGTCAGCTCAGATATAGACCTCTTCCTGCTCAAGATTTCTTTCAAGAATTTGGCGTAAGCAGGCATTTCGCTTAGGGCTTCAGCGAATGGTATGGAAATATTTAAGCCCTGATGAATTTTAACAAAACGTCTAAACTTTCCTTCCGTTATATCATTAGCTTTCATGGTCAGGAAAGGAAGAGTCTTTGACGGATTTGGAGTAAAAAGAGGCCTAGATCGAGGCTCCATCGAATCGACAAGAGGGTCGACCAGTGTAGAAAGAGGGTCGGTACCGACCCTAGGGGGGTCGGTAATGAGGTTAGAGTTGGGTGTAGAAGACTTACCTGGCCTGGAGGGCTCGGTATCGACCTGGATGGGGTCGGTAAAGACCTGTTGAGCCTCGGTATCGACCATGTTGGAATTGGTAACGACCAGGGGAGCCTCGGTACCGAGCCTATTTGGTCCGTTATTGATCTTGTTGGGGGCATCTTCCTCGGTACAGGACTCTTTCTCCTTGGTCTCAGCACGGTCCAGTAGTGTCATTCTACTTCGGAGGTGGACGACTGTAATTTGGCCTCTTGGGTTCTCTTCGGGGCGGCCCGGGAGTTGCCCTTGAGGTCTTGGAATTTGTGCAGCCAGGTTACCTAATTGGGAGTTTACATTCTTTCTCCATGTCTCAATCTCTCCCAACTGTACTTGTACACCTTTTAGGTCAGAACGGACTCCACTAATCTCGTTGTGTACTCCATCAATCTTGTTATGGATGTCATTGAATTTATTATGGACTCCATTAATGCCCTCTTGTAACCCTTGTAGCCATGAAGGTGGCTCGTGATATCCTGGTGGTCTGTAAGGAGGAGCCTTCCATTCTTGTGGTGGAGGTACTTGGTTTTGACTTTGATTGTAACCTCCCCAACTGGGATAATTGTTTGGCCGATCATAATTATTAGGTGGGTTTCTGTATTGCCCTCTCATAATTCATTTCAGCTTATGTCTCAGCGGCTCTAACCTGTTCAATGTTAGTGCAGGCAGAAGTACTATGGGCTTGAGAGCCACATTCTTGACAAGGTTGAGAGGTTTTAAGAAAACTTAACTGTTTCTTCAGATGGTTGATCTCATCTTGTAAGAATTGATGTTTAACGTCAGGATCAACTTTATCTTTATTTGGGACGTAGAGACGTTTTTGAGGCTGGGGTGGCTATTGAGTCCCATACATGGCATCGTAATTGGTCAACTTATCCAATAATGCCCATGCCTCATCAGGTTCCATCTCTATGAAACCACAAGCAGTGTGCAGGTTGATGCGGTTCTTTGTCTCAACATTTATTCCTTGAAAGAATATCTCTTGAAGAACGTATTGTGGTTGTCCATGGGTGGGGCATTGCCTAAGCATCTCCTTGAATTGCTCCCATGTCTCCACAAAGGTCTCGTTAGGCAGCTGGTGATAATAAGTAATGCGCTTCCTTAATTCTGTAGTCTTGGCTGGAGGGAAGAACTTAGTCATGAACAAGTCATGCAAAGACTTCCAAGTCCTCATCGACCTAGGAGGTAGGCTCTCTAACCAGCTCAGGGCCTTTCCTACAAGAGACCATTTAAAAGCTTTTAGTTGGAGATATTCTAAGGATACACCATCAACAGCAATGGTGTCACATAAATCAACAAAAGTACGAATATGCTCCATAGGGCACTCGGTTGGTTTCCTCTCAAACTGAGCCCTTTTTATTAAGGCTATAAATTGAGATTTGATCTCAAATGCCTTCTCTATATTGGGAAGCGCAATAGCTGATTCTGGCACCCTCAGTTCTTGGTGCATGTAATGCTTCCATCTGTCTGCGCAGGGCAGTCATCTGGGGTGCCATCTCTTCAGGTGTGATGGCCATGGTACGGTTTTCTCGTCTCCTCCGATGAAGAACACGTTCAGGCTCAGAATAGTAATCTGGTTGATTCAATTCGAGTCGGCGTCGTCCTGCTTGAATAAGCTGAGAAAACAAACAAGAAGAAACAAATTAGAAATAAAAACAAGGTCGGGCTATTCCCAAACCCACAAGTAATCAAACACAACATTGTTGCTTCCCTAGTAACGACGCCAATTTGTTGACAAGGATTTACTTAACAACAAATAAATTTGTAGTCAAGACCCCGCTGTGTATAGGAAGGTCAGGATCGTCCACGGGAAGCAAGGTTATGGTTGATTACTAAACTAAAAAGCAAAAGAGAAGGCAAAACAGAGCAAAGAACGAAGCAAAACAACTAAATAAGCACACTAGAAGGGGTCGATATCGACCTAGTCAGGGTCGTTACCGAGGTATTAATTCAACAGAAAAACTAAGTAAACAGCAAGAAGAACGGGGAAAAATTGCAGGTCGGTACCGACCTGGGCAGTGTCGATATCGAGGTACATGGGTTTGAATTTCGACTCAAATATAAGGAAAAACTCTAGGATAGGGGTTCACCACAACATAATCATGCAATTTCAAATAACATAAATCATAAATATCATGCCTTTAACATAAAGTTATCAACTTTCGTTGAATTAAACAAGCAAATCAACCAATCTTCACAAATCAATTCACTTAATCTACTTGATTTGATCTAAAGTTCTCAATTTTCGTCCCAAACTTTATCTCGTATTCAATATCATGCAATTTCAAATAACATAAATCATAAATACCATGCCTTTAACATAAAGTTATCAACTTTTGTTGAATTAAACAAGCAAATCAATCAATTTTCACAAATCAATTCACAATCTACTTGCTTTGATCTAAAGTTCTCAACTTTCGTCTCAAACTTTATCTCGTATTCAAATTCACAACTTTCTCTTTCAATAAATTTAAGAACATGAAATGCTTCAACTTTCGTCAAAGCTTTTGCACAAACAAGTAGAGTAATAGATAGAAGGCATTCAATTCATTCATTCACATCACCATTCATGCACAATCATGTTGGGTTTCTAACCCCAACCCTAGAAAAGAAGAATACTCACTCATGATTGGAGAAAAACAAGCAAAGCAATTGAAAGAGAACATAATTGAATTAAAACTAAAGGCTTACTTGAATTAAATTTTCAAACTTGTCTTAGAACACACTTAGAACACAAGAAAATCTCCCCAATCTTTCTTCCTTGTGCTCCAAGCAACAACTTGTCTCCAAAGAAAACTAAACTTGTGTAAAAATTAACCTAGGGTTGTCCTACTCCTAGAGAGAGGGTCTAAACAAGAGTATTTATACTCGAACATCCCTCTTAAAAAAGTTTCCATTAAACAAAACCTACTAAAGATAAAAGATTACGGAATAAAAGCATTTAATGAACAATTATCCTGGCCAGCTGGGCTGAGTGCCTCGGTACCGACCCCTAGAGGATCGATATCGAGGTTGGCTTGAACTTGTTTTCTCTTGTTTCTTCCTTCTTCCTTCTTCCTTTGGATTTTGCGGGGGCTTCTTCCATAGCTTCCTTCCTTCCTTCTTCCAAGCTTAGTCCTCTCTTCCAATGTCCACTGAATGCATCCAAATCCACCTCAAAACCTACATAAAAACACACAAATAGCGTAGTTTCCATACTTTTCACAAAATATGCAAACTATACTAGAAAGACACAAAACCCTCACAAAAACACAACTAAACTAGATTTGAAAGACCTAGAAAAACATACTAAAACTATGCTAAAAACATGGACATCACATATTATGTGGGATTATGGTTTTTCAAGTTAAGAAACATATTTTTTTTTTATCAATTTGGACCATGCAAGATTGGTCGGACAAATTTGGAAAGTAATATGGATCTTACTTGGAGCCTAAGTTATTAGTTATCTTGCAATAATATCTTTTAATTAAGGTAGAATTTATATTACGAAACAATATAATTTAAGAATAGCATAGAATAGTTGGCTATTTATGTCTATTTAAACCCTTGTAATCTTTCTTTTCAAGACATGTGTTGAATTAAATCTTTGGAATAGAAACCTTGTTTCTTATTCCAAGGACCTTCAACCCAAACCTATCTCTTTTGCCCTTGTGATTTTCGTCCAACCCAAACAACACTTCAATTTCGAATTCTCTTGCATTCAATCATCCAATTCAATTCTAAAACACAATTCAATCTACAAACACATTCAATTGAGTTGTTACTTGTTCTTTAAGAAATCAATTTACAAACCTTGTTGCTTTGCAATCCAAGGAAGTGATTGAGAACCTTAAAGTTTGAGTCTTCTAAACCAAAGTGAAAGACTTGCAAGTAAAAGATGAAGAGGAATAAAGCTGACAAGATCGGGACCTGGAAAACAAACGGAAATGAAGTGCGCAAGCTTATCAAATCCGTATCAGATAATTTGCATGCCACTTCGAAAATGGTAACAAGGGTGGCTCCTATGAGCACTTCCAACCCTAGATGCTCGATCAATGGTCAAAAAGAGGAGTATTTAACCTGTCTTTGATACCACGTGTTGAAGGATCTTGTCGTTGATTTTGGTAGAAGGAAATCCCGATGCTTGATCCAAAGGCAAACTCTTCAAGAGATGATGGAACTCGGTGGATGAACTTCTCCTGGGATCACAAGGGAAGATCTCCCTTTTCCTGACTTAGAATTGGGTGATTTTAAAGTCCAGAGTTAGATCTACGAGTCTTCTTTAATCCATAACAATTTGAGATCCAGATGATGATTGGTTTGAATGTTATTGCTCTTGCACTGAAAGGATGTAGGAACCGCCGAGATGGAGCAAAATCTTTAAGAGATGGTGGCGGCAATGGATCTTCTTGGTGGATTCTTTGGTAGATGATGATGAACGATTTTCTTTGGTGAAATGGAGGATGGAATTTGATGGTTAGGGATGGATATGAACGAGCCTTCAAAAGGATATGACACACCTCTCGAAAACATGAACTAGAAGGATCGAACTAGGATATGACTCACCTAGATCAAACCTCCAGTCTTGGATTGATGCGAATCACAATCCAATGGATCTAAAACTGAAATTTGATTGAAAAGAACAAGGGAAAAACATTTCTAAAGCAAGAAGGCAAGAGTTGGCATTGTTTGGCTTCACTCTTGTCTAACTAGGAAACTAGAGCCCTAGTGGCTTATAAAGAAAGACCGAAGGGGAAAAGTGACATTTGCCTTAGGAAAACTTTAACAAATAACAAAAATAGACCCAACATTCCAAATTTCATAAAACACTCACAATCCAAGCAATGAACCACACAAGTCGTGGCCTTCTAACATGACAAGCACACCTCACTTTCTCTTGATGTGACGGCCTTAGCATAGTCACATCACACTTTTTGTTGTTCTTATGAAAACCATGATTCTTATGGAAAAGGAATGATTAATTATTTTTGATGTGTTTAGGTTAAGAATCTTGCATACCTTTGTTGTGCAAAGAATCCATTAGAGTATGAATCTCCTTTTGGATTGTTGGACAATGTTCGACTAAAGAAGGAAAGAGCCAATAACATCGACATTGGTGCTTTGGCACGACAAGACACGTCCATTTCTTGGCTTTCTCGGTCATGTTTTGGCTGTTTAGTCGTACAAATGAAGATGTCAAGGTTTTGATGTGTACTTTGATAAATATACTAGGCCTATGACCAATAAAGAGTCATAAGTGGCTTTGATGAATTGAAATAAGTATGAAGGGATGATGGTGCTACATCACCATGAGAAGATGCCAATGAGGCACTAAGGCGATGACTTTTGTGGGCGCTTGTAGGCCATCCCGTAGGCACTTCGACTGATTGCGCTAATATGAGTATAGCTAGGCTTTGGCTTGTTTATTGTCAACAATGGCATGTCTTCGTTCGGCAAGAACACAATGTCTTTGGCATCACCATTTTGAGTGCTCGGCGTATGGCATGCATATGTAAAGGCCAAGGCACACCTATGCAAAGGTCGACGCATGCCTATGGTTAGGCCATGGCGCGCCGAGGGCCGACAATGTCTAGGCACCGCACTTGGCATTGTTGCATATGAGGGGGGCCATAGGCGCGCCCATGTCTAAGCCTTTTAGGTGTCACTTTAATAGGTACTCGACACTCGGCGTCGCCACACCTTTGCGAGTCATAAGGCGTGCCCATACTTAGGCCATGGCACGCCCAAGTGTGGTAGCGCTTGGACACCACCGAGTTTGTTGCTCAGCGTTCGACGTTGTTGTACAATTTGGCAGGTCGTAGGCACGCCTATGTGAGGCACATGGAAATTTATTTTGATTTATATCAATGGAATCATACTCAAGTCATAAGAATGATTTCCCCAAAATCAAGGGAGATGTTTTGATGTTGTGTCAAGATTAATTGATGCACCATATAAGATGGGTGCTAGATATTTGTGTAAGATCAACGTTTTGTTTGCACAAATGATTGCAAATCAAAGGACTACAAATAATTCGTGGTGGTAAATGATTGGACATAAGGTATTCAAATCTTATGATTGATCCACAAGATGAAATATCACATACCCCAAAAGAAGAATTGGGGTGGCTCATGTGAAAGGACGTGGTAATGTGCCATTCTGATGGATTAAAGGAACTTATTTGTAAGAAATTGAAAGGCTATTCCTAAAGCCTTCCTTTTTCTACAAGTAATTGTTTATAGAATTAGACCAAGAGGACTTTTATTCCATCCTCGCATCCAAGGTAATAGAAAGGAGTGTCGATGCGCCATGAAGGCCTAGTGTTGGCACACTTGTTAACCTAGTTACATGGTCAAGAAGACCTTGAAAGGCTAAAGGCACTATGGTGAAAGGACAACAAGCTACGGCTTGGAGTCATGTGCTATGGATGCCTAAGGAGTAGTATCAAGGTCAAGCACCTAATACTAGTGGGAAATAATGATGGCAAGTTTGCAAATGCAAATCTTAACGAGTGGTGTTACACTTGTGATAAGAAAAACGTCTTGTGAGGACAATTCTTCAAGTTTCATTGATAAAAGAATCTAGGAAAAGGGAAGGAGAATATCGTCTCGTATCTTTATATGGATGATGATCCTATGGTATTTCCAAGGTAAAGCATGTCATTTGGGAAGTCCCTCTATGGACCATAACTATATGCTTATGCATGGGTGATATAGTAAGTTTAATAACTTTAGAAAAGGAGTTTTTAATAAGTCTATATGCAATTGACATGGCTGATTTGGTAGAAACCAAAGAAAATTGATAAGATGGAAATAGTCTTGTCTATGAAGTTCTTCATTAATGAAATCATGAAGATGCCAATGTGAAGAGATGAAGATGAATGAGAATTTTGAATCTTCATTTAGATTAACAATACATTGGAAGGAAATGAAATTTCGTGATTTCTACACATTATTGTGGAACCTATGGACCAAATGATATACTTCCCTTAGAGTAAGTATGTCATGACTTGAGGATTTTTCAAGTGATAGAGTGTTGATACCTTGACATGGCCATTGTCATAGGTATGATGATTTAATGCTTAAGGCATTGGATGTGTGGAAATGATTTTGGAAAGATTATGATGCAAATTGGACCACCTAGATATGGAAGACCACTAGTCGACAAGTGGTCAATAATTCCTATTTTGGTGGTGGGTCGACAATCTAAGGAAGTCACAAGAGGCAATCTTGCATGTATTCGACCTTGGAGTCTGAATTTGACATTTAGGTGTGATCGAATATTATTTTGAGAAATAATTCACACTTAAAGTCATATCAGTTGAGTTTGTGAAAACACAATGAGGTTGTTGATTTCTTTACCTATGATTTGGACACCCAATTCCCCCTTACCAAAAGTATAGGGCTGAATTCAATTTGACAAGCCAAGGACATAGGGTTGGAGGGTATAAAAGGCCCATCAAAGAAAATGCTCTAGCTTACATAAAAAGGGATAGTTTCGAAACATTGTTTCATTAATGAACTTTGGTAATTGCATTTGTGGGTGCAAGTTAGAAGTTCAACTAAACATACGTGGAAGTGTTAGGCTTCTTCCAAGGGAGTTTTAGGATTACTCGCCTCAAAGCATATGTGAAAAGGATAAGAGACATAAAGCCTTTAAACGTCAAAGTATAATGTATACACATTATGTAATTCTTATTGTATTTTTTACTGGATGTACTTACACAAGTTGAGTGGTTCAAATCCAAGGGATATTTACTTCTATGACATAGCTCAAGCTGTAATATCCGCTAAATTCTAAATAAAATAAATTGGATAATTTATTCCAATAAATTTTTTCTCTAAAATAGAAAAGTTAATAATCTTATAATTTCATATTATATTATGAAAAGTTATAAAAGTTTACTGCAATGACAATTAAGAATTTAATTAAAGACATTAAGCAAGTCGGGTAATTATTTAAATATTTTTTCTTAAAAAGAGAGTTTAATTATTTTTATAATTTTCTTAATAAATTATAAAAAAAAGTTTATAAAGGAGTATCCAAAAGGGTAAATAAAATTTAAAAAAATATAATTAATAAAATTTCGGATTCAATTTTAATATTAAATTACAAGTAAGCCAAAAATAAGAAACAAGGCAAATAAAAAAGTGTGAAGAGGGAGACTCAAACCTGAGAACTCTTGCACCTTTCACAAACTCACACACACTCAATTCCGCTAGGCTAACTCAATTTTACTACCCATATTATAATTCTTTTAATTATAAACCCTCATTCTTCTTCTTCTTCCAAAGAGAGTCAAATTTGTCTGATTGATTTGACGGTAGACCATTGCATGCTCTTCTTGCCTCCATATCTCCATGTTTGCTTCATAGACTACCCAAGATCATTCACCTTATGTCATCACCAAACTAACACAACTCTCACCATTCATCATCAAGCTTCTTCTCCCTTAATGGTCCATTCCAATGGTGGTGGATCAAGAGAAGCCCCAATTTTCACTATAAAAAGGGTGAGGTCTCAAGGGAAGACTCACACATTAATCCACTCTTCTTCCTCTAGCAAATTCACTCCCATTCAAAGAAAATTCAGCCCCAAATCAATTTATTTAATTGCTGTTTTTTTAAAAAAACCCACAAAAAACCCTAGATTGGTGGCCTAGCCCACCGGACCACCACTGGAGCGCCGGCCGGACAACCACCAGGCGTGCGCGCCACCGCCGGCCACCAGAAGAGCCGCCCAAGTCGCCGCCCAGGGCCAGGCGTCGTTCGTCCGAGTTCTCTCTGGCTCCTTCATCTGTACGTGGAAATCAACAAGAGAAGAAGAAAGCAAGGGTGGGCCTAATCCTAATTTTTGGGTAATTATATTTAAACTTGGGCCATTAAATTTAGGCCCCAAATATCAATTAAAATCATATTTTTAACCTTATTAATTTCTGAAATAATAAAAATCTGATTTATAAAACTAACATGCATATTGGAATATCCAAAGAGAAATATTTTTAGTAAGTACTAAATAAATTTCAATAAATTGTAGAATCATAAAAATAACATTTTAACATGAAATTCGGATTTAAAAAAAATAATATTAGCTTGGATATATTTTTATTTTATTATAAAAGAAATAGCCTAAAATAAGAGAGATTTAATAAAATAAGACTATATTAATAGAAAAATACTTGCTTGTCTTTCAAATTCATATTATAAACTTGGAAATAATATGGATGAGATATTCTTACCATAAGATAAATTTTAGATGATTAAGTTGAAGACTAAAAAGATATAATAAATAATTTGTATGTACTTTTATATAGAGAAATACATTATAATAAAATCATGGGATTAAATTATGAGATTCATATAAATGAAATAATATGATTACCCTATTTGGAAGTTATTATATAAATATAAAGGTCTAAGTTGTTAGAAAAGATATGTTAAAGATATTATGAATAATTATAGATTTATAGGTATAATAAATAGTTGCATGCTCTTATTTTATAAAACAATGTTCTAAACATGAGATTTATTAAAAAAAAAGTAGATATGATAAGAGTATTTTATATATTTAATTAATGTCATAAGATATTGAGCATGCTAGTTTTCTTAAAAGAAATATTATATAAAAGATATAAGTGATAAGAAAAGATATACTAGATATATTATTAGTACTATCTTAGATTTAAATAAGTTGCATGCTCTTAGTTATAAAACTAGTTATACTCGTCGTGTCATGCACGACTATATGGATTTAATACTTAATTTATTTAATAATAATTTTAATTTAATATAAACAATATTTTACATCATAAATGGATAAAAAGACATAGATAATATAATTTTTATCATCTTGTAATTTTTTTATTTTTATTTTTATCATAATTTGATTTAAGAATTTTTTTATAGAAATAGATATATAGATTAAGATAATGTAATTTTTATTTTTGTAAAGTAAATTTCGAATTCTTAATTTTTTTTATAAATAAATAGATTGAAAATAAATTTAATTGAAAAAGATATAGTAATATAAATAAAATTTGACTTATTAAAATATAAAGTAGGGTCAAAGTCAATGTGGTGGCTAAGAAAGATACAACTTTAGTATATAGTTATAAATCTATTACAAAAAAAGTATATAATTATAGATCCTATAATTAATTGTAGTTGATATTGTCAAAGAATATATTACATAGATATTGTTTTACATAAGAAGATAAAAAAATCCTAATTATAAAAATAAATAATTGTTTTAATATAAGGTGGGCCCATAAGCATAAGATAACTTTTTTAACATAAATAGATAATAAAAATTTAATAAGAAAAGGTGAAATAATATTTGCAAAATCTTATCATAAATATTTTCAAAGATAATTGAACAAAAGATAAATATTAGGAAAAATAAATATACAAAAAATAGAAAATCGGTTAGAAAAGTTGAAATAATATGAATATAAATAAATTTTTTTAAACATGAGGTGGGGCCAGAATCAACGTGGTGGCTCAAAAACGGTCGGCTTTTATAATATACTAGTTATACCCGTCGTGCCATGCACGACTACGAATCGAATTAAGTATGAAGATATTTATTTTAATATCATGATACATAAAAAATTTATACCCACATACGATAGTTTTTTATTTTTAGAATAATTTTTTTTTGAATTTTTACAATTTTTATAAATAAATAGAGAGAAAAATTATTTGAAAAAGATAAATTAATATAAATAAAAATTGAAATTTTATAAATAAAGTTGGGACAAAGTCAATGTGGTGGCTCAAAAAGATACAACTTTAATATATATAGTTATATACAGATTATTTAACCAAAATTTAATTCTTAAAAAATCTTACATAGATAATGTAATTTTTATCATCTTGTAATTTTTTTTATTTTTTTTATCATAATTTGATTTAAGGAAACTTTTATTGAAATAGATATATAGATAAGATAATGTAATCAACTGATAATCAATTATATACTCAGAATCTATCCTAATATATACTATAGTTAAGTTATGTTAGATAGAATCTTTTCAATATATATAAATTGTGAGAATGATATGTATGAAAAATCCTAGGTAGCACATGGTAAAATCCTACGTGGCACATAGCTTATATTGTGATAGAAAAAATCACTTAAAAAATATTTTAAATAATATTAATCAATAATATTTTACCAATTATTTAATGATATTTTATTTTAGATATAATCTTTTTAAGTTAAATAAATTATGATATCAAATATTTAACATTACTACTTAAGATTTAACATTAGATAAGATCTTTATTTTAGATAAAATCTTTCCTAAATTAATTTATCATATTTCTATATTGTCATAAAATAATATCAACATATATAAATTCTCAAAATAAAAATCTTATGTGGCGAAATCCTAGGTGGCTTAATGTGGTAATGACACGTAAGAAAATCCTAGGTGGCGCAACGTGGTGGCCTTATTCCTTGCGTCTTTTATATAGATATACATAGATTTTTAATATTGATTGATTGATATTGATGATTGATTATAGATAGATATGACTATTTTTATTTCAAAGATATATATGTAATCACGTCTACATATTTTTTGTTTTTTTTAATTTATCTTTTACAAATATAATAAATATAATGTGCTTTTTTTTATCTATATTGGTCAAATCTACTAATATTATTTTATATTTATTTTTATATGAGGATAAATTTTTACAAATATTATTTTATATTTATATTTACTTGGAGATAACTTTTTTTGCATAATTAACTATTTAAAATTATTATTTTAATAAAGGGGTGATGTGGCGCAATGTGGTTGCAGAAATTGCTTCGGCTTTAGTTATTAGTAATAGATAATACTCTAACACATGGTGACATCATTTAATTAAATAAGGGAATTTTATTATCATATCACATACATGGAAAGCATACCATATCAATTGATTAGAATTCCTACTTAAGGAAAGTATTAGAAAAGGATATATTTATTAATTATTGCATGTCTTTTTATAAGGAGCATAATAAGAAAGATATTATAATAAGAATATATTATAAGATTTAAAAAGATATTATTTGGTAGGGTGGATAATAATATATTAAGAAGAAAAATAAAAGATAGTTAATGACAAGGGCATTTTAGAATTTTCACATCCTAAGAAGAGTTTTATAAAAAAAAATAATATTTCATATAGTTATGAAAACTATATCTTAATGATTTCATAAAGATATTTCCTTACTTAGTTATAATAATAGAATAATAAGTTAAGTTAAAAAGGGAATATGTTAATAAATTAAATAAAGTTATGAATTGGCTTTCAAAGATTATAGTGAATAAAATTAAAATAAGAATTTTATAAGAAATAAAAGGATATTACAAATATAAAATAATAATAGAAGATATTATTATTTTATTCATCTCCACCTAAATTATTATTATAATAATTTAGAAATTAATTCTCTTATAATAAGGATATAACAGATATTTAGAACTTTAGAAGAATTAAAAAAATTCTTATTAAAGTTCGCTCGTATCTCTCGTGTAGTTAGGTCGAGTTTTCCGTTCCAACTAAATTCGTTTCGTGAAATTTCTCCTTGTAGCCTTAATAAATTCGTTTCGTGAAATTTCTCGATGTTGGGAACAACTTGTTTGCTAATAATAAACGAACCTAGGAATATCGATTGTTAGAAATAATGACCCCTCTGTTATCGTTATTCCGCTATCTAATATTTGATAGGACTATTATGCTAGTCTTGTTTGTGACTTTGATTGTTTACGATCTCGTTAAGAGATCGATTCGAATGAATTAGTGAGGGGTGCGAGACTAACCCGACGCCTCTATATAATCTACTAAGTCGTATGCCTCTGCGCTTAAAGTACGACTTTCAGGATCATGATCCATGTCCGCTCCGATTGCAACGGAGGGATGAGTGGCACCGTAGCTAAGTGTCGGAACTAGGTTCCCTTAAGTGTTCCGGGCCATGCAAGCCCCCCACACTCTCTAAAAATCATTAACGTAATCGACATTTTTCGTCACAATATAAGATAAGTGCCAATCCACAATTAAAAGACATCAAAACCGGACCGGTCTCAAATGATCGATCCGGCTCTCGGTCCGCAAGGGAGCGAGAGATTTTCAAAAACTTGTATGAATTAATAACGTTCCCAACATACTTTCTACTCTAAAGAAGTCTACAATCTCGTAGTTCTTCTCTCGATTAACGAGTTATCTCCTCTTGAGATACACTCTTCTCCGTCTCGATAAGCCCCACATAAAGACCTATACCCTAAAACACATCCCAATAATATCTCTCGAATATTATAAAGTACCATAATACCCTTGAGAATTTCCATTCTCGCTTGCTTAGTCTCCTTAGACTAATTCCGCTTTTCTGCATGTTGGCCTGACATTTTTCGCCCTTCGCGACTTATGCCAGAGTCTAGGAAGTTCCCACCAAGGTTGAAGGCGAAGGCTAGAAGATTCGAGAAGCGTTAGGCGAGAATCAAAGGTCAAGGAAAGAAGATGTTGAAGGAAGGAAGGATTTCTCATAAGAGCAAGGCATTCCGAAGATAGTGCACCAGCTCTTCCCTTGTTAAAACCAAGCAAATCATCATCACATGAGTTGTCTTGGGAAAACATACTTGTATTTTTAATTATGTCTTTTCAACCCTTTCTAAATGGGCTTCACTTTCCGCTGCTACATCATTTGTAAAACGACTCTCAATGTAATGAACGACAATTCTTGTCAATAAATAAAATTCCGCTTTTAGTCAATTTCATCTTTAATAACCTTTAAGTCTCATTCGTGAGCATCCGTTTATTTGTAACATTTATGTCAATTTCCGCATTTCTATAAGTTTTAATATCATTATAAAGCCTTGGGTAATTTTGGTCGGTAAAGTCCGAGGTCACTGGTGGTAATACCCAGTGTTGCAAAATAGGGGTGTTACACAAGCCAGCTCAACTAGCTGGTTATCAGCTCAACCAACTGGAAGTCAGCTACACTAGATTGATGACCTAGCTTTGTACCTAGCTATGCTAACTTGGACCTTGCCCATGTGGGCCATGGTGGGCCAGCCCTGTGGGCTTGGACTTGGGATGTATTGGGCCGATCCTATGGGTTGATTTTTGAGCCAAGTGGATTGGCTACATGGGCTTGGATTTGGGCTAGTTGATGGGCTTTACTTGAATCAATTTTGGACGAACTACTTGGGCTTTCCTTGGCTGATTTTGGATGTCACCAACGGGCTAAATTAGGGTTCCTAGCCGACCATATAAGGAGAGAAGAAGGAGTCGAGTTTGGATAAGGACAAGTGTTGGGTCATAGGTTAGTCAAAATCATTTATAGGAACTATATCGAACAGTTCCCACACGCAGCGGAATAAACAAGTATGCAAGTAAATAAAGACAATAGAGACAATTACCTTATAGAGGAACCCCACAACGATCAACCAACCACGTGAGTAAACCTGTACCTCCCTCTAGGAGGATTTTTGAATGAGTTATCGGTTGGATCGTGAAGCGTTAGTAACAAGTCAGGGAACTAGCAATGTTCCCTGGGCAACGAAAATAAATAATAAGAACACAGAATTTATAGAGGAAAACTTTCTGTCCGACCAACAAGTCGTAGAAAGAAAAAACCTCTACCCCTGAGACTCCTTCTCAGAGGATTTTCAATAGAATACTTTTATTAAGTTTCAACGGTTACAAGGCAAGTCAAGTTCCCTGGTAACTACGACAACAACCAAAGTTCAACCAACTAGACTTCTACAACCCTAAACGTAAACCTAAATGGAAGTAAACTACTGACCTGAGTACTCACTTACTCGTGGATTCTTCACCAGAAAAAGCCACACACTCGTACACTTGAAAAGCTCTCTCTCCAAGTTCACCGAAAACAACCACACTTCAACCCTAGCTATAATCTAGCTATTTATAAGAAATGTCAAGTTTGATCTCATACGTAACGCAAATTTTCCACTTAACAAATCCAACACTAATAGGAGAAAGTATTGTTTGTGATTTGGATCCTCAACCAAGTCGATTCCTTCCAAAACCGAATGATCACGGATTTCCTAGATAAGATCGTGTGAGCTTTGATCTTATCCTCCCTTTGATCTTCTCACGCAACCGTCTACAGCTGTTGAATCTTCGCAGAAGATCGCTCGTAGAAGATCTGGTAACTTGGCATTAATAGAAAGTCGCGTTCCTTTCGAGACGCGCTTCCTAAATCTGTCACTTGTTCCCTCCATCGTTCCTCACAATGTTCCGTCACTCGTGACTATGTACCTATTTTCCTGAAACACTTACATGCAGAAGCAAGTTATACCAACTAAGTTTGTTATCATCAAAACTAAGAGAAACCATGGAACAACGATTTTTTCCAACAATTTCCCCCTTTTTGATGATGACAAACCTATACAAAAATGCACATCTAGAAACTAGTAAAAATATAGATTTGAAAATAATATTCATGTGGTTCCCCCTTAACAGATGCACAGTTGTTCCTACTCATCAGAGGTAACAACAAATTCCCCCTTAGCCAAAGTTCCCTCTGTATTTCCTGGATAGAACGCATCTCTGCATTTTTCCTAACTTCCCCCTTTTGACATCATCAAAAGGCTAACAATCATCAACCAAAACGTAGAGCAAATGAACAAATTTAATTGAAACTCAAACCATTCATAAGCAACAGATAGTTGATTCATAGATAATTGTCACGGAAATCACAACCAGAGAAAACAAAAAACATAAAAGTTTTAACATCCAAGAGAAAAAAACTTAAAATTTTAAAGTGGGGATAGATAGGTTAGGGAACAATAAAGGGTCCACATCATGGGTTGGAGGAGGTGGAATCAGCAGCATCAGTGTCTCTCTTAGCCAAGTAACCAATCAAGGTACTCAGCTGAGAGGAAATCTTTTGAAGCTCGATCAACATCTTGGCAGTAACACTTCCACTCAGCAAAGAACTCCCAACATCCATCTGGGCAGTCTTCTTTGCAGCTGTTCCCTTTGAGTCACCCTAGTAATTCATCCTCGAGATATTGCGCATATCAAGTGGTAATCCAAAAGACTCCTCACGTGAAGGAACATACACCTTCTTCTCCTTCGGAATTCCCTTCACAAACTTAGGGTAAGGCAAACCATGATTCTTCCCTGCGCTCTTGGCCATGTGTCGCATCATGATCTCAGGAAGATTGATCTTTTCCCTTTCGAAGAAACTTCTCCAACAGAATCATGTCGTTGATGGTGAGATTGTTCGTCTTCTCCAGCCTGGGAACCACAACCTTGATCAAAAACTGATGTGCAATATGTGTAGTGTAACCAAGATTGCCAGTGGAGTAGGGACCGAAACCAGACGCCTTCCCATAATGCGCTTAATGAGTTGATTCTTGTTCTTTGGCTAGTTGCTCGAAGTATGCAACTCCCCATACCCTTCACTAGATACCTTCAGAACCTTTGCGACAGAACCCAGAGAGAAAGAGATTTCAGACTTCCCAATAGTTGAGAAACCCATGGGACCAGTAACGAGATCAGCTAGTTGATAGTTTGAAAAGAAATCAGCAAGGACATACTCCATCTTTGTCATCTTCATCTTCGTCCTCACCACCAGACTCCATCTTTTCCTCAGACTCCACCTCCTCAGATTCAGAGTCAACCTCCTCTTCTGCTTCCTCGGGATCTTCTTCCTCAGCAGACTCCTCGACCATGGTTTTCTTTGAAGTTGTGGCGGTGGATCGAAGGCTGTACATCTTACTAGTCGGAGCATTCTTGGCCTTCTCAGCAACAGGGGAAGGAGTTCGTTCCGACTCAGAAATATGAAGAATTTGGGACAGAGAGGGGGGAACTCGCTTCCTGGCCTAGGTCTTGCCTCGGCTGGTTGGTTTTACCCATCCAAGACGCAAGTGCACCGGTAAATCTTCCAACTTTCCTGGTTCCGTGGTGGCTTCCTTAGGAGGCGAGTTCACTTCTTCTTTTTCTGTCTCCCCAAGACCTTCTTTTACTTCCCTTGTTAAAGCCGGTTTTTTGGAAGGGGTTTCTGAAGGATCTTTTTCTGACTCCTCAGGCAGAGCCGCTTTCTCACTTGGAGCTTCTTCGACAGACTTGGCTCCAATGTCGGCGACAACATCAAACTGGGTTCGGAGCTTTGAAATAGGAGAGGGCGAGGAGAGCTTGGCCTTTTTGAGGGATTCGAGTCGAGCTTTGTTGGAGGAAGACGCCATTGATGCAAGAGAGAAAGAAATATTGAAGCTTTGAATAAGATTAAGGTTTCGAAGGTAAAATAGAGGTGCGGTGAAAAATAATGACCGAGAGAGAAAGGATTATAAAGAACACCTCTTTCCTTGTAGATTAAGATTGCAATCTTCTCAAAATCTTCTATCCATATCTTAACGGCTAAAACTTCCCATAATTATGATTTTTACACCGCCATTAAGATGAGACTGCAAAAACGTCTTATCGTTCCCTGCAAAAGCACTGTGTAACGGCTGGATTTTTCAAACTTGCAGTCACAATGGCTATCACACTATGTCTTCGATACCATAGACACAACCCATCATTCGCTTTCAAGTAGCATAGAATTCTCTTCACTTCTTTCAGATGTGTTTCTTTAAGATTAGCCTAGAATCTAGCACAAACACACACTAAACATAATATCTGGCCGACTTGCCGTTAGGTACAATAGGGAACCAATCATGCATCGGTACATCGTTTGATCACCATCAACACCATTAAGATCACCATCAAGACGAGTATTAGGAGAAATAGGAGTATCAAAATGTTTTGTAGAATCCATACCATACTTCTTCAATAGCTCCTTGATGTACTTTTGTTGATGTACCTTTGTTCCCTCATCACTTTGTACCACTTGTAGACCAAGAAAGAAAGTGAGTTAACCGATCATGCTCATCAGATTCTTGAAGCTTTCTACAAGTTTAGGGTTAGTAGAACCAAATATAATATCATCAACATATACTTGAACTACTAAAACCTCACCGTCTTGCTCCCTTAGGAACAGCGTTTTGTCAATCACACCACGTCTGTACCCATTTGATAATAGAAACTGGGCGAATCTATCATACCAAGCACGAGGCGCCTGTTTAAGGCCATAGAGAGCCTTATCCAGCACATAGACATGGTCAGGGTGATCACCATCTTCAAACCCTGGAGGCTGCAACACATAAACCTTCTCTTGTAGGTACCCATTTAGGAATGATGTCTTCACATCCATTTGATAGAGTTTGAATCTTTTGTGAGCAGCATAGGCGACTAGAAGACGGATGGCTTATATTCTTGCAACAGGAGCATACGTTTCATCGTAGTCGATCCCTTCTTGTTGATTCTACCCTTTTGCAACAAGCCTCGCCTTGTTCCTTGTGAGAACGCTGGTGTCATCAAGTTTGTTCATGAATACCCACTTTGTTCCTATATTCATCTTGTGCTCTGGCTTGGGAACTAATCTCCATACTTTGTTTCTCTCGAACTGGTGTAGTTCCTCTTGCATAGCAACTCTCCAGTCAGAATCTTTTAATGCTTCCTTCACATTCTTCGGCTCTGCAAGAGAGATAAACGCATTGAAAGCACAAAAATTCTTAAGAAAGGAACGAGTAAGCACACCTTTATCGTATGGAGTAATGATGTTGTCAACAGGATGATCCCTCCTTTGATGATAATTTCTGAGTTCGATTTGAGTGGGATCTATACTTGACTCCTGTTGTTCCTGTTGAGCAGTTGTTCAAGGAGATGTTTCTTCCGCTTGATCTTCATTTTGTGGAATATCATCTTCACGATTCGATATAACTCCTGTGTCATCTCCATCCACGTCTGGACTGGGAGGAGTGACTTCATCATTTGGAGCTTGTGTACTTGAATCTGGATCGACTTCATCATCCGAATATGAGTTTAGAACCTTCAGTAGTTCCTCGTTCCCTAACATGTTCCCTCCATTTTTGGACTCGCCAAAGACAACATGAATGCTTTCTTCAAACTCGTTTGTCCTTTTATTGAACACCTTGTAAGCCTTGTTGTTGGATGCGTAGCCTAGAAAGATGCCTTCGTCACTCCTTGGATCAAACTTGCCTAGCTCGTCTTTTTCGTTGGTTTGAACAAAGCACCTACATCCAAAGACTTTCAAGTGGGAAATATTTGGCTTTCTTCCCCTGATTAGTTCATATGGAGTGTTAGAAAAATTGGAACATATGGTAGCTCGATTAATGATGTAGCAAGCGGTATTGACTGCCTCAATCCAAAAGGACCGAGGCAAGTTACTTGCCAACATCATAGTACGAGCCATGTTTTGCAGCGTTCCATTCTTTCTTTCTGCTACGCCGTTTTATTGAGGACTCCTCGGCACAGAGAAGTTCTGAGACACTCCATGTTCATCACAGAAGCTATGAAACATGGAATTCTTGAACTCTGTTCCGTTATCCGATCTGATAGCTTTCAGTTTCTGTCCTGTTGATGTTTCTACCTTCTTGATCCAGCTTTTGAATTCCATGAACGTCTCATCTTTGGAACCTAGAAAGAGAGTCCATGTATATCTAGTAAAATCATCAACAATAACAAAAATATACTTGCTACCTCCATGACTTTTCACCCACATGGGACCACACAAATCCATGTGAACCATTTCAAGACGATGAGAAGTGCCGATCGACAACTTTGGCTGAAAAGATGATTTGCTTTGTTTCCTTCTCACGCATTCTTCACATAAGCTTTCTTTTTCTGCAAGAACTTTGGGAAGTCCTATCACCAGGTTTTGGGAGTAGAGTTTGTGAATTCCACGATGATTTACGTGACCAAACCTCCTATGCCAGAGATAGGTCTCATCAACAACCGTAACAAAGCATAACTCTTCTTGTGGTTGGAAACTTGAGTCGACAAAATATACAATGTTGCGCCTCTTTCCCTTCAGGACCACAAGACTTGAATTATTGTTCTTGATCGTACATCCATCTGAGGTAAATGATACCTCGTTGTTCCCTTGGTCACAAAGTTGAGCAATACTCAACAGATTGTAACCAAGACCCTTCACCAAGCTCACGTCTTTAACGCTAGTCTTTTCATTTAGCTTGACTTCATCTGTTCCCATGATTTCTCCTTGATTGTTGTTGCCAAAGGAATTGTTTCCTCCAGCATTGATCTGAAGTGAGGACAACATATTCTCATTTCCTGTCATGTGACATGAACACCCACTGTCAAGGATGCATCGGATGCTCCCCCTCACTTAGACCTGCAAGAAAGAAATCACGTTTTACCGACCAAGGCTTGCTTAGCCTTCCCGGGTCGGTTAGTAGAGCTCACAGAACGATAAATTTGAGATTGAACTAAAGTAGCTTTCTGTGGACTCTTGGAACTAGAAACAATATTTGAGGGATCAACATGGTTTTTCCCTTTGTCAGTTTTAGAATCTTGCTTCTTTTGTGGTTGGTGAGCAGATTTCTTCTTGTTCTGATGAAATTTGTCATACCCTTGATTTTTCTTACCAGACCATTGTTTCTTGTTGTTCCCTGTCTTCTGATTTTGAACCCTTTCGTTAGACACTTCTAATCCAACCTTACAGTCCTTTTGGACATGACCTCCCTTACCACAGTGATAGCACACCTTATAATATTCGCCAAGATAGCACTTAGGATGTGGTTTCTGGAGGGTTCGTTCCTTCGAACGTTCCTTGGAAGGAACTCTGTGCTGGTTCGCTTGAGATTGTTTCAGATATACCTTATGAGCCGTTTTACCAGAATACCACTCTGAGTTTTCATTTAATCCACTCTCAAGAATCTTAACCCTACCCTCTAGATAAGTGACTTTATCTCTAGCAGATTGAAGTTCCCTAGCTTTCGTTTCCATCTTTTCTTCAAAGCTAAGGTCATCTGGAGGATATTCAGATTTATCTTTACCATAACCAATACCAAACTTAGCTGGATTAAACACAACACGAGTTCTTTTGTCTTGTTCATTTTCCAATTCTTCCTTTTTGAGTTTAAAAACAAGCAAATCGGTTCTAAGTTCATTATTGGTTTCCATGAGAGTCTTAACATCTTCTTTCAACTCTTTACACTCAGAACAAGGAACAACATTAGTTACAGTTGACTCTGATAATTTTTCTTCAAGATCAAGACATTTCTCATCAGCCGATTCTATTTCATCTTGCATTTTTAAGTTATCTTCAAAAAGCTTTTTAACAAGAATGACAAGATCAGATTGTTTAGCATTTCCTAAACCAACAAGGAATTGTTCAGGAGTTACCTCTTGGTCGACATCTTCAGTCTTCAGAGTCATGGCACAGATTTTTCATTCATATTCATCATCTGAGTCAAAATCCCATGCAGCGATGTAGGCCTTTTTCTTCTCGTTCCCAGCCTCGTTACCTTTGGGACAACTTTTAGCATAATGACCCTTTTCTTGACAGTTGAAACAGGTAACATCCATGATCTCCTTCTTCTGGGAGTTGACCTTTTCTTTTTGCTTCAAGGCCCCTTGCTTCTTGCCTCTCTTGTAGAATGCCCTCATTGTCTTGGTTATGAGAGCAACATCAGAGTCCTCCTCTAACGAATAAACTCCCCTTCTAGCAGTGATGTTTTCAATAGCCTTCTCCACCTTGATAGAAATACCCTTGTTAGAGCTTGAGGTATCACTCTTGTTGTTCTCGTAGCGCTCGTAGTATGTCAGCTTTCCAAAAATCTCATGAAGTTTGCAAGTCTTTGTGATCGGATTTTCTCTGAGCAAACCTCTGGTAACAACATACTTGGGATCAAGACCATCAACGATCGTAGAGACTTTCTCCGCATGAGTGATGTCCTTTTCTATACCAAGATGATTGATGTGATTCACCAAAGCCTCAAACCGAGATTGGTAAGTGGCAATGGTTTCACCATCTTTCATCTTAAATTTATAGAATTCCTTCTTGGCCTCCTTTTGGTGGATTTCCTTTAGATCTGTACTACCAATATGCATTTGTTCAATTGCTTCCCATGCATCCTTGGCAGTTTTACAATTCACCACCCTCAGTAGATCTTCAGCACCCAAGGCATTGTTTAGCAACATCTATGCCTTGTAGTTCTTCTCCATTTCTGTCCATTCAGTTGGACCCCACTCAGACTCTTTGTTCTTTTTTTCCGCGGGAATGACATAGTCTCCATCCTCAATGACTGACCAAGCTTGGTAGTCATTGCTCTTGAGCCAAGTAGCGCTGAGGATCTTCTAGTGGTCATACTCTCCAACAACAAGTAGTGGAGGCTTATTGTTTCCAATCCCGACGTTGTGAGTGTTGTTGGTACTCATTCTGTATTCCTGCACTAACACACAGTCTAGAGAAAACCTACTCTGATACCAATTCTTGGATCGTGAAGCGTTAGTAACAAGTCAAGGCACTAGCAATGTTTCCTGGGCAGCATAAATAAATAATAAGAACACAGAATTTATAGAGGAAAACTTTCTTTTCGACTAACAAGTCGTAGAAAGAAAAAACCTCTACTCCTGAGACTCCTTCTCAGAGAATTTTCAATAGAATACTTTTATTAAGTTTCAACGGTTACAAGGCAAGTCAAGTTCCTTGGTAACTAAGGCACCAACCAAAGTTTAACAAACTATACTTCTACAACCCTAAACGTAAATCTAAATGGAAGTAAACTACTGACCTGAGTACTCACTTACTCGTGGATTCTTCACCAGAAAAAGCCACATAATCATACACTTGAAAAGCTCTCTCTCCAAGTTCACCGTAAACAACCACACTTCAACCTTAGCTATAATCTAGCTATTTATAAGAAATGTCAAGTTTGATCTCATACGTAACACAAATTTTCCACTTAACAAATCCAACACTAATAGGAGAAAGTATTGTTTGTGATTTGGATCCTGAACCATGTCGATTCTTTCCAAAACCGAATGATCTCAGATTTCCTAGATAAGATCGTGTGAGCTTTGATCTTATACTCCCTTTGATCTTCTCAATCAACCTCCTACAATTGTCGTATCTTCGCAGAAGATCTGGTAACTTGCCATTAATAGAAAGTCGCGTTCCTTTCGAGACGCGCTTCCTAAATTTGTCACTCGTTCCCTCCAATGTTCCTCACAATGTTCCGTCACTCGTGACTATGTACCTGTTTTTCTGAAACACTTACAAGAAGAAGCAAGTTATACCAACTAAGTTTGTTATCATAAAAACTAAGAGAAACCAGGGAACAACGATTGTTCCGACACTACCTTTTATTTATTGCTTAGTTCCCTTCAGGTTACAAGGCAGAGTACAAAATTCTCTGTTCCTACTAGGACTCTCTCGCTAGGAAACCTTAATGCACTTTCTCGACCCTAACCCGGTGAACACTCACAATCAAAGACAAAGCTAAACTCAAACCTCTCTCTCTTCTTCTGTCTCTTCTCCTGAGTTCCCCTAGACCTAGGAACTCGCTCTTTCTCCTACACCGTTGTCGAGATTAGCTCGTCGTCGGGGACTTTTCACCAGCTTGATGACTCTTACTCAAGCAGCTCTTTGGCTCTTCTTTCTCCGAGTTTGGAGTTTATGATTTGGGAAAAGTGAGCAGCAAGGTGATTGTTGAAGGGTTTAAATCGGCGTGATGAGGAACCCTTATCCACTTGAGGTATTTATCCTAAATACCCTTTTTGCCTTGCTCTCCAAGTATGATTCCTTAAGGTTGACATGTGACTTTGATTTGAATTTGAATTATCTACTCTTGAATCAATCCGGACCGTTGGATGGTCGTCGTCTCTATGCTGAGGCTTTGATGGTCTGAGATGTCTCTATGTCCGAAACAAACAAAATCCCTGAAAATGCGCTGAGATGTCGCTTTCTCGCATGCGCCAATTTCCATCCAAATGGAACTTTCGTCTTCTCGGTTCCCTTCTCATGGGAACTCTTCTTGACTTCTGTGGGATTCTTGTTCCTCATGTTCAGTTCCCATCGTATGGGAACTCTATTCCCTTCTAAGGTTGGTCGCTTTCTTTTTCGTCGTTGCATTAGTTCCCATGGTGCGGGAACTTGTTACTCTATGCTTAAATTTGTGACATGCAACCTGTTAAGCTGGAATACTTGGCAATTGGCGTTAGTTGCCATGGTGTTTGTGATGACCGGGATCGTTGAAGATGATGATGGTGCAAAGAGATCGCCAAGAGAACTCGAAAACTCTTCACTTTGGAACGTGGATCTATGGAAGGAGATGATCGATATGGATGCTCAAATCTTGGATATGACTTACCAAGAGACGAGCAAACTAGATTGCAAGGATTGTTGCATAGAGAGCAACATGGCTTCCACCGAGTTAGCGGACGTCTCTTCAACCTGTTGCTTGTCCTTTTCGTCACCAACACTTGTCATCTTAACAACCACGTGAAATCAAAGGTATAGAGTGCACTTGAAATAACCACCAAGACTTGCCCGAGATGAGAATCCGACAAGTTGCAAGTATGAAAGGACAACAAAGGACAAACAAAAGAAAGACTCACCACACACTTGTCTAAGAGAACAATGCTAGGAAGCTACTAAACACCAAGAACAACAAGCATCAAGTATAGAAAATTGTTTAGGCCTTTGCTAGGATCCACGACTTGACTACTCTTTCCGTGCCCGACCCCTTATTAGCTTTACGCCGCCAGGCAAGGTTTTTCTAGTCTTGTTTTTCTTTTTCTGTGCTTGGCCCTTATTAGCTTAACGCCGTCGGCAAGGTTTTTCTGATTTCTTTTCTGTTTTTGATTTAGTAAAAGATTCCAAAGACAACTTAAACCACAACGTAAGATGTTCCGTCTTGGCGTCATTCCCGTATCCTAGCACCGAACCATTCAACAAGCATGCAATGACAAGAGGATCGGTTTAGGGCTGGTTAAGACACACAAAACCCATGTTTTTTCAGCTCAAAAATCAGTAATGATTCATCCAATTCATGCTCCTTAATGAAGGCATTAAACAAGAAAGAAAAACAACCCTTCAACTACTAATACCAACGACACCCTTTGGTGTTCTTCCCCTTGATTATTTTCGATCAGAATTCAGCCATGGATTCACACAAAGTCAACCTTAGTACATCACAATTCAAGAACAAACAAAACTCACACAACTCAAGGCAACAACAACGAGTCACTTGCACACAAACAAAGAGGAATTCGGCCATAAGGCTACTTGCAACGAGCGAACTTTCATGGTCGAAACAAGATTTAAATGGCGATACCTTGGTGTGGCTCTGATACCACTTGATGACCGGGATCGTTGAAGATGATGATGGTGCAAAGAGATCGCCAAGACAACTCGAAAACTCTTCACTTTGGAACATGGATCTATGGAAGGAGACGATGGATATGGATGCTCAAATCCTGGATATGACTCACCAAGAGACGAGCAAACTAGATTGCAAGAACATCAGATATGACTCACCAACGCTCTAACAAGAGATTGAACGAAAAATTCAAGCAAAAACTAGATTGAAAACAAGCAAGAAAGCAAACAAGTTTCTGTCGTTCAAGTCTAGCTAGAGGGAGAGCTTTGGCCGGCCATATAACCTAGGAAACTCCTCTCACAAAACCAGCCCCCTCACTTAAAGAAAATTACAAAAACAACCCATAAAAGCCGAGAACACACTAATTGTCCTTATCCGTCAAATAGTCACTTCAAGAACCGTGATATAAAATGAGACTCCACCCTTCTTCCTTATATCCCTTTGGAAAAGTACCATCCATGAGCTCCTCTTGAACTTGACAAAGAATTGCTTTAGCTCGGGATCGCGTGATACGCCCAAGATAGGGCACAGCTTCTTGACTGGGCTTCCTAGCGCCTCAGACTCTGGCGTTAGTTGCTTGTCCAAATGTAGACTTCCCTTGCTCATGCACCACGGGCTTGTCTTTATAGCTATAATCCTCACTTGAGTCATAGGACAAGGCACCATCAAAAGTGCCCGAAGATTTGGCAACATCAAAGTCGGGATCCTGGGTAGCGCAAGGCGCGCCAGCCCCTTGCAAGGGTGCACCTCCAGCCGCATGCAAGGGCGCACCAGCCCCTTGCAAGGACGCGCCAAGGGCAGGCCGTGGCTTCGGTTGCGCCGCATGCAAAGGCGCGTCCGAGTGTGCCGGTGCGTGCTCGGGCTCGAATGTTGGTTCGGTTGTCGATGAACTCACATCAGTTTGTCATTGTCAAAACTAAGGATGTTGTTCCAGTGTTAATGAATTTGAGTTCATAACACCGACTTAACAATTTCCCCCTTTTTGATGATGACAAACGCACAATAAAATGATAAGTACTTCATTCAATTTTATGCTCATGTTATGCTCATGAAAGTTCCCCCTTAGTGTGACAACATATCGCAAGGAGTTTCACTATAAGGTTATGTAGTTCCTACTTAGCAGATTTTGTGCAAATATTCCCCCTTACCAATGGCCATATTGTGACAACTTGAAACAACGCATCTCACAAATTTTATCCTTCCCCCTTTTGGCATCATCGAAAAGAGTAAGCATGAATATCGGAACAATAAAGTAAAGAACACACATTCAAACTAAAGATCCATTTTATTACTTAGGCAAACAAGTTTTACAGAAGGGAACTCCTGAGTGAAATACAAGGAGGAAGAACAAGGAGAAGAGGGAGAAGCGTGAAGCATATGAGAAGGAAGAGAAGAAGAAAAGAAGGAACTGAGATTCACTGACACCATCTCTGTAGATGATGTCATGAGTAGACCTTCTTCTTCACGTGAACCGAGCAAATGAATCTGCTCGATCTCCATCTTCATCTTAAGGTGGCCACGAGAGTCTTCTCACAGGCTAACGGTGTTGATGAGCTGATGCACCTCCTGTTCTTCGAGTGGATGGTTTTGGTTTTGAGCGTCTCTTAGGAAGGATGAATTGTGTCGATGGCTTCACCATCTTTGGGCTGTAGAGGAGGCACCGTACTTTTCTTAAAGTGTTTCATGAAAGGGGGTTTTGAAAAACTAGGGTTGAAGATGAGTTATGCTTTGAGAGAGGAGGTCGGTATTTAAAGACTTTTGAGCAGAGGGAACTGTCTTTTTCATCTTGCCCTTGAAAATTGAACTCGAACGATGTTGTTTAATCTTCAATGTCTTTACAAAGCTTTGCAACGTGGCAATTCCCCCCTTGGTGTAATTCAAAAACGTGGTTTACAATAGGTCCTCCCCAAATTAATAACCTGACACACCTTTTTGTCTTCCCAAGACGAAGCTGTTTACTAGATGAGACGTTTCGTCTAACTCATTGGGGACAAAATAAATAGGGACTTGTTTAATTTAAACTTATCATCCCTAAGAGCATACGAAGGTGCTCAAAGGGACGCCTATCCAATGCCTTGGTGAGAATATCTACTCTATGCTCTTCAGTTCGACAGTGTTCGATAATAATGTTCCCTTGCTCAACATTGTCACGTAAGAAGTGATGAAGAATGTCAATATGCTTAGTACGTGAGTGATGAACGGGATTTTTGGAAATGTTTATGGCACTAGTATCGTCACATCTAATAGGAACACGGCCATAAGACATACCGTACTCATTGAGTTGGTACATAAGCCATAAGACTTGGGAACAACATGATGCAACAGCCACATATTCTGCTTCGTCCGTCGAAAGTGCCACTGAGTTTTGTTTCTTTAATCCCCATGACACTAGGCACTCTCCTAGGAACTGAGTCATACATGATGTGCTCTTCCTATCTACCAAATGATCCGCAAAGTCCGCGTATGAGAACGCAACAATCTCAAGGGAACTTCTGCGTGGATACCACAAGCACAAGTTGCCGTTCCCTTTAAGATACCTAAAAATTCTCTTCGCCTCTTTCAAGTGTGATTCTTTGGGGTTAGCTTCAAAGCATGCGCATAAACACACGACGAACATGATATCAGGCCTACTAGCTGTAAGGTATAGAAGGGAACCAATCATACCTCGATAGTTTATTTGGTCCGCATCTATACCTTTTTCAATTGTGTTTAACTTGGAGTTGGTGGAACTGGAGTGTTGATAGGCCTTGAATTCTCCATTCCATATTTGATTAGCATTTCTTTGATGTACTTTTGTTGATGAATTTTTGTTGCCTCCTTGGTCAGGCTCATGGGGCTTGTTTTAGTCCGTATAGGGCACGTTGAAGAAACTAGACGTGGTCTAGAAAGTTCCCATCTTCAAATCCTGGTGGTTGAGCCACATACACTTCCTTATTTAAGTGTTCATTCAGGAACGTTGTTTTCACATCCATCTGATAAAGCTTGAATCCCTTGTGGGCAACAAAGGCGATTAGGAGTGTGATTGCCTCAATTCTAGCAATAGGGGCGAAGGTCTCATCATAGTCGATGCCTTCCTCTTGGTTGTACCCTTGAGCTACGAACCTTCCCTTATTCCTTGATACAACTCCTATGTCATCCATCTTGTTACGGAACACCCATCTTGTTCCTATAAAATTCTTCCCTTTTGGACGAGGAACAAGCTTCCATACTTGGTTCCTTTCAAATATATTTAGATCTTCTTGGATTGCCACAATCCAGTCTGGATCTTTGAGGGCTTCTTTGATATTCTTAGGTTCCACCATTGACATGAAGGCATTGAATGCACCTAAATTTTGAAGTAATGATCGTGTCTTTATGCCTTGGTGAAGAGGAGATATGATGTTTCTAGGATTGATATTGGAGAGATCTGGATCTTCCTCTTCGTTCCTATCTCCACTGTCATTGCATTCTTCTTGCAGATCCTCATCCTCTGGATGTTCTTCATCTTCTGGATCCTCCACTTGTTCGGTGGTTTCTAGTTCTTCATTTTCAGCATTGGGTGTGTTCCCTCTATGTTCCCATTGGGTGCTTGATTCAAGGATATCTTCTGTTGGAGGAACTAGGGAACCAGCTTGAGAGGTGTCCAGTGATTCGTCAAGTGATGGAATTTCAGCCGACACATGGATATCTCGGTTTTGAGAGTCATTGTTCCCTTGTGGATAATGACGAGTTCCCTTCCTGGGCTCATCGTCGTCATCATCATCTTCTTCATTCCAGGGAAGCTGGAAATGAGTTTCCACCTTTTGCACTTCGGTTTCTACCTTGACAGACTCTTCTTTGAATATCACATGAATGCTCTCCTCTATCTTCTTGGTCCTTTTGTTGTACACTCTGTAAGCTTTGCTGTGAGGAGAGTATCCCAGGAAGATTCCCTCATCACTTCTTGCGTCAAACTTCCCAAGGTTGTCTTTCCCATTGTTGTGCACAAAACATTTGCACCCAAAGACTCGTAAGTGGGAGATGTTGGGCTTTCTTCCTCTGATAAGCTCATAAGCTGTTTTCTTAATCATTGGGCGCACCATGGCTCTATTTGAGGATGTATGTTGCTGTGGAGATTGCCTCTGCCCAAATGTGTTGAGGAACTCCACTCTCGATCATCATTTTTCTAACCATCGCTTCCAGGGTTCGATTTTTCCTCTCCACAACTCCATTTTGTTGTGGAGTATGAGGGGTTGAGAAGTTATGTGATACCCCATTCCTTTCGCTGTACTGTATGAACTCTGAGTTTTTGAATTCATTTCCATGGTCTGATCTCAGAGCAATGAGCTTCAGTCCCAAGCTCACTTCCACTCTTTTCATGAATGGCTCAAATTCCCTAAAGGTATCTGCTTTGGACACAAGGAAAATAACCCATGTAAATCTGGAAAAATCATCGATGAGAACGAACATGTACCTTTTTTCTCCATAGCTAGCTGTCTGCACGAGACCACAGAGATCCATGTGGATCAGTTCCAAGGGACGAGTAGTACTCACGACTTGTTTCAGTTTGAAGGAGCTTCTTGTTTGTTTCCCTTTGACACATGCCTCGCATATCTTCATGCCTTCTAGATTGATCTTGGGTAGGCCGATTACAAGGTCTTGAAGATATAGCTTCTGAATTTGGTTTACTCTTGCATGTCCCAATCTTCTGTGCCATAGTTCCGATTCATCAATGGAACTTGCAAGACACAGTTTCCTTGGAGGCTCGTATGATGTGTACACGAAATAGACGTTGTTGGACCTAGTTCCCTTGAGTATGATCTTGTTCGTCTTCTTGTTGATCACAAGACATTCCTTGGAATCCAATGTGACCACATTGTTTCCTTGGTCACATAGTTGTGAAACACTCAACAAGTTGTACCCAAGATCGTTTACCAGATTCATATTCTTGATCTTGATTCCTTTGTTGATGATTGCTTCGCCAATTCCAATGATTTCGCCCTTGTTTTTGTTGCCGAAGGAGACGTGGCCTCCATTGACCTTTGTAAGTAATGAGGTGAGATTGTCTTTCTTTCCAATCATGTGTTTGGAACATCCACTGTCGATGACCCATGTGTTGTTCCCCCTCACTACAGCCTCTAAGATTAATTAGATTTGGCGACCCATGCAAGATGTCTCTTGCCTGGTTCCATGCAAGGAAACGGAGTTCTTTCGACCAAGTAATCTGCAATATTGTGGACTAGTGTGGAGTTCCTAGGACTCAAGGATGACTTCCTAGGAGAGTTCCCGTTCTTGGGGATTTTCCACTGTTTTGGTCGGTTAGTATTTTTTCTTTGAAATTTTTTGTTTTCGTAACTCTTATTCCCAACAGTGTGAGACCTATACGCCTGCCTTTTTGGGCAGCTCTCAATGTAATGCCCATGACCTCCACACTCCCAACAGGTTTTATAGTACTCTCCAAGATAGTATTTTGGGTGAGGTCTCTGGATCCTATTTCTATCCACGGTTTCCTAATTGTAAACTCTAGACTCGTTTCCCTTGGCTATCTTGAGGTACATTTTGTGGCTAGTGTTCCCAGTGTAGTACTCAGTGTTCCCATCTTCCCCGCTTTCGAGGACACGAATTCTCTCTTCGAATTGAGCATTCTTTAGCTTTTGAGTTTGAAGTTCAAGATCCCTACACTCATTTCTTTCCCTTTCCTAGAGAAAACAAGATTCGTGTTTTGATGTTCTCTCTCCATACCCTATTCCATGTCGGGCTTGGACAAACTTAATTGGGGGAATGGTCTCTTTGGTAGTCTGTGGAAGAGGACTTTCTAGACACTTTTGACTTTCACTCTGTTTCTTAAGAATCTCATCTTTTTCACTCTCAGTACTATTGAGCTCATCTCTTAAGGTGATGATCTCGTCGACTGAGCACTGCGATTTGTCTACAAGCTTCACACATTGGGAACAAGGTTCCATTCCTAGGTTTTCTGCTAAGACATGTTCAGTTTTATCTAACTTCCTTTGAATCTTTATATTGTCTTTTAGCAGTTTGGTCAATAATTTAAGCAACTCGGGTTTTTCATATTGAGAAAGAGAGCTAAGTAGGGTTTCAGGATTTACCTCACCGGGTTGTTCCCAAGTGGTCTCCCATATGGCCATAACGCAAGTTTCTAGGGTTGACCAAGCTTCAGGTTCCTCCTCATCGGAGCCACTCCAGGTTGCTACGTATGCCTTCCTTTTCCCTTTTTCAAGTCTTCGCTCTTCATTTCCCTGAGGGCAGTTTATGGCGAAGTGTTCCTTCTTGTAGCATTTGTAGCATGTAGCATCAGCAAGGTCTTTGTCTCTGTCCTGATATTTTTTGCTGACCTCGTAGTTCCTTCTTTCCTTACTGGAGTTCCTTTTGAACTTCCCTCTCTTGTAGAAGTTCCTGAGTGCCTTTCTCATGAGTACCAGTTCCTCTTCCTCATCTTCCTCAGATTCTTCACACTGTTCCTGAACAGATTTGAGGACCTTCTCCAGCTTGAGAGCTATCCCTCTCGTTTCCATCTCTTGTTGCTTATCTTCTTGTTTTCTTTACTCATGACCAATGAGCTTACCAAACACTTGGTGAAGCATCAAGTTCCTATTTTCAGGATTCCCCTTGAACATGGTTCGTTCATTTGCACATTTTGTTGTTAGCCCATTAAACGGTTGTTGCACCTTCATTTTGTCGGAGATTTCTTGCTTGGTGATACCCAAGGCTGCCAGCTTTTACCAGAGGGACTCGAAACGTGATTGATAGCTATCAATCGACTCACCCATCGTCATTTTGAAGTTGAAGAACTCCCTTCTGGCGTTCATATGATGATCTTCCCTCATATCAGAACTTACGACGTGCATTTGTTGAATGGCTTCCCATATTTCCTTGCCTGTTTCCAAGTTGGCCACTCTATCACTATCTTGCTCGCACATCGCGTTGTTGAGGTGCATCTTGGCCTTGTAGTTGGACTCCATGCATTGCCATTAGGTTGGACCCCATTTAGACAGGTCGTTCTGAATATTTTCGATGACCTTGAAGTTTCCATGCTCTATGACACACCACGCTTGGTAGTCATGACTCCTCATCCAGTCTCTCATCTTGATCTGCCGATTTTCAAAGCGTCCGACGATGAGTCTGGGAGGTTTGTTCTTCCCATGTCCGATCAATCTTTGTGAGTTCTTGAGCCATTTTTTACGTGCCTGCAAAGACTAAACAAGATCTAGAGCGCCTGCTCTGATACCAATTGTTGGAACGTAGGTTATTTGAAATCAGTTATGGGAACTGTATGGAACAGTTCCCACACGCAGCGGAATAAACAAGTATGCAGGTAAATAAAGACAATAGGGACAGTTCCCATATAGAGGAACCCCACAACGATCAACCAACCGCGTGAGTAAACCTCTACCTATCTCTCGGAGGATTTTCGAATGAGTTACCTTTTCTTTATTGCTTAGTTTCCTTCAGGTTACAAGGCAGAGTACAAACTTCTCTGTTCCTACTAGGACGCTCTCCCTAGGCAACACTAATGCACTCTCTCGACCCTAAACCGGTGAACGCTCACAATCAAAGACAAAGCGAAATGCAAACCTCTCTCTCTCTCCTTCTGTCTCTTCTCCTGAGTTCCCCTAGACCTAGGAACTCGCTCTTTCTCCCACACCGTCGTCGAGATTAACTCGCCGTCGGGGACTTTCCACCAGCTTGATGACTCTCACTCAAGCAGCTCTTTGGCTCTTCTTTCTCTGAGTTTGGAGTTTATGATTTGGGAAAATTAAGCAGCAAGGTGACTGTTGAAGGGTTTAAATAGGCGTGATGAGAAACCCTTATCCATTTGAGGTATTTGTCCTAAATACCCTTTTTGCCTTGCTATCCAAGTATGATTCCTTAAGGTTGACATGTGACTTTGATTTGAATTTGAATTGTCAACTCTTGAATCAATATGGACCGTTGGATGGTCATCGTCTCTGTGATGAGGCTCTGATGGTCTGAGACGCTTCTGTGTCCGCAACAAACAGGATCCCTGAAATTACGCTGAGATGTCGCTTTCATGCATGCGCCAGTTTCCATCCAAAGGGAACTTTCGTTCTCGGTTCCCTTCTCCTGGAAACTCTTCTTGACTTCTGTGGGATTAATGTTCCTCATGTTCAGTTCCCATCGTGTGGGAATTCTATTTTCTTCTATGGTTGATCGCTTTCTTTTTCGTCGTTGCATTAGTTTCATGGTGTGGGAACTTGTTACTCTGTGCTTTACTTTGCGACATGCAACCTGTTAAGCTGGAATACTTGGCAATTGGAGTTAGTTCCCATGGTGTTTGTCATTGTCAAAACTGAGGATGTTGTTCTAGTGTTAATGAACGTGAGTTGCTAACACCAACTCAACAATAAGAGTTGTTGTGGAGAGAGAATCTCTTAATAAGCTCTCCTAAATTCTCTCAACAACTTCCCTATTTTCTCTCAACGTCCTCCAACTCCTCTAACCTCTCATAACCACCTCTAACCACCTTTTGGACAGCCAACTACATGACTATTTAATGGACATGTTGGGCGTCATTTTGGCATAGATTTGAAAGCTGAAAAATCGATGGGAATTGGTAGTGGTTGGGAGAAAGTGTCACAAAAAATTAAACACAATTGTGGCTGATTTCATGGAGCGTTTTTCTCAAGTGAAGATCAAGCAAGAGGCACAAGAGTCAAACAAGGTATATGTGTATTTGATGGAATTAGACTTGCCATCTTTTTCCATTGTTTTGTTGTTGGAACGTTTTATCCCACAACGATATTGTGTATAACCCTTGGCATGGAATAGCAGCAATATTCTTTAAGGAAAACTCGATTTATTTAAGTGACTCATTTGCTATTATCCAAGACAACTTTATAACGTTTTAAATAGTCAGTGGTGATTACCCTAGTGGTTTACACCCACGAGATTACCCTTCGGGGTCTACTCACGAGACTACCCTTTGGGGTCTACTCAATTGCCTTGACTATCCTTTGGATCTACAAAGGCCAACTTTTCTTCAACTTTAACTTTGAAATATGTTATTTATCTTATCCTTAAACTCAACAAGACAACAACCCATGTGTAGTTCACCCTCACTATCGCCTGCAAAGAAAATTAGTTTTTGGCAACCTAAGCAAGATGACTGATGAAAAAAAATCGATGGTGTAGATGATGCAAACGGATCGCCTTCAAAGAATCCAAGGAATTCCGACAACAAACACCAAGGAATCTGATCCATCTTCAACTGGATGGATCTTCCTTGTCCGAACTCGGAATTGGGTGATTCCAAAGCCCAAAGTTAGATCCTCGAGTCTAGTTTAACCCCTCAAATTTTCAGATCTATATGAGTTGTAATTTAGAAGTTATGGCGATCAACCCAAGGCAAGTGGTTTTCTTCTTCACATCAATCTAGTTTAACCCCTCAAATTTTCAGATCTATATGAGTTGTAATTTAGAAGTTATGGCGATCAACCCAAGGCAAGTGGTTTGTTCCCAACTATATTGATTTTTTTCTTTTTCACTTCACATTGTTGGGATCAACCCAACCCTAAACCTAGAGGAATTAGCTTGACATGATGAAATTCATAATCAAAACAATAAATTTAAACATATAAGAAGAAGCAAAAGCAATATTGAAAGAGAAACTTACTAAGAATCTTACTAACCAATTAAAGCACTAAGGCTTGAAGCCTTCTTCTTCCGCCACGTGTCATTTTTAAAGTCATTTTAAGCCTTTAAAGTCATTTTAACCCAAAACCCACGATCATTTTTTAGTTACCTCCTCCTCTTTTCAGTTTTAATTTTCCCCTGATGTTTACTGTTTCTCTCCTCTTCTATTCAATCTCAATTGCTATTTCTCTCGCTCTTCTATTCAATTTGAATTCCTCAATTTCTTTACCATCTTTAATTAAAGATATTGTAGGATTTTTGTAGTGACATACGAGGTTCCTTTGCTCTATCTACCGCTTGTAGAGATTTTCGCTTCTAGAATAGGAGTTCTGACGCTTTTGGAGGTGGGTTCGAACAAGACTTGACAAGGTGCTTATTAGCATCAGTTGATGAGTGACGATTGCCAGGTGAGCACACTTTGATGAGGCCGACATGCAATGATGGCCAGAGTTGGACTAGAGAATGGAGAGAAGCAATGGATTGAAAGTTACTAGTCCAAACGGCCTCGGATCCAAAATCCAGCATCAGAAGCACTTTTTAGTTGTTGGTAAGTGAAAGGGGATTGAGATTGGAGTTTTTTTGTCTTTGAAGTATCTAATTTGATTTTTTTTCATGCTTTGATTAATTTTTCACCCCTTCTCTCCCAAACCCTTTGTTTCTTCTCACCTAGGGTTTCCCATTTTCTTCTTATATGTTTAAATGGAGATGGAGGTGATTGTTGCACCAATGGTGATGGACACGATGCTAACAAAGAAGAGGAAGTCGGTGTTCATGAAGTGATTGAAACCGTTGTGTTAAAGATTTATGCCACCACTAGCAACAAATTAAGGATTTATTCAAAGGTTTGAAATTATTGTGTTATCTAACCGCAGTTGCATATATTCAAGTTTCTTCTTCTCTAGATTTGTTTTTGTTTTTTTTACATTTAAGAATTTCTAGGTGTTGGATGGTGACGCGGTAGTAACAAGTTAGGGAATTAGTAATGTTCCCTGGGCAGCGGAAATAAACAGTAAGAACACAAAATTTAGAGAGTAAAACTTTCTGTCCGACCACCAAGTCGTAGAAAGAAAAACCTCTACCTCTGAGACTCCTTCTTAGAGGATTTTCAATAGAATACTTTTATTATGTTTCAACGATTACAAGGCAAGTCAAGTTCTCTCTGGTAACTAAGGCACCAACCAAAGTTCCGTGGTAACAACGGCACCAACCGAAGTTCAACCAACTAGACTTCTACAACCTTAAACGTAAACCTAAATGGAAGTAATCTACTGACTTACTTGTGGATTCTTCACCGGAAAAAGCCACACACTCGTACACTTGAAAAGCTCTCTCTCCAAGTTCGTCTTCTTCAACCACTCGAAAACCACACTTTTAACCTAAAAGTGACATCCTTATTTATAGAGCCTCGTTTGCTCAAGATATGGAAACTTGCCAAATATAGAAAGTCGTGTAGCTTCCCGTAGATGCTGTCTAGATCGTCAGTCATTCCCTCCTTCCTTCCCTCGCGACGTTGTTCTCTCATGAAGTTCCTTCACTCTGATGATATGTTCTTTTCTTTCCTGACATACTAGTGAAACAACACACTAATCATTCAAAGTTTGTCATCATCAAAACTAAGAGAAAACATGGAACAACGAATGTTCCAACAATTTCCCCCTTTTTGATGATGACAAACCTATACAAAAATGCATGTCTAGAAACCAATTAGAAATATAGAATATAGATCAGAAAAAAAATTCCTGTATGGTTCCCCCTTAACAGATGCACTGTTGTTCCTACTCATCAGAGTTAACAACATATTCCCCCTTAGCCAAAGTTCCCTCTGTATTTCCTGGATAGAACGCATCTCTGCATTTTTCCTAACTTCCCCCTTTTGACATCATCAAAAGATCAACAATCATCAAAAAAAAAACATAGAGCAAATGAACAAATTCAATTGAAACTTAAACCATTCATAAGCAAAAGATAGTTATTATTATAGATAATTGTCATAGGGGTCACAGCCTAAGAAAACAGAGAAACATAAAAGTCTTAACATCCAAGAAACAAAAGAAACTTTAAACTGGAGATAGATAGGATAGGGAACTAGAGAGGGTCCACATCATGGTTCGGAGGAAGTGGAATCAGCAACAGCAGTGTCAGCGTCTCTCTTAGCCAGGTAACCAATAATGGTACTCAGCTGAGAGAAAATCTTTTGAAGCTCAGACAACATCTTGGTATTAACACTTCCACCAACCTTCTTAACAATTTTCTTCGCCATAGACCATTTTGACTTGCCTTGGAACTTCATCCTCGAGAAATTTCTCATAACCAAGTTAAACTTCTCTTCAGTAACACATAGATTTTTCGGGACTGCAGAAGTAACTTGATAAGTTCCCTTTTTTTCTTTTTCCTCAACACCCCCCCCCCATTTTTTTAACCTCTAGAACACCTTTTATGTTGGAGCTTTTGCTTCTTCACCCACTGCTTTTGGATTCACATTCTCTTTGAGCATTTTTCCCCTCCTCGTTACCAAGAGTGGATAAAAAGGCTTGTTTGAACAGACAAGGGACAAGAGATGTTCCATTCAAACTTTTTGTGGGCTTGGGATATTTTTGACATCCAAACAATTATTCCCCGTTTAAAGGTAAGCAAGGGGGTTCATAGGGAACGTTTGCTTGGACCAGGCTAGGGGACAGCTTATAACCAACTATCATTTCGGCTTGAAGTGAGGGATAGAATAGATCAAGTTGGTTATTTTGAGCTTAAAAGAAAATCTTGGATGTAAGCAATTCAGTCTTAGTTCCTTTTAGCATGCAACACTTAACAATTTCTAATATTTACACCATCTATGCATAGAGGAAGGATATAAGCCATTAGAGAACTTGTCAAATGATACGTAGTTACCTGAGAAGTTACCTCTTTATTCAGGCACTGAGGGAATAGAGGACCGGGACTTGTTTACTCCAAGGAAATCATTCTTAGCAACATCCTCAGATGCTCATAGGGTTTTCTGTCCAAAGCCTTGGTAAAAATATCTGCCACTTGATTTTCAGTCCTACAATGATCCATCTTGATGAAACCTTTTTCAACATTATCTCTTAAGAAATGATGTTGAATATCTATATGTTTGGTTCTAGAATGATGCACAGGATTTTTGGAGATATTGATTGCACTTGTATTATCACATAAGATAGGAATAGTTCCAAGAGACATACCAAAATCCACCAGTTGTTGTTTTAACCACAATACCTGGGAACAACAGGCGGCTGCTGCGACATACTCCGCTTCAGCCGTTGAAAGAGAAACCGAATTTTGCTTCTTCGATCCCCAAGACACCAAGCAAGGCCCAAGAAATTGAGCCATTCCTGATGTGCTCTTCCTATCTACCAAGTGACCTGCAAAATCTGCATCCGAGAATCCGACAAGTTAGAATGAGTTGTGTCTTGGATACCATAGACATAACCCATCATTCCCTTTCAAGTAGCACAGAATTCTCTTCACTTCTTTCAGATGTGTTTCTTTAGGATTAGCCTGGAATCTAGCACAAAGACACACACTGAACATAATATTTGGCCGACTGGCCGTTAGGTACAATAGGGAACCAATCATCCCACAGTACATTATTTGATCAACATCAACACCATTTAAGTCAGCATCAAGACGATTATTAGGAGAAATAGGAGTATCAAAAGCTTTCGTGGAATCCATACCATACTTCTTCAATAGCTCCTTGATATACTTTTGTTGATGTACCTTTGTTCCCTCATCACTTTGTACCACTTGTAGACCAAGAAAGAAAGTGAGTTCACCGATCATGCTCATCTCAAACTCACTGCTCATTAGATTCTAGAAGCTTTCTACAAGTTTGGGGTTAGTAGAACCAAATATAATATCATCAACATAAACTTGAACTACTAAAACCTCACCGTCTTGTTCCCTTAGGAACAATGTTTTGTCGATCACACCACGTCTATATCCATTGTCCAATAGAAATTGAGCGAATCTATCATACCAAGCACGAGGAGCTGTTTAAGACCATAGAGGGCCTTATCCAGTATGTAGACATGGTCAGGGTGATCAATATCTTCAAATCCTGGAGGTTGCAACACATAAACCTCCTCTTGTAGGTACCCATTCAGGAATGTTGTCTTCACGTCCATTTGATACAATTTGAATCCCTTGTGAGCAGCGTAGGCGATTAGAAGACGAATGGCTTCTATTCTTGCAACAGGAGCGTACGTTTCATCGTAGTCAATTCCTTCTTGTTGATTGTACCCTTTTGCTAAAAGTCTCGCCTTGTTCCTTGTGACAGCTCCGGTGTCATCAAGTTTATTCCTGAAAACCCACTTTGTTCCTATAGCCATTTTGTGCTTTGGCTTGGGAACTAATCTCCATACCTTGTTCCTCTCAAACTGGTGTAGTTCCTCTTGCATAGCAACTATCCAGTCAGGATCTTTTAATGCTTCCTTCACATTCTTGGGCTCTGCAAGAGAGATAAACGCATTGAAAGCACAAAAATTCTTAATTGAGGAACGAGTAAGCACACCTTTATCGTATGGAGTGATGATGTTATCAACAGGATGATCCCTCTTTTGATGATAGTTTCTGACTTCAATCTGGGTGGGATCTGTTCTTGACTCCTCTTGTTCCTGTTGGCTGGTCGTTCCATGAGATGTACCTTCCTCATGATCTTCCCAATTTCATTTTGTGAAGTATCATCTTCAGGAACCAGAGCACTTTCTATGTCATCCTCATCCAAGTCAGGAATTGGAGAAGTAACATCTTCATTTGGAGCTTGTGCTCTTGAATCTGGATCGACTTCATCATCTGAATCTGAATTTAGAACCTTCAGTACATCCTCGTTACTAGACAGGTTCCCTCTATTTTTGGACTCGTAAAAGATAACATGAATGCTTTCTTCAAACTTCTTAGTCCTTTTATTGAACACCTTGTAAGCCTTGCTGTTGGATGCATACCCTAAAAAGATGCCTTCGTCACTCCTTGGATCAAACTTGCCTAGCTCATCTTTTCCGTTGTTGTGAATAAAGCACCTGCATCCAAACACTTTCAAGTGGGAAATATTTGGCTTTCTTCCCTTGATTAGTTCATATGGAGTTTTAGAGAAATTGGAACATATGGTGACTCGGTTAATGATGTAGCAAGCGGTACCGACTGCCTCTGCCCAGAAGGACCGAGGCAAGTTACTTGCCAACATCATAGTACGAGCCATGTTCTGTAGTGTTCCATTCTTTCTCTCTGCTACGCCGTTTTGTTGAGGAGTCCTCGGTGCTGAGAAGTTCTGAGACACTCCATGTTCATCACAGTAACTATGGAACATGGAATTCTTGAACTCTGTTCCGTTGTCAAACCTGATAGACTTTAATTTCTGCCGTGTTGATGCTTCTACCTTCTTGATCCAGCTTTTGAATGCCGTGAACGTCTCATCTTTGGAACCTAGAAAGAGAGTCCAAGTGTATCTAGTAAAATCATCAACAATAACAAAAATGTACCTACTACCTCCATGACTTCTCTCCCACATGGGACCACACAAATCCATGTGTATCATCTCAAGAGGATGAGAGGTGCTAACTGACAACTTTGGCTGAAAAGATGATTTGCTCTCTTTTCCCTTCACACATTCTTCACACAAGCTTTCCTTTTCTGTAAGAACTTTGGGAAGTCCTATCACCAGATTTTGTGAGTAGAGTTTGTGAATTCCTCGATGATTTGCGTGACCCAATCTCCTATGCCAGAGATCAGTCTTGTCATCTACTGTAACAAAGCAAAGTTCTTTTTGTGGTTGAAAACTTGAGTCGACAAAATACACATTGTTGCGTCTCTTTCCCTTCAGGACCACACGATTTGATTTCATGTTCTTAATCGAACAACCATATGAGGTAAAGGATACCTCGTTGTTCCCTTGGTCACAAAGCTAAGCAATACTCAACAGGTTGTAACCAAGACCTTTCACCAAGCTTACGTCTTTCACGCTGGTTTTATCATTTAGCTTGACTTCACCTGTTCCAATGATTTCTCATTGATTGTTGTTGCCAAAGGAAATGTTTCCTCCAGCATTGATTTGATGTGAGGACAGAATACTCTCGTTCCTTGTCATGTGACATGAACACCCGCTGTCAAGGATCCAGCGGATGTTCCCCCTCACTTCAACCTGCAAGAAAGAAATCACATTTTAACGACCCAGGCCTGCTTAGCCTTCCCGGGTCGGTTAGCATAGCTCACAGAATGATAAATTTGAGATTGAACCAAAGTAGCTTTCTGTGGACTCTTGGAACTAGAAGCAATATTTGAGGGATCAACATGGTTTTTCCCTTTATCAGTTTTGAAATCTTGCTTCTTTTGTGGTTGTGGAGCCGGTTTCTTTTTGTTCTGATGAGATTTATCATACCCTTGATTTTTCTTACCAGACCACTGTTTCTTTTTATTCCTTGTATTCTGGTTTTGAACCCTTTTGTTTGACATTTCTAATCTAACCTTACAATCTTTTTGAACATGACCTCCCCCACCACAGTGATAGCACACCCTATAGTATTAGCCGAGATAGCGTTTAGGATGTGGTTTCTGGAGGGTACGTTCCTTTGCACGTTCCTTAGAAGGAATTCTATGCTGGTTCCCTTGAGACTGTTTTAGGTATATTTTATGAGCCGTTTTTCCAGAATACCACTCAGAGTTATCATTCAAATTACTTTCAAGAATCTTGCATCTTTAAGTTATCTTCAAAAGGCTTTTTAACAAGAATGACAAGATCAGATTGTTTAGCACTTTCTAAACTAGCAAGAAATTGTTCAGGAGTTACCTCTAGGTCGACATCTTCAGTCTTTAGAGTCATGACACAGATCTTAGATTCAGATTCATCATCTGAGTCAATATCCCATGCAGCGATGTAGCCCTTTTTCTTCTCGTTCCCAGACTCGTTACCTTTGGGACAACTTTTGGCATAATGACCCTTTTCTTGACAGTTGAAGCAGGTAACGTCATTGATCTCCTTCTTCTCAGAGTTGACCTTTTTCTTTTTCCTTCAAGGCCCCTTGTTTCTTGCCTCTCTTGTAGAATGCCCTCATTGTTTTTATTGTGAGAGTCACGTCAGAGTCTTCGTCCAATGTATAGACTCCTCTTCCGGTGGTGATGTTTTCAATGATGTTGTGAGTGTTGTTGAAACTCATTTTGTATTCCTACACTAACACACAATCTAGAGCAAACCTTGCTCTGATACCAATCGTTGGATCGTGACGCGTTAGTAACAAGTCATGGAACTAGTAATGTTCCCTGGGCAGCGGAAATAAACAGTAAGAACACAGAATTTAGAGAGGAAAACTTTCTGTCCGACCACCAAGTCGTAGAAAGAAAAACCTCTACCTCTGAGACTCCTTCTCAGAGGATTTTCAATAGAATGCTTTTATTAAGTTTCAACGATTACAAGGCAAGTCAAGTTCTCTCTGGTAACTAAGGCACCAACCAAAGTTCCGTGGTAACAACGGCACCAACCAAAGTTCAACCAACTAGACTTCTACAACCCTAAACGTAAACCTAAATGGAAGTAATCTACTGACTTACTTGTGGATTCTTCACCGGAAAAATCCACACACTCGTACACTTGAAAATCTCTCTCTCCAAGTTCATATTCTTCAACCACTCGAACACCACACTTTTAACCTAAAAGTGACATCCTTATTTATAGAGCCTCGTGGGATCTGATCTCTATTATTTCCTTGCCACAAAATAAAAGATTTTCCATCCCAAAATCTCCATAAAATCAGAAACTCAATCAACCATATCTTCAATCACTCGGATTATAGCCAAAACCGAAAGATCTCAATATCTTATCTTTTTGCTTCAACAAATCTTCAAGATTCCATCTTATCTTTGTTGGTGATTTGTGTCAAGTCATCAAATCCCTATTGGAGCATATTGAGGTTATCAAGTCATATTGGTAATGTCGATTGGTATATTGACATATATGACTTTCCATGATGGTTAAAGATTTGTCATAAGATCCAAAGGTTAGTCGCACACCACCACTGAGACAAGGAACCTCGTGTGCACCGTTGCCTGGCAAGGGGGCGCTTTGTGTGTGGCGACGCTCGGTGCAACGGCGTGGTGCAAGCACGGGGCTCGGCTTGGACCTCGGTTTTGAGGTTCAAGGCTCGGCATGGTTGGGGCGCGCCTTGTATGTGAACTTGAGGTTCAAGACAAGGTTGCAAGGGCGCGCCTAGAGTAGTGCGATGGCGCGTTGTGGCTAGTGACGCGGTTGCGAGGCTGCGGTGGAGCTCTCGGCGCGCCTAGGGCACTTGTCCAAGGCGTCGAGATCTAGTTGTGAGGCTAAGGTATGTATTTGAGCTTTATGATTGAGTCTTATAACTTTGTGCATATTCTAAAGTGAATTAGGAAGCTTCTCTAAGCTTGGTAGATGCTTTAAGCAAGAACCAAAGCTAGAGTTTGGCTTGGCACATAGTTAAATATGCTAGAAAGAAGTTTATAAGCTTCATACTAGCTTAGAGTGAACTCTAGGAGCTTGGAAAAGCTCAAGACTCATTGTACATGCTTTATAAGAAGCTCATGTAGCTAGGAACTAGCTCATGGAAGCTCAAACTAGCTCACACTAGCTCAAGTCAGCTCAACCTAGCTCACACTAGCTCAAGCCAGCTCAACTAGCTATATGCTAGCTCATTGAGCTAAGGGGTAGTGACACTACCTAGGTGACCTAGCTAGGTACCTAGATATGCTAGCTAGGTGGTGGGGCTGGTGGGCCGGCCCAAGGGGCGCGGCACATGGGCTGTTGGGCCGTGGACACTTGCGCATGGCAAGGGCCTTGTGCCTTGCCATTTGGGCCGATTGCCATGGGCTTTGGATTGGATTTTGGGCTTTCATCTTGGGCCTTTCTAGGCTGGATTTAAAGATGATTTGGAGTCCATGGGGGGATGTTTGTAGACGCCCCATTTGATGACAAGGAGAGAGGGAATGGAAGTTGTAACCAACTCCTAAAATCACTCTCGGCCACCCGTGTGTACAACCGAATGTAACCGCCTCCCTTGGCATTTTTTGGAGGTTTCTCACGCCTATAAATAGGGCATTATGTCGGCCATTTGGACATGGAACACGTGAGGAAAAATCAGAAACCTATCCACAAAATTTCGGTGAAGACAACACACTACAAGTCAAGTAAGACTAGTTGTGTTTGAGTACACATAGACGAGTGGTTCGAGTTCGAGAGTGGCGTCATGGATCAATGTTCATCATCAAGGAAGAAACCTCAAGTTGAAGTGCATGGAGCGTTCATCCAAGTGAAGGAAGAACCACGCACATCATGGGACGAGGAGTTCTTTCATGTCAAAGTCGAAGAGGAATCTTGTGACTCGAATAAGGTACGCTTGTTCTAATAGTCGTGTCTTGCCAACACGTCTATTGTTTTATTTTGTTGCGTTTTATCCCACAACGGTATTGCACAACCCTTGGCATGGAATAGGGGCAATATACGTTGAAGGAAAGCGGGATCTCATCCCGTGACTCGTAGCTATATCCAAGTCAACTTACAAATGATATAAAAGGGGTCGATGGTGATTGCCTTCGTGGCCTACACCCACGAGACTACCCTTCAATGGGTCTACTCGTCATGCCTTGATTATCCAATGGATCTACAAGGATCGACTTCCCTTCAACAAAGACAAAGCAAACATATTAAAATGATAGCATGCAAACCCTAAAAACCAACAATCTTCTCTTAAACAACTCCATCTTAGCTGTAAAATCTCCGCCGAAGTCGTTTGCTCAAGATATGGAAACTTGCCAAATATAGAAAGCCGTGTAGCTTCTCGCAGACGTTGTCTAGATCGTCAGTCGTTCCCTCCGTCGTTCCCTCACGACGTTGTTCCCTCCATCGTTCCCTCACGATGTTCCTTCAGTCTGATGATATTTTCTTTTCTTTCCTGACATACTAGTGAAACAACACATTAATCATTCAAAGTTTAATCAAAACTAAGAGAAAACATGGAACAACGAATGTTCCAACACTAGGATTTCTCACAAATCATAGTAATTGATCTCTTGATTTCAATTGTAGAACAAGAAAAAAGAGGGTAAGGAGGGCAAGGACGATAACAATAAAAATGGTGTGGATAAGAGGTTTAAGACTCTTCCTCCAACTAAGGCTCTGCCTAGAAATGAGATAATTGGTGGGTACATCTTTGTTTGCAACAATGATACCATGGAGGAGAATCTCGGAGGCAATTGTTTCGTATGTTTCTTCCCCAAATCTTTTATTTTGTTATTGTTAGTTTTTTCCCTCCCATTTTTGTAGTGTTTACACTTTCTAATTTTGTGTCAATTTTTAAAACTTGATTAATTATATATAATTTATATTAATCTAGATGGTTTACTCATGTTTCCTTTCTGCCAATTTATGGGAATAATTTCATCTCTATAATGGTCAATTTCATCGCTTCATTTTGGCTGAGATGCCTAGCTGATGTAAATCTGTAGTATGATCATTGAAAAATTGTAATATTTTCCCCAATTTTAATTGCTTCACTTTGTTTAATTGATTTGTTTTATGTGGTGTTGTATCGGCGCTTTGAAGTGATTGAAATTTCTATTTATGGGTTCTTGGTGGCTTGTAATGTTTTCATTTTTTCAAGTTTATCACCATGTTACCATGATTCAGTGAGGGCAATTATCCTTGGTTTGCTTGCCCCTTTTTCTCTACAATTACTCTACTCACCAACTCCATTGAATCTATGAGGTTAGATTTCTTTACCTCTTCCCCTTGAACAACAATTATACATTATATTAACTTGAAGCTAAAAAAAGTAGGTTTTTTTGGTTAGGCTGCAAGCTTTGGAGGATCCAACATTGAAGCATCTTCCTAGGACGTCAAGAAGAACCCTAGTTTGGGTGGGCTTCTCTATACATTAAATTTACTATGGTGTATTATGAACCTTATCCATATTTGTGATTTGTGATCACTGATCATTCATTTTGTAGTCTATTTCAAGATACAAATTCATTTGTCCATTAGATTAGGTTGTCATTATTTTTGTTCCACCAATTGAGAGTTTTATTTCAATTGAGTTTGTGAGCAATTTTGGTTGTTCTACAAGGAACTCGGTACTGAGATATTTTTTATATGCATTCGTTGCATCCCACTTCCTGCATAGCATTACTTCAAACTGATGTTGAACACCATCACACAATTCATCAAGAGTGCAAAATGTGGCCTCTTGGTCGGGTTTGTTGCAATCTATTTTTGAATGTTCATGTTATATACAAAATATAAAGACTATTATATACGTAGAAGATATTATCATGGTAACAAAACGGTATCAAAAGTTGTTAGTATGAGAGAGAAATTGTAGCTATATTGCTTCTTCGAATGGTCGTGCAAGTGACGTATAAAGATTATGGCTATTTTTTACATGATGTGGCCTTATATATACATTAGAGGAGGGACTTCAAAAGGTAGTTCATGGCTATTTGTTAATACATTAAAGAAGGAATTTGAAAGGGTAATTGTAAAAATCTATTCCTTATTACTCCCTCCGTTAAGGTAAATTTGTCGTTTTAGAATTTGTCTTGAAAATTAAGAAAATCATTTGATTTTACTCAAATACTCTTAATCTTGTTAAGATCTTTTACCTTAATTTGTAGATTAATATAAATATATTTAATTCATAGGGATATTATTGGAAAAAATGGGTTAAATTAAGTCAAATGATAACTTTTATTTAACAAGAAAATCAAGCTAGAATGACAAGTTAGCTTAACGAAGGGAGTATAACCTTGATCCAAAGAATAAAACATTAAAGAAGAAATTTGAAAGGTTGATTGTAAAAATTAAATCTTGTTAATACGATAAGATGGCTAGATATACAAATGGTTAGGTAAATGATACATCTAATTAGGAATTCCAAAGGCTAGGTCTATATCTTTTAAATCAGTTTCTTGTTATTAATATATTTTAAAAGAAATTTGAAATTAGTAAAATTGAAGTGAATGCATTATGCTATGGCATTTATTTGGCTTTTGAGGATAACTTTTATAGTTGTAAGATGATTTTTTAATATTTAATTATTTCGGTTTTATAAGTACATGATTTTTCACAATTTAATTATTTTTGGTCCTTAGTTTTGATATTATGCTTGCGTTTATTCTCTTATGCATATGAATTTGAGTTAATGTCTCAATTATTGGCGTTGTTCTTGAAGAGTTCAATTTTTCAACCCAACATGTTTCACCAGCAACATGGGTGAATTAATTTCTCAGTATTTTTTTAGTGGTTAAGAATCCCTTACACATTTTTTCACATAATTATATTTTTTTAAGAGAACAATATATTTACAAATATCAAAATTTTATATGATATAATGAGTATCTTAAGGTATGAAAAATATAAATTGGTATATAACTTTAATTTAACATAAATATATTAATAAAATTATTCAGCCTTAGTGCACGCCTTAGGCGCGGGCATAGACACTAGTTCAATTGAAAGAAACAAAGTAGATCCAAGAGTGCAAATTCTCCAAATTGTAATCAACTACAACAAAAGCCCAATAAATTGTCTTCTCCTTCTCTCCTCTAGAAATTAGAATAATAATAATAATGCATAATGTCCACTAAAAGAGTTTTCTAAAAAGTCTACTAAACTCGAATCTCTCTAATCTATTTTTCAACCATATAACTATGTCACATAAGAACCTTAATTTTTAAATTTACTTTTTTACCCTTTCTTCTTTTTAGTATTTACAATCCTTAAAAATATATAATATAATAATGTTACCATTGCTATTAACATACAATGATCTACTACTTTCTTTTATGGACAATTTAAATATTATATAATTGTACATCATCATCTTTAATATGTATTGTTATTTTTTTCAATGACAAGTATGAAACTATCCATACATAATATCTCTAATATATAACGATCTACTACTTTTTTATGGACAAAATTTAAATATTATATAATTGTACATCATCATCTTTTCAATAATTGTATAATAATATCATTATTGCTAATGTTATTAATATATAATTGTATCCTTAAATTATAGTATGATTTTTATCCTTTTTTCAATATTATATGTACGTTCTTTTTGATAATGTATCTTAATTTTTTTCAATGATGAATAGTACATTTAATATTATGCCACGTAGATATATTTAAATGATCATTTATCTCTTTATCCTTAATATTTTTTAGAATTTACAATCCCTATATATTATAATAATAGTATCTCATTTATCATTATTACTTACCATATTCAATTAAAAAAATTCAATTAGCTATGTTATTAATAAGCATTCTTTACATATTGTAATAATATTACCTCATTCATTACTATTACTTACCATATTTAACTAATAAGTATGAAATACTTACTATATTCAATTAATGGGTATGGAAATATTATTCAGTTTTTGTAGTATTTATTTACCTATATATTATATGAAATAGAGTCGCGTGCGAACGCCCGCGTGTGTGAGAAATGCGAAAGTCCCTTGGCCGTTCGATCGTATCACACGTACGGTTGAAATTGCTTCTTATTTAAAAAAAACTGTAAAAAAACGAAACGCGCGACATGGAGCGTTTAGGAGACGCGCTTTTTATAAACTTCTTCGTCTTCTCTTCTCTCGCCATTTCTCTCTCACTCACTTTTTAGTTTTTACAGTTTCCGAAGCGGTTTGAAGTAGTTCAAGTGTGAATCTAAACTATTTCGTAGCGATTTCGAGCCTGATTCTCACCATTAACGACATTAGAAACCTCAATCTAGTTCTAAATGGAGAAGCAAAGTTCATCTCAAGAGAATTAAGGTTTTTATCTCTCCTTTTAAATTTACTGAAACCCTAGGTTTCCGAAGCGGTTGAGAATCAAGGTTTTCGTTTTGTCGATTGTATATATTCTAAATGTTTGATCAATTGTGTGTTTTTAGTGATTATTTTGAGTTGTTTGAAGTTGATAGTGTCGATTTTGGTGTTTTGTGCTTTTCTGAATAAAAAAATGAATGAATCGTCACTTTCTATTTACTCGATTTTTGGTTATACCACTTGAATAAAATACAAATTATGTGTGCATGTGCGTATATGATGTTTTTATCGAGTGTTTTGATGTTGAGTTTTGCAATAGGTGATTGTAGATTTGTTAGTTGCATGGAATGATTTGGTATACGTACGAGGGGGAAGTGTAGTGATCTTGTGTTGACTTTTGTTCATTCATTTGTGCATATTTGTTCATTCAAACTAGCATAGCATTTGTTCATCAGAAATTAGCATTTGTTCATAAGAAACTTACATTTTGTTCATCAGAAACTTGCATTTGTTCATTAGTAAATTGCATTTGTTCATTGGTAACTTGCATTTGTTCATCGGAAACTTGCATTTGTTCATAAGAAACTTTGCATTTCTTCATCAGTAAATTGCATTTGTTCATCAGTAACTTGCATTTGTTCATCCAGGATCTATTAAACAACGTTCTGCAAATTATAAACAAGTAAAACATCTAAGGTTTAGTACAATGACAATTGGAGAAGATGAAATATGTTCTATTCGAAGAGGTTTATTTTTGTGTTTGATATGTTTTTTTTTGTTCCTTTAAAATAGATGGTTAAATATGTGTTTATACTGTCTTTTATCCCTTTTATGTTATAGAAATAAGGAGCAAATCCGGATGTGATGCCTCTTCCACTGGGGAAAAGAATGTCAGAAGAAAATCAATTGCTAAGAAGCCGGTTTCAAAAGCAATTGCTACTGAAGTGCCTGTATTGAGGCAAAAGCCGGCTGTTGAGTCTTCCCCATCAAATAAGAGACGTCGGCTTGACAAGGGTAAAAAGGTTGCCTCTGATGAATCCTCCGATGATGTTTTGCTTATTGATATGATCCCTAGAAAAGGAGTGAGTATAAATGAACCATCTGAGAGGAAGATGGATTCTACTGTTAGTGAATTACAAGTTGTTGGGAAGAAGAGGAAAGTTGATATTGTTGTCGGCAAAGGACAAGGTGGTGGGAAAAAGTCAAAAGCGAAGGTGCCATTGAGAGAGTTGAAGCGTGGGCATTTGTCGTTGAGTCACAGGAACTCTCCCAAGCTGCTTTGTGAAGTTATTGCTGGTTTTGAGGGGGGGAGCAAGTTTACTGCTCTTAAAGAGATGGGTTTTGAGCACCTCATACAGTGGGATGTGACTGATCTACCTAGTAAGCTGTGCTACTATGTTGCTAGCTGTTTCGATCCTGCATCTTGTACATTGAAGATGGGTGATGGACCAGGTGTTAGGATAACACCTGAAATTGTTCAATTCTACCTTGGTCGACCTCGTGGTCCAAGGACAATTTCTGTCCCGAAGACTGTAAAGCATTCAGACTTGTACAATAGTTTTAGAGAACAATTTTTGTTGCCTGAAATTGATGAGGTGACAGGGAAGAACAAATTGATGGAGTTTGAGAAGATTAAAATAGGGCATTTGAGTACAGTGATCAAGGATGCTGATAACGATGGTGCTTGGTTTAGGAGGAACTTCATTATATTGTTCTACACGCTCTGTATAGAGAGCATTCAAAATGGTGGTGTAAACTTAAAGTTTTTGGATCATTTGGTTGACTTGGATAAGATCAGTGAGTACGATTGGTGTGCTCATCTTGTGGAGAAGTTGGTTGAGAATGCTGATTCATGGAGGAAAACAAACAGTGGTTTTTTCAGAGGATCTATCATATTAGTGTTGGTATGATTGTTTAATTTGTTCATTACTATCATTATTTTGTTCATTTATTTATGCATGTTTGTTCATTAATAAGTCTAATTTTGTTCATTAATTTATTTTTATGACAGATTGTATATTGTGATTGCATGCTGATCTACCATCGACCTGAAACCCCAAGATCCTTCCCCATTATCAAGCATTTCAACCATGATTACTTTATTCAGAGAGAGAGTTTCGAGGTTAAGAAGGGTGGTTTTGGAAAAGGCTGGTTTCCTGGTTTGCCTGATTTTGTTTATCCCGGTGTTGATCACGGCAAGAATGAAGGGAAAGCCCCTGTTGTTGAACATATTGAAGAACGAATTGATCTTGGTGATGGTGGTGATGTATGTGTTTTTGATTTTTGCATGTTTTTGCATGATGGTGATCTATATTTATTTGTTCATTAAAACCGGCATATCATTTGTTCATCACAAACTAGCATTTGTTCATCACAAACTAGCATTTGTTCATCACAAACTAACATTTGTTCATATAATGTTGTGTCTTTTATGTACTTAATTGATTACTTCTTTTTGCAGTCATTTCTGAAAGAACATCTTGAGATGTCTATGGAGCTTGCATCATCTTTAAAAAAATATCTTGATCATGTGCAAAGAGCTCCAACTGAAATTGCCAGCCATGGACTTTTCACCAATATCAATGAAGCTTTTGAGAAGCTATTGGGGTTGAAGGTTGCTTCATCATCATCCCAATCTGGCACCCAAGAAGACGCTGAATCTCCAAGCCAAAATTCATTCTGGGAGGAAGCTACAAAGGTTTTGGATGAAATTGAGGCTGCAATGAAGGCAAAGAAGCGTTTTGAATTACCTTCTTTTGAACTGGGTGTGTTTCCACCTACTATGGATGGGCTGGTGTTGCAGATATTGGTAGGGAAAGTGTTTTGATGCAAAAAGACGAGGCCAAGAAGGTTGATGCAAAAAGGAAGAAGGAATTGAAGATTTCCTTTGTTTGTAAGGGATTAACTGATGAACAAATTAGAAAAAAGGATGAGGAAGACCGTAGAAGGATTGAAGAGGAAGAGAGGTTGAAAAGGGATGAAGAGGACAAGAGGATAAGAGAAGTAGAAGAAAAGAGGAAGCAGGAAGAGGAAGAGTTGGAAGCCATAAGGAGGGAGGATGCTTTAATACAAGAGGAGGAGAAGAGAAAGAAAGAGGAGGAAGAGAAGAGGAAAACAGAAGAGGAGGAGAAGAAGAAGCGGGAAGAGGAGGAAGAGAAAAAGAGAAAAGCAGCTGAGGAGGAAGAGAAGATACAAAGAGAAGAGGAAGAAAAGAAAAAGCGGGAAGAGGAGGAAGAGAAAAGGCGTCTAGAAGAGGTTAAGAGGTTGAAAGATGAGGAAGAGAAGAAAGGAACATTGAAGAGGAAGAGAAGAAGAGAGAAGCGGAGGAGAAAGAGAAGAAGAGGATTGAGGAGTTTGAACAACAGAGAAAGCAAGAGGAGTTGAAGAGGAGGCAAGAGGAAAGGAAGAAGATGAAAGATGAAGAGGAAGAGAAGAGGAAGAAGGAATATGCTGAGGCGAAGAAGAAGATTGATGAAGAGGAGAAAAAGAAGATGAAACAAGAAAGGGATGCAGAATTGATGAGAATTGGAATGGAGTTGAAAAAGAAACAAGAGGAGTTAAATAAGATGAAGGAGGATGAAGCAAATAAGAAACTTGAATGGGAGCTGAACAGGATTCAGGATGAGGTTTGTTCATTGATATTTCTGATTTCTTCATTACAAAATAACATTTGTTCATCACAAACTAACATTTGTTCATCAGAAACTAGAAATTGTTCATCACAAAACTAACATTTGTTCATCACAAACTAACATTTGTTCATCAGAAACTAGAAATTGTGCATTACAAAACTAACATTTGTTCATTGGTTTTTTCTTAGGGGTTCATAAGTTATAGTACATTTTTTCATTGATTTTGTATGTAGGTTGTGTCATGAATAATATGTGTGTTTACATTTGTAGATGAAGAATGAGGCGCAGGAGGTTGGTTCTAGTTCGATTGACACTCCTGTTGGTGTTAAACTTACTCGTGAGGATGTACTTGATAAAAGAATATCTAAGCCTTCTGATTATATGAAGTCACCTTACATGGGAAGGAGTGTTGTTTTGACAGAAAAAGTATCTCCTGCGACCAAGAAATTATTCGATTGGCTTATTGAAGAAATTCCTGATCAAAGAGGGTAACAATGCGTAGAATAGTATTTTTTTTTACATATTGCTATTTTTATACCTTTTCAAGTTGATTTTATTATTAAAATTGATCATTTTTTTGTTTATATGTTTCTGATGTTTTTGTAGTGTTGAAATCTTTAAGATGATGCATGTATCCGCCATGAAAAAGGATTTTGTTTCAATGGCGGTAAAATCTAAAGTGGAATCAAATATCATTGGGCTTTGGAGCAGTTATCTCAATATTCAAGAGCAGTGGAAAAGCGACTGAAAACCCTTGAGGTTTTTCATGCATCCTGAGGATTTGGTAAGAAAAAGATTTTTTATATTCACATTGTCTTATTTTCATGACTTTTAATTTTCTCAATCTAATTAATGCTTATATGTATTTTTGCAGGCCTTTCCACTGAAAAAGGATTTTAGTGATGAGGATTCAAAAGTGTTTTTCATAAATGCCGTTCATGAAAGTCTTGAAAAATTCAAGTGGATTAATGTGCACAAGATTGACCTGGTATGACATTCTTTTATTTCTTCATCAGTACTACTTATTTGTTCAGAGGCAGTAGCTATTTGTTCATTAGAAATATTGACTCTTCACTATGTTGTTTTTAATCAATATAAGGTTTTTTCATGATTGTTTCCCTCTGCATTTTTTACAGTTTGTGTTTCCTATCTGTATCGAATCGCATTACTATTGTATTGCGTTAAATGTGAGAGTGCCACGTTTCCACATAATTGATAACTCAATGGTGGATGTGCCCTTGGAAGCAAAGTATGAGCATGTACCTATTAAATTGGTGAGTTTTTATGTTTTTTTTTGTAATAGTTTGTTTTTCATCATTGACATGTGTGTTTAATATTGAATGATTTGTGTTTGTTTTATTGTTCTTATTTTTTATAGAGAATGCTCTTTGTCGATCTTTTGAAGACGCTCAATATGGATGCGAAGGCTACTTTGTTCGAGGATGTGGATAGGGTTCCATATGAACGTCTTGAGATGAGATGGAGAGATACCAGAAACAAGACTGACTGTGGAATTTTTATGATGCGGCACATGAAAACGTACTTTGGCAGCAGCTTGTCTGGTTGGGAGTGTGGACTCAATAAATATGATCAGCATCAACCTGATGACTTGAGGATAAGGTACTGTAATGAGTTGTTGTTGAGTCCATTGAATGAGCACAAGGCAACAGCTGAAAAGCTTGTTCAAGAATTTGTCCCGCGTAAACCGACAGTCGCATCTCGTGCTCCTCTTACAAGGAAGGCAAAGAATAAGAAGTGATGTATGGCTTGAATTGTTGGAAAACAGTTTGGAATGGATTTGTGTTTTTTGTATGGTTTATTTAGAATACAATTTATGGTGGCGTATGGCTTGAATGGTGCAAACATTTGGTTTTCTTTTTTTTAGTTGTGCATTGTGAATGATGGTTATTGAACAGGTTCTTTTTGTGTTATACAATTTGATTTTAGAAAACATGATTTTATCGTAATTTGTTCATCGATACCATCGATTTGTTCATTCGCACATTCGATTTGTTCATCGATTGAGAATGAATTTTTTATTTGAAGAATGAAATTGTGATTTGTCATTCAAGTTCTTTTTGTGTCAAGAGTAATTTTATCGTAATTTTTCCAACAACACTTAAGATTTGTTCATCGATACATTCGATTTGTTCATCAACACATTAGATTTGTTCATTATACATTCGATTTGATCATCGATTGAGAATGGTGTTTATATTTTGTTCATCAATAACTTGGATTTGTTCATCCATGACTTAGATTTGTTCATCAAAACATTAGGTTTTGTTCATACATTTTTTATTGAAAAATGAAAGGATTTTGTTCATTACGTAGTAAATTTGTTCATTACTAACTGCTAATTGTTCATCCAAAACCCAAATTTGTTCATTGATAATGCGACAATTAAGAATACTATGCATTTCACCCTAATGCAACAATTATGTTTCAGAAATCAATGATTAATGAGAGATCTAATTGGGAACATAGGTGCATGTCCTGCTGTTGTGTCCAAGCTTCTTGCATTTTGCACAAGTCCTTTGCTCCTTGTTTGCTTTCTTCATTTCCTTCTCTTTACCTCCCATAATACGCCCTTCTTTCTTCCTTCCTTTTGTCATTGCTCGTTCAGGAGGGTGTACCTCAATAACACCCGGTCTGCTTCCCAAGAATGTTTGGATTGAACCCTGCCTTGTTTTTGTAGATGATTCTCCTCCTAATAAGCTCAGATATGTTTCCTTTTTTTCCTTCAAGAAACATATCAGCTCTTTGAGTTGTTCGGTGTTGTCCCCTATGGCATTAATGCAAGAATGTACCTCGCCCAATAAATCAGTAATCAACAACTTCTTCTCATTCATCACATCACATTGTTCAACTGTTGAACCTTCTATCTCAAAAGTAGGAGTCAGATTTCATGTATTCGTCCATCTATTCTTGATGTATTTAGTTGGCACCTTCCTCAACCCAATGTTTTTGAATACGAAAAACATATGGCAGCATGGAATGCCGATATTGATGAACTTATTGCACGAGCAAATGAACTCTTCGTTTTGAAGCTCATGTTTCACAACATGTACCTTCCCAAACTGCCCGTTAATGTGATATTCGTGAATGTTGTCTTCCTTGAACAAATTGCTTAGACCACATTCGAATACAGAAGCAACAATTTCTATCTGGACGTCATAGAAGACATTTATGGTGTAAACAGATGCACAATGTTTCTAGATCCAATGGTGTCATTAGAGTGGGGGAGCTTGTTGACGTTTCAAAGTCTAACCTCTGCTTATTGTGCCTTTGGGAACCAATTGCACTCTCAAACTGCATCATGAAGATAACTAGAGAAGATGTGGATCCAATGAAATGCGAGAAGAAGAAGTTCTGGCTCTCAGATCTTGATGTTGTTCTAAGAAGTCCACCCATGTTTACATCATTGAAGTACGCAAGGATCCATAAGTGACGTAGCTCAAACATCAACGGCAACCAAGTGTTTGATTCAAGTCCAAATTCAGCAATAATGGAATGCTAAGTTTCTTCAAAATCTTCCCGGCTAATTTCATTACTCCAAACAAGCTTGTTGAACTTGCTTCTGAATTTATCATTGTTATACACATCGTTTGTAACCTTTGACGGTACCTTGAACATGATATGCCACATGCAGAAATGATGCACATCCTTTTCAAAAACCTTTTCAATTGCCACTCTTACTGCAGGATCTTGATCAGTGAGAATGACAAATGTTTCATTGCCCATCATTGCATCTTTTAATCTTTGGAATAGCCAGACATAAGATTCGATATCTTCATTTAGAAGCAACCCAAAGGCAAAAGTAATGCTCTTCTTGTTGTTGTCAACCCTTGTGAATGGTACAAACACCATTTCATACCTGAAAATCACAGAATTAAATTTGTTCATCAATATATGTGATTTTGTTCATCAGTATGTACGATTTGTTCATCAAAAGAATTAATTTGTTCATTGTAAATTCGTGAAGGCAAATATTAATTTTGTTCATCAGTATATACGATTTGTTCATCACAGAAATTAATTTGTTCATCAGAAATAAGCTTTTTCATACCTGTTTGATTTGTATGTTGCATCAGCTGAGACAACATCTCCAAAATATGAGAAGTTCTTCCTTGCAATAGGATCACACCAGATTAATTTGGTTAATTGATGTTGTTCATCAACATCATATTCAAAGAAAAACGCGTCACATCTTTCTTTTTTCTTGAACAAGTTGTCAATAACCATTTGAGCATCACACCCAACCATGAAGGAGTTCAGATCTCTTTTAAAATTCTTGAAATCAATTATATTTGCACCAATTTTTGCATATGAACCAACAAACTCCTTGTAGACTTGGTATGACTTGGTTGTACCAATGTTTGCTCGTATGCAATTCATGATGAAATCTTGATGGAAGGAGGTCAGTTTCCTATTGCTCTTTGCAAAGTGTTTTTGTCCATCTTCAAACATAATATGGGTGTGACGCTCTTCAAATTTCTTAACAACATATCTGTTTCTTACAGAAAGTCTCATAGCTAGTTTAGCAATGCAACCACACCTTTTGTTTACTCTTTTTCGCTTTTTCACTGTTCCTTGTTGTCCTTCTTCCTCATGATTCTCTTCATCATCTTCTTCATCATTATCTTCATCATCTTCTTTGTCTTCTTCTTTTCGAGTTGAGTTTTTAAATCCTGCCCGATTACACAACATGTATTTCCAAATTGTAGTGTTAGTTCCATCTGAAGACTTTGTAATTGTACCAGCACGTGCTTGGAAACCACACGCATCTGCGTATGCTTTGTAGAAATTTACTCCTTGTTCCCAGGTTTTAAACAACATCCCCTCTTTAGGTCTTAAATTGTCATCACAAAATGGTATGTAGTAATGTGTTTTTCCAGGCGAGATCACGATCTTTAATTCCTTTTTATCTTCTATTTTTCCTTCATTATAGGCAAAAGAAACATGTAAATACGCAATTGTATACACTACACATACTATATTATTGAACAAATTCATGATAGGTATGAACAAATCAGCGATACCCATGAACAAATGCTTGATAGCTATGAACAGATTTTGGATTTAACAAATGTGTAATATCAATGAACAAATCCGAGATATTTCTGAGCAAATGTGAACTAATGTACAGTCTTTTCAAATAAATCATAGCAATGCCCCTCAAAACCATAAAATGGGAGTTTTCCTATTGGTAATGCTTAAACATAAACAAATTTTGACGATATATGCAATGAAACTTTTCAAAATCGTGTTGTATTAGTTTCAATCAGGGAAAAAATCTGAACAAAGCTCTTTTTCGAAGATCGTAAATCGTTGTGTTTAATCAGGGAAAAATTCATTTATTTACCTGGTTCCATTAATCGTAATGAGTCAGATCTTCAAATTTGTAAATCGGAACAAAGCTCCTTTCGAAGATCGTAAATCGTTGTGTTTCAATCCTGTTTAGAAGCTTTATTTTCGCAGAGGAAGAAAGATCTTTTTTGGTTTTGATTTGGAAAGAGAAAAAATTGCCTTTTCTTTCGGGTTAGCTTGGGCGACAAGTACGTTTGGTAGCGTTTAGTTTACACGCGCTTTTTTTTAATCAATTATTTGGACGTGCTTCGCGCGTCCAAATAATTCATGCTAGATCGACGGTGTAGATGCGTTCTCTTTTTGCACCCTAGCGCCCATTCGCACGTGATCCGTTCTCATATTATATAATATTATTTCATTCAAAAATTAAATCACATATCCTATTATAAATAAAGAAATATTTTTTTACATTCGCCTACGTATTTTAATAATTCTCTCTTTAAAGTTTAACTAAGGAAATTATTTTATTTTATCAAATAAGTTTATGTCAAATTCAATCGACAAGTAAGGTTCCTACATAATTTTTTTTTTCAAATCATCGTCGTGCATGACACGACCGAGTCTTGCTAGTATTTATAATAAAAGGCTAAAAATATCCAAAATACATTATAAAAGATACCCCTACACGCAAGAAAACAAGTCTCGCGCCTGCCTACATTCGTCGCGATCGAGTTGAGCCTAGTCACGATCGAGACGGGATGCCGAACCTATGTCTCGACCGAGACCAACACTTAGCCAATATTTCTCCTCTTTTCTGGTCGCGACCCTCATGTCTAGCATGTTGGCTCGTCTCTGGCACCTCTTTAACCTCATATATATTTTCGTCCTGTAACCATCTTCAAAGGCTTGTTTCACCTCTCTTTGACTCCTCTAACACCATTAACTCCTTAACCATCTTTATGACCCAAAAATACCTCCAAAAGCCTGAAAACACACACAAAGTTTGTGTAGATAACTAGATATCCATACCATGAATAATATGACAAAATCAACACAAAATGCAAAACCTAAGCTATAAAAGGAGGAAATTTAATCCTAAATGCTCATGCAAAACCATGTAAAACTAGATGACATCACAAATTCTCCCATTTCCATTCGGAAGTTGAAGAACTCCCTTCAGATATTCATCTGGTGGTCCTCTCTAAGATCGGAACTCCTTATATGCATTTCCTAGATGGCTTCCCACATCTCCTTGTTAATATAAATATCAAATGTGCTCAAACATGAGACTTTAAATATTATTATTACGACTTAAATGTTCAAAAGAGGCATAATATGATAAAGTCAACAACAAAAATAATAGTTACGGTTCATGAAACGCTACGTGGGACCCAAAATGTAAATGAAATGCTTGAAAAATGTCTTTGACCTTCCTTCCTTCAAATCCTCGACCTTCGTCTTCAAACCTTTAGTGGAAGCTTCCTAGAGTCTGAGAATGGAAATTCTCAATGGTAGGTTGGTAATATCATTTTTTATCAATAAGATAATGGAGAAGATTTATTTGAAGTAACAACATCTTTTGTGGAGCTTATAAGAATGGAAACTAGTTCATCTCGAAGAGAGATAAACTATTTTACGAGAAGAAGGGTACTACGAGATGGTAGTTCCTTTTTAGAGTACAAGTATTTTCGGGAACATTTTATTACACATCAAGTTGATAAAAGCCTCTCGTACCCTTATCGGACCTCAACCAACCTCATCATATTCGGAGCTCCAGATCGGGGAGGTGGCCCGAAGGCGCTTAAGTACCAAGCCCACCTAGACAAGCCCGAATAAGCATTCCGATTGGAAGAACATGGTCTTTCAAGTTGTACTAATCCAACCTGGGTCATTTTAATTATCGTGCACCAGCACCGGCCTATCTTTATTACGTGACAAAACGATTTATAAAATTTATGATTTATAAGGGGGTGGGGGCTATGAAAGAGTCGGATCCACAAATGGAACGGAGTTCCGACACCTAGCTAGGGTGTAACATCCCTCCAATGAATAGGAGCGGAAAAGATCATGATATGAAGAGAGGGCGGTGAGCCAAACCACTCGATAATATCGAGGGAAGAGAGGGATATGAACCGTACCACTCGGTAAGTTATAACGAACTGTCAAGGGAAGAGAGGGCGTAAAGCCATACCACTTGACATATTAGAGAGATGTTCGGGTCAAAACCCGCATTGATATATCCCTAAACCTATCTTAAATCCATAACAAATCTCGAAAAGAGATTGAAACAAGAAAGGCCACAATAAATGGACCTAAGTTCACTTTTATTATATGATTAATAATAACGGTAATAAAATGTCGTTATTTCTAGCAATCGATATATACTATGTTCATTTATTTAAGCAAACAAGTTTGTTCCCAACATAGAGAAGATTAACGGAATCGAGAAATCGAAAAGGCTTCAAGGAGAAAACCACTTGCCTTGAATTCAATTTGTGCTTAATGGTAGCTCGGAAATTATGACAACTTAGAGCTCATGAGGATTTGACCTAGGAATCCGAGATTGTATAAAGAAATGAATTGTATTAAAATCCTTCATTTCATTTCTTATATTAGTTATATTACTTTCCTTTCCGCTATGCTATCAAGTGTTGGTTGTGGAGAGTACAAGAGGTTGGTGGTTTGAATCCCACCTTTAGCATTTTTACTCTCCTTCCATTCCTTTCTCTTTTCATTTAAAATTTTAAGTTAACGGAAAGTAAAATAGAATATCGTTTATATTTAATTAAAATAAATTTTTATTGCTACCAAGTTAAACTTTAATCAAGATTATTAATTTTATTATGAAAAATCATAATAAAGAATAACTTATTATTTTAAAGAAATATTTAAAATATCAAATTAACCATTTCTTTTTATTAGAAATAACGGCTATTACAATAATACCCCCTTAAAAATAGTTTTGTCCCCGAAACTAGGGAGAACTTAGGGCAGTACAAAGCTAGATTAGGCGGGTAGTTAAAATCACTCACAATTGTGAGGATACAACAAAAGTTCTAGTACCCCCTTAAAGAACGTTTCGTTCTTTAGTTAAGACGATAATAACTTGGGAAAACCTCTATGCATCTTTTGCTCAGTCTCCCAAATTTCTCTAGTCGTACCTTCATCGCTATTGTAACACCCCATCTTATAATCCGGGTTGTTACCTGGTTGTGGACCACACCTGGGTCCACCAAAACAAGCCTGACAACAAATTCACCGGTATTGGACCTTGCATCAAAGGCACAGCGAGAAAAACCAAGAAAACATCCAACTTATCATTTTTAAAACAACTCGATAAGCAATGTGAATACAACCGACTGCTAGCACTAAAGCCAACCTACTGGCTACCAACATTAACTCAATATTACTATTAACTACACTGTCCTTGCAACTATGAACTCAAGCCCTCAAATCCCACTAAGACACGTCACGTCAAGATCGAGTATCATTGTCCAAGAAGTGATCTCTTGGAACATTTCCCATACAAGAATGTTTACCTAAAACGTTGAAAGTGGAACACATTAGCTAACAATCCTGGTATGGGCCAAACAAGGAAATCAACCATGTAGAACAAAACATAGATTATCAAAATAACGCATTCAGTCATTCCTATACATACCAAACCAATATGCACAGAAAAACACGTCGTATAATTATATAGACTAGCATATCAATTTCCAAACCAACACTCCGTTCCACAATAACAAATAAGCACGAGATTAAACAATGTAATACTCAAGCAACATATTTCATAACAAACAACAATAATTCCTCCATAATCCAAACCATAATCATTCTCCAATTCAGGCAACCCGAACCTGCCTTCGAAACATGGTACACGGCTAGCGCGCATGCTTAGCTCGTGCCCATTTTCTTTCCCATCACCCTTCTTGTAACACCCCGTCTTTCGACGAGGCGCTACTAGGGAATAGACCTTACAACTCGGGCACGACGAGAAAAACATAATAAAACATCCAACCTTTATTTAATAAAACTTAGAAAAACGTAATCATGCATGAATCCCCGAAAACCATAAGCAATCAAATACGTCACAATGCCTACTGAAACTGAACTATCCGAACAAAATTATAATAAACGAAACACAGTACCAACTCGTCTAACAAATGTTAAAATCATTATCCTAACTTTTGTAAATAAACTAGTACAGACCAAACCCACTATGACACACGCTCTTTACCGCTCCGGCCCGCCATCTTGCCTCGGTTCCTGCACGGTTCCCTGATTCATACCTGGAACTGAAAAATGTTCCCCGAAGGGTCAGCGTCTAATCTACCAAGCTAGAAAGAATACGGAACTGTAGAACGTTTTGAAATCAGTTATCTAATGTCAGCATACAAATCCACCATCGCAATCATAACTCTAAAGGCCAATACCTAAATTAGTTATATCAGTCACACAAGTCACATACGCATTCACAATCACAATCACACAGCAATGCAATTCTTCCTTTGTCCACGATCCGACTTCCAAGGCGCTCATCACCACGCCGAGTGCAGAGGCAGGCCCTCCCACTCCACTTCACAATCTCCCTTCTAACCCCGGGCTAAGCCTCCACTGGAGCACTTGCCAAAAACACACAGATAATACTTTTCGTTTTGAAGGGGCACGGTTTCCCTGTCACACGGGTCAAAGTAACCAACTCTTCCTCCACGCCAGCTACGATGGGCCGTGTCGGAAACGGTACCAACACAGAGAAAACGTTCCAAAAATATCCTTCCGATAAAATACATTCAAAACCATTTTACACACACAACAACACGAGACGTTCAAAACAGTTTATAAAGGCATTCGGGACTAGTTCCCAAAACCCGCCCTACAATATCGATACGCAATCTAACAAGGTAGAGAAGAACCGAGCAAGTCGAAAAACGACTTACCTCGAAGCAAAGGACCCTTTTGATGAAGACAGAACTACGATTTCAAATGGAAGCGATGCCCTAAAGAATTTTAAAGGGAAAGATTAATTAGTTAAAAATACGATCCGAACTAACCAACCCAAAAATACTTATTTACTCTTTTTCCCCACTCAAGTCCAACAAAATAGCCCAATCCTTTTAAACAAGAAAATAAAGAAGCCAATTTCAGCCCAAATGGGGCAAGATGACTCGGCCCAGTCCAATTCCCTCCCTTTTTTTTTTTCATTTGGCAAACTGGGCCGAACAGCAGTCCGTCTCCCCTCCTTGCCCAGCTCGCTTTTTGGGCCGAACCAAAACAGGCCCGTCTCCCTCACCCTTCCTTTGACCAGCCAAGGGGTTTGACCCCGCGTGGGCCCCACTCCTGTCTTCAACCTCGCGACCCGGAACTTCCGAATCTTCCCCTGCCGGCAATTCTGCAGCGATAACCCACGCCTCCACTCTTCTCCCTTTTCCGACCACCCGCCAGTGCCAATTCCCCGCCCTCGTCTCTGTGTTCCTACCCCTGCCCGACGACAATGACGGAGAGCGAAATCACCATTGCCGCCCCTGTTCGTGCCCCGTCGGCATTCCCAGGCGGCCACGAACCACCCATCCTCGTCGACTCCAACTCAGACCCGTCCCCCTTCTTTCTTTTCCCGATTAACGACGCACGTCGACCCTCCCTTGAATCCCGCACCAGCCCAACATAATACAGTAAAGAGAAACAGAGAAAGGAGATCTCACCGGTGGTTCTCCCGACTATCGACGACGGCGGCAATTCCGACGACCTTTGCAACTTCCCTAGAGACGTCTTATCCTATAGGCGGTCGGCAAGATTGATCGGAGAACGAAAAGGGAAACAAGAACAAGAAGTGAATGGCTTCCGAAGCTTACCGGAAACGATTGGGTGGATCGAACGGCTTGACGATCGCAACGGGATAGACTCGATTTTCGGGCTTCTACGCACACCGGACAAAAACTACTTTGAAGCTTCGGATTTGTATATATATTTATTTGGCTTAAGATAGATTTGGATAGATTTGGCCAACTAATTATCCAAGGTTGATTTAGATAGATTTTCTAATTACTGATTTGGATGACAATATTTCCGGTGAAAAGAAATAGATTTAATTAGATAGATTTAGGATTAGATATAATAAATCAAACTGATTATTCAAACAAATTATTAAATGTTTGTAACCGGAGGAAACCCGTTTTCCGACTTACGAGATTTAAAATGAATACGGATATTACATACTACCCCCCTTAAGAAAGTTTCGTCCCGAAACTTTTACACAAAAGAAAGATAGAAAGATAACGAAAGAAAGATATTCGAGGTTTGAGAAAGATATTCGAGGTTTTCACAAACCTCTCCCCCTTAAAGAGGTTCGTCCCCGAACCAGAACTGATTGACAACGGTAATCATAACCAGTACTAGCCATCCAAAACATACCGCACGTCAATCAAGAAATAAACAGTCGAACAAACAAGTCAAGCAACCAAGAATCACGAAGCAAACATCGAATCTGAAACTAACACACTAATTACTAACCTTCCCCTCAAACGCCTCTAATAAACTCGGGTAGATCTCTGGATAACTCTCACTCATCCTAGACTCTGTCTCCCAAGTGGCCTCCTCGACTCCCCTTCGAGACCACTGAATCAACACCAGAGGAATCTCCTTGTTCCGCAACTTCTTCATTCGTCGATCTAAAATCTTCAGCGGTTGTTCCCGGAAAGTGTGATCTGGTTCTACCACCAAATCCTCATAATTCAGTCTGTGACTAGAATCCGGAACGTACTGTCTCAGCTGGGAAACATGGAATACAGGGTGCACTCCTTCCAACGCAGGCGGCAACGCTAGCCTGTACGCCACCTCGCCTACTCTCTCCAGAATCTCGAATGGACCGATATATCGGGGACTCAGCTTCCCTTTTACCCCGAATCTTCTTACCCCGCGGGTAGGCGATACTCTCAACCAAACATGGGCTCCGACCTCAAACTCCAACGGTCTACGCCTCTTGTCTGCATAGGACTTCTGGCGACTCTGAGCAGCTAACATTCTCTCTCTGATTAAGGCCACTTTCCCGATCGTCTCCTCAATCATCTGTGGCCTCTCTCCTACTACATCCGAGGGATCATCCCAACATAGCGGTGTCCTACACTTCCGACCATATAAAGCCTCATACGGCGCCATCTGAAACAACGAATGCCAGCTGTTATTATAGGCAAACTCCACCAAAGCCAAATGATCCGACCACTGACCTCCCCAGTCTAAAACGCAGGACCTCAGCATGTCCTCTAACGTCTGAATCGTCCTCTCTGTCTGACCGTCGGACTGCGGGTGGTAAGCAGTTGTGAAATGTAATCTCGTCCCCAATGCCTCATGCACTTGCTGCCAATATCTGGAAGTGAAACGCCCATCTCGGTCCGACACAATCGTCTTAGGCACTCCGTGCAGCCTAACTATCTGATTAATAAACACCTCCACTAACTTGCTCACTTGCCACGTCTCTCGGATAGGCAAAAAGCGAGCAGTCTTCGTCAGTCTATCCACCACTACCCAAATAGCATCATGGCCTCTGCTGAGTCTCAAACCTGTGACAAAATCCATGGAGATGTCCTCCCATTTCCATTCTGGAATAGGAAGCGACTGAAGTATTCCTCCAGGTCTCTGATGCTCGATCTTCACCTGCTGGGAGACCTGACATTTAGCGATAAATCTCGCTACATCCGGCTTCATGCCATCCCAACAATAAAACTGTCGCAAATCCTTGTACATCTTACTCGCCCCGGGGTGGATTGAGTAAGGTGTAGCATGAGCCTCTTGCAAAATCTTCTGCCTCAACTCTGTATCTCGAGGCACACAAATCCGACCATGTAAACACAAAATACCATCTGCTCTCTCCGCAAAGTCGGGTGCCTCTCCACGGCTCAATCTCTGCCTCAAATCCTGAATCGTTGGGCAATCTTCCTGCTTCTGCCTTACTTCCTCAAATAACGACGGCCGACATTCTAGGGTTTTCAGACTACCCTGATAACGCTGAATCTGCACTTCAATTCCGTACCTCACCAGCTCCCTCTGTAACTCTGGTTGCGCCATCAGATGAGCCAACATACTCTCCTGAGGCGTCTTTCTGCTAAGGGCATCAGCGACCACATTCGCTTTCCCTGGATGGTAAAGGATCTCAAGGTCGTAATCCTTCAGTAACTCAAGCCATCTCCTCTGTCGCATATTCAACTCCCTCTGAGTGAAGATGTATTTGAGGCTCTTATGATCTGTCATCACTTTGCAGGTACTCCCATACAAGTAATGACGCCAAATTTTCAAAGCGTGTACCACAGCTGCCAACTCCAAATCGTGAGTAGGGTAATTCTGTTCGTTCGGCTTCAACTGTCTAGAAGCATAAGCAATCACTCTATCCCTCTGCATCAGCACACAACCCAAACCTATCTTGGAGGCGTCACTGTAAATCACAAAATCTTCATTCCCCTGAGGAAGAGCTAATATAGGAGCCGAAGTTAACCTTCTCTTCAGCTCATCAAAACTCCGCTGGCAAGCTTCGTTCCATTCGAAACGAGTAGTCTTCTTAAGCAAGTTGGTAAGTGGTTGGGCTATCCGAGAAAACCCTTCCACAAACCTCCTGTAATACCCTGCCAATCCTAGAAAACTCCGCACCTCCTTCACATTCTTCGGAGGTTCCCATGCCTTTACAGCTTCAATTTTTGCAGGATCTACCATAACTCCCTGAGCAGATACGACATGCCCTAGGAAGTTAACTTCAGGCAACCAGAACTCACACTTGGACAGCTTAGCAAACAATCGATGCTGCCTCAATACTCCCAACACCAGCCTAAGATGCTCGGCGTGCTCCTCCTTACTCCGAGAGTAGATCAGAATATCGTCGATGAATACTACTACAAATCTGTCCAAGTAGTCTATAAACACCCGGTTCATCAACTCCATAAATACAGCGGGTGCATTCGTCAGTCCGAACGGCATCACTACAAACTCATAATGTCCATATCTCGTTCGGAAAGCCGTCTTAGGTATATCTTCCTCCCGAATCCTCAACTGGTGATATCCTGACCTCAAATCCACTTTGGAGAACACAGTAGCCCCCTGCAACTGATCCAACAAATCATCAATACGCGGCAGCGGATACTTGTTCTTGATGGTAACGCGGTTCAACTCCCGATAATCGATACACAGACGGAGAGAACCATCCTTCTTCTTCACAAACAGAACTGGAGCTCCCCAAGGCGACGCACTCGGTCGTACGTAACCCTTCTCCAACAGCTCCTCCAATTGTGTCTTCAGATCCTGCATCTCCATCGGGGCCATGCGATATGGGGCTCTTGAAATCGGCCTCGTTCCCGGCTCCAACTCAATCCCAAAATCCACCTCTCTCTGAGGAGGTAATCCTGGGAGTTCGTCAGGAAAAACGTCCTCAAACTCGCACACTACAGGTATATCCTGAATGTGCGGTTCCGCCTTGTCCCCCTGAAGAACATAACACCAATATCCTACACATCCGTCGTTGAGCAACTTGGCGGCCTTCACCATACTAATCACCGATCCGGGCCCCTCCTGCTCTACCTCCTGACATACATGTCTGGTCCCATCATCTGCGGTCACTATAACCGTACCTCTGTGTGTATCCAAAACCGCTCGATAACGCCTCATCCAGTCCATCCCCAGAATCACGTCTTCATCTGGCGACAACTGCATTACTATAAAATCTGCATACCAATCTCTATTCCCTATTCTAATAGGGCACTGTAAAATCTCCTTATTCCCCCTTACTTTACTGCCGTCAGGCAGCCCCACAACAAAAGATACCCCCTCCGTGCAAGTCAGTCCTAGTCTAGCCACGCAAGCAGAAGACATAAAAGAATGGGTAGCACCCGTATCAAACAGTATGTGAACAGGTCTAGACTGAATCCAAATCGTACCTGTAGCAGTCGGCGCGTGTAGGGCATCGGCCCTCCTCATCTCAAACACTCGGGGCTGATTGCCCCCGGTGTTGCTAACTCCTGCGCCGCGTCCTCTGCCCTGACTCGGTGTCTGCTGAAATTGCTGAGGCTGACGACGAGGCATCTGATTCACCGTTCCCGGTGAAGATCCCTGTGAAGGTGCCCCCACAGTACAATACTGCTGCAAATGGCCAGGCTTCCCACAACTGAAACAACTCCTGACCGGCTTCGGACACTGACTCCTCAAATGAGCAGTACTTCCACAGTTGAAGCACTCTCTCTGTCCCCCAATGGGCTGACTCACACAAAGATGGTCCTGACGACCCTGTGGCTGAAACCCTGATCGTTGCGGCTGAGAAGAGCCGGGACGACTATCTCTCCTAGATTCTATCGGGGCAGACAACTTCTGCCTCTTGCTCCCCGTGGTATGCACCATAGCTGACTCTGTCGGGTCGTAGCCATAGCATAAGCCAAAGCAGACTGCTGAACATCTGCCAATGTCGCAAGTCGGAGACCAGACACATAAGCACGTAAATGCGGCTGCAACCTTTTTAGAAAGGTTGCAATCTTCAACTCCTCAGTAGGGGCAGCATTTGGCACCGCTGCCAAATCTTGATGAAACTTCAGAATAGTCTCAGATACTGTGATATTTTCGGGTCCAGCATCCTGAAAAGCAGCCTCCCGAGCCGCCCTCACCACCGGAGGACAATACTGGTCTCGAATCTGTCTCTCAAACTCCTCAAAAGTAACCTCAGTCCGGTGGTCCCTACACAGCTCCCACCAGTCAAAAGCGCTCTCCTGTAGCAGACTCTGTACTAAAGACATCTTCCGCTCCTCCGGTGCCTTAATGGAATCCAACGCAGGTTTCACCCTCCTCAACCACTGCTCTACGTCAGAACCCTGAGCTCCTGCAAAGTTCGGTACTCCAGTCTTCCTAAACTCTGCGAGCCACTTATCAGGCTGAGGCTCACGATACTGTCTCCTCGGTTCGACCACCTGATCAGCTATCACTGGTCCTCCTGAAGCTGGCGCTGCTCCCAGCTGGGCAGCCAAAATAGAATCTGCTCCAGGTGCCCTCCTCTCGGCTCCTTGTTGCCCTGCAGCTGCGTTCAGATTCGGTGCAACTCCCGCACCCATCAACGTCTGCAATAACAGCTGAATCCCAGCAGTCACCTCTGGGGCCAATCCTGCTGGTGGTACTCCTCCTCCCACCTGAGCCCCGTTTGCTGGGAGACCTCCTCCAGCGACAGAGGCACTGTCCTCTCGATGAACAGCAGCAGCCACATCCTGACTCTCAGCAACCTCCTCCTGATGGTTATCCTGTTGTACCTCTGGCTCAGCAGCTACAGGGATCTCTCCTCTACCCCTGCCACGACCTCCTACTCGGCCTCTACCGCGGCCTCTTCCGCGGCCTCTTCCGTTAGCTGCAGCAGCTCTAGCTCTGATTGGTGGGGCCATCTATAATAGAAAATCCCACAGTCAATACTTAAACATTCTATTTTTCAACCTAATTCTTACTATTCTACGTGAGGTTCTTCGGCTGATGGGGCGGAGTCGCGACGTGTCACCTACCCCCTATATGCAACATGTCTACCTCAGTAAAAACATTTGAAAACACCGGCCGGTTTTAGTTTTCAGTTGGACCTCGGGTACACTCGTTGGTCAGTTCCATGTGCCCTGTTGTCAACCTGGCTCTGATACCAATTTGTAACACCCCATCTTTCGACGAGGCGCTACTAGGGAATAGACCTTACAACTCGGGCACGACGAGAAAAACATAATAAAACATCCAACCTTTATTTAATAAAACTTAGAAAAACGTAATCATGCATGAATCCCCGAAAACCATAAGCAATCAAATACGTCACAATGCCTACTGAAACTGAACTATCCGAACAAAATTATAATAAACGAAACACAGTACCAACTCGTCTAACAAATGTTAAAATCATTATCCTAACTTTTGTAAATAAACTAGTACAGACCAAACCCACTATGATACACGCTCTTTACCGCTCCGGCCCGCCATCTTGCCTCGGTTCCTGCACGGTTCCCTGATTCATACTTGGAACTGAAAAATGTTCCCCGAAGGGTCAGCGTCTATTCTACCAAGCTAGAAAGAATACGGAACTGTAGAACGTTTTGAAATCAGTTATCTAATGTCAGCATACAAATCCACAATCGCAATCATAACTCTAAAGGCCAATACCTAAATTAGTTATATCAGTCACACAAGTCACATACGCATTCACAATCACAATCACACAGCAATGCAATTCTTCCTTTGTCCACGATCCGACTTCCAAGGCGCTCATCACCGCGCCGAGTGCAGAGTCAGGCCCTCCCACTCCACTTCACAATCTCCCTTCTAACCCCGGGCTAAGCCTCCACTGGAGCACTTGCCAAAAACATACAGATAATACTTTTCGTTTTGAAGGGGCACGGTTTCCCTGTCACACGGGTCAAAGTAACCAACTCTTCCTCCACGCCAGCTACGATGGGCCGTGTCGGAAACGGTACCAACACAGAGAAAACGTTCCAAAAATATCCTTCCGATAAAATACATTCAAAACCATTTTACACACACAACAACACGAGACGTTCAAAACAGTTTATAAAGGCATTCGGGACTAGTTCCCAAAACCCGCCCTACAATATCGATACGCAATCTAACAAGGTAGAGAAGAACCGAGCAAGTCGAAAAACGACTTACCTCGAAGCAAAGGACCCTTTTGATGAAGACAGAACTACGATTTCAAATGGAAGCGATGCCCTAAAGAATTTTAAAGGGAAAGATTAATTAGTTAAAAATACGATCCGAGCTAACCAACCCAAAAATACTTATTTACTCTTTTTCCCCACTCAAGTCCAACAAAATAGCCCAATCCTTTTAAACAAGAAAATAAAGAAGCCAATTTCAGCCCAAATGGGGCAAGATGACTCGGCCCAGTCCAATTCCCTCCCTTTTTTTTTTTTTCATTTGGCAAACTGGGCCGAACAGCAGTCCGTCTCCCCTCCTTGCCCAGCTCGCTTTTTGGGCCGAACCAAAACAGGCCCGTCTCCCTCACCCTTCCTTTGACCAGCCAAGGGGTTTGATGGCCGGATCGATGGAGGGGATGATGGTGCAAAGAGATCGCCACGAGAATCCAAGGAATTCCGACAACAAACACCACGCAACTGACCCGTCTTCAACTGGCTGGATCTTCCTCGTCCGAACTCGAAATTGAGTGATTCCAATTCTAGAAGTTAGATCTATGAGTCTAGTTGAAGTCCTCAAAATATGAGACCGAGATGATGAGCGGATTGAAAGTTATGTCGAATTTACTGAGATGGTGCAGAAACCTCCGAGATGGATGATGGTTCGAAATGGAGAGAACAAGGGGATATGGATGCTTGATAACTTGGATATGACTCACCAAGCTCTCAAACAAACTAGGATGCTCGAAATTGTCGGATATGACTCACCAACAATTGAACAACGAGAATTGAACGAAACAAAACAAGAACTTCGAATTGAAAATGCAAGGAAAAGAGAAGCAAATTTCGTCCAAGTCTAGCAACAAAGGGTGAGGGGGACGACCATATAACCTAGAAAGCAACCTCACAAAGTTAGCCCCTTCACTTAAGGAAATTACAAAAATTAACCCAAAAACCCGAAAACTTAATAATTGTCCTTTCCGTCGAATTGTCACTTAGAACCATGAAGTAGAATAAAACTCCAACCATCTTCATTGCACTCTTTCGGAAAGCTACACCCCATGAGCTCTTCTTGCACTTGACATAGAATGGCCTTAGCTCGGGATCGCGTAATACGACCTAGATAAGGTGGTGTAGTTCCTTGAGCTTTGGCACCATCAAAACCGGAAGGCAAGGGCGCGCCACCATCCAAGCTTGTTGGCGCGTCTAGGGTATGCCGAGGCTCCTCCAAGTGTTCCGACGTGTGCTCCTCCAAGTGTTGCTCCTCCAAGTGTTCTGAAGTGTGCTCCATAGTTGGCTCGGACATCGATGGAATCACATCATCCTCCTCCCCTTGAAAAGGGTTCGTCCTCGAACCTAGATCCTGCTCAAACTCAACATCATTGTTAGAAAAATAAGGAACAAGATCGGATACGTTGAATACCTCATGGAAGCCATAATTCGGAGGAAGATCAAGCTTGTAAGCATTGTCGTTGATGCGCTCTAACACTTGGAATGGTCCATCTCCACGTGGCTTAAGCTTAGAATTTCGAAGAGTAGGAAACCTCTCCTTCCTCAAATGAACCCAAACAAGGTCGCCGGGTTCAAAAATCAGCTCCTTGCGCCCTTTATCAGCTTGGCGCTTGTATTGCAATGTTCGCCTCTCCAATTGAAGACGAGTATCCTCATGAATCTGCTTAATATACTCAGCCCGGTCCCGTCCTTCACGACTCTCTCGATCGGACATAGCATAAGGCGCTAAATCAAGTGGTGTAACGGGATTGCGCCCATACACCACCTCAAAAGGCGTCTTCTTTGTAGCGGAATGAATGGACCTATTGTAAGCAAACTCAATGAAAGGAAGACACTCTTCCCACCTGCGCAAATTAGTTTTCAAAATAGAACGCAACAAGGCACCAAGGGTACGATTAACGACCTCGGTTTGCCCATCCGTTTGCGGGTGGCAAGTAGTAGAGAATAAGAGCTTGGTTCCAAGCTTGGACCAAAGAGTCTTCCAAAAGAAACTTAGAAATTTAACATCACGGTCAGAAACAATAGATTTAGGGACCCCATGCAACCGAACCACATTATCAAAGAACAAGGTGGCAACATTAACAACATCATCGGTTTTGTGGCAAGCAATAAAATGTGCCATCTTAGAAAATCTATCTACCACCACAAAAATAGAGTCCCTACCCCTTTTTGTCCTAGGCAACCCCAAAACAAAGTCCATAGAAATATCCTCCCATGGGGCACTAGGAATAGGCAAAGGGGTATACAAACCGTGAGGGTGCACTTTAGACTTTGCACGCACACATGTAGCACATGAAGCACAAAAGTTCTCTACCGACCTAAGCATGTGAGGCCAATAGAAATGTTCCCTAAGCATATGCAAAGTTTTCATGAAACCAAAATGTCCCATGAGGCCGCCACCATGGGCCTCTTGGACAAGCAAACGCCTAACCGAACCACTAGGCACACACAAGCGAGTTCCCTTAAAAAGAAACCCATCATGCAAATAAAATTGATCCCGACTTCCCCCCTTCAAACAAGCATGAAAAATATCACTAAACTCAGCATCATGAGCATACAACTCCTTCATGAAAGAAAATCCAAGCAATCGTGCATCTAGTAAGGATAAAAGAGCGTACCTCCGGGACAACGCGTCGGCGACGACGTTGTCCTTGCCTTTCTTATGCTTGATGACATAGGTAAAGGATTCAATGAACTCAACCCATTTGGCATGCCTCCGATTCAGTTTTGCTTGCCCTCTCAAGTACTTCAACGCCTCATGATCGGAATGGATAACAAACTCCCGAGGCAAGAGATAGTGCTCCCACACCCTTAGCACTCGAACAAGAGCAAGTAGCTCTTTGTCGTACGTGGGCTACTTGAGCTCGGCACCTCCAAGCTTCTCACTATAATAGGCTATGGGACGTCCCTCTTGCATAAGCACACCACCGAGCCCAATTCCCGACGCATCACACTCAATCTCGAACATCTTGCCAAAGTCGGGAAGAGCTAACAACGGCGCGTGTGTCAACTTAGCCTTAAGGGCAGCAAAGGCCTCTTCTTGCGCCTCTCCCCACATAAATGGAACATTCTTCTTGGTGAGGAAGGTCAAAGGCGCAGCCAAGGTACTAAAATCACGAACAAACCGGCGGTAGAAACCGGCTAGGCCAAGGAAACTCCGGACTTGTGTCATAGTTGTCGGTGTGGGCCATTCTTGAATCGCCTTCACCTTCTCTTCATCTACTTGAAGTCCATTCCTACTCACAACAAAACCAAGAAATACCACGTGATCCGAACAAAAGTGGCACTTCTTGAAGTTAGCAAATAGGCGTTCCCGTTTCAAAGCTTCAAGCACTTGCCTAAGGTGCTCGACATGGGATGATAAATCGTGGCTATAAATCAAAATATCATCAAAGTATACAACCACAAACTTACCAATAAAAGGGCGGAGGACGTGGTTCATCAAGCGCATGAAAGTGCTCGGAGCGTTGGTTAATCCGAAGGGCATAACCAACCACTCGTATAGGCCTTGCTTGGTTTTGAACGCCGTCTTCCATTCATCTCCCTCCTTCATCCTTATTTGATGATATCCGCTCTTGAGATCAATTTTGGAGAAGAGACTCGCCCCATGCAGCTCGTCAAGCATATCCTCAAGTCTCGGAATCGGGTGACGATACTTGATAGTAATATTGTTGATCGCTCGACAATCAACGCACATCCTCCATGTGCCGTCCTTCTTAGGCACAAGAATGACGGGCACGGCACACGGGCTGAGGCTCTCACGCACATATCCCTTATCAAGGAGCTCTTGGACTTGCCGTTGAAGCTCCTTAGTTTCCTCCGGATTGGCTCGATAGGCTGGACGGTTCGGTAGAGTGGCACCGGGGACAAAGTCGATTTGATGCTCGATTCCCCTAAGCGGTGGTAGTCCCGGTGGCACCTCTTCTTGGAAAAGCTCCTCAAAGTCCTGCAAAAGAGTAGATATGGAAGGAGGAAGATCAACTAATTCTTGGGAAGATAAATAAGATTCTTGAAAAACAAGTAAAACGCAAACGCCACTTCCCTTGAAAGTATGAATAATCTCCTTCGGTTTGGCCAAAAGCAAGGGCGTAGAAGGGCCGCCTAGAGCTAGCTTCTTGTCCTTCTTTCCCTCTCGAAGCGCATGCTTCTTCCTTTGCTCCTTCGCTGCGTGGTCCAACATGATTTCATGGGGGGTCATCGGGTGCAACGTCACCTTCTTTCCCTCCATTTGAAAGTGATACTCGTTGGAGACTCCATCATGAATAGCTCCCTTATCATATTGCCAAGGGCGCCCCAAAAGAAGATGACAAGCGGTCATCGGCACCACATCACACTCCACCTCATCCTTGTAAGGCCCTATAGAAAAGCAAATACGAGCCCTTTCCTTGACTTGGATCGGGGCATTAGAATTCAACCAACATAGAGGATAATGTAAAGGATGGCAAGTAGTTTTCAAGGAAAAGCGATCCACCACCTCTTGACTAATAATATTACAACAAGACCCGCTATCGATAATCACACTACATACCTTATCCATAATTTTGCATCGAGTGTGAAAGATAACCTCTCGTTGGCTAGGTGTGGTGGTGTTCTCCGTCATGAAAAGCGTCCGTTGTACCACGAAGCACTCACCCTCCTCGGCGGTGACATGGAGGCCGTCTTCCTCAACCTCGGGGCTCTCTTCTTCCTCTTCCGCAGCCCCTTCTTCCTCATACTCGTACTCCCCTTGGGAGTTAAGAAGAACCTTCCGTTCGTTGGGACAATCCCGAGCATAATGCCCATGTCCAAGGCACTTGAAACACTTCACGTCGCTCGCCTTCACACCGCCTTCTTGCCGAGGACGTGGGGAAAACTCTTTCCTCGGTTGAGGAGTCGAGTCCTTCCTTATTTCCGGCTTCCTAAACTGAGTTGGTGGTGCCTTAGGAGCCGTGGATGAAGGCTGCCACGTTCGAGAAGTGGTTGAACTCGAACGCCGTTGAGCAAGTTGCTTATAGATATGGTTGGTATAATGAAGCACTTGCTCAATATCGGTACCCCTACTAAAATGCTGCATACTCACCACATTTTTTAGTTCCAAATTTAACCCATTGACAAATTTAGAGATGACATACCCGTCGGGAAATTGTACTCGGGAACGGAAGATGAGCATACGCAGCTCGTTGTAGAACTCATCGGGAGTCCGGTTTCCTTGACGCACTTGCTCCAACTTGGCATGGATGCGCTCCGTGTAATCTTGAGGCACGAACCTCTCTTCTAAGGCCTCTCTTAGATCTTGCCATGTGTTAAGTTGAGGCATCCGACGTGCTCTCCTCAAAGCCTTGTCCTCGAGCCACCATTGGTAAGCAAAGTCGGTGAAGTGTATGGCCGCCATGGCCACCCGCCTCGCATCATCATAGCCATAGAAGTCAAAGATTGACTCCACCTTGGCAAGCCAATCAAGACAGGCATCGGTGTCGGAAGTTCCCGAAAATGTCGGCACGTTCAGCTTGATGCCGTAATGGGGATCCCGGGGCCGCTCTTCTTGTTGCACCGGCGCGCCATGCCAAGGCTGCCCGGCACCACCATTGGTCGGCCCTCTAGGAGGTTGGCCGCGCCTTGGGAGATGCAAGAGAGGTGGGGGTTGAGTAGCCGTTGCAGGATTGACCTCTTGATAGCTCGGCGCTCCATAACCTGACAAGTTAGTAGCACTAATAGGAATACTATTAGGAAATGTAGCAAATGAAGGCCTTACCCCGGAATTGGCCACAAAGTGTGGATTGTGGAAGCTCGTCGGAGGAATGTAAGGAGGCATAATCCCCATGGAGGTGCTCACACCGATGGATGCTTGCGCCTCCGAGTTTGGCAAGTAAGAAGTAGAGGCCTCCTCTTGTAACGACTCCACTTGGTTAGCGCTTTGTAGCACACTTGGTAGAGCCCCCGTATGAGACACCCGTGCTCTATCATCTTGGCCTCGCACTTGGCTCTCCAAATCAGTCAACCTAGTTCCCAAAGCCTCAATGGATTGTTGCAAGGATTGTTGCATGTTTTGCAACATGGCAGCCACCGAACTAGTGGACGTCTCCTCAACTTGTTCCTTATTCTTGTCATCACCTACACTTGTCATCGTAAAAACAAGGCAAAGATCAAGGTATAGAGGTCACACGAATTAATCACCAAGACTTGCCCGAGATGAAAATCCGACAAGTTGCAAGTAGGCAAAAACAACAAAGGCAACAAAGAGAGAATTCACCACACACTTGCTTAGGAAAACAATGCTAGGAAGCTACTAAACCACCAAGACTCAACACCAAGTATTACAAATTAATTAATTTTTTTTTGTTTCGAGCAGGCCTTTGCTAGGCACTACTAGACGACTACTCTTTGTAGGCCTTTGCTAGGCACTACAAGATGACTACTCTTTCCATGCCCGGCCCCTTATTAGCTTTACGCCGCCGGGCAAGGTTTTTCTAGTCTTTAATCTTTCTTTCTATGCCTGGCCCCTTATTAGCTTTCGCCGCCGGCAAGGTTTTTCTGATTATTCAACAAAAAATTTCAAGACACTTAAACAACAACACAAGATGTCTCGTCTTGGTGTCGTTCCCGTATCCTAGCACCGTAGCCAACAACAAGCATGTAATGACAACAAACAAGGCTGGTTTGGACCTCAATCCCACGTTTTTTAACTCAGCAAAATCAGCAAGACACACTTAAAACCAACACTAAAGAAAGGCTTAAATTCAAGCAACAAATGCACCCTTTCAACTACCAACTTTTGATAACTCTTTTGGGTGTTCTATTGGAACGTTTTTTGAGCATGGTTTGCAGCCATGGCTGAACACACACTCGGACAAGACAACCACAAGATCAAGACAAAGCAACGACCACAACAACACACAACAAGGACACTATGGTCGCACACAACAACACAACGCAACCAATAAAGAGTTCGAACCTAAAACCTTGCAACAAGTGGAAATTCAAGGTCGGAACAAGGTTTAGATGGCGATACCTTCGCGTGGCTCTGATACCACTTGATGGCCGGATCGATGGAGGGGATGATGGTGCAAAGAGATCGCCACGAGAATCCAAGGAATTCCGACAACAAACACCACGCAACTGACCCGTCTTCAACTGGCTGGATCTTCCTCGTCCGAACTCGAAATTGAGTGATTCCAATTCTAGAAGTTAGATCTATGAGTCTAGTTGAAGTCCTCAAAATATGAGACCGAGATGATGAGCGGATTGAAAGTTATGTCGAATTTACTGAGATGGTGCAGAAACCTCCGAGATGGATGATGGTTCGAAATGGAGAGAACAAGGGGATATGGATGCTTGATAACTTGGATATGACTCACCAAGCTCTCAAACAAACTAGGATGCTCGAAATTGTCGGATATGACTCACCAACAATTGAACAACGAGAATTGAACGAAACAAAACAAGAACTTCGAATTGAAAATGCAAGGAAAAGAGAAGCAAATTTCGTCCAAGTCTAGCAACAAAGGGTGAGGGGGACGACCATATAACCTAGAAAGCAACCTCACAAAGTTAGCCCCTTCACTTAAGGAAATTACAAAAATTAACCCAAAAACCCGAAAACTTAATAATTGTCCTTTCCGTCGAATTGTCACTTAGAACCATGAAGTAGAATAAAACTCCAACCATCTTCATTGCACTCTTTCGGAAAGCTACACCCCATGAGCTCTTCTTGCACTTGACATAGAATGGCCTTAGCTCGGGATCGCGTAATACGACCTAGATAAGGTGGTGTAGTTCCTTGAGTTTTGGCACCATCAAAATCGGAAGGCAAGGGCGCGCCACCATCCAAGCTTGTTGGCGCGTCTAGGGTATGCCGAGGCTCCTCCAAGTGTTCCGACGTGTGCTCCTCCAAGTGTTGCTCCTCCAAGTGTTCTGAAGTGTGCTCCATAGTTGGCTCGGACATCGATGGAATCACATCAGGGTTTGACCCCGCGTGGGCCCCACTCCCGTCTTCAACCTCGCGACCCGGAACTTCCGAATCTTCCCCTGCCGGCAATTCTGCAGCGATAATCCACGCCTCCACTCTTCTCCCTTTTCCGACCACCCGCCAGTGCCAATTCCCCGCCCTCGTCTCTGTGTTCCTACCCCTGCCCGACGACAATGACGGAGAGCGAAATCACCATTACCGCCCCTGTTCGTGCCCCGTCGGCATTCCCAGGCGGCCACGAACCACCCATCCTCGTCGACTCCAACTCAGACCCGTCCCCCTTCTTTCTTTTCCCGATTAACGACGCACGTCGACCCTCCCTTGAATCCCGCACCAGCCCGACATAATACAGTAAAGAGAAACAGAGAAAGGAGATCTCACCGGTGGTTCTCCCGACGATCGACGACGGCGGCAATTCCGACGACCTTTGCAACTTCCCCAGAGACGTCTTATCCTATAGGCGGTCGGCAAGATTGATCGGAGAACGAAAAGGGAAACAAGAACAAGAAGTGAATGGCTTCCGAAGCTTACCGGAAACGATTGGGTGGATCGAACGGCTTGACGATCGCAACGGGATAGACTCGATTTTCGGGCTTCTACGCACACCGGACAAAAACTACTTTGAAGCTTCGGATTTTTATATATATTTATTTGGCTTAAGATAGATTTGGATAGATTTGGCCAACTAATTATCCAAGGTTGATTTAGATAGATTTTCTAATTACTGATTTGGATGACAATATTTCCGGTGAAAAGAAATAGATTTAATTAGATAGATTTAGGATTAGATATAATAAATCAAACTGATTATTCAAACAAATTATTAAATGTTTGTAACCGGAGGAAACTCGTTTTCCGACTTACGAGATTTAAAATGAATACGGATATTACACTTCTTTCCCCGGCTAAGCCTCTACTAGAACACTTGCCAAACCAATCAATTTTTGAAGGTGACCTCCACACGCTGCATGACTATGTTCGGCGTCTCTTCTCCACCGACTTGCCCGTGTCCATAATCACACCCGCAGAGATCAAGTTGCACAGAGTAAAAACTATTGAAACCATTTCAATAACATTCGAGTATGAAAATATACTAGGGAATAATATTCCAAAATAGAGTTCTACACACTCAATTTACTAGCTTAACACATAACAAGATTGCAAGCTAAGTAAGTCTAGAAGACTTACCTTGAAGACTGTAATAACTGCGGTTTTTAAGGATATTTTTGAATTTTTCTCGGATATCCTTTTAACCTCTTTGTCCGTTTTAACGCTTAATCCAATATTTTCGTTGGAAATTAAATCCTAGAAAATTGTTGGTGATATCCTAAAATCACAAAGAAATGATTTTATGGATCGGTGTGAATTCTAGGATTTTTCGGTAGAAAAAAGAATATTTATTGGATAAGCCGTCTTTTTAATTATGTATCGTAAAGGATTTAAAATACGAAACGGGAGCCTTAAAAATTGAAGGTAGCGTGATAAAATTGTGGAAAATTGGTTTTATTGGTCTACATAATTTACGGGACGTTTTCCGTTTAGTGAGTTTTTTCCACCCGAGGTACATAATTTTACCGCTTTAACGCGAGTCCCGTTCCGAGACGAGTTTGATTTTAAAAGCTGAGTTTTGTTTGCTTAATATGGGAGGAAAGCAACGTATTAGATGAGGATGACTTTGGGACTTTTGGATAAAAACAGAGGCAAAAGGATCAAGAGGAACGATTGACTTGTGGAGAAAGAATTTTCACACAGCCGGCTATCTTCTCTTCCTCGCCGGTATGTACCTTCACCGCCGACAATCATCTCTTCCCCTACCTCCTCTTCATCTCCTTCTTCTTCCTTTTGGTGATAAGCTGGGGGTGTTGCTGTTGTTGAAAAACAGAACCAGCGAGAGAGGATCATGGAGAACGACGGATTCGGGAAGAAGGTATTCAAAGACGTCACCGCCGGTCATCTTTTCGCCTCGCCGTACGTCGTCGCCGGTGACCACCAGCCACTCCGACCACCACCCACCGCAAGGGCTGCCACCGGGCAACGCCCAACCACCCTCGGTCTCGGGGATCGAGCCATGATCGAGCCAAACGAGCCATGGGCTCGAGTGAAGGTATATACGATCGAAATTAATTAGCGGATTAGTTGCGGAGCCACCGTAAGGGCCTTTCGGTTCCACTTTGCTAATTAAATTTATGGTTTTTATAATCTTGACGTTAATACGGTCCCACAGGTTCAAACCGCTCGAGAAACGGACGTCCGGATCTTCAGTTATAGCGAATACAAGTTTTGGATACCGATTGGCAGGTAAAGGAATCCGGATAACTACTCAGGATTCGTTGTTAATCCGTTTGATCAGAGATTTGGTAATCTTTAAGAATTGTTACTGAGGAACACTTTTTGTTTAGAAAGTTGTTTCAAAAGAGAAGCGGATAATTAGTTATAATTCCGCCAAGATGGCTCCTTGAAGCATGATAACTAAGGATTTATTATATATCGATATTCGGAAATTAAATCGTTTATCGATTAGGAAGTTGTAGGAGTTGAGAATACAACTAAGAAGTGTTTCTGTGAGCTCGTTGCTGAGAAATCCTTTGGTTATATTTGTCAGAAGGATGATAAAGATTTCTGTTGGAATCGTTGAGGACGTTGAGCACGCCTTTTAAGGCAAGTGGACGATTCTCTCTTGCGTTATTGTTATTAAATGAGGAATTGGATCCCATTTAATATTTGCGTTGGGAACAACTTGTATGATTAATAAAATATGATAGGTTGTTATATTTGTTAGAAATAATGACCATGTTGTTTATTCAGTTTTGCGGTAGAACTGGATTTAGGTCCGTTATGTGCGACCTTGTTTGTTGTCTCTCGCTGAGACATTGTTATTGAATTAAGGTAGTTTCAGGGAGGGGAACGTGGTTCCATATCCTCTCTTTAAAACAATATTACATTAGGAGGGGCCTAATCCTAATGGTGGGTCATGACTCTCTTCCCCTACTCTTCGTGTGAGAGGGTTGATAGGCACTCTAGCTAAGTGCAGGTTCAGCACGGTGTAGTGTAGACGACAAGGTAATAGGCCTCTGTGATCTCTACCTCACCATATGCAAAATGAAAGATCAAGGATAGCTTAAGTCCTGTGATCTTGGTACATGGTAGATGACAATGGATGAAATACTCCGATGATCTCTACATTACCAAAATATTTCGGCAATAGTTCGGGCCGATTAAAAGCCACCAACCTGTTTGTGAAAAGTTTTGAAAGTAATATAAGATAAGTGCGTTAGGCACATTAATATACCTGAATGGTTCGTCCAGTCGGAAAGCCGTTCTTACTCCCGGTTATGAATGATTCTTAATCAAACTTTGATTAAGTCAATCTGATTAGTCGATGGAGACTTTTCAATATGTGATGTGATTAATATGAGTTCCCAACAATTGTTTATGCTTCTTAAAGAAACCACAAGTAGTGGTGTTCTCTCCCTTGTTTATGCAAATCTCCTTCTTATTCTCTATAAGACTGCTAACTGTTGGATCATAATCCGAGTCTATTCGGATTTGAATGCCAATATGTTTAGTTACAACCATAAGAACCAAGTTAGTTTCTCCGCTTGCTAGTCTTTCATTAGACTAACCCGTCCATTTTCTTTTCTTTTATATGGTCGGTTGGTGTCCACCGTTGTATGCGATACATCAGGTTCTTCTTGGAAGTTGATTCAAGAGGCGGATTCAGAGGTTTGAAGCTCCTGAAGTTGAAGAAAGGTTTCCAATGGCTATACTTGAATGAAGTTCTTGGTTAAGTTGTTGCAAAGCGAAATGAGAAAGAAGTCAAGAACCTACGGAAAGCTTTTTAAAGACTTTGTTCAAATAGAAGGTTGTTCTATTTATTTGTTCTGTTTAAGTTAAGGTTTGTATAAGACCCTTTTGTTTGTTTTTCCGCTGTAATATTTTACTCAATTTTGTTGGGTTTTAAATGGTTTCATTTACTTTGTTCTAGTTTGTTCAGTCAGTTTAAAGCCTTGGGTAGCTTCGGTTTAATCTTAATCGAGGTTACTGACGGTAATACCTTCAGGGTAGGAAGGGGGTGTTACAAAGACGAATTCTCTAGCCCAACAAACAATAACTAACACGCAAAGTGGTCCCCTGTCTAGAACATATAGTTTGTCTCTTCCCCTCGTCTCTGGTCACGACCTAAGGCCACGCTCCTATATACATATATATATACCCCAATGAATAATAATAACTTTTTAACTCTTACAAACTCTAACCCCAAAAACAAAGAAAAGCCAAGATTCTTTAAGGAGCCATCTTGGCGGAATTATAACTAATTATCCTCTTCACTTTTGAAACAATTTTCTAAATAAAAGTTGTTCATTAGCAACAGTTCTTAAAGGTGACCAAATCTCGGATCAAACAGATTAACAACGATTCCCGAGTAATTATCCGAAGTCCTTTACCTGCCAATCAGTGTCAAAACTTGTATTCGCTATAACTGAAGATCCTGACGTCCGTTTCTCGAGCGGTTTGAACTTGTGGGACTGTATAAACGTCAAGATTATAAAAACCATAAATTTAATTAGCAAAGCGGAACCGAAAGGTCCATACGGTGGCTCCGCAACCAACCCGCTAATTAATTTCGATCGTAATTACCTTCACTTGAGCCCATGGCTCGTTTAGCTCGATAGTGGCTCGATCCCCGAGCCCAAGGGTGGCTGGACGTCGCCCGGGAGTAGCCCTCTTGGTGGGTGGTGGTCGGACAAGCTGAATGTCGCCGGCGGCGTCGCACGCGAGGCAAAGAAGACAGCCGACGATGATGGATTTGAATTCTATCTCCCCGTCCGTCGTTCCGACCTGATTCTCTCGCTAGTTTTGGTTTATAGCAGCAGCCAGGAGCCCATAAAGAAGAAGAAGAAGAAGAAGAAGAAGAAGAAGTTAAGGTGAAGATGGAGGTGGAAGGGAAAGGCGGAAAAGATTGTCGGCGGTGTTGAAGTGCGATCACCGAGTCCGTCGTTCGTCCTAATTCCCTCCCTCGCTCACTTTTCCCCTTTTCTTTTGATTCTATCCAAACGCATACAGGTGGGAGAAAGAATAACTTTCCTCCCTCGTTAAGTAAAAAGGTAGTCGGCCTAACGGGATTTCCCTTCTCGGAACGGGTCTCGCGTCAAAGCGGTAAAATTATGTACCTCGGGTGGAAGAACTTACAAAATACAAAACGTCCTGTAAATTATGTAGACCAATAAAACCAATTTTCCATGATTTTATCACGCTACCTTCAATTTTTAAGGCTTCCGTTTCGTATTTTAAATCCTTTACAGTACATAATTAAAAAGACGGCTTATCCAATAAATATTCTTTTTCCATTGAAAAATCCTAGAATTCACACCGATCCATAAAATCATTTCTTTGTGATTTTAGGATATCACCAAGAATTTTCTAGGATTTAATCTCCAACAAAAATATTGGATTAAGCGCTAAAACGGACAAAGAGGTTAAAAGATATCCGAGAAAATTCAAAAATATCCTCAAAAACCACAGTTATTACAGTTATTCTTTGACTAGAGTACGCGAATTAGGGTACTTATTTATACATAGGTTTTTCATTTGATGTTCCATGATCTTGTTGTATCTAAGCGCTCAACAAACTTCCATTGGGTTAAGCCAAAGTTCTCCAGACTTACTCCAGTTCTAGAAGAATCTTATCTTTTTGAAGTTATTAGTGGAACAGGCATCCCTTACTTTCCGAAGGTTTGAAGATGAACCCGAAAAGAGTAATAGAAGAACTACTATTGCACCTTTTTCGTTGCATTAGTATTGCTTGGAGAGATTCTCACATGTGTACTTATGTGGTTTAACGAACCAAATGAAAAGGATTGAAAATCCAATTGGTCTTGCTAGCGAAGTAGGTAGTTAGTCGAGTAGTCTCATCCTTTAGCTTAAAGGTCAGGTTGCTTATAGACTAAGCATCTTAGTTGAAACGAGCACTAGAGTGTCTCCAGGAACTGAGTAAGAAAATGACTAATCCATTCTATACTCCAAGAATAGAGTCATTGCGGATAATTTTTTTTTGGACCAATATTAATTATAATTTCGAGATCGAATCAATGTTTAAATATGTGAGAGCCATGTCTTGGAAGAAGAATTTTGATTTTGAACTTCTACTGAAGTTACTAATGGGACAAGCGATGGGTTATATCATAAGAGAAGATACCCAACTTTATGATATCATATCCGAACAAATTAACTATCGATAAGTGGTTCGAGCGTCCTCTTATAATTTAAGTTGTAGTTCTTATAAGAAAAATAATTTTTTGTAAGCAAGGTTAAATCCAAAGGACTAAGTGGTTTCATTCCACCAATGTGATCAACATCGTGGAACTATTTGCAACATAGCCTCTTAATATATATATCTTCACAAGAACAAGACCTGAAATTCTACCTCAACCACGTGATCAAGATGGGAGGTAAAAGTCCATCCTTATTCACCACCATGAATATATATCGAAAACTTCTGATATGTAAAATCTTACAATTCTATTTCGATATATATAAAAAAAATTTGATGTGATTAATCCATTCTATACTTCAAGAATAGAGTCATTGAGGATGAATTCTTTTAAGACGGATATTAATTACAATTTCGAGATGGGATCGATGTTTGAATATGTGAGAGCCATGTCTTTGAAGAAGAATTTCGATTTTGAACTTCTATTGAAGTTACTAATTGGACAAGCAATGAGTTATATCATAAGAGAAGACACCCAACTTTATGATATCGTATCCGAACATATTAACTATCAAGAAGTGGTTTGGGCGTCCTTTTATAATTTAAGTTGTAATTCTTATAAGAAAATTAGTTTTTCGTAAGCAAGGTTGAATCCAAATGTTAAGTGGTTTCATTCCACCAATGTGATAAGCATTGGGGATCTATTTCCAACATTGCCTCTTAATATATATATCTTCACAGGAACAAGACCTGAAATTCTACCTCAACCACGTGATCAAGATGGGAGGTAAAAGTCCATCCTTATTTGCCACCATGAATCTATATCGAAAACTCCGGATTTGGGATTTCGTTTTGAGGATGCTCGAGTGGTGGAAGATAATATTGCTCGTTTGGATTTTCAAAAGGAGTAATTTCCAACAAATTTGAGAAATATATTGGAGCATTATTCTGACCCGTATTTGGGATTCGTTTTGAGGAAGCTCTAGTGGTGGTAGATAATATTTCTCGTTTGGATTTTGAAAATGAGTAATGTCCAACAAATTTTAGAAATACATTGGAGCATTATTCCAATCCGGATTTGAGATTTCATTTTGAGATTCTTTTGGTGGTGGAAGATAATTGCAAATATTAAAAGGATTCAAAGACATGTTGAGAAAATAAGAATGTGTTTATATAGACAAAGAAATTTACTCTCGTGAAATTAATTTACTCTCCCGGATTGGCAATCCGCGTTTTTCTCCTCCGGATTGCTAACTTGGGAATCCGGGGCGATGTATTATGCGGTGGAGATCCGTCTTTGAAAGTCGGAACCCCATAGAACCGATCTGGGTTCTATCCCGACACATGTTTAATCCTGGGGCGAAAAAGCCTCTGCACCCGGGGATAAAGCAAAAGCCGTATTACGGGAGATCAAGTTTATGAATGTATGATTGATTCCTGGCCTTTTCCCCCTCGCCGACTCATAGACAGATAGTTAAGCCATGTGGTTAGGGCTGTCAAAACTTGACCCGACCCAAGAAACCCACCCGACCGTCCAACTCCGAACCCAACCCGACCCGAGAAAAAAAATAAAAAGTTTTATACACGAGACATGTTTGACCCGAACTGATTTGACCCGAATCTGATTATACCCGAATGGACTAGCCTCATGCAACCCGATATCCGATGCTACCTGACCCGAAGTCATCCGAAAATCCAAAGTTACCCGACCCGAAACCATCCAAAAATTATATTATGTTTTAAAATAATAATAATAATAGTGAATATTTATTATAAATATATTTTTAATTTAAATGTTACATTAAATATTTAGACCCTATAGTAGTTAAACTACAAAAAATCATCATTCGATATATGATCTGAATAAAAATCCGGCTTACTCGAAATCAGATTAACACGAAATTCGGCCAATGTCGAAATCCGATTCACCCAAATTTGACCCGATTTTCAAAATATCTGAATTTGACCCGAATCCGAACTTACCCGAAACTGAATTGACCCGACCCGCCCGATTGACACCCCTATGTGGTAACTAAGGCAAGGCGAAGTGTACCCTTTTGTACGGCATTAAGTTGATTTGATCGATGATATATGGTCATTGTTGAATATTTGCGTTTTAGCACCATATTGTTGAAAATTGAAAATAGGGTGTAGACAATTTTTTTTAGTAGCTTAAATAGCATGAGTACAGTTCTTGTACTTTGTACGAAATTGGTTAAATATTTTCGTTTTAAAAAAAAATAATATCAATATCTATTAAATTCTTTTTTAACTATTTAAATTTATCTCTAACATCAAGCAAATATCTATTTAGTATAAAAATATCTTTTGAAAGCTTACTTATACAAGTATTTAAAATTAAAGATAAAATACTTTAAATATTTTAAAATAAATATAAATATTTTAGCGTATATATTTTGACGAATTTATTTATAGATATATATTGATTTTATTTTATAATAAAAAATTAATGATAAATATTTATAATGTTTAATATTAATAAAAATAGATAATAAAATACTTAATAGATATATTGAAATATTTGATAATCTCTAAATTTACATACATGGAAAGTAATAAATATGAATAATATAATATTTAATCTTATCTAATCTTTACTTTATCAAACCATAAAATGAGTTTGGTCCAATCTTAAATTAAATTTTAAATATTTATGTAATTAAATTATCTTAATTTATATTTCATACTTTATTATATCTTATTTATTAAGTTAACTATTATTTTTTAAATTCTTATCTCTTCCATATTTGAATATATAAATTTTTTTATTCATATTTTATCTTTTTTTAATTAAATATCTATCAAATATCATCAACAAAAAAGAGAAATGTAATTATTTTATCTTAATAATATATATTCATTCTCAACATTAAATATAATCATTTATATTAATTAAAAATTTTTACATTCTACGAGCAATAAATTAATTGTATTAAATTTTTATTTATTAATATCCTATTGATAATGTCTATAAAATATCGAATTGTAGTCGTACATGGTACGACGGGTACAACTAGTAAAATATATATATGTTCAGTTCTATGTTTTTATTTTGATTGTGAATATGAACGAAAATATCAATTATTTTAATACGAGATTCATTTTTTTTATGTTTTTTGCTAAATTATTAAAGAAGCAAACAAAAAACCATTTTAACTCGAAAGAGATAATATCAACATTAAATTAGGATTATTTTTTATCTTATTCATATATTTTAATTACGTCAATTTTAATTAGGTCAACTCATATCTGCCTATACGGACATATGTATCTATAACTATATATTAAAGCTATACCTTTTCGAGCCACTAGAACGATTCTGGCCCCACCTCATATTTACAAAATTATTTTTATTCCTAATATTTTAACTTTTTCCTATTAAATTCTTCTTTAGCTCTTTAAATCTATCTTTAACATCAAAAAATATCTATTTAGTATAATAATATCTTTTGAAAACTTCCTTATACAAATATTTAAAATTAAAAATAAAAAATTTAAAATATTTTAAAATAAGTAAAAATATCTTTTATCTTTTAACATGATATCTTTTCACGAATTTATATATAGAATGACGCTCTAGTGAAATGCCTTATTAGAGTAAAGCATGTGGTTAAAATCCAACCATTAGATTAGATAGGATGGACGAATCAGATTTAAAATAAAAAAGGTCCATTTTAAGGAAATTAGGGAGAAGCACCATATCACACCCAAACCCGCTACTTTTAAGGAGGGGATAAATACATGATCCGTTCAAAATGGAAACAAGCAAAATTAGGGGGGATTTAAATTAACAAATGAGAAAAATATACATCAGAATCTGAGAAAATCTTTTATACCCCGATTGAAAATCTAATCCTGCTAAACCATCATTCATTATTCACGTCTTCTTCTTCAACAACCGTCGTTCATCTTCTCTCTCTCTCTATTCAACGCATCTGGACAACGATTTCTAATCATCTTCTTCAATCTCAAGGTCCATCTTCAAGATTCCAAGTTCAATCGTCGATAATCGGTGAGCAACCTTATTGATTATGCTAATTTTTTGTCAATATTATCATTCTTCAATAAAATCGCCGATATTTACACAAAACAATCTAATTTCTTCGTACGATCTAGATTTACATTTCAATGGGTTTGTTTCGTTGTTGTTTTTTTAACTGTAAGTATCATTCTTCAATATTTGGATGGAATCTGGATCTAATTTGTTTGCAAGTCGGGAAATTGTAGGGTTTATGTAGTTATGAGTTCATGAAATTAGGGTATAGTGGGTGATGTGGACTATAGATCAGACGCATTCAATGGGTGTTCTACTGCATGTGGTTGAGTTTGTAAAAGACGAGTTTAAAAATCTAATCAAAGTTATGGTCATATACGGTTTTTCGAGATTGATTGTGTATAAGACATGTTGTTTTCGATCTACTCTAAGAGTGCGTGCAATGTTTAATAGATGGCAACGTCACCAAAGTCGAAGAGCAAGAACAAAAGGAAGCATGATAAAGGTATGTATCATTCAAAATTTTATAGATTATATATTATTCAAGTCTATTAATGTTGTTTTTCAACCCATTTAATGAAAGTTACTGAATTGGCAATTACATATAATGTATATTAAAAAGTTATTTAACCTTTTCTGAATGATTATTCAAATCAAAGTGACATATTATTCAACATCAAATAGTTGTCAACTTTGTTTTAGAAGGAGGATGAATAAGTAACAGGTATTATTCTTGTAGAACACAATTATTATTCAACTATAGGTATAATATTTTTTCAATGTTAATAGTTATTCAGTTCAATCCTATGTATTATTCATAACCATATTTGTTATGTAAAGTCAATTCAAATTATTCAAATGACATCATATTATTATTCAAAGTATGGTTTGTATAGTTTTTGAAGAATGTGTTAGTTGATAGACAACAAAAATTTTATTAAATGACTAGGGTGTTTTTAAATATGCTAGATGGTTTGATTAAGAAATATGAAAGTAAAACATGTGTTTTTGATGAATTGCATGTAGTTGGTGAACACTCAAAGCATTGAAAGGTCAATTTTAAGAAAAGTCGCACGGTGAAACATGTTGACAACGATGATGATGCTGATTTATTTGATCTAAGACCAGAAGACAACGATGAGATTGAGATCACAGAATCTGAACGGGAGGAAGCTGGCAAAATAATGAAAAACGTTGATAAGCAGTTCCAAGATGAGATCGTGCATATGAGAAAAGTTTTAGCATGTTCCAAGATGGGTTTTATTATTCAATAATGCATTTTTATATTGTTCAAACATATGTTTAAACTTATTCAATTTGATTTGAATGATTATTCAAATAGCATTTAATTATTATTCAACAACAATAGGTACATGATATTGAATAATTATTCATATCCATTTGAATAACTCACCAATAAACTATACATAAATGTGTAATATTATTGTTGGACATAATGTAATATTGTGTCTTCGTTCACACAAACAACTGAAATAATCATAAACCATGATAGCATTAAGGTTGAATAATATATATCACTATCTTATAACAAATATGAGGATTCAACAACATCACGTAAAATATGTCGAAAAATAATTCATATCGATTTGAATAACTCTTCAATAAACTATATGTAATGTGTATCTTGATGTCACAAAAGAATGTTGATACAAAAGGCAATAGTAAATGTATATAGTGTGTGCAAAGCACTTATCAGAAATTTTGGTTTGTAATGTTCAATAACGCATTCTTATATTGTTCATACATATGTTTCTACTTATTCAAATTATATTGAATGATTATTCATATCACTTGTAATTATTATTCAACAATAACAAGTGCATGATGTGTACTACGGGTTTTATACTGGTAGGACACCGAGGTATCCAATGCTTTGTATGATTATCATTTTCATCCACGACGCAATTAGAACCGTAATTAAAATCAATGCAGTCTTCTTCTAAATGCTCTTCAACAGGTGTATCATTTTCAGATTCTGAAAATTCTGAATCATTGTTGAACACATATTCTTCACACTTGTTGGTTCCAACTGAAACAAGATATTACACAATCAATATATCAGTTTCATATTATTCATTAGACGGCAATAACTTATTCAACTAGTATATCAATATTATTCACAACAATTTAAAAAAAATAACATATAATATACATTTTTTTTATTTCAAAACAATTATTCAACTGTTGTGTTTTTATTATTGAACATATAATTACTAATTCGTAATGTTCAATTAATACTCACAAATTATTCAATATATTTGATGATGTTTTTCATCAGCATGAGAACTTTATTACGAATTAGTTTCATATTATTCATAAGACGATGAATAACTTATTCAACTAGTATACCAATGTTATTCACAACAATTATAAAAAATGACATATAATATAAATTTTTCTTTATTTCAAAATACTTATTCAACTGGTGGTATTTTATTATTCAACATATAATTATTGATTTTTAAGCTTCAACTAATACTCACAAATTATTCAACATATTGGTTGATGTTTTTCATCAGCCATGACAACTTAAATGCAGTATATAGTTGTTAATCATCACGATCAATTACGCAACTACTAAACCGATAATTATTCAACACTCATTCAGAAAAACAACTAACCAAAGGCACCATATCAGCACATTCGGATTGAAGAACTAAATCATTCGTATAAGCAGGACGTAAAATAACTTATCGAAATCTAAGAATTTTTACAACAACGATGAACACACAAGAACAAATTATCAAAATACGAATAACTAACCTCTTTCCATTGCAAAACTTGCTTCAATTAGACGACGAAATCTTCAAACCAAATTATTTCGATTGAAGAAACTATTTTTTCCAGTAGATTAAAATGGTGTTCGAATGTTGATGAAGAAGAAGGATCGAATGAAGAATGACGGTTTTGCAGGAACGACGGTTTAGCAACATGGCTTATTCAATCGTGGTATAAAAGATTTTCTCAAATTCTGGTATATATTTTTCTCTTTTTAAAAATAAATCCCCCACTAATTTCGGCTCTTTCAATATCTAAACCGATTGTGTAATATTCTCATCCCCCTTCCCTATTGTTACTATAATGCGTCCTACTTTTCAGCCATTGATTAGGTGTAATCCAACGTCCCACCTTCAACCACACATTACACTATAAAACATATTGTACCTGAGCGTCCCCCTTTATATATATATATATATATATATATTCTTTTTTCATAAAAAAATTAATGATAATACTTATAATGTTTAAAAATAAAAAATAGGTAATACGACATTTAATAGATATATTGAAATATTTGATAATCTCTAAAATAAGGTACATAGAAAGTAATAAAAAAATATAATATTTAATCTTATCTAATCTTTACTTTATCGAGCCACAAAATGAGTTTGGCCCCACCTTAAATGAAAATAAATTATTTTCTATAAATAAACTATTTTTATCTATCTTTCATATTTTATTATATCTTATTTATTAATTTAATTATTATTTTATGTAAATATTATCTCTTCCCTATTCTAATATATAAATATTTTTTATTTATATGTTATCTTTTTTTTTAAATTAAATATCTATGAAATATCATCAAGAAAAAGGAGAAATATACATTATTTTACCTTAATAATCTTTTTTATTCTCAACATTAAACTTAATAATTTAAATTCAATTTGTTCTATTTGATTCAAAAAAGTAAAAATATTGTACATTATACATGCAATAAATTACTTACATTAATTTTTTTATTATGTTTTTATTTAATATCTATAAAATACCAAACCATAGTCGTGCATGACACGACGTGTATAACTAGTTTTTGAAATAGTAATATAAATATTAATAAAAAAAATTACATAAACATGTTCCATCTTGACCCCGGCGGAGCCTCATTGGGTCAATGATGATGATGATGATTATAGTATATACTAGCATAAGTATTCGTACTTTGTATGAGTTTATTCAAAAATAAATTATTTATTTTAAAAATAAATTATTATTTTTATGTCAATATAAATAAAATTTACACATTATTTTAATATAAGATCCAATATTTTCTTTTTTCCTTTACTAAAAGAAAATGAATTAGTTTAGCAATTTTTAAATTTGTACACATATGTATAAATTTAAAATCTATACATATAATATCAAAAAAAGTTTAATTCTAACTTATATAAATTTTTTCATTATAATATGATATTTGAATATATAATTAATCAATAAAATATATAACTAATCAAACTAGATTGAGATAAGAATGAATCTATGATTTAGTTATTAGTTTGTAACAAACCTATATAAAAATAAAACAAAATAATTATATTTTTTTTTAAATTAGTATTAATTTTTTTTAGAGTATTGATGATGTGGCGTCATATAGGCGAATTGAATATGGAGGTGACACATAGACAGAATGAAAGTGAGGCCGACATGTGTCAAAAAAGTGACTTCTTTAGTATATATAATAAAATAATATAATATAGATGATTAAGAAATTAATTATAGCTTATGTAATTTTTTTGTTATGATAATATAAGGTTTGATCCTTTTTAAAAATTTGATTTTATCTATTGTTTATTATGGTAAAAACTATTTTTTTTAATTGCATGACCACTTTTTTAATATTTTTAAAAGGACAATATAAAATTGATTTAAAAAAGCAGGGGCGTAGCCAGAAAATTCTCATTGTAGGGGCCAACAAAATTTTCCAACATAGTTAATGTACGTTTCAAAAAAGATATAGAATTTAAAAATATCAATTTAGAGAAGAAAAAAGAACATATTTTATAGAAAAGGGACTAAAATGTTTTAAAATACAATTACATTAAGAAAACAAGAGTTTATAATGACAACTTATATAATTATGAATTATGGTTCAGAATACATTTAAGTTAAATGTTTCAGAATACAAATTAATTGAATCTATAAATATTAAAAGCTTGTAACTAAAAAATAAAACTCAAACTAAAGCCAGAACTAATAATGAATTGTATGATTCGAGACATCCCAACAATAACTTATTGTTTCAAAGTTTTCGTGTTCAATCACATTATGAAAGTGGGAAATTTAGCAAAAGATAAAAGCATTCTAAGTAAATAACTTGTTAGAAGTTGTTTGTATACATCTAATCTTCAAACAGTCATAACTTTTTGCTCAAATGTTAGAATGGAGCTTATAATATATCAAATCGAAGCTATAAACAAGAGGAACATATATATGGAAAAAAAATTGGATTGGGGGGGCCATGGCCCCACCCGCCCCCAAATAGCTCCGCCCCTGAAAAAAAAGTATAATTAATTTAGGAAGAATGAGATAAGAATGATGTGACGCTACATATTTAATTTGTAACATTTTATTTGTAAGGTTTTTTTTGTAGTTTATTTACACATTTACAGAACACAAATTTATTACGACAAAGAAAAAAAAAAGGCAATTTTTATGTAAGTTGAAAATTGTACTCTCTATATCATAGATTTTAGGTTAGTTTGAGCTAAACTATGGAATGTACCTTTCAAGTGTTTGAGAGAGCACGTTACCTTCTTATTAGTCCATCCAATATTTATTTATATTTTTTTGGTAGAATGTCAATCCGCTAAGAAGTGCATAATAGGATTAATAGCTGATAAGCTCACCACTCTACGGTGCTCCTAATTTAAAATCTTTCTTGTTAAATTAACTAAACTAGTTGAATCCCCGTGACTCACGGGATAATTTTACTAATGATTATATAATATTATGATATTAATATAAAATTTAAAACACTTATATATAATATCGTAGTAAAATTATGTAATTTATAAAAAAAATCGTTAAGATTGTGCCCCATATTTTACCAACATATAGATAAAAAATTATATACTTGAATCCCGACTCTTTAATAGATAAAAAATTATTATGCACAGAGGCGGAACTTAATGGGGGCGGGAGTGGGCCATGCTCCCCCCCCCCCCCCCCGAATCCAAAATTTGTTTTTGGTATATATGTTCCTTGTGTTAATAGCTTCGATTTGATATATTATACGCTCCAATCTGACATTTGAGCAAAAAGTTATAAACGTTTTAAGATTAGACAAATAAAAACCACTTCTAACAGTCATTTACTTGAAATGCTTTTATCTTTTGCTAAACTTTCTACTTTCATAGTGTAATTGAACCCGAAACCTTTGAATAAGTTATTGTTGGGATGTCTTGAATCACACAATTCATTATTAGTATGAGGGTTTTAGTTTGAATTTTAGTTTTTAGTTATGAGCATTTAATGTTTATAGATTCAATCCGTTTGTATTATAAAACATAATTGTATAAGTTATCTTTATAAACTATTATTTTCTTAATGCAGTTTTATTCTAAAATATTTTAGTCTCTCACAATAAAATATATTCTTTTTTTGTGCAAATTTATATTTTTATTTATACATCTTTCTCAACACTATCTTATACACTAATATTTTGCTATTTTGAAAAAAAATACGCGTGTTTTAAGTATTTATTTTAATTATGTATTAATAATTTTAAGAGTTTCTTTAAATGTTTTTCAATATTTTGTACTCCATCCGTTCGGAAATACATGTCGTTTTAAGATTTATCTCAAAAATTAAAAAACCATATGAGATGACTTAAATACCGTGAATCTTGTTAAGATCTTTTCACTTGTATTTTATTTATACGTAAATATTTTTAATTATTGAAGATAATATTGGAAAAAAAGTGTGGTAAAATATGTCAAATGACAAATATTTTTGAACAAAAGAATTAGGCTAAAAGGACATGTGTTTGAGGGAATATTTTTTAAATTGATAAAACGAGATTAGAAAAATTTATTGGCCCCTGCAATCGAAAGTTTCTGGTTCCGCCCTTGATTAAGCATAAAATTAATATAAAAAACATTAGATCAAGTTATTCTCAACATATAGATAAAAAATTATTTACTTGAATCCCAAATCTTGTTACAAGATAAAAAAAAAATGCATAAAAATATCAACATATAGATCAAGTTATTATATTATAAAAATTATATATATAGAAAGAATGACACACGTAATTATAATATTTATTATTAAAAACCGTAACATTATTTTATTCAAGGAATGCCATGTGGCTCAATTTTTTTCAACAAATATGGTTTCTGATGTATAATGTATTAGGTAGATTAGTCTTTCAGTAATTAAATACAAGTACTAAAGTTCTCTTAGATTTCATGCGTAAGTTACACGTACAAAACGTTTTTTTAAGGAAAGAATTTCGAAGAACCAGACAAACCTGATAAATCGGGAGACCGAGATATAACTCGGTAGCCAAACAAACTTGATAGCCAAACAAACGAACAATAACAAACGATAACAAAAAACAACAAAGCTAAAAAAACAAAAAAAAATAATAAGGTACAAAAGCACCAAACAATGAGGAAGAAATCCGAAGAGACTTGAGCCAAGGTAGGAGAAACTGAGAAAGGCACTTCCGCGGGTCAGTATAGAACTAACACAGACGTATAGGGCCGTCAGAGTGCAAGACAACAAAAAGCTGACCTGAGAGGTGTGATGATTCGCCTGGAAAAGCACAGAAAACACACCCCGGACAACACCGAAACATCATCTCGAACCACGAAACAAATCTCAAACAAAAACCGAAGTTTGAGGCAAACGCAAACCTTTAACAAGATTGTTAAGACACGACCGTGAGGCGATGATACGAGCATGCAAGGGTTACCCAGAAGGACGTTAGGGGTTATCTGTACGAGAATAAAAAGTCCGTCTTTCTCAAAACGGTGGTCGGACATCAAACAAACCCGAATAGAGCCAGTGAATCCCGACCTGGGGTTGCTAAAAGAAATGGTTAGACAAAGGGTTAGCCATAAGAGATTCAATGTAGGAGGGTTTCCTGTATTTGTTGGTTGGGTAGAATTTGGTGAACACCGACACCGACCAGAAAAGTGCAAGCACGAGCATAACCCGCAGAAGCCGGCAAGAGACAAAAGACACCGACTAGCACCGAGGACACGCTCTAGCACGAGAGGTGAGGCAAAGAGGGTGAAGCGAAAGCGGAGCCGAGAAGCCAAGGCGGCGTTGGTACCGAGATGAATTTCAGATCTGGCCAGATCTGGGCCGCCGGTAAAACAAACGGAACAGGATCAACGTCGGGGACGAGACCGGAGGAGGGGCCCTGGAGGAATGTATGGTGGTGTAGCTGTGAGGCCAAGATAGGTGGTGTGGTAGGAGCGGTGATGGGGCAAGGAGGAGGAGTGGTGTTGGAGCGGTGGTGGCAGTTTGATGGGGATAGGTAGGGTCTTGTACCCCTTGTGCGGTGGCGTTGGTGCCATGGTTGCGGTGAAGCCATGAACCGTGAGATTGGTGTAGCTGATGGAGCCATGGAAGTTGTTGTGTTTACATTGTTTGTGGTGTTCGTAGCTAGGGTTTTATATTCGGGAGGGTTTTACGCTCATCCCAACCTTGAGCTTGATTGTTGAAATGATACATTATACGTACAAAACTACTCTTAACTTGTAAGAGGTCTCACAAAATAATTAATACTTGAAAATTATGTAAAACTGTTCAAGTACTCTTCTCTATTTAACTCAGAGGCGTAAAGTTTACATACTAGGGGAGGGAGATAAAACTCAAACCAAAACTCCTTCTATCCAAGGTTTAACACTTGCTAATTCACGAGCTACACCATTACTCTTTATACAAATAAAAATGAACTTAAACAACGAAAAAGAACTGATCAACGACAAGATATTGTTAGTGATTTTATTGTCATCAAGTGATTGTTCCCTATATGGGAACAATGCCTTTTAGTGTGATTGGAGTTCATATGACACTATGAGATCTTACTTTGCTATGTCACGGGTTTGGGTGTGGGGAGTGCGCACTCGTGTAAGCATAGTTGAGGTCTAGAGGGAAACATTAATGAGAAGTTAGTGATGGAACTTTATCCCCAAGAGGGAAACGTGTCTCTAAGACAAGAATTTTATATACAACATTGAGGATGAACAATAGGCGTTGTTCCATGAGAGGGAACAATAAGTTTGTTCCCTATTGGAGGGAACAATGTATGTTCCCTTCGCGGGAATAGTGGTTCACCTGAGTGGGAACAGTAGTTCTCTGACGCATGACTAAAGAATTCAACACGTGTTAATTGTTGATAACCGTCTTGTAAACCGTTGTATAACTGCATTGTAACTTCCTTAATGAGTTAATAATTGATGAGTGACGTGGGTTATTGATGATAACCTTTCGTGGAACTTGGTAACCGTCGTTAACTTCTAGTAACTGCCGGTAACTGCCGCTAACTGTTCCCTGAAATTGCTTTCCTTTGCCTATATAAATGGCTATTGGGAGATTAGTGTCGGTTGGTTGTTGGTTCACACAATCATAGGAGAACGTCTCTCTCCATGATTGAACTTCAAATAGAGTCTAATATCCATTTTTACATGAACTCTAAGGTTCGATTTCTTCCATGAGCCTTGTTAGAGATCGGTTGGTTTGTCTATATCACTTCAAATTTCGTGGATTCCCCAAGGCTATGTAGGGGGAGAAATATTGATTTCGGAAAGCGTTTCCACGTGATTCAAACCTATATCAAGTATTGCATATGATTGATCTACTATAAAGCCATTGTGTTCAACTACATCCACGAAGAGGAACTTCACGGCTTCAACAAAGTTCCCTGAGTAACAGCAGATACAAGATCTTCGGTGGGAACTACGAAGCAAGAGTCCAAGATACCTACATTCGAAATCAATATTTTGAGTTCAATCATATGGAAATGGATTCCAAGGAAGACAACCAATTTGAAGTTGGAGGAGATCAAAGGTTTGATTGTCCTACTTAAGAACCCGAATACGTATAAAGGTGGATCCGAATTATCTCATGTTTAATCTTGGGAATTGAAGAGTTTTTCCCTTGATATTGTTCTGATGAATGATATGTAAATTATGGTAATTGGTTGATCCTTACCCATGCGTGATCTTTTGATCATGGAAAAATGAATTTGTTTTGTACACGTACTCATGTTTTCTCGTTGCTTAATAAATGAGAATTGATCAGTGTAATACCCAAGTTTTGATTTGTCATATAAAAGAGATTATTATATGATTGTGTAAAGAAAACTGAATTTTGGATCAAATGAATTTCGGATAACTAACCCCTTGAAGGGAACGTTGAATGTTCCTTGCAATAGAACGAATATGTTTCTGATGTATTGTTGCTTGTTCCAAGATATAAGTTCTATGGGAACAAGAGTCTATTATAGGACGTTATACTTAATGGTATTTGATAGCCATATAAGATATGATCAAAGTTATGATCATGAATTAATGATGATATATCATGGTTAAGACCGCAAGAGTTGGAACAGACGTAACAAAACGTCTAGACCTTAAGACCTAAGTGAGGAAGATGAAATTTCCTTAAAGGGAGATGATATGAGTCTACTATACCTTGTGTGTAGATTACTTGTGTTTAAATCTAGATTACTTACTTCAAGTATGTTGTTCCCTAGACAGGTTACTTGAGTAAAGTCTACTAGATATCAGATTACTTAATTTAAGTCTAATGTTCATTGGACAGATTACTTTATTAAGTCTACTGATGAAGGCCCTACTGTGATTCACAGGTTGGCTATTTGAATCTACTGTATTTATACAGATTAGTCGGTTTTATTTCATTTTGTACTTGTTTTATTTTTATGATATTTTGTTATATTTGTATATTGCATACTAACGATGGTGTATGTCTAGCATGTACAATATGTATGGTTTCATATGAAGGACATGAGGGAGGTCGAGTTGATCCTTGGGATTAGGATTGAGACAAAATTGAGGGGAACTATACCCTCTGTTGGGAACGATGTCATTTGACAGGAAACGTGTCCTCTGGGAACGATGTCACTTGACATGAACACTTGTTTCTTGCTTGGAAATGTACCCCTTGATTTTTTGTCTTCTCTCATGGATTTGAGTTTGTAGATTACTTGGTAAGGACCATGGATTGTGGTCTTAATTATGACAAAATTTCCTTGGAAATGGAAATATTGGATGTTGGATCGTTGGATAGAGAATTATTTTCTAGAAGTAGATGGATATTTCTACTTGGGAACAGTTCCATTTCATAGACTGTGAAAAATGATCTAGCATTCTGATTTTGACAATGAGAACGAGGTTGGTAGTGTGAGTTGTAGCCTTGTTTAAGGTAACGACTATGAATTAAAATCTACCATGTTTCATAAAGGCCGAAATAGATTTCAACTATGTGAGTAAAATATCTCTGGCCAGAGGGGAACAATCATGGTTACAATGTGCTATCATATGTCACGTCTTTTGGATGTGAAGGTATGACATGGATCGTGACACATAGTGTGATTTTGTTGTCTTTATTCGGTCAAAACAAGTTTGGCTAACCACTTGACGAAGGGGTTGGTTGTAAGGGGATGAGATAAAAGACCCATATAGCTTTCTAGCGATGGGATACCCAATTCCTACCAAATGAAAATTAGGGACATAATTTAATGTGGAAAGCCCATACCTAGAAACTGTGAGCACAACATAACAATCCCTAAATGTGTGCTCTGTTCCTACAAGTTGGAGGTTGAAGGCTTAGTCTTCTTAATAGTTCCTTTGAAAAAGTGCAATTGTAGGTGCACGATTAAAGGATATACCTATATGGAAGTGAGGTTTGGTCGCTTCATGAAGCTCCGGGTTGGCTTCACATACGTTCACGAATAGATATGGACTCGAGGCCCTTAATAGAGTGAAGTAAAACTTTAGAGATGTAACGAATCTTATGTGTGTGTTATCTTCATGCATCCAAAGTGGTTGATTGGTTCAATCCTTAGGACATCATGATTCCGGGGTGTTTGAAATGTGTAACTACAATAAAGCGGAAATTCAATTATTTTCGACATTTTCGCTTATGCATGAGTTTGGGATAAAAGCTTGCTTAATTTATGAATAAAGGATTACACTAAAATGGGGGAGGATTGTTGGTGATTTTAGTGTCATCAAGTGATCGTTCCCTATATGGGAACAATGCCTTTTAGTGTGATTGGGGTTCATACGACACTATGAGATCTTACTTTGCTATGTCACGGGTTTGGGTGTGCGGAGTTCTCGCTCGTGTAAGCATAGTTGAGGTGTAGAGGGAAACATTAATGAGAAGTTAGTAATGGAACTTTATCCCTAAGAGGGAAACGTGTCTCTAAGATAAGAATTCTATATACAACATTGAGGATGAACAATAGACGTTGTTCCATGAGAGGGAACAATGAGTTTGTTCCCTATTGGAGGGAACAATGTCTGTTCCCTTGGTGGGAACAGTGGTTCACCTGAGTGGGAACAGTAGTTCTCTGACGCGTGACTAAAGAATTCAACACGTGTTAATTGTTGATAACCGTCTTGTAAAACGTTGTATAATTGCATTGTAACTTCCTTAATAAGTTAATAATTGATGAGTGACATGGGTTATTGATGATAACCTTTCGTGGCGCTTGGTAACCGCCGTTAACTTCTAGTAACTGCCGATAACTACTGCTAATCGTTCCCTGAAATTGCTTTCCTTTGCCTATATAAATGGCTATTGGGAGATTAGTGTCGGTTGGTTGTTGGTTCATATAATCATAGGAGAACGTCTCTCTCCATGATTGAATTTCAAATAGAGTCTAATATCCATTTTTGCATGAACTATAAGGTTCGATCTCTTCCACGAGCCTTGTTAGAGATCAGTTGGTTTGTCTTATCTCACTTCAAATTTCATGGATTCCCCAAGGCGATGTAGAAGGCGAAATATTGATTTCGGATAGCGTTTCTACGTGATTCAAACCTATATCAAGTATTGCATATGATTGATATACTGAAGAGTCATCGTCTTCAACTACATATGCGAAGAGGAACTTCACGACTTAAGCAATGTTCCTTGAGTAACAGCAGATACAAGATCTTCGGTGGGAACTACGAAGCAAGAGTCCAAGATACCTACAGATATCAAGCACCAAAAGTTATATATCTATAGGACATTTATCTTTACTTTGGAGAGCAAAACTGATTCCTTGACAATCACTTTCAACTTCCAAGAACTGCACGTACATCTTGATCAATTGCCATATGTACTCCGTCCCTCTAAAGATTGCCTTTGCCTTAGCTATACATGAAGCAAGTTGATCTGCCCTCATTTGTTCAATGAAGGTTGTTATGATTCTGCCTTCATGATCCCTAATAGCCCCTCCTAAACCTTTCCCAATACCTCCTCTAATACTTGCATCCGATTTTAGTTTACAAGCCTTGCATCGGAGGCATCCATCTGGGATTACCAGCTGTATTGAGTATTGACCATGTCAACTCTACTAGCCTTTTTTTACTTGCATATCCTCCATCATGCTTAATTTAAACTTCTTCCACTATCACTTTTGTATGTTGGAAATTCTGTTCAAAGGTCCATTCGTCTCTCCTGCTCCAGATTTTCCAAGTTGTGGTCAGGAAAATGGCAAACTCCTTAGAGGTGCTTGAGGTAGACATACCCTCCACCTAGAACCTCCACCAATCTAGCACTCTTATTCTTGCCTTTTTCCATACTTCTTTGCTGAATTGACAATCTCTCACCATGTGAATTTCATCCTCCTCTCTCAATTGTCAATAAGGACATATTGTCAAGGTTCCTTACTATCTTAGATAGTTTGCTCTTAAAAGTAAGGGCACAATTGGACATTCCTCTCCCTAAGCTCTTTGCTTTGCACATCGTCTTCTAGTTACACCAATGGATCTTCCTCTCTTCTTCTGCCCCCACCATAATCTCCTCATAAGGCCTTGAATCTCTTCACAAAAGGTGCTAAGAAATTTGAAAATGCTAATGCGGTAAGTGGGTATAGATTGAGCTATTGTCTTGATCATCACTTCCCTTCCCAACTTGGACAACAATAGACTCTTTCAACCATTTAGTCTTTTCTGAACTTTGAGCTTCTCAACTTTGAACACTTCACATTTTGAACTCTCCACCCATGTGGGGTGACCTAGGTATTTTTCAAAGTGATCCATTATATTTACATGGAGAGTTTGTTAATTCATACTCTCAAGTACAACCAAGATGCTTTTTCATATAACTCCAAGATGGATCTCAATTCCTCTACTTGGGACAAATTTGCTTGAGAAAAAGCAAGCCATCATTCGCATACATGAGATGAGTGATGTTTGGTGCTTGTGGAGTAGTTTTGATTCCAGAGATAATTTCTCTTTTTACAGCTTTGTCAATCAAAGAGGTAAGTGCTTGACTGCACAAAATAAGAGGTATGGAAGGGCTCTCCTTGTCTCAAACCTCATTAAGGAACAAACTTGTCGGAAGGGACACCATTCACTAGCATTGACTAGCTAATTGTTGTCACACATTTCATAATTTTGGACACCCACAATTGACTAAATCTCATCTTTTGCATAATTCCCTCCAAAAAAAACCATTCCACCCTATCATAGGCCTTGGACATATCTAGTTTAAAAGAAAAATGCTTTAAATTCTTACCACTAGTACTAGTGGATATGTAATGGAAGATCTTGGAAGCTATGATAAAATTATCCGTGATCAATCTTCCACGAACAAAGCCACTTTATATGATCCGACTAGGGGTCCGACCGCAAGCGTGCCCGATCTTGGCTTGAGATGCCAAAATCCTCTCCATAGGTTAACCTGGATATGAACGAACCACCAAAAGATGGCTTGCGGGTCTCTAATGCTTGCTTGGGCGACGGTGGGGCTCGACAAGGGCTAGAATCAAGGGAGTTGGAAAAAGGTTATATAGGGCTGACGCCCGGGCTAAAGGGAGGATATTCTCGAATCAATGATTTGACTTCATTGAACTGGATGTGAGTTAGGTTTAAATAGAAAGACATTGATGTAAAGTTAAACTTAATGGGCCTTATTCTAGCTAATGATCCGACCCTCTTAAACATAAGAGAAACACACGCACATATATAGAAATAATTGAAAAAGAAAATACTAAAACGGGAATCAAATAACTCAAATATAGAAATTACATAATAAATTCAACTAATTCATACACCAAGGAGGGTGCCAAAGTCTTAGACGCCTCGGACTAGTCGATCGAGGTTGTGTATAAGCCTAGGCAGCATCACATCACCACTCTAACTAGGGCTTATTATGTTGTCTATGATGCCTTTTATCATATTTGCAAGGATTTTTTAGATGATTTTGTAGGGTACATTACACGGACCGATGGGTCAGAACTCTTTCATGTTCACCACCTTGTTTTTTAAGGAATAAGATCAATAAAGATGTTTTTGATCCTAGCATCCATCGCACCTCCGTTTAGAAAATTCATCACCTCCTCTATCACCTTGTTCACCACTAGATCCTAGTAAAATAAGTAAAACAAAGTGCATATCCCATCTGGTCCTAGAAACTTAAGAGGGTGCAATCGCTTGAAGCCACCTCTTCTTCCTCTCTACATAAATCTCTGCCCAACTCTTATCCCATTTCTTTAGTGGCAACTTATCTATTCTTCCCAGAACTTGTGCTCTACTTCCATTGGAAAACTAGTTTGCTCAACTTTCCAGAACTTGTATATCTCTTCCTCAATTTTCCTCTCCTCTTTGCATTCAACCCTTGAGTTATCTATGAGCAAATTTATATTACTCTTCTCCTTTTTAAATGCGATAGTCCTATCAAAGAAACTTGTATTCTTATCTCCCTCCTTAATCTAGATAGGCCTACTTCTATATCTCCTGTACAACTCTTCCTCCTAAATAAGATTTGTTATCTTTTTGACCAACCTTTTCCTTCTTTGCATTGATCGACCGTCATGCTCCCTCTATTAAGACTCTTTAGTTGCTCTCTTTCTTTGTAAGAGTCTTCTAATCCTCATCTCCTCTCGAGCCTATTAAGATAGCTAAGAGGAACACTTCTCAATGGAAAATAATGCACCTCCATGTCCTATCTGGTAAGGCCCTTCCTAGTTTGCACCTACTTTCCCATCGTTTGCCTCTTGAGTACTTTGAGAGACTTTCCTCCAAACCCAATCTCCTATTTGGAAGGCTTTTAATCGAATGTTCTTTAATAACTCCGAGCTACCCTTTGCATGTATGCTGCTAAACGAACGAATGCACTATCTCGTAACTTGTCGATGATATCTAGATGTTGGAACATGTTATCACGATTGTCCTCTTTGGTGGTTAGGTCGTATCTTGAAGTTGGGAGGATACCTCAACCGGTAGCACGACTTCACATCCATAAACTAACGAGAAAGGAGTATGGCATGTCCCCGTCTTCGGAGTCGTATAGTCGGACCATTAAATAAGGGGTAACTCATCTGCCTATCGATCTTTACTTCTTTAAGGCGTTTCTTAAGGTTGTTCATGATCACCTTGTTACTAGCTTCTTCCTGACCATTCGCATGAGGAAAGCGTGTCGTCGATGTCACCAATTGCATGTTGTAGCATTGACAAAAGGATCTAGTTTTCTCACTTATGAATTGGGAGCCATTGCCACGGACTATGGTAAATGGAATGCCGAATCTGCTCAAAATATTTCGTTTGACGAATGAGATGACTTGAGTGTCTTTGACTTCCTTGAATGCCTCGGCTTAGATCCATTTCAAGAAATAATCGGTCATCGCTAAAATATAAACACGCTGCCCTAAAGCATGATGTAACTTGCCTACGATGTCCATTCCCTATTTCGTGATGTAACTTGCCTACGATGTCTATAAGCGCCTCACATTCTGCCTCATTTTTCATCGCCTTGAACGTGCATCACGTAGCTTGGGCTATCCTAGCCCCTGTGGCAACTTTATTACTACGCCCAGTCCTACTCCAACTTGGTTTGACACTCCATCGGTGTATAGCAACCATTTCCATGAAGTTAAACCTTTCCCAACTTGCGTTATTTCCAGTTCATCATTGTTTTGTGGGGTAGGAATGAAGTCGGCCACAAAATATGTCAAAGATTGTAACTTCATTGATGTTCTGATTTCATAGTTGATATCGTACCCATTCAAATGTATCAACCATTTGATTAATCGGCCTGATAGTTTTCACAGTTAGTTCTCACAGTTATAGAATGACTTTCAAAATATGGTCGTAATTTGATTGAAGCCATAACTAAGGAGAGTACAAGTTTTTCAACAAGAGAGTACCTCATTTTGGCTTCCCACAAAGTTTTTATTACGTAGTAGATCGGAAGCTCACATCCTCCCTCTTCTCGAACGAGCACTGCTAACTGCAACTTCTGTGACCGCCAAGTATGTGTACAGTGTCTCTCCTTGTTTAAGGTTTGATAAAATCTGAGGCTGTGATAAATACCTCTTCAAATCCTAAAACGCGTTCTCATGTTCCTTGGTCCATTCCAATGACTCGTTCTTCTTTCAGATGTCGTAGAACATCTTATTTCTATAAGATGACTTAGAAATGAACCTGTTCAAAGCTACTACTCTTCCGGTTAACTTCTATACGTCTTTAGCGCATCGGTGATGCGATCCCATCTACGGCCGCATCCACGACTTCCTTCACTGGTAGGGCTACTCAATTCGTGAGGTCGGTCCAAGACCCGCCTTCTACCATGGTGCTTATGTATTTGGTCCAAGATAACATTTCGAGCAATTTTGAGGAGCTAAGGATCGACCCTCGCCAAGGTGCGCCGACGAACGCTGATGCGGGCATACTATGCCAAGACGTGCCCGCGTCATTCCGGAACGCGACCGCGCTTTCCATGACGCAACCGCGCCATAGGTCGTCCAGCCCGCGCCAAGCGGATAGAATGTTTAAAGATGAAAACGCATGCCAAGAATCCCGTGATGCGGCCGCACCTCCCAGCGCGAGCCCACGTCCCCCTGCACCATCGCGTTGATGTTTCCGAGTCCTTTGCACATGAGCATGTTTTGTCTTATCCTTTTCCGTCGGATTTTAACGAACCCCTTTCTTTGTTTAATAGGTCATATATTTCCATTATTTTTTATTATTATAACGAATTGGGTTGGACTTACATGTTCGGGCCTAACTTCGCTTAGCTTTCTAAGGTTTAGACTATTAATATGCCTAGAACACTCTTTCATTATCACATTTGCATAAATTATCTTTGCCTTTGAGAATAGTGAATCCTCTTCCCTAGGCCTTCAAGCGTCAGATCTTCTAACCCTATCTTCCAATCACCCTACAGCTTTCTACAGTTTCGTTTCTACGATACCAACCACCTCGAGACGCCGACGATCCAACTCCGAGCCTTGTGTCGATGCTTGGACCCTCGTCCTACCTGATTCGTGCACACCCACACCGTGCAGAAGTGCGTTCTTATTCCATCTCCCCGCTGCACTTGTCCTCGGCATGCTCTAGTGCCACGCCATCGGCTAGCTTCCACATCAGTCTATTGTAAGATGAACACCAGGATTCCAACATGAGGCTTCGGTCCTTCATTCTAGCAATCCAACCCATCTAAGCGAGAAGGAACACATCAACCAAGGTGATTGGAGTTCAATGATAGCCTTTATATGTTTCGGGCTTGCCTCAATCCCCCTTTGCATCATTATGTAACTGAGGAACTTCCGTGATTTCATGCCGAAAGAGCATTTCGTTGAATCAGTTTCATATTGTATTGTTTCAAAATTCGAAAGGGGTCTTCTAGGTGTTGAATGTGGTTTTCAGCTTTCAATGACTTGCCTAACATGTCATCAATGTAGACTTCCATTTTATCTCCTAGTTTTTTCCTGAAACATACTATTAACCAATCTTTTATAAGTAGCAAATGCGTTCTTAAGTTCGAACGACAAAACTTTATAGCAATAGATTCCTTGGTTAGTTACTATTGCTGCTTTTTCTTGATCCTCAAGATGCATCATTATTTAGTGATATCCACTGAATGCATCCATAAAAGTTAACAATTCGTGCCCTGCCGTCTCAACCACCATCGCATCGATATGAGGCAAAGGGAATGGGTCCTTGGGACATATTTTGTTTAAGTCGATAAAGTCGACTCAGACACACCACTTTCCATTCTTTTTCTTTACGACAACCATATTAGTTAACCAGTCAAGGTATTTTACTTTCCTTATTTTATCCAAACTCAAGTAGAGACCTTACCTCCTCGTTTATTACGTGGTTCCGTTCTGGGGCGAACTTGCACCTAATTTGTTTGAATGACGATATCTTATCATCAACATTGAGCGCATGGGTGATAATTTATGGACTGATACCGACCATATCTTCATTTGACATTGCAAAGAAATTTGAATAAGAGTGTAAGAAACTGATTAATTGTTCAAGCATCTCCGGTATTGAATCTACTCCTACTCGGATTTTTCGTGTAGGATTTTCAAGATCCGTTCTACTTCTTCCAGTTCCGAAACTTCGGGCTTCACATATTGAGTCGACGCCTTACAATCCTATAATTTCTCTGTCGTCGACTTGTTTTCGGGAAATGACTTCGAAGTGCTTATCTCTTTCCTTAAGGCGATACATTCGTCCATCCGATGGCCATGGTCGAAGTGGAAATTGCACCATTTCGATGTGTCCTTTTGATGTTTAGGAGTGTTGCTTTTTCTAGACTACTTCACATTATCTCCCATTTTACTTAAGGTTGTTACGATTTTCATTGTATCTACCCTGAAATTGTAATGAGACTACCTCAGTGGCAACCTAAAATCATCGTTCCATCAGTAGGATCATGGGGTTGCCACGTTCATAATTCGATTTGAAGTAGATGAGTTTAGATACGAGTTGTATCTTGTATCTTATTTCCTATGACGTCACTCTGTTCGGGATAAACTGGATACCTAATTAACAACAAAGAGGTCATCTTCTTCAAGCTGAACAAAAGCTATCGCCTTGACTTGTACTTCATCAAAATTCGAGCATGAATACTTAGTTAATTCCTGATAAAGTTCCAGTTTACATGAGGAAATTCCCCTTTGAAATGCTTCGATAGCGGTGTTTGCATCACATCCTTCAATAGTGACTAACTCCGCAGTACCTATTCAAGAACGTTTTCAAGGATTCACCAAGCTTCTACAACAAGTGATATAGATCACTAGAGCATTTCATGGTATGTCAACTGCTCGCGAACCGGATTCTAAACTTGTCAACAAGTTCAGCAAAAGAAGAAATACTTCCAAGTGGTAAGTGAGAATGCCAGTTTAAGGCGGGTCCTGATAAAGTGTTCCCAAACCAATGACACATCACGATCTCCTTCATGTCGAAGGGGACCGTACTAATGTTTATTGCTTGTTTGAAAGCGTCTATGTGTTGGTCTGGATCAATCGTCCCTGATATTCGGTTACCTTCTAGGCTCACTTGGCATAACCGGGTTGGGGTGATCGAGATTCAATAGTGAGCGATTCCTTCCATTGTCCCTGAAACTTGGGGCCGGCTTGGTCCCGATTGTACTTGCAATTTGAGCAAATTCCTTTCATGAGTTAAAGATTCCATCTATGTCTCGTAAACCTTGGTAAACCGGGTATGCGCTTCTCTTTGATTTTCTAGATCTTTTTGGAGGGCGAGCATAAAAGCTTTTAATTCAATGATGACGAATTATTCAGTTACCATTGCGCGCTCTTGTGGCCATCGAAGTAGTCGGATCTTGTGTGCTTTCTATGGAGGTATGACTGTAACCCGAAGGTAGAGTCTATGGATCGAGGGTCTCCTGGTTGACATCTTGATCCTCTGGTCCATTGGAATGCTTGTTGAACTCGTCGGTCAAACTTTCCAAAGCATGACTTTGTGATGCTTAACTGATTTTCTTGGCTGAGGGCCCCATAGTGGGCCCCAATTGTTTTGGGCGGATTTACCACGTAAACGTGTTATCCGCTAAAATGAGGTAGTCACAAATCAAGTTAAACACTTAAACACGTTAAGGTATTCAAAACAAAGTAGATAAAAGTAAGGTAGTTTGAATAGAAACGTTGTTATTAGATTGCATAAGAATGGATTTCACCTCTAGTTGGTGAATGCATGGTTACGCCCGGCTTTCTCGACTCTCGTTAATGCTTGACCAAGTTTATCCCGGGATCAGGCTTGTTTCCTTGCTTATACGGTCCAAAATGCATCGGACCAACAATCACCCTCACTGAAAATTGCTCAGAATTTATCCTCAAATTTTTTGATCGAATAACTTATTTTTGCTAGCTAGTAATTAGGTGCACGCGCACGGTTTGAATGATTAAAGTTTAGAGTTTAGACCCATGACCCATCCCCCAAATAGCTAGCTAGATTTAGCATACGCAAGCTTCTTAATATTTTACACGTACAAGCTGTAATTTACGACCAATATCATTACTAGAGGAGAGCCATGCCCTACTTGCGTAAGTACTCGCAAGTTGCAATCACGGATGCCCCCACATTAAATCGTTCGTGCATGAGGCGGGCGGAGCTTGATGCCAATAAATACGCCAGCCATTAACAGAATCAATCAAGGCACAAAGTAACACTAACAATATGGAGATAGAGAGCAGGCAGGTGTTAGCTGTTGTATTGGTTGTTGTATGTGGAGCAACATTAACATTAGTAAAGGGGGATGAAGGAGAGTTTAGTTACGTATTGGGGAGTGAAAGGGGTCCTTCCAGATGGGGTTTCCTCCATCCCGAATGGGCAGCTTGCAACAATGGCACACGCCAATCGCCTATCGACTTGCCCTCCCTCCATCCCAGACCGGTTCCCATTTCGGAGAGGGTTAATTTCTTTTATAACCCTGCTAATGCCACCCTCAGGAACAGAGGCCATGATATTGAGGTACGTACGCATATCCGTATGTATATGTACAACTGATCGATCATATATGTAAGAAATTAATTATTAATATTATATATATACGGGTAATTAGTTGGTTAATGATCGATGAGTTTTGTGAACGAACTGAGTACGTACGTAGTTGATATGGGCGGAAGGGGTAAGCAAAATAAGAATAAACGGGGAGGATTACGTACTGAAGCAGTTGCATTGGCACACTCCTTCCGAGCACACCATATCGGGCACCAGGTTATTTCAGTTTCTTGTCTCAATGCTTTTGTACGCGCGTGATCGGTATTTATATAAATAAATTAATTAATTAATGATAGGTATGCAATGGAATTGCATTTGGTGCATCAAACTGCCCTAAACAAAACGGCAGTGGTTGGAATCCTCTACAGACTTGGCCAACCCGACCCTTTTTTAGCCCAGGTGAAGCACTTCTATCTGCCACCTACTATTTTCCGTTCTTTTAACTCTTTTGATAAATATTCATATGATCATGAGTGGCCCGTGGAGAGTCTTTTATCTGCTATATAATTTTATAATTTTATGAGTTATTTTCTTTATTGTCATATGATTTTACTCATTGTTATATAATTTATGTTAGGTATGTTAGAATAAATCTAACAAAGTTCTCGTAATTTTTTCTAAAATGGAGAACCAATTATCCATTGGTGTTGTCAAAATATTGATCTAAAGGGGGCTAAATTTCTCTGGGTCAAATTCCTAGCTAAAGAAAAAAAATCCTATGTAGAATCGATAGAGCTCACGTATCATTTTATTTTCTTATTTATTTATTTTCCTAGTGAATTTAATCTAATATAAAATTGTAGAGTTATAATTAGACTTGTCGATCGGGTCGGGTCGTGCGGGTTAGGGTTAGGTCATCTTGGGTTCGGGTTGAGTCGGGTTCGAGTCGTTACGGGTCACAGGTTAAACCAGGTCGGGTCGATGCGGGTTTTCGGGCGGGTCGGGTTGACTGGCGGGTCAAAAACATATAATTTTTTATTATTATTAAAATAGATTTTTAATTTAATAATAATATTTAATTATAATATATTATTTTTATGTATTTTAGTAATAAAATATATTATATTTTTTAAAATAAATTTTATACATTTTATAAATATACTAAATCGGTCAACCCAACGGATTTCGGGTTCTATCGGGTTCGCTCGATTTGGGGTTTCGGGTTCAAATTTTCGGGTATTGACCCTAAAATTATCGGACGGGTCGGGTCGTGCGGGTTAGGGTTAAGTCATTTCGGGGTTCGGGTTGAGTCAGGTTCGGGTCGTTACGGTTCACGGGTTAAACCGGGTCTGGTCGATGCGGGTTTTCGGGCGGGTCGGGTTGACTGGCGGGTCAAAAACATAGAATTTTTTATTATTATTAAAATAGATATTTAATTAAGTAATAATATTTAATTATAATATATTATTTTTATGTATTTTAGTAATAAAATATATTATATTTTTTAAAATAAATTTTATACATTTTATAAATATACTAAATCGATCAACCCAACGGGTTTCGGGTTCTATCGGGTTCGCTCGATTTCGGGTTTCGTGTTCAAATTTTCGGGTATTGACCCTAAAATTATCAGATGGATCGGGTCGGGTTAGCGGGTTCGGTCAGCTTTTGACAACTCTAGTTATAATAATATGAAATATTAAAAGGGCTAAGCATGGGTCAATCATAACTATAACCTAAAGCGGAGGTTAAAAAAATTATTAAACGACACATGTCACTTTTAGATTGGACCACATCACCCCTTTTTTTTTAAAATTAATCTTATATTTTTGGATATGATAAATTCTTATCCATGTTTTTAGAAAATCTCATTATTAAAAAATCTTTTATTTTTGGATATGATAGATAGGAAAATTATTAGCATAATTTTTTATGCTATCATACAAATTCTAGAATATTTATTTTATTTTTAGATAGAATCGATTTTTATCTTATTACTAACCTATTTTCATGAATAAATAAATTACCATGTTTTGGATATTAATTTAATTCGTAATACTAATAAAAAATTATTGTTTTAAATAAACAACTTTTATAGTTTATTGATTTTAAATATTTTTTCAAAATTTGTATTTAAGCATTTAAATGATTATTTTTCTCGAATAAAAATATATTTGAAAATATTTTATTATTAATATTTTATTTAAGAAAAACCCGTACAAGGTACGGGAATACATACTAGTAACTATCTATTTAGTCGTTGATCCAATAACCTTTTATTTTTTTGTCTTTTAAAATATAAAATAAAAAAGAAAAGGAAAATAGAAGATTTGGGGGATTTGTATATTACTCTAAATTTGGGAAAGTCTTTACCTATTTAGAGCATGTCCAACCGTTTCTTTATTATTTTCTCTAAAATGGAGAAACAAATATCAAATTTTCTAAGAAAAATCTACTCCAACTCCAACAGTTTCCTTATTTTGAAGAACCTAGCATTTATTATTTGTTATTATATATATAAAATATTTTCCAAAATACACAAAAATTTAATACAACCAATTGCATGTGTACATGTATAATACACACATTTAATTCATTCTCCAAATGTATTTGGAGAATTCCCTAAATTTAGGGAAAGCATTTCATTTTTCCCCCTTAGTCCCTATTTTGAAAAATGTGATAGAGAATTTGTTGGGCAAAAAACATTTAATGTTCTCTAAAAACATAAATACCAATACATATAGGAAATCTCTTGGAGATGCTCTTAGGAGAATTGCTCTATAATGGGAAAGAGATAGAGATTCTGTTGGACCCAAAAACTAATCCAAAATCCCTAAAAATCCAACTTCCAAGAATTTAGAGATACTGTTGCGCTTGCTCTTATACCACAACCCCTAACTTATTGGCTTATAGTCAATCATGAGGAGAACTAGCACTGCAAAAAAGGCGGATAAATGGTCGGTAAACCGGTTAGTGACCACTTCGTCGCAGAAATTAGCGACTTCTTGACCTCGGCGACCACCAAATCAAGACCAGATTTAGCGACCAACTTGTCGCTAATGGTGAAAAATACATTATCAAAAACATTTTTTCAATGTGCATGACATCTAGATTTAGCGACCACTTGCTCCCTATATCATCGAGAATGATTATCGAAGACATTTTTTTCAATGTGCATGACATCGAGATTATGTCTTACCCGCAGACTTGTCTAGTGAAAAATATATTACCTTTCAGAATCGATGATCTTCTTCGATAAATTAACCTCATGTGACAATCGAACCAACATATTTTGTGTTCATGGGTTAAGATGATTATTGGATCAACGGCTAAATAGATAGTTATATATTCGGAAAAGTTTTATGTAAAAATCACTTTGAAAACAAAATCGCAAATAATATGAACGTATTTTTTTGTCAGCATTTTTAATATACACTTTGACATACAAAACACGTACTTTAGTATCAGTTTTCCATTGCTAAGACATGATTGAAAAATAAATTCAAACCAACCAATTACATGAAATGCAAGAGAAATACACAAAATATAATACAAAACTAAATAATTAAAAGTAACATATAAAAATAAAACACCATAATTTTCACCAAAAAATTGTAGATATTATCCATAAAACATGCATAAAAGAAAGTACACTCATATTAAACGTAATAATAATTATATTACAAAACACTAAATATTTCGCATCGTATTAATCTATAACTATATATTAAAGCTAAATCTTTTCGACCCACCACGTTGATTCTAACCCCCACCTTACATTTAAAAATTATTTTTTATTTATATTAATTTAGTTTTTACAATTAAATTTTTTTTTCTATCTATTTATGTCAAAAACAATTTTTAAATTCGAAATTTAATTTAAAATAAAAAAAATTATTCCATCCTTATATTTTTATCTATTTAATTATGTAAAAGATTTATCTCAAACCAAATTTTGATAAAAAAATCCAATATCTAGATAATTATTTGCCTAAATTGAATTTTTATAAAAAAAATTATATTTTATTTTTGGCTTATTCATGTAAATGTAAGAGATTTTTTTATCTTTAAAAAACATAAGTCTTTATTCTTATTTTTCGTATTTTCTTATTAATTATCTTTTAACCTTGTATTTAAAATATTTTTAAAAATTTAATTTGATTAAAAAAATTATAGGAATTTACATTATTTTTTCCTTTTTATCTATTTGGTAAAAGAGTAATTAAAATAAATTATATTTCTATTTTCCATAAATAAATTATCATTAAGCCATCCAAATCATATTAGGCTTACTTTTATGATTTTAACTCCGTCTCACATTATAAATAATTTAATATTTTATATAAAATATTTATACAATAAGTTATTTTTATATTAAAATCATTCATTAAATAAATTAAGTATTAAATCCATGAAATCTTGCATGGCACGACGGGTATAACTATTTAACTAATTAAATTCAATATAATAAAATGACATATGATACATAATAACGATTATAATACAAAACACTAAACTACATGATGCATTAAAATTATAATCATATCACCAAAAGCTTTTCTATTTTTATGGTGATACACTGATACTTGTAATGTGTGATTTTTTAATTTCAATGTTGGTTATTTTATCTAATGTTTGAGGTTTAATATATGTAATGTTGGCTTTTTAATATATTGTGTTTTAAATTAATTATCCTATTGTTTATTTGAATAAAATCATACTTTTATTACTAAATAAATTTATACAATAATAAAATACAAATTTATATTATATATAATAATATGCAATTAATCCTAAATTAAATATTATCCTAAATTAAATATTTTTTAAAAATATACAAACTGCATACAATATTACTCTCTTTGGATAGATAATATTATTTTATAAAGTTATTTTATATTATAATTTTAAAAATTTTAAAAAAAATGTGGTCAAAAGTTTAATATTTAAACTCAAACATAAAGATAAAATGGATTTAGTTGGATGAATTATCATCTGACCCTTTTCCCAACCTTTACACGAATTTTCAAGTGGATGAGATTGAATGACATGAATAAAAAAATTATTGTTGACAAGTAAATGGGGGAGTGCTTGGGGAGTTCTATTGGTACTTAGCATTTTTTCTTTTTCTTTTTACCCAAAAATTGAACAAGTACCCTTAAGCATCCTTAACTCCCATTGCATATGACCTTAATCCTAAGGAAAATAAATTGGTTTATATCCGATTTTACCACTTTGTGTCAATCCATATTACATTACTTCTCTTATCTAAGGGTAACTTTATTTATATACTATTATTAAAGTCGAACTCTTTATCTTTTATGTGGGCTCAATCTAGCTATGTAATATAGGAAATTTATAGTTTACCTACCTTTTTACCTTTTATTTTTTAGTATTTATATTTCATATATATAATATTATTATTATTATTATTATTATTACTTACCATATTCACCTATTATTGTATCAACTATATTATTAATGAGTAAGGATATATTATTTTTTATTTCTAGTATTTACATTATCCACATATTATAAAAACATTAACTTATTTGTTATTATTACTTACCACATTCACCTATTGAATGAAATTAAATCACCTATATTATTCATAAGTACGAAAATATTATTTTGTTTTACATTCCTTACATTTGTTAATAGCTCACACTTAAAATTTTAACTCAGGAAAATATTTTTACATAAATACGAAGTGAATCTTTATTAGTTTATCCATCATTCACCCTAAATACTAAATGTAATTTTTTTTGAAGGAGAAACAGTACTCTTCGTTTCCTCGAGTGGATTTTTATTAATAATATAAATTTGCTAAGTAGTCATCAAATGGGCATAGCTCGACCCCTAACATCAGTAGATAACAAAGAAATAACACCCTCGAGAGGCTCAAACAATGCATGAAATCTGAGTTCAAAAGAAAAAGAAAAGGAAGCTAAGTAGTCGGCAACAACATTAGCCTCCCTATAAATATGACGGAACTGAACTTGCTAGTTCCTACTAATTAAACTTTGGCATTGAGAAACCGAGCTAAAAAGTGGGTGATAACGATCCACGAGTCTGCTAAGAAATTTCACCACTAATTGTGAATCAATCGCTAAGCAAACCCTGCTGTAACCATTGTTCCAAGCCAAATGAAGACTTTGCAAGACACCCCAAAGCTCTGTCATAGGCACAGTATATAAACCAATATTATGAACAAAACCTGTTTGCCATTGCCCATCGTTGTCTCCTAAATGTAATTGAACCCTACTCGTATTAATGGATATATCCCAATTTAATTTAAAAATAAATCATGTACCAGCCTATAGACTTGTCAATCGGGTCGGGTCGGGCGGGTTCGGGTTCGGTCTCGTTATGGGTCACGGGTCAATCGGGTCGGGTTGACCAGCATGTCTAAAATATCCTTTTTTATGATTATTAAAATCAATTTTTAATTAAATAATAATTTTTAATTATAATATATTATTTTCATTTATTTCAATAATAAAATATATTATAATTTTCAAAGTAAATTTTAAAAATTCTATAAATATACTAAATCGGTCAACCCAACGGGTTTCGGGTTTCAACCCAACGGGTTTCGGGTTCTATCGGGTTTGGTTGATTTCTGGTTTCGGGTTCAAATTTTCGGGTCTTGACCCTAAAATTATCGGGCGGTTCGGGTCGAGTTAGCGGGTTAGGTCACCTTTTAACAGCTCTACTAGCCTACGATGTAAAATTGTAATTGAGTGAGGAGCAGATTTAGGGTGGATGCGTTGCTTGTGCAACACCCACCCAACCCTGACCGATGAAATCCGATCAAGTCTATGGTCCATATATATAGTTGATATATGGAATCACCCGTAAAAACCTAAAGCACCCATAAAAATCTAATTTTCGAGCTCGGGAGTACCTATGCGTGCGGATAGGCTTGGTACGTACATATCTTATATAACGGTGAACCGTGAACCGATATTATTGCTTGTTTGTTTGTAACAGTTAGCAGACAAAATAAGGAGCATATCAGACAGTCCCTCACAAGAAATCGAAGCCGGGGTGGTGAACCCGGCTCAACTCATCGTTGGAAGAGGGAAAACTTATTACAGGTACATGGGCTCCTTCACGACCCCTCCTTGCACCCAAGGCGTCATTTGGACCGTAGACACTAAGGTATACGTACGTACGTACCATATGTAATTTAACATCTATATATATTCAGATGCATCGATCCATCATCAAGCTTAAGCTAGCTAGCTATAGCTTCATGAATTTGAATTAATTCTCCGCCTAGCAAGCTTTAATAGTCCATCATTTTCATACGCAGCTCGGAACGGTCTCACAAGAACAGATTAATTTACTCCGTGAAGCCGTTGATGATGTAAGTAACATAATTTGCATATGTATTATGTGATTAATTGATAGAGTTGTTAGATAAGTGTGTAAATCAATCAACCAAAGGGGTGGATCAACGACTATTACATGATGCAGGACGCAGTGGAGAATGCGAGGCCTCTCCAGCCACGAAATGGGAGGGATATCAACCTCTTCTGCTACAATAACCATCACCACCATTAACTATGAGCTACTACGCGCGTGCGCGCTGCTGAAACAATGCGAAGCGAACCACTACAACAATATTTATATCGATGGAATAATACCAAACTAGCTACTTATGCAGTTTGAAACACGCTAGTGTATCATCCGCAATATAGTAATAATGAACACTCTGGTGAATTAAATTCCGTTCAATAATAAATGTCATCCGACATGATAGATGCTTTTTAAAAACCAACAAATATTCATTATCTCATTTTTCACTTTATTGAACACCAATAGTAATTATTATGAGGAAAATTGATGTGTTCCGACTAGGGGTCGGTCCGCCAATTGCCCAGTCAAGGCTAGAGATGCCTTGGAACCTTCTTTGAACTATGGTGTGTTTTAGCGTAGCACCGAGGGAAAACCGACTCGAAGGGACGAGTCTAGGGCCAATTAGGCCAAAGCGGAAGCAAAAATAAATTGATAAATTTGGATAAAGGTGACATCGGCCCTAAGAGAAGGAGGAACTCTCAACTTAATTGTCTTAGACTTTACTTCATTTTGACGTAATTAAAAAGGTTACAAGAGTTGCGCTTAAATAGTGAAAACTAAAGGAAAGATAAAAATTGACCTAATGAACCAGACCATATAAGCATATATCGTTCACACGCCCCTTAGGCCCATAATACCAAAATAAAAAACATACTATAAATGGAAAGACCTCAACCAGCATCTACTAACTATAGTAATATCTAATATTAAGCTAATAATGGCAAGATCTTGATACAAGGAGGGCTACCAATGTCTTAGACGCCTCAGATTCGTCGGGACCTGATGTGGGCATAGGTGTGAACGCATCATACTCCCCCCTTAGTTTCGAAGCGTCCTCACTTCAAGTTGGGGTCGGAAAGGAAAGAGAATGTCGGCCTAAGCAAAGGCATATCTTCGACTTGAGTATTCTAAAAAATCAGTATGAAAGGTGCCGATGCAGGCTCAACTTTGACCTCGGACTTGGCCTTGGGCTTAATGTTGGACATGTGTGATAATGGCATGACAATCGTCTTGTCCGACATCGAAGAAAAATCAGGACACAAGTCTTTGTGCTCTATCACGAGTGACACATCCGGTGGTGATAACGACGTCGTAGGCATTGGTGCATCCGGGGTGGAAGGTGATACATGATTGGCTCAGATTACTCCTTAGAAACCTCGTATATAACCCACACAAGTCCCGATCTTGCCTAGTAATCTTGTTTCGAATCTGAAATTGCTTAAACAATGAGAAACTTGCGTAGCAAGTAATTGAAGAACTCGAGAACTAAATACGAAACAAACAAATTGATTTGATAAATTGAAACAATCAACTTTCATAGTTCAATCAGATTGGCTCTAACGCTAAATCTGATTGATTAACTAGATTGATCTTTAACAATCAAATCTAGAACAACCACAATTGACTAAGTCAATAAACCAAATTAAACAAACACAAAAGAGAGGGAGATCGAGAGAATTGAGATCGAATGAATGCTGGTGATGATCGAATGCAAGCAACAAGCACAAGTGTGTTTTTGGAGCCCAAGAGATAGACTAAACCAATTTGGGTTTAATCTCTCTCAAGCTGATTTTTATTAATGAAATTGCAAAGTATCATTAGTGAATACAAAGCTGATCCTTGGAGAGCAAGTAACAATATGTGGTCGGCCCTATGAGAGAGGAATAACACATATCTTGCTTCCAAAGATATAATAAAATATCCAAACTATAACAAACTAAATCTCTCTTAAATAAAATAAATCATGGCTGATTTATTTATTTAAGGAAAATATCCTAACAAACTTAAAATATCTAAAAGATAGAATAAAACATTGGAGAGAGATTATCAACCACTAACAATATGCCTATGGTCGAAATTCTCACACATATAAACTGAAATTATATTGTTCTATAAATAAAAGCAATAAAGATATTTTCCATATTTAGATTGGTAAAGTCAAAGGGTTGACTTTGACCCATATAACAACTCATCTCACCCGGTCACTTACTAAATTTAGCCCTAAAGTGAGACAAGCTATTTCATGTTTCTAAATAAGGAAATAGAGGTGTGAAACTCGCCCATTGAATTAGTCCATTGAATCTGGGCTTAGTTGATGCCGAATGCAAGTGACCCATCTCGTCTTGCTGGACCCTTAAACAATTGCTCCCAAACGAACTAAGATCGTTGTCGTGCCTTGAGCAATCTTCTTAGCCCAACTCCTAGTAATTGGTACATCAGAAGGCACTCGGATCAACTCATCGGCGTCGGTAGGAGACATGGTTGGCTTCACTGCATCATTCTCCTCCACTTGAGCTCGAATCGTCTCTGATTCGACGTCGGAATCAAAATCTGGCACATAAAGAGAAAGATCAGCCACATTAAACGTCGAATGGACATTATACTCACTAGGCATGTCGTCTTGATAAGCATTAGGGCCGATTCTTCTGATTATTCTGAACGATCCATCTCTCCGCTGATCTAACTTGTTCTTTCTTTGGTGTGAGAACCTCTCCTTCCTAAGATGCACCCAAACAAGATCACCTTCTTCAAAGATGACTTGCTTTCGCCCCTCATCAGCATGGGCCTTGTACTTCATGGATTTCCTCTCCAAGTGCATCTTGGTTCTCTCATGTAGCTTCTTCACAAACTCACCCCTCTTGTCAGCTTCAAAGCTCTCTTTTTCTTTGTATGGATGAGGCGTCAAGTCCACTGGCGTCCTTGGATTCAGCCCATAAACAACCTCAAAAGGGGTCATTTTTGTAGCTGAATGGATTGACCTGTTATAAGCAAACTCCACAAAAGGAAAAACATCTTCCCAACGTTTGAGGTTAGCTTTAAGCATAGTTCTTAATAAAACCCCCTAACATTCTATTAGTAACTTCAGTTTGTCCATCAGTTTGTGGATGACATGAGGTAGAAAATAACAGCTTAGTTCCCAACTTAGACCATAAACTTTTCCAAAAATAACTCAAAAACTTAGCATCACGATCTGAAACTATAGAACAAGGAATGCCATGCAATCTAACAACTTCTCTAAAGAACAAATCAGCAATATGCACAGCATCATCATTCGTGTGACATGGAATAAAATGAGCCATTTTAGAAAAACGGTCTACAACCACAAAAATTGAATCTCTACCTTTCCTAGTTCTAGGCAATCCAACAATGAAATCCATAGAAATGTCCTCCCAAGGTGAACTAGGAATAGGCAAGGGCTGGTACAAGCCATGAGGGTTTAATCTAGATTTGGCTTTAGCACACACAACACAACTTTTGACAAACCTAAGCACATAATTACTCATTTTTGTCCAATAGTAGTGTTCTTTCAAGCCTTCTAAAGTTTTCTCTAACCCTCTATGTCCTCTTGATTCATGAATCTCTTTAGTTAAAAGTCTACGGATACTAGGTGAAGGTATGCATAATTTTCCAGCTTTAAACAAATAACCATCATCAATAAAGTAGAAATCAACTTCTCCCCTAGACATGCAATTCTTGTAAATTTCGGCAAAGTGAGGATCACTAGCATACAATTCCTTAATCATTGCAAATCCAAGGATTTTCACATCACATTGGTTCTAGAGAACGTACCTGCGAGAAAAGGCGTCAGCTACCACATTCTCTTTGCCTTTCTTATGCTTTACAACATAAGGAAAGGTCTCCATGAATTCAACCCATCTTGCATGTCGCCTACTAAGTCTGGATTGGCCCTTCAAATACTTTAAGGCCTCATCATCAGAATGAATTACAAACTCATTAGGCCACAAATAATGAGACCAAGTTTTCAAAACCCTAATTAAATCATAAAGTTCTTTATCATATGTAGGGTAATTCAACTCAGCCCCACTAAGCTTTTCACTGAAATAAGCTATGGGTTTCTTGTCTTGCAAGAGGACACCTCCTATGCCATGGCTTGATGCATCCACCTCAATCTCGAATGCTTTGGAGAAATCAGGGAGCTGGAGCACCGGTGCGTTGCACAACCTGTCCTTCAAAGTGTTGAAGGCGTTCTCTTGTTGCTCTCTCATTTGAATGATGTATCCTTCTTTGTAAGCTCATAGAGAGGGGTTGTAATTGTGCTGAAATCACGCACAAACCGTCTATAGAAGCCAGCCAAGCCGAGGAAGGATCGAACCATAGTAGGTGTAGTCGGTTGTGTCCACTCCTTGATAGCCTTGATTTTGTCTTCATCTACCTTCAATCCACCTTTAGACACAACAAAACCAAGCAAAACAGTAGATTCCGAGCAAAGAGAACACTTCTTTAAATTAACATAAAGCTTTTCTAATCTCAAAGTGTCCAAAACAGCCCTAAGATGATCTACATGTTCATGCAAAGTTTTGCTATAAACTAAGATATCATCAAAGTAGACAACTACAAATTTTCCTAAGTATCTTCTTAAAACATCGTTCATAAGCCTCATGAAAGTACTAGGTGCATTAGTTAATCCATAAGGCATTACTAACCACTCATATAAACCATACTTAGTCTTAAAAGTAGTTTTCCACTCATCCCCTTCCCTCATTCTAATTTGATGGTACCCACTTCTTAAATCAATTTTTGAAAACAAATTAGCACCATGCAATTCATCAAGCATATCATCTAATCTAGGAATGGGATGGTGATACTTAACTCTTATTTGGTTGATCGCCCTGCAATCAACACACATCCTCCAAGTGCCATCCTTCTTTGGCACCAATATCACCGGAATCGCGCATGGGCTGAGTGACTCATGAACATAGCCTTTGTCCATGAGGTCTTGCACTTGTCTTTGAAGCTCATTAGTTTCCTCTGGACTTGCTCTATATGCTGCACAGTTTGGTAAAGAAGCTCCAGGCACCAAATCAATTTGATGCTCAATGCCTCTTATTGGTGGAAGGCCTTGTGGCAACTCTTCAAGCATAACATCTTCAAATTCCTGTAAAAGATCTTGAATACACTCTGGAAGATGAGAGATGTCTTGATTCAGAATTAGTATTCTTTCCTCATAAGAAGTAAACAAAAAGAAGTAGGGAAAGAAGTACTAGGTTGTGCTATTAGAGAGCGCTTTTCTACACTGCCTTTTAAGCCGATTTTTGGCTCCTTTTGCAGGCGTTCTTCTTCCTGTTTTGTATCTCTCTGAATTGCTCCCAAATTTTGAGCCAAAACGCCCGAGTGGTTTGGGAGATAGCCCCGTTTTCGTCTCAGTTGCGTTGCTAGAAGTATGGCTCGACACTTTTGACGATTCTCGGCGTTTTTCGTCCCATTCAGTAGCTCCACTTGTGCTTGATGTTGCCTTAAATTTTGAGCAAGAATGCCCGGGTGGAGACTCGGAAACCCCGGTCTTGTTTTTGGCTGCGTCGGGCGCCAAGCGGTGCGCCGCAGCTTTGGCCAATGCGTCAGCCTCCTCTTTCTCTTCCTTAGCACGCCTAAGTGCCCTAGCTTGATCTCGTCGTACATGATCCTGTAAAACTTGTTGGGGCGACAATGGTAGAAGAGAAACTCTCCTCCTGCCATAGTTAAACGAATAGGTATCAAGCATGCCGTCATAAATAACTATCCTATCGAATAACCAAGGTCTTCCTAACAAGATATGAGTGCATTCCATGTTTACCACATCACACATGATATCATCAACATAATTACCAATGGAAACACGAACTAAGAACTGATGAGTAACAAGATTTGAACCATCTGAATCATTTATACCATTGAGACCATAACTAGTACCCCTAGGTTGAGTTTTTAATTGTAAGTGATCAACTACTTTAGCATTAATAATGTTAAAACAGCTACCACTATCAATTATCATGCATAAAACTTGATTCTTCACTGTACACCTAGTATGAAAAATATTTTACTTTTGATCTAGCCTAGGTGTTTCTTGTAAAGTAAGAGTACGCATGGTTACCAAGGTTAAAGGTTGTTCAGTGCAATCGGGCTCTATGGCCTCCATGTCCTCCTCTTCTTGTCCATTACTCTCCTCCTCCACTTGATTTGGAGGTATTTCTTCATCACTCACATAACCACCATTAGTGGTAAGGAGCACTTGCTTTTGGTTTGGATAATCCTTAGCATAATGACCTCGTCCTTGGCATTTGTAACAAAGTATGTCACGTGTCCTTTGCTGTGTTTGAGGTGCATTTGTGGGACGTCGTTGGCCTTGAGAACCTGCTGGTTTAGGTGAGCTAAAAGCTCCCTTTTGCTGCATAGAAGGGTTAGAAGAATAAGAATTGGAATTTGAACTAGATTTAGGAGTATACCTTTTGGGCGCATTCCATGCTTCTTTCTTCTTCCTTTGATGCTGCTCATAGAGTAGTTGGGCTGAATGCACTAATGCATTGAGATCCTTGATTTGTTGAATCTCAAGTGTGTCCTTAATAGCTTGATTCAGTCCATCCATGAATTGGGTCCTTAAAGACCTCTGAGAATGATGAATTCCAGCCTTGAAGCTCAAATCTTCAAGCTCATTGAAGTACTCAGTTGGAGACTTGGTTCCTTGTTTGCTTGTGACAACTTTAAGCCTCATGTGCTCGGTGTGCTCTTCTGCACATATTCTTTCTCATGACAAACTTCAGCTGGCCCCAAGTTTCAATAGGTGGCAAGGCCTTTCTAGCTCTATCTTCCTTCATTCTGAACCACCAATTTCTAGCGGTTCCAACAAAGTGAACAACAACAACAACAACTTTCTCCCATTCTTCATAGCCCATGTGATCTAGAATGAAATTTGTAGCTTGTTCCCATTCTAAATACTTCTCCAGATCGAGCTCTCCGCTGAATGGCTCTATTTTGATCTTAATGTCACGCTTGCCAATTTGAGCGACATTTTGATTGGCGTTGTTGTTGGCTGGCCTTTGTATCCCATAAGCAGGTGGAATCTCTTCTACAACCTCAGCTTGATTGTAGAAATCATCAAGGGGAGGATGCCATGGGAGTCTTTCTTCCCCGGGATAGCCATATGTCACATCATCATAAGGATTGTTGAATTGTTGTTGTTGATGATGAGTGGCTTGAGGAAACCGTACCGATTGCAGTGTATAGAATTGTTGATGTGTAAGCGGCGGTTGCCTCATTCCATTGCCTCTTCCTCTTCCTCTACCTCGGCCACCATTTGGAGAGTATTGGCCAAGTAGATAATTTTCTCTATTGTAGCTAGCAAGCACATCATGGTCTTCATCTACTACATGTTGTTTGCCCTTGTCGCTAGCTGAGGCATTATTCGGGTCATCTTGAAGTGTAATTGAAGGGGCAACTTTGTGACTTGCTTGTGAGGCTTCTATTAAGGTTGAAAGTTGCTCCTCAATACGCTACATTCTTGGATTCAATGCCGCAGTTGCAACTTCCGCAGCTCGTTGATGACCATCTCTTATACTCTCACTAATAGACAGCCTAATGAAATCGATTTCCTTCTTAGTGAGATTCAATTCAACCGGGTTAGGCTCAATTGGGATCACCATTGTATCCTGAAAAGAAAGAAAGAAACGAGAGGGTAGTGTGTTCCAAAAGCAAATCGAACAAGCAATACCACACCTTAATCAAGCCAAAACTTGCCTCAAAGCAATCTAATCAACTAATTCAGTTTTTGGGTTAAAATGAGAGAGTAAAGGTGTAGATATGGTGTTCTAATGATAGATAAAGGAAAATGTGCAGTTCAAGCAATTAGCAAGTATGTAACTAGACAAGCAATGCAATATATCCCTTTATAAGCTTTCAAACACAAGCAATCTCTCAATTGACTCTATGCAAGTTAACAAAGCCAATTAATGCATGCAAAGACAGAAACAAGGTAGGCTAATGTGACTTTTATTTCGTCACTTGTTTTTCTTCAAAGTGATTACCAACTACTTTTCTAGCAAGCAATCACTAGGGGTGAAAGTGACTTGAAACTAGCTGGGGTAGATCACTTCTTTTTCACTTTTTTTTTATTTATGCACAATCTACTCTTGTGCTAGAATGAACAAAGCAAAGCAAATAATGCAAAAAAAGGGTAGAAACGAACTGTTTTTTTATATACTAAGTGACTTAAACTACCAATGAAACCAACTAGAAGCCAAATTAACAAAGAAGAAAAAGGGTATGGTCGAATTTATGGGATGCAATAACAAAAAATCAGCGATTGTCAAACAAGCAATATGAATCTCAATCAATCATGCAATATGAATGAAAAACTCATAAAAATGTGGGAAAACAAAAGCTAATCTTAGATTGCAAATAAACTCAACCAATTAACCATAAACATGCAACAAATCCCTTAAATATCTCCTAGTTGGATAATTACTTGGGGGGCAAGCAATCAACAAGGGAAATTAGGGTTAGGGTTTGCACAAGCTAGGGTTAGGGTTAGAGTTGCCGTGAGATTAGGGTTAGGGTGGTCCGATGAATACAGGTGTGGTGGAGTTGTGATCGGTCGGTGGTGGTGGGATGTGCGGAAAGGGAGTGCGACACCAGGTGTGGTGGTGCCGGTAGTGTCTCGTGGCGGAGGTGGCGGAAATATGGTGGTTTTGTGGAGAAAATTCAGCCTTTGGTCTCAAAGTGTATAGAATATGGTAAAAGGTATAAACTTTAAGGCTAAAAACAGAATTAATCAACTAGAAAGCAAATTGAGGAAAGAAAATATTACTTGACGAGACGCGGGATGAATGATACCACTTGATACGTGATTGCCTCGGATTACTCCTTAGAAAACTCGTATATAACCCACACAAGTCCCGATCTTGCCTAGTAATCTTGTTTCGAACCTGAAATTGCTTAAACAATGAGAAACTTGCGTAGCAAGTAATTGAAGAACTCGAGAACTGAATACAAAACAAACAAACGGATTTGATAAATTGAAACAATCAACTTTGATAGTTCAATCAGATTGGCTCTAACGCTAAATCTGATTGATTAACTAGATTGATCTTTAACAATCAAATTTAGAACAACCACAATTGATTAAGTCAATAAACCAAATTAAACAAACACAAAAGAGAGGGAGATCGAGAGAATTGAGATCGAATGAATGCTGGTGATGATCGAATGCAAGCAACAAGCACACGTGTGTTTTTGGAGCCCAAGAGATAGACTAAACCAATTTGGGTTTAATCTCTCTCAAACTGATTTTTATTAATGAAATTGCAAAGTATAAATAGTGAATACAAAGCTGATCCTTGGAGAGCAAGTAACAATATGTGGCCGGCCATATGAGAGAGGAATAGCACATATCTTGCTTCCAAAGATATAATAAAATATCCAAACTATAACAAACTAAATCTCCCTTAAATAAAATAAATCATGGTTGATTTATTTATTTAAAATATCTAACAAACTTAAAATATCTAAAAGATAGAATAAAACATAGGAGAGAGATTATCAACCACTAACAATATGCCTATGGTCGTAATTCTCACACATATAAACTGAAATTATATTGTTCTATAAATAAAAGCAATAAAGATATTTTCCATATTTAGATTGGTCAAGTCAAAGGGTTGACTTTGACCCATGTAACAACTCATCTCACCCGGTCACTTGCTAAATTAAGCCCTAAAGTGAGACAAGCTATTTCATGTTTCTAAATAAGGAAATAGAGGTGTGAAACTCACCCATTGAATTAGTCCATTGAATCTGGGCTTAGTTGATGATGAATGCAAGTGACCCATCTCGTCTTGCTGAACCCTTCAACAATTGCTTCCAACCGAACTAAGATCACTGTTGTGCCTTGATCAATCTTCTTAGCCCGACTCCTAGTAATTGGTCCATCAGAAGGCACTCGAATCAACTCATTGACGTCAGTAGGAGACATGGTTGGCTGCACTACATCAGAAGGCGAAACCATGGGAGAGACCTCGAGTACTGATGTAGGCTAAGCCGATGGAGCATATGCTACAAGCGCTCGTGCAGGTACGGGTTGAGTCAGCACTCTCAAGTGATGTCGGGCCAGCCTTGGGGTTTATATTTGAAGCAAAAGAATGCGCGTCGGCTAACTGATCGAGGACTTGGACTGGAGGAACATAAGGCTAGGATGGAGTTTTGATAGGATGTCGAAGAACTAAAGGTGTGGGTTGCCATGTTGGTGAAACCTCATAACCTTCTTCGTAGTAACAACATTGGGCTGACGAGGGGCAAGCTTGACGCCGAGGGAGTTTTGGGTCAAACTAATAGAGCTTAGGATAATGAGAAGCTCTAGTGGGTGGTGATCTAGTGGGTGGGATCCAATCTAGGTACCCCCATGGGACTTGGCGGTAAATTCGGGCTACGGTGTGGGCCGAGTATGGGAGCCAAGAATAAGACATGTGGGTTTATAAGATATCTAAATTTTATCTATGGAAAAGATTTGGTTAGTTGGACAAGATAAGTTTTTATGGAAAGAAAAGATTTGTTGGGGACTTGGCAAGATAGATTTTCTTTTAGAATGGGTTGAAAATAGAAAAAATTTGGGAAATAATTCTATCTTTTGGTTAGGATAGAATGTTTGGATGAGATAGAACTTTGGATGGCTTGGGTCTCAAATTAAGATGGATTACCAAGGGTCAGTGTGGGTTTGGGCTAGCAAGTCGGCCCAATAGCTAGATCGACTTGGGCTTGGTGCGACTTGGACACCAAAGCAGAATCAAAACTTTTGCGTGCCAAGGATCTTGTCGTTAGTCTCCGTGGGTGCCCGAATGGAGTAGGTGCCAAGGCATGCGAGACTTCATGCATGTGGGCAAGGACGGCCTTGCAGACTCGAGTTTCTACAGTGACGTAATCTTGCCAAGGATTCAAGTCCGACATTATGGTGGCATTGTCGTGGCCAATGTTATCAGAATCCCGATCCGATTATACGATTCTAGCCTTCCTACGATCCATAACATGCAAAATGATCCACGATCCCTAGTAGAATCTTATTGGAGTAGGATCTTAATTGATTTAGAATACAATCTCGATCCGATCTCGATTTTACATACGATTTTAACGATCCTATAAATGATTCTAACGATCATACAGACGATTCTAAAGATCCTATAAAATGACAATTTTAACTATATATTATTAATAATTTCACGGTTAGCGTACCATTTCCATTAAAATAGTTGACTAGTCCATCCCACAACATTTTTAATAATCAAATTAATAATGTTTTATCATTTTGTTACTTCATACATAACAAAATATATAGTCTATAAGGTTATTCTTGCATACTTTTAATTATAATGTAGGATCTTACGATTTAGCGATCCGATCTTAAGATCCGATTCAAAAGACCCTCAACGATCCAACCTAGAATCCCGATCCTGATAACCTTGGTCGTGGCACCATGCGAGTAGGTTTGGCACAAGGCAATGCGATGGCAGGGCTTGCAAGGTTTGCTGATGCACGAGTCTTGCGACGAGGTTGCAATATTGGATCTCGCGAGAGTGTGAGTCTTGGATTCGTGGTCTCATGACTAGACCACAATGGCGATTCCTGGGGACTAGACGACGGTGCAACCAAAGAAGATAACATGCAACGATCCATATGGGCTCTAATACTTGTTGATGCATTTTGAGTAGGGGTCGTTCCACCAATTTCCCAATGTAGGCTAGATGTGCCTTAGAACCTTTGCCGATGGTCTAACCCACAATGTAGGTTTGAATTATGATGCATTTTAGAGTAGCATCGAGGGATAACTAACTTGAAGGGACGAGTCTAGGACCGATTAGGCTAATGCGGAAGCAAGAATGAATTGATAAATTTGAATAAAGGTGATGTCGAGCATAAGTGAAGGAGGATCTCTGAACTTAACTATCATAGACTTTAATTTATTTTGATGTAAATATTGATAAGGTTACAAGAGTTGTGCTTAAATAGAGAAAACTAAAGGAAACCTAAAACTTGAGCTTATTGATCGGGTCGTATAAGCATATATCGATCACATGCTTGTTAGGCCCATAAAACCAAAATAAGACACATAATATAAATGGAAAGACCTAAACATGCCACTACTAACTAAGTAATATCTAATATTAAGCTAATAAAGGCAAGATCTCTATCCAAGGAGGGTTGCAAAGGACTTGGACGCCTTGAGCTCGTCAAGACCTGATGTGGGCATAGGCATGAACGCATCAACAATTTTATAAAATAAAGGTTAAAATAATTAGAATAAAAAATATTTTTGAATAATTTTTAATGGCTAGAATGATCATTATTATGAAATGGAGGAAGCATGTATGGATGTTGTAATGTTCGATATGTATTTTCATTACAATGCAATGCCTTTTTGGGTACATCTTCCAATTTCATATGAGATGAAAGATGTTGAGTTTGGAAAAAGCTATTCTAAACATGATCTCGCACATAATGGTAGTCAGTGTTGAGATGCTTAGTCCTCTAGTGGAAGACCGAGTTAGCTGAGATGCGTTGGGGTACCTTATTATCACAAAACGATGTAATTTGTTTTGGCACCTTGACATACAAATCCTCCAATAAACCAACAAGATCGACTTATTCACTTTATATGGAGGACATAACATGATACTCTGACTCAACTAAGCTCTTTGATACAGTCTTTTGCTTCTTTGTCTTCCAAGAGACCAAATAAGTACCAAAGAACACACAATAACTTGTTAATGATGTTCCAAAAAATGTACAGCTTCCCCAATTTGCATCTACATAAGCCTTCAAACTCGATTCTATATCTGATGAATAAAATAAATCCATGTCTAAGGTACTACAGAGATAATTAACCACTTGCAAAGCTGCTAAAAGATGTGGCTCATGAGATACGCTCAAAAATTGATCGAGATGGTGTGTGCCATATGAGATCTCTGGGAGTATCAAGTTCAAATAAAGTAAGCGACCAACTAAACTTCTATATAGATTTGGCTCAAGAAGTAACTCATCTTTGTCATGTGAAAGTTTTAAGTTTCTAGACAAAGGGAAGGGAGTTGCTTCACAATTGAACATTATTGTATCTTTAAGAATGTTAGTAATATACTTGTGTTGGTTTTAAAGTGTACCTTTAGAAGACATGGATACTTCGATCCCCAAGAAGTACGTAATGTCACCCAAGTCTCTTATAGTAAAAGCAAAATACAAGGATTCTTTAACAAGCATAGTCTCTTGATTTGAATTCCTATTGAGAAGAAAATCATCCACATATGTTGAAGCTATTGTTATTTTTGTCCCACTACGTTAACAAACATGGAATAATCATGCTTAGAGCTAGTAAAACAAAGAGACCACAAAGAGAAAATCATCCACATATGCTGAAGCTATTGTTATTTTTTGTCCCACTACGTTAACAAACAATGAATAATCATGCTTAGAGCTAGTAAAACAAAGAGACAAGAGTAAATTTGTCAATTGAACATTCCATTGCCTTAAGGCTTGTTTGAGACCATACAAAGACCTCTTTAGACAACAAATATGACCCGACAAAGCTTTATCACACCTCAGAGGTGGATGCATATACATTGTTTCATCTAAATAACTGTGCAAAAAACATTATTTAGGTCAATTTGCTTTATTAGCTATCCTTGTATTGTTGCAACAACAATAAGGGGGCGTTTGGTATAAAATCAAGTTTGGGTTTGAAATGAGGTATGGGGTTGCGAAGGTATGGGGTTGGAATTTAATTCTTGAAAACATGTGTTTGGCTACTATCCTAGAATGAGGTTCAAATGTTGTACTTGTGTTTAATAGTGTCAAATATAAGAGCAAGAATGAAATTTTAAGTATTTCAATTTAGACTTTAGCATTCCACATTTCACATTAATGGTATCTAAAATTTTACTTATGGGGTTCAGTAAAAAGTTGCAACAACGTGCAAATTGCAAGAATGAAACAAGTTGTACTGTAAATCACTCCTTGCATCCAAAATTCAGCACCTTGAATTTTAAACCAATCAAAACCCAAATTCCACTGTAATAAGACACGCAATCCAATTTGCTAATTAATTCCGAACGAAAAAATTTCACGGTAGCATACGGGAGATGAATAGACGTTGACAACACTCGAATAAAGAAGAAGAATAGATGTCGACGACGGCATATAAGAGAAGTGAAGAAACAAGGGGCTCGGTTTTAATTTCATTCCAAGTGGGAATGAAATCTCATACCATAGGGAGGGGTAGAGTTTCAAAATCCCATAGTTACCGGGTTTAGGGTATGGGTTTAAAGATACAAAAATAGCATACCAAACAATAGGTATGGGGTTTCCATTCCTGAACCCCATACCTTCATTCCCAATACCCAACTACCAAACGCCCCCTAAGGGTTCTAAGTAAGGCAAACTTAGCTACTAGTGAAAACCTATGTTTAAAACATTTACCTTCAACTTGATTTTACTTTTTAGCCACTAATCTAGCTTTGAATGTCTCAATTCAACCATTTGGACAAAACTTGACGTTATATACCCATTTGCACCCTATAGGGATATGAGAAGAAGACAAATCAACTAACTCCCATGCATCATTCTGCTCAAGAAATTTAATCTCTTGTTGCATAGAAGAAACCCAATTCATGTCCTTAGCCACTTGATGGTTAGAAACAAGTTCACGAAGTTGCACAACATTCGATAAGGATGCTTTATAAGAAGTGGAAAAGGTTTTATGATTGCATTGTGTAACTAAAAAGAATACAGACATGGTAGAGTTATCATTTAGGGTAGGGAAATGGATATCTTGAAATCTGATGGGAGGTTGAACAACTCTACTTGATCTTCTAAGTTGACCCGACTAAAGTCGTTATGACGAGATCAAAAAGTAAATTACCCAAAATTACAGACTAAGTATAGTATGCAAGTAAGTGGTCGAACTCAAGAGAACCGAGGCTTCTAGTTTCAATATTTTTATCAACTTAAGGAAAAAGGAGTTTTGGAAATAGTTTGATCTATCTAAACTATCTAACAAACTAATAAACAAAACAAGTATTCAAATTAAGAGAAGCAAACAAGTTTATCCAGCAGATTCACATTGATAAAGTCATCCGATCATCGGTTTTTTCCTTTGATTTCATTCACACCCAAGATTAATTCCTATCCTGATCATTAACAATCGCAAGTCCACGGTCCAAGCAATTCTTTAATCCTAGGCAAGGACGCTTAACCTAGAATTAGCATAGAGAACAAGGATATACAGGATATCGATTCAAGCAATCAAGCTACGAGTCAATTGCAAGAACAAACAATCAAATCTCTTTCTCAATTTCTAGTCCACGGTCCTAGAAATTAAGTTGTTTCATAGATCAAGTAAGATCACAAAGACAATGATTCAAACCTAATCAAACTGTAGAATATCAATCAAATTCAACAAGTTGCGCACCAAGTGAAATCAATTGATAATCATGAAACTAAGCACAAAGAGAAAAGATATTAATCAAGGGAAAGAAATCAATACCGAAAACCTTACGAAATCATAAATCAATTCTTCACTGATGAATAAACTCCAAGGTTTAAGTCTCCATCAATGAAATACAAAACTCAATAAGCTCTAGGTTAAAAACTAAAAGGAGGCTCCCTTCCAACTTCTCACGAACTAGGTCTTTTAAATACTAAAACAACCGAATAAAAACTAATAATAAAAATAAAATAAAAAACATAAAATAAGGGAAAAACGATGGCGGCGCGGAATACCAGACACCGTGAGCGCGGTAGGAATCCGCGGGCGCGGCAACGGCGGCTACACTGCTTCGCGGAAATAGAACTCACCGCGGGCGCGCTAAGAATCCGCGGTCGCGGGTCTTCTTTTGACAGCTTTCTGGTGTTACCTTCGGAGGTAGTTTTGATCCACTTAGATTTGGAATTTGAACTCGCAGTAAAAACATGAATTGTAGCTCTTCGAGTTAGCTTTCTAATGATACCAATTTCAGCTTCATCCGATCACCGTAGCTCCCGAACGATGCGTCACAAGAAAATGGCGTCAAAACTACTCCACATCAACACTTATCTTTAAAACTCTTGCGATTCTTCAAATCGTGTCTTCGGTCTTCATATTACAATTATGCTCAAAACTAACCTAAACACCCTCAAATCATGCCTAAAATACAAGAGATAACCATACTAATCTAGAGTGTATCATAAGTAAAGGAGGAAAATCCATAAGAGAGTGTATATCAATATTGGGAGTATGTTCTGATATGGAATTATGTACAATGGGTGAGTGTGTCCTTTGAGTAATTTGAATTTTCAAGAATATCATTTAAAATACGAGAAGTATTTACAAGAATAGGAATAGTGTTTGAATGAGTATTTTATGGAAAGAAATTATATGTAGGATTAACTAGAGGCAAAGAAGTATGATCAGGAAAATCGAGTCTTGTAATCCTTGTAATACTCAGATTTAGTTGAAAGTCCCTAGCTTAGTAGTGCCCCCAAACAGGGACGGACGCAGGATTTAATATTAGGATGGGCTAATTGTCACTAAATTTTTTTGGGTGGGTTAAATTATCTTAATTTAACTAATTTAACAATAAATTTACCTTTTTTATTCTTTTATTATTAAATTTACCCAATTTGTATTATTTTTTATTTTTTTAGGGCAGGCTGGAGCGTATCCCAGTCCACCCTTCAGTCCGTCCCTGCCCCCAGATGTAGTCATTCTAATGAACTAGGTCAACAAATCTTTGTGTCTTGTTTCATTCATTCTTCTCTTGTGAGTCCTCCCTTACTATATGGGGCTGAATTTCCTAACATGATGTTTGTATCTCAATTTGACACAAGATTATTGTATTTCTTGATTAAAGGAGACCTTTCCTATAATTGTCTCCCATTCTAACTGAATAACATGGTTCCTTTTTTAACATTGATATTGATTTTCTGTTGTTGTTGTTGTTCTTAACATGTGCTTGATTATTATTCAGGTAAAACTGGATAAAATATTTTTGACTAAGCCTGGTTCATTAGCATTGGCTCTAGATTCCCCACTTAGGGTTCAAGAGTCAAGTTATGAAGGCATCCTCTAATTTATGTTGTACTAGCTCCTGGATCCAAGGTTTCAACGAAGCTGCTTCTTGCATCACACGATGGGAGACTGGTAGAAAACAAGGGAGCAAATACTAAAACGATCTAGAAAAATGGCCAATTGCATTGTCAGGGTTTTTGGATCAGATATTGGAGAAACTCTAAATTTATTTCCTCTTTATTAGACATATAGTGTCCAATGTTTAACCATAGATTAATTGTTATTTGCTTTGTTGTGATCTATGTAGTTTTAAAAATTGATTCACTATGTGATGTTAAGTTTTTTTCTGTGTTGAGTTTTTCTTTTTCTTTTTAATCACAAAAACAACTTCAATTACTTAAAATATCATCCTCTACAATGTTAATTAACTGGATAGGAAGAGAAAAAAACATCAATGCACTTGAAACTCGAAATAGGCATTAAACGACTTAAAAGATGAGCAACTCGATTTGCCTCCTGACGCACAAAACACCATCTGCAGTTCACCACCTCATGACTTAAAGCTTGAATCTGCACCACCAACAAACCCGCTACAGAACGAGGAAGTTCGTTGCATCTGATCTTCTAAATGGTAGGTTGACAATCGGAGGCGATTAAGATATTAGAGAATCCAGCAAGAACTGCCTCTTCGAGCCCCCATTTCATAGCTTCCAGTTCTGCGATTTTAACTACAGACCGCCTCTGTATTTGCTTTGTCCCTGCCAACACTACATTTCCAACAGAATCACGTTCAATGAAGCCAATTCCACATTTCCCCTGAATAATGGACGCATCACAATTAATGACAATCCATCCTTCTGCTGGTTTTCTCCAAAGCTGCTCGCCATCGTCTGGGAAGTGTGCCTGCTGAGCTCTATTGTCCTGTTTCAGCAACGATTCAGTCCAAAATCTCAATCTTGATTCAATAAGCTCAGTTGGATCAGTTCTCTTATTCTCAAAAATCATCAAATTTCGAGCCCTCCAGATTCTCCAAATGATTTCAGACCAAAGAATCGATTTATCTCTACCAACTATTTTCACCAGTGAGTCCAAAAATCTTAGAAAATCCCTCTCTTCACCCGAGGCAAACTCAAACTCTGGAAAATGCGCCCATAAAAGTCTGGGAAAGCAACAGTTCAGCAAAGTTGACCAATGGTCTCTTCCTTCCCACAAAAAGGACATGAAGCATCTTCCACAATGTTCCTATACCTGAGATTTGACTTACAAGGCAAGATGTTCACGCAAGCTGGCCATGAAAATGATTGAACCCTTGGCATAATAGGAAGCTTCCAAATGTGCTTCCAAAAGCAATCCAGACATGGTGAACCTTCCCCGCTGATGTTGGCCTCAGAAAACAAGTCTCCTAACAACATAGTGTATGCTGATTTAACTTTGAAATCCCCATGCAACGTATAGTGCCAAATCAAGGAATCATTCAAATTTTCATCCACTAAATGAATATACAAAACAGAGTCCACATCACATGGAGCCATCACACTTCAGACTATTTCTTCATTCCAAGCTTTGTTGTCCCAATCAATAAGATCAAACACCCTCAGATCATTGTCAGCATCGTAAAAGTTCCCTACCACCTTGAAAGAGCTTGGCCGAGGTATCCACTTATCTCTCCATACTGACAGCGAGAGTCCATTTCCAACTTGCCACATCAAACCTCTATCTAAAACCTCTTTAGCTTTCATAATGCTCCTCCAAGCATAACTAGGATTATATCCTAGAGATGCCTCGATGAAAGATGAATTCGGGTAATACCGACCCTTGTACACTCCCTTAATGAGAGAATCAGGGGATGTAATCAACCTCCACCCTTGACGTGCTAAAAGAGCTTTGTTGAAAAGCTCCAAATCACGGAATCCCAAACCACCTTGAGTCTTAGACAAGCAAATTCTTTTCCGACTTATCCAATTCAAAGCTCTTTTATCACTCCCCCAACTCCATAAAAAGTTGCACATCAATTGCTCAATTTCCCTACATAACGAGACTGGAAATATGAAACAAGACATAGCATATATAAGGATCGATTGAACAACTGATTTGATAAGAACTTCTTTCCCGACCCTAGAGAGAGAGAGCTTGCTTTCCATCCCTTCAGTTTCTTCCAACTCGTTCCTTAATCAGACCAAAAATAACCTTCTTTGACCTCCCAAACATTGTTGGAAGACTGACTCGGCTAAATTCGTCGTGCCAAGATCAAAAATAAATTACCCTAAACTACAAACTAGTATAGCATGCAAGTAAGGGATCGAACCCAAGAGAATCGGTATTCTGAACAATCAGCAAAGAACAAGACAGGGGGTTTTGGGAGTTTAAACAAGCAAGTAAATTTAGGTATCAAATTAATTAAGGAAAGCAGAGTTCATTCAATCAATTCCACCTTTTTAATCATTCGATCATCAATTCATCCACTTTTCTATTAATTCCCAGGTTAATTCCAATCCTTATAAAAGATTTCCGCTTGTCCACGGTCCAAGCGAAGTTATGATATGAATAAGAACGCTTAATTTAAATCATGCAAAGTATTAAGGATAGAAGGATATCAAATCATGCAATCAAGCTACGAGTCTCATGCATAAAATAACAATCAAACACTCTTTCTCAATTCTAGTCCACGGTCCTAGAAAAGAGTTGTTTCAAGGATAAATAAGATTGCACAGACAACAATCAAACCTAATCCAAACAGTAGAATATCAATCAAATTCAACAAGTTGCGCACCAAGAGAAATCAATTTATAATCATAAAATTTAGCACAAGAGTTTTGATATTAACCAAGGGATAGAAAAGTTACCAGAATCTCACGAATTACATAAAAAGGCTTCCTTGATCAAACAAACTCCAAGGGAAATTAGTTCTCCATAATAAAACTCAAATAAAACTTAAAAAGTAAAAGTATGCTAGATAATGTGTTAAGTTCAACTAAAACACGAAACTAAGCTTAAATAGTAGAAAAACAACCGAAACGTAAAGATATAAAAATAGATAAAAGATAAAATAAAACAGAATGTCGGCGCTTCGGAACAACGCCACGACCCACGAGCTCGGAATACAGCCACGAGCGCGGCTCATCTAATCCTCGGTGTCCGCGGATCCTCGTCAAACCGCGAGCGCGGTCCCGACCCGCGAGCGCGGGTCCTGCGACAACATTTTGGTGTCAACTTCGGAGGTGGTTTTGACCCACTTAGAGTTGGAATTTGAACTCGCCGTAAAAATATGAATTATAGCTCTTCGAGTTAGCTTTCCAATGATGCCAAATTCATCTTCATCCGATCACCGTAGCTCCTGAACGATGCGTCACAAGAAAATGGCGTCAAAACAACTCCAAATCAACACTTGTCTTCAAAACTCTTGCAATTCTTCAAATCGTGTCTTCGGTCTTCATATTACAATTATGCTCAAAACTAACCTAAACACACTCAAATCATACCTAAATTACAAGAGTTAACCTATACTAAAGAGAGCATATCAAAGACCCAAATACCGCTCATGTTTTTCAACCTCATGCACATTCAGAATCTGCTGAATTTCCTCCCGTCGTTCATCACTCACATTTTTGCTGAAAGAAAGTTCCGATTTTGCAAAGTTGACTTGTTGTTTGGAAGCTGCTCCATAAACTTGGAGAATGTTACCAGTTTCTGAGGCTTGTTGACAAGTAGCTTTTGCAAACATCATACTATCATCCGCAAAAAATAATGAGGCACCACCGACGATCTTCTAGCAATTCTAATGCTCGTAAGCCTGCCTTCCTGCTCACTTCCTCAGATCAAAGCAGAGAATCCTTCAGCACAGATAAGAAACAGATAAGGAGACAAAGGATCCCCCTGACGGAGACCCCTAGAGGGAACGAAAATCCTGGAAGGACTTCCATCCATGAGCATTGAAAAGGAAACACTTGTAACACATCTCATGATTAGATTAACCCATAAATCACAAAAACCAAGCTGTCTCATACACTGCTCCAAATAGCTCCACTCCACTATATCGTACGCCTTGGCCATGTCCAATTTTAAAGCAAGATAACCTGTTTTGCATGTTCTCAAATTCTTCATATGATGAAAGATCTCAAAAGCAGCCAAAACATTATCATTAATTAATCTCCCCGGGACAAAAGCACTCTGAGATAAGGAAATGACCTTATCAAGTACAATTTTCAACCTATTAGCAAGTACTTTGGAGATAATTTTGTAGATAACATTGCACAAGCTAACAAGCCTCAAATTACGCAGTCGATAGAGATCATTAATTTTCGGGATTAAAGAGATAAATGTGTGGTTTAGATTTTCTGGAAAAGGAGAGCCATTCAAAATATTAAGAACAAAGTGAATAATATCGGACCCAATGATATGCCAGTGTTTTTGAAAAACAAAGCTGACATACCATCAGGGACTGGAGATTTTGTGGGATGCATAGAGAAAAGGGAAGAATATACCTCATCTCCATAAAATAGACGTGACAGCTCAGCATTCTCCACATTGGTCAAAATAGGCGAGATTCCTTGAGGAGCCGGACTTGGAAGATTGCATGATCAGATTTAAAAAGTTTCTCAAAGTATTCCACAACAACCCTCGACATATTTTCCACACTCCTCCATTCATTCCCACCATCATCAACCAACCTCCTAAGGTTATTTCGCTTCCTCTTGTTCGAGGCTTTCCTATGAAAAAAGTCGTATTTCTATCACCACATCTCATCTCGTTTGCCTTAGCTCTTTGAAACCACAATAGTTCTTCCTTTTCCATCAAATCTCTCTCTTGATTTTCGAAAAAAATTCGGCGCTCCACAAGACTACCCACCATATGTCTTTTCTGTAACTGCCTCAATTCATCTCGAATTTCTTGGAGCGGTAGCAGAATGTTACTGAATTCAGACTTATTCCATTCTCGGAGCTCATTTGCACACAACGCCAACTTTCCCATCACTCCTTCTTCCCATGACCTCTCACTCAGGTTTTTCCAAGCGTTTTTAATCACCACTTTACAATCTTCATTTTCCACCCACATAGATTCAAAACGAAAAAGGCTTGGGTCTTCTACTCCATTCACCCGTCATCTCTTCAATAGAGAATACTTCGAGAAGAATCGGAATATGATCCGACCCTTCCCTCTCAAGATGCCTAACACTATGACTCGAGAAAAGATTCAACCACTTCTCATTTTCCAACCCCATATCAAGTGTCTCTTGAATGAAATCATGCCCTATTCTTCTATTGTCCCACGTGAATCTAGGACCGGAAAACCTAATCTCCTCCAGCTCACAAAAATCAAGAGTCCTCCTAAAGTTCATCAACTCATCATGATCCAGGGCCAAACCTCCCTCCTTATCTTCACTCTTTAGAATTTGATTAAAATCCCCGATGCATACCCATGCTTCATGATCAAACTCCTTTAGACATTTCAACAGAGACCAAGAAAGCTTCTTTTCTTCCTTTTTTGGCCATCCATTAAAACCAGTCAATCTCCATGGTGTTCCCCCACTCCCTCAGAAACCTCCACATATATATGGTATTGTGTGAAAGATTGCATAACAACCTGCACAGACTCCTCCCATAACAAGCATAAGCCACCCGATTTTCCTATACAGTCCACAGTAAAGCATCCTCCAAAACCCATTCGTTGTCTAACCTCCTCCATTCTTTTTCGTTCACACTTAGTCTCCATTAAGAACAATAAGCTTGGGGCCTCTCGTCTTACCAAATTGGTAAGTCTAGTAACTTCCCGGGCCTTCCCCAATCCCAGGCAATTATAACTCAACGTTTTCATGATGTCCGACAAGAGAGACCTCCCGTCTCTCCCACCGACATCATCTTTTTGCGTTTTTCATCAACTACAACCACTTCCATCAGATCAGCAATTTCATCTTGTTTTCTCTTTTATTGTTTTAGAGGCCCATCAGTTTGCTTGTCCAAACTCCGAGCCAACCATTTCGACTTCTTGTTCTTTCTTATTTTTAAAGCAGTCTCCTCCTCTTGCACTATTTTACTTTTTTCACTCAACTCCCTCGTTTTTTCACTCTCTGTTACTTCCCCAACCACCTCTTTTCCTTTTTTATTCCCTACTCCATCCTCTTTTCCTTCCTGTACAGACTTTTCTCCACCCTCATTTTCATTCACCCTCACATTCTCAACTTTGCTATTCTTTTTCCCTCCTTTTCTGCGTTCTCAGCTCTTTCCTCCCCATTCCCTAGTGTTAAACTTGCCACCCTTTGAATTGTTTCTTCGCCATCTTTCCCAACTGATTTCTCCCTCCGATTCCTCACTTTCATCTTCTTGTAAAAGCTCTAACAAGGATCTCCTAACTCTCTCACCCTCTTTGTTGACCTTTCCAACCTCAGTTGATGATTTTCTAGCTCCCTTTAGCACCATTATTTCATGCTCTCTTTCTGATTCCTGCCTTTGATTTTGTGGTTTCATAGGTGAAGCCCTAATCCAATCACCATATTCATGCTTTAACTCTCTACTCTGCTCGTCCATATAGTCCAACTCCACATGCCCGATTAAACCCTTCGGTAGTCTCCACGCCCCCTCATTGTTGATTTTAGGGCAAAAGCATTGAAGGGTCGTTTTAACAGTAAGGTCCCGATCAGAGTGAGAGAACCACTGCTTGAACTTGCTCCATCGTCTTTTGTCTTTCCTTCAACCACAATGCATTCATCCGACGTTAAATTCAGATCACGTCGATCTCCTTCGCTGGCCATGAATACTCTGAGAAACTTAAACCGAAACAATGACGCAACAACCAGACCTGGTGAACCCGCACGTTGCCGACGGGAGAACCCTAGCCCCCACAGCCACTGACCGGAGAGAAGCAGACGAGCCAGAAGACCGCTAACAAAACGATCATCGGAAGTCGCCTTTTGTATGCCCTAGGGTTTTTCAGTTATATTCTGTGTTGAGTTTTTCTTGATTGTATAGTTTGACATGGAAAATGTATAAAGGCAAGTTCCGGGAAAGACAAGGACATTTAAAGCCATGCATAATATGTTATACAATTGCTTTGTGCGGCAGTGTTGAAGATGGGGATTTGAGAAGAGTGGATGATCAGTTTGATGAGATTTTGGTGTTTGATTTTGTCCCTAATATTCATATAATATCTACATTTATGGTTTGTGGGAAAAGGGTGACATTGAATTCGTGTATGGAGCAAGTAGGATCCAATCTAGATTCAGTTACTTGTAATACAACTTAATCTCTCTTATCATGATCCAATCAATAAGAATACATGCTACGTATGAGGCATTCAACTAGTCATATAAATAAAAATAATAAATATTAGATTCTTAAAATATAAAAACGGAGTTATCCTGAAACGAATGCACTTTTTCTAGTTCGTAATGTACATTTTCGGATTTGCACTTTTCGTACTTTGCAGTGCACTTTTCATACTTTTTGTTGTGGACTTTTAATTTTGTATTTTGCAATGCACTTTGTATGAAAGGTGCACTAAGAACTAGGAAGACTGTATTCGTTTCACGTTTCAGGATACATGTTTGTTTCATTTGAACCAAACTCTATAAAAACGGTTGAAATAGGAAATTTTTTTTAAAAAATATGACTTTTATTCTCTTATTTTTTAAGAAAATAAAAAAAAACTATTAAAAATGTCCAAACAAACCTAAATATTTGATCCTAACTCGTAAAATTGAAAAATATGACTTTTATTCTATTATTTTGAAAAAAATAAAAAAACTATTGAAAATGTTCAAACAATCCTAAATATATATTTGATCCTAACTCGTACAATCACCGATCCATGGACGGAAGATGAAGAAATCAATAAGGCAAACCAACCATGCAGAAAGAACAAACGAAGAAGGAGGTCCGAAATATGGAAAAAACCTAGACAAGATCAAGTGAAAATCAATGTTGATGCATCTAGGCTTCCCAACAACCAAGCAACGGGAGAAATTGTGATAAGGAATCATGTGGGTCAGGTTCTCGACCTGAAAACGTGCAACTTTGGCAAAATTTCAGTCCTCAAGGCGGAAGCTCTAGCCTTCAGAGAGGCTATCCGGGAGGTGAGAAACAGAAACCTAAGCAATGTTGAAATCGAAGGCGACAACCTCCAGGTCATCAACGCGATCAAAGGAATAACTAAGTGTCCTTGGGAGATTGAATTAATAATCTCCGACATCCTTGTCTCCATTACTGGAGCTCTGAATATTAGAATTAATCATATTCCTAGGGAGTGTAATGTTGTGGCCGATAAAATTGCTAAATTGGGCCATAGTCTCCCCGTCGAGTCCATAATGACTCATCCAGAACTTCATGTTCTCATCCGAAAGGATGCTCTAAGACGCCCCCCGTAAGGAGTGCCTCCTAATTCTCACCTAATCAAAAAAAATATATATATATAGAATTGAGAAAAGTGCAGAGCATGCAACTCTATGTCTAATTGAATGGAGGAAAGCAATGATTGAAATATCATCATCTTAAAAAAGAGTGGTCCAATTCACAACTCACCCATTTTATTTTTAATTTAATGTAAGACAATGATTAATTATATTTTTTGTTCGAGATAAAGGGCTATTAATTATGTCCATGAGCAATAAGTTTATAAAACGTTGAAGGAATGAGGGTAACGTTTGAGAGGAGGGGGAAGGTTGTGGGAAGTTGCTTGTGTGCCAGGCTTGCACACCGGAGTCGTTGAGGTCAAGTCATGGGAAGTGGGTTTTGCTTGAAAGCTAATTAACCCAATCCATCGTATCCACCTCGATCTCTCTCATTCACTCCTTTAGATCAATCAATTAATTAATTAATAATTATTCGTCGCCTCTCTTTCATTGTCCCTCTTCTATAATTCACCTCTCTAATTAAAATAGAATTGGATATTCATCATCATTGATCCAGTGAGACTCCGCTACAAAACCGGAATTTTGGAATCAAGATGGGGTACAATTGTCCAAAAAAAAGAAATATGCCTGATAGACCTAAGATAAAATGAAATTCAGCTATGTGTTAATAATAACTGAATTTAGTTGGACTAAATCATCTCAGGCAGTATATAGAATTGGATATTAATAAATGAAATTAAATATGTGACCCAATAGGCCCAACTTTCTCTCATCTCCAACCTCCAAGATTGGAATCATTTTGCTTACAACTCCACCACCAACGCTTAACACCCACCCAGCTAATCTATTATATAGCTTACTGAATCTCAACCATATTTCTACACTGTATAAATAAACTACAAAAACACCCTGCACACTTGTTGTATTTTGTTCAATAAATACAACTATGCTTGCCCATCAGCAGAAGCAGATGATGATGGTGATCAAAGGCAAGAGGACCAAGCGCCCTCGGCCCTCTTCGCCGCTCCCACAGCTGATCACTGTGTCCACGTCATCATCCAGCCTGGACAACTACAGCAGCGCCAGGCTGGTGACTGCTTCCTCCTCCAGCGTGGACCTATGCAACAGTCCGAGTACAACTACAACTACAACGCAGGAAGAAGAGGACATGGCCTATTGCCTGATCCTGCTAGCACAAGGCAGCAGCAGCAGCAACAACAACAACAACAACAACAACAACAACAACAACAATAACACTAAACTAATTGAGAATTCAGGCGCTCAGGATCTAATCTACGAGTGCAAGACGTGTAACCGCAGCTTCCAGTCCTTCCAAGCGCTGGGCGGCCACCGCGCCAGCCACAAGAAGCTCAAGGCAGAGCCCGATCACAACCCATCACAAGAAGCTCATCAGATGGCTTGCAAACTCAGGGTTCACGCCTGCGCGTTCTGCGGGGCGGAGTTCTCCTCCGGCCAGGCTTTGGGCGGCCACATGAGGCGCCACCGGTCCTTGATCGCCTCCTCTACTCCGCCTACCAGAAGCCTGCAGGTGTGCTTGGACCTGAATTTGCCAGCGGAATTGGATCCAACGACAACGCGCTCCTCTTCACGGCCGCTTCTTTGGTGGACTGCCGTTATTAATTAGCAACAATTATTTTTAACCGATTGATCGATCCTGTAACTTGACATTTCTATTTCCGCTTGTTTCGTGTTTTTAGTAAAGTTAACCCATTAATTGACCTTCCTACTTTCGTTTACACTCCGAAAGACTTAAATGCGACTTCACCATTAATTAATTCCAGTTATTCCTATGTAATTAAATTCGATGGCTCACGTCTTTTCTCAAAATTGACAAAAGCATTTTGTCAAGTGTACAAGTGATCGAAAATGATATATGTTGGTGTACGTGTATATTCCTTGTTGAATATAAAAGCAAGGTGGTGTGGACTGTGAATGTATTGTTATTTGTTAGAGCACCACCACTTCCACATACATCATACAATTAAGTTATCCTATGGAGGATTAATTAGGCTCTTACTTATTCTTTATCCTTCCTACGTATGTAATTGCTAATTGTTTGGCGACAATTAACAAGATCAATTTTGTTTTCCCGATCGGGATCATTTTTTTTTTTTTACTAATCTTTGTAGTATACATGAATGTATATATTATACACATTAAAATTTTGAAATAGACGCTCCATACGTACATTAATTAAATAAGGTTTTAAAAAATATTATCCAATATGTATATATGTTAAGGACAATGATCTTTAAATATTATTTCATTTTCATACAAGGCCGGCTGGCCGGCTGGCTAGTTACTCAAAATTATGAATACTATCTACTTTATTTAAGAAGATTGACATATAAAGAGTAAATAGCAAGAAAATAAATACCTAATTAGGTATTTGTAATACAACCTAACAAAATTAGGTAAATTAAATAGAAAAAATTATTTATCCCCACCACTACCTTTTTTTGTCATTAGTTGACCCGACAGTTGACCGGCGTTGATAATATCATCAATGTCATCACTATCATCAATTTGTCATAAATCGTCATCAATTTATTATACAAAAGTCTTGATGACAACAAAGTGTCATCAAATACCTTGATGATAATTTTTTGATAACAAAAAGTGTAATCAAAAGTAAAAAGTGTCATCAAAATGCTTTGATAATAAAAAGTATCATCAATGGTCATGATGATAAACAAATGTCATCAAATAGCCCTGATAAAAAAACAAATGTGTCATCAAAGGGCCTTGATGACAAACAAGTGTAATCAAGGGACCTTGGTGACATTCATATTTTTTTTCATCAAAAGGGTCAAAATTGTCATCAAAAAAGTCTTGATGACAACAAAGTTTCATCAAATGCTTGACGATAATGTTTTTGATGACAAAATGTGTAATCAAAGGTAAAAAGTATCATCAAAATGTCTTGATGACAACTTTTTTATAACAAAAAGTATCATCAAAAGACCATCATAATAAATAAATGTCATCAAATTGCCTTGATGAAAAACAAGTGCTATCAGGGGACCTTGATGACATTCTTTTTTTCTTCAAAATGGTCTTGATGACAAGCAACCATCATCAAGTGTCATCAAATATTTTTAAAGGACCTTGATGACATTCAACTACATAAAAGCAACCATCATCTACATAAAAAATAAAGTTGTCATCATGTTTAACTTTTTAATGTCATCAAATATGTGTCATCACATATAATTTTTTAGTCCCATGATTCAAAGTGCCATCAAATATGTGTCATCACGTACAATTTTTTCTAGTGTTATCAAATATGTATCATCACTCAAAGTGTCATTTAACAAGTGTCATCCCATATAATTTTTTTAGCGTCATCGATTATATTTGTCATAAAAAAGTGTCATCAAACATAAACCAAATGTGTCATCAAAAAAGTATCATTAAACACAAACCAAATGTGTCATCATCAAAAAAAAGTGTCATCACAAATTATGGTTTTTCAGTGTCATCAAATATGTATCATCACACAAAGTGTCATCACATTCAATTTTTTAGTGTTATCACTCAAAGTGTTATCAAACATGGATTATCACCCAAGTGCCATCAAAAACGTGTAAGGCCCAAGCCTTTAGAGGTGTTATCCCATGCCAACCCGAGGACTTCCTAGGAGGTCACCCATCTTGTTACTACTCTCACCCCTGCATGCTTAACTTCTGAGTTCTTTGTCCTCACTCTAACTTAGAAAAGGAAGAGCTCTTGTTGACATGGTAGCATCTCAATCTCTTATAAACTTTCGGGGTGTTACAATCTCCCCCACTTAAACACTTGACGTCCTCGTCAAGGCCCAAGGACCGCTCTCCGGGCCGAGTGACCGCCATCCAGACCAAGCCAACTCGTAACCCAGAGTCGGCTCTGATACCATTTGTAAGGCCCAAGCCTTTGAGGCGCTATCCCATGCCAACCCGAGGTCTTCCCAAGAGGTCACCCATCCTGGTACTACTCTTGTGACACCCTTATACCCTATGACGTATACTCTGTAAAACTTATCTCTTATATAAGGAGATAATTCACATATAACAATTATCCATGCAAGCACATAACAAACATTAACAACCATAAAAGGTTGCACACATACACTTATGCACTCACTTCTTATACTAATACATCTATCACTCTAACTTTATTACAAGCCATATATGTCTATGATGCAAAATGAGGAGGAGAAGGTTGCAATGAGTTTCAGCCGGCCGACCTGTATGAATGTGACCTCTAAAAGAGACATACGTCAGAAAGTTCTAGCTGAACCTGAAAAATTGTTTTGCGATTTACGTGAGTCGCATACTCGGTGAATATAAACCATCATCAATCATTTCACACAAAGCCAAACAATTGGTCAGTATAGATATTCATACATATTGTATATGTCATATATGAATTTACTATGCAAATGCAAATGCTGATGTATCCGATTCATTATTCTGTGAATTGTTCGAGCCTGAATCTGCCCCGGGTTTACTGTATATGGACACTCATGGTCCCTTTAACAAAGAAATCCGAAGATCTACTGAATATTGACTCTTATGGTCCTTTAACAAAGAAATCCGAAGATCTCCTGATTATTGACCCGTAGGTCCTGTATGATCCGAAGATCCTGTATAACCCGTAGGTCGCTTTAACAAAGAAATCCGAAGATTTCCTGAATTACAGTTTAGGGCAAGACAGTCACAGGTCCTTTTAATCTCATTGCAATATGCTATGCAATCAAGTGCATCATGTAACCATATATCATATGCCATCTGTTAACATACTTTTTGTGCAAACAACTTTGGAAATTTCAGAGCTATCACATCTATCCATACAACTTATATAGAACATATACCCATATAGCGCATATAGCACATATATCACATATATCCATATACCACATATAGCACATACATCCATATATTCATATTTCACATATAGCACATAGGGTTGAATCTCCGGTCTATACGCACCTGTTTAGGACAGATACTATATCTCTCCCCCTTGTTCTTGACCACGATCTATGCTTGGTGCTCCTATATGTAACCCAATGCAAATTAGGCTATTTACTCTTACAAACTCTAACCCCAAATGCGATGAAATACCAGAATGCATTATAACTTCTTGCATATAATTCCAAATCCTTTGAAACTTGACAACAATAAACTATATATATAGAAGAACATTTTTCTAGTTCAAACCTTTCTGAAAAACTTGATCAAAGGGCTCTCTAATATCCTTACAAAACGAAACCCTAAAAATACTCTGAAATCTTTTACCGAATATAAATCCGATATCGAAAACACCCTCTGAGAACTATAAATCGACTGATTTCTCAATCAAAATCAACTGTAGATCTAGATCTGGAAAAAATCAATGAAATCTAGATAAACCATTAGCTAAAAACTTACCAAACCACGCTTATGCTTCGAGATTAAAACCCGATAGAAGAGATCTCGTACCAGATCCAGTAAAACAACCAAAATTTCACTCCCTTTTCTTTTTTTCTCCTCCCTTTTTCTTCTTTCTTGACTCTCGTTTTTTTTGGCTTTAGATCCTTCATCATGAAGATTACAAAGCATGGAATGTATATATCCTTGGCATAGTCGGTTGAATTTTAAAAAAATTTCGTTTTCCACCCTCAAATCTTCTTTACTACAAACTTTACCCTGAAATAATTAATAATTAACTTTTTATTAAAAACTTTTTAAAATATAATAAACTTAATTAGAAAATAAATAATACTTTTAAAAACTCACTATATATCATGCCAATATGCTATGCATATACTCTTAATCTTATATGAATGCCGAATGACGTATGCATTTTGGTTGGGGATGTTACAACTCTCGCCCCTGCACGCTTAACTTCTGAGTTCTTTGTCCTCACTCGAACTTAGAAAAGGAAGAGCTCTTGACATGGGTAGCACCTCAATCTCTTATAAACTTTCGGGGAGTTACAATATGTGTCATCACGTATAATTTTTTTAGTGTGATCACTCATTGTATCATCAAATATGTATCACCATATGTAATTTTCTAGTGTCATCACTCAAAGTGTCATCAAATATGTGTCATCGGGTATAATTTCTTAGTGTAATCACATACAATTTTTTTATGTCATCAAATATGTGTCATCATGTACAATGTTTTCAACTGTCATCAATTATGTGTCATCACTCAAAATGTCATCAAACAAGTGTCACCACGTCAAATTTTTTAGCATCATCAAAAATTTGTCATCAAAAAGTGTCATCACGTATAATGTTTTCTAGTGTCCTCAAATATGTGTAATTACATAATTTTTTAGTGTCATCAAATGCGTCATCACTCAAAGTGTCATCAAACATGTGTCATCACCTTAAAATTTGTTCATTTTTATCATCATCACAAAAATAGTTGTCATCACCACATAAAAATTATCATCACTAGAAAAAAAAAAGTTGTCATAAAAAACCATCACTTGTCATCACTAAATATAAAACTTTGCATTGTAGTATTAGCATAGATACAACCAAACTCTTTGGGAGATTTCTGCACTTAGCTTGGCTTGACAAACTCTAAAAATATATATTCTCCTATATTACATTCAATCAACCAACAAAAATAAGCATAGAGATTTAGAACAAAGAATAATTGTGCAGCGGAAGTATTTGATAAATATTGTTTACAAGCAACACGAACTCTAACAACACCGTCGGTTGGCGGAGTAGTTATTATTCGGCTTCCATCTTAAGTTACCATAGCTACCTCAATGCAATCATCCTTAAGCTCAACACATCTCCAAAGACCTGATGTAGAATCAAAAGAATTTTGACTGCCCTCAAAATCATTACTTAGCTTGTTTCAAGTGACAGACTAAAGAGTGAAGCTTCGCCAGTCCATTTCCTTTGGAAAACATCAATAGGCTGACCCTCCCAAAGGTAGAAACAAGCAAGATCTTTCTCTAGGATTTTAACATTATGATCTGAATCTAGTGTACGTCATTTTAGCGCAAGTCTTTAAAGAGTAACTAGCTTTTCTTGATTTAGACTCTCGGATTGATGTTGTTTCTTTTGCTTTTCATGGACTATTAACATTCAAAAGTATCAGCACAAAACTCCTCAATGTGCATTTAATGGCCATTTTCACCTCTAGAAATCTCATTTTGGGTTATCAATCTACATGAATCAATTGCAACATTATAAACTAAGGCAAAGTGGAACCATAGATGACCATCAAAAATAAATCCAAAGTACATGAATGCATACCTTTGCAATACAAGGAGGAGAGTAGCAAAGTTTGCCATAGCTAACAACCCAGAACATAAGAAAACACCATTTATGTCCTTAGGCAGCCGAGTTAAAGTAGCATGAAATTATCAATGTCGCACGTCAAAAAAGCCCACACACTTTCATGCAATTCCAATTAAATATGAAGCTATTTAGTACTTACCAAGCCTGTTTCACTTGTGAATAGCACATCGTTACCAATGATAGTCCATGCCAAAACAAAAGGATAGAGTATCATACAAAGTGTAGACGGGACTACCACTCTCGCTTAGAGAGGAACATATCTCGGTTGTCCAGAAAAGTACGTCCCTAAACCAAGAAATATTTAGCTATTTACACATTTTAAAGATGAGTAACTAAAGATATTGTGGAAATTGAAAATTCTAATTAGCTGGAAAAAAATCAAAATGCATAAACAAATTGATTACTAGACTTCATTACTAAAACTGAACGTTGTAACCTTCAATTCATTGGGATAAAACAACCTCAATACTATCAATTAAGATGCATGCACACCTCTTATCAATTTTGCAACTAAGAGTCTTGCTGACCATGATCTAAAGTTCTTCATCGATCTGTCATCTTACTAGTGGCATATCCAAACACACTGCATAGAGAAATAAAATGGGGTCATATGTAGCTAAGATTTGAATTGCAACCTCAATACTATCTAGACATTATTAACCAAAGGAAACTTGTCATTACTATCACACAATTCATCAACAATAGTCAAATTGAAGTGCTTTACGTGCTTACTGCAAAACAAGGCACTACATTTGTGAACAAACAAATTCATCAACAAACACCATGGACTCAACTAAAAAGTAAGAACATATAAGATATGTAATATTCCCGCTCGCAAGTATAATACAAAATCTAATTAAATACAATTAGCCTAACTAAGCAACTAAGAATGGATAAGGATCCTAAAGATGTATAATGTGAAGTTACCTATATGTGAAATACAACAGCAAAAAGCATGGTTGAATTCATAATTTAACTATTTTTTGATGCAAGAGGGAAAATTCAACTTAATTTGATATTGGTATTTGAAAAGGTTTTACTCATTGAAACAAATTCCACATCCATAAATATAATTTATGGCATGACTCTATTTTGACGGTCCAACACTAATACCCAAAACCCCTAAAGTATTACCATCCCCATCACCCACTAAATTAGCATAAAACGATGATGCTAAAACAATCTACACATTCTCGTCCGCCAAATACCCAGTAACATAGACATTGAAAACAAGTGTACTCCTATTTAATTAGCTAATGACAAACCTATTAATAATATATATATATATATATAATCAATAAACCCCTTTCTCAGTCTATGTCCAAGAAATAGAACTTACCTGCAATCTAGTGTCATCACTTCAACTCATAGCACCCCTGCTTCTTAAACTACTCAAAGATCTCCAAAGCCCTCTCCCAACTCAACGGCTCCTTGAGAATGATACTCCTCTCCTTGTTAGTAAGGGTCTCCTTCCAAGGCCACAACGCCTCATCTAGGTCCTTGGTGCTCTATATTGCTTGGAGTATCGAAGGTAAACAATGATACCGATTTTGAGTCATGTATAAAGAAGCCCTCGTATGACGCCCCTTTCGTCGAACACTTGGTGTGCATCTCCCCCGCCATCAAATTCCGACCTCCTAGGCCGCCTCTAGCTCTCCCACGCCCTAAGATTCATCGAGCCCTGACTTCACCTAAATCTTTCGGTGATCTCTATCTGGTCCTTGAACAACATGCTAATTTTGTGAAAAAGCCACCTTGGCCGGTCTTTATCTCGTTGAGGCGGAAAATTTTGCAGCATTTGGAAGTACTCTTGATTGCTCCGATTGGTGGGTGTTTTGGTCAAAAATCTATCGAGGTTTGATTCTTGACTCTTGATATGGAAAGTAGGGCTTGATCTAACCGATAATGGAATTCAATCAAAGTGACGAAAGTAATCGAAAGAAACAAAGGTGATCGATGATCTTTTCGTATATTATTTCAGAGTATTCAGGTTACAAGGGTTGCTCTTAGTTACAGCCTGAAAAAATCTGTTCCCCTGAATGATCACATTTTATCCACTTGCTCTGGCCCCTACCGGCCGTTACCACCCATGATCTCTGAAGTAGTTGTCCAAGTTCCAATGTAGTGCGCCACTCCGTTCTAGTTACTCTTCAACTTCTATCACGCTGCTCTATTCTGGACATTCTTAGACTAAAACGGGATTTCGTGCTTGCTTTCTGCTCGGTGGGATGATATTGGAATAGGCTACATAGATTCAGGGCCCAATAATAGCCCCAAAGATCAAGGCGATTCAAATTCGAATCTCCGAGATCTTTTACTGTTGGCCATCTGAGATCTTTGTTAATAATAGTCTATTAAAAATATTTTTTCCCCTTCTTTCAACTAACAAGATTTATAAAATAAAAAAAATAATTCTTGTAACTCTTAATAATTTGCAATTACTATTATTTGACCAACTTACTAATACTTAGCATACTATAATAAACTTAAATTAAATTAATAAATTAAATAGAATGGAAATAAGGGTTTACTGTAAGCTGCCTGAGTTACAGAACACAGGGGAAGAGGAGGCAGGAGGACCGGCGGTGGGAGGGGCGGCGCACCAGGGAGTTCCGGGGAGTAGGACGGCGCGCTGGAGGAGGAGGCGGTCGACGGTGGTGGAGCCGGTGGTCAGGCGAGGTGGTCGGCGGTCCAAAGGGGAGAGGAGGAGGCTCCTTTGGTGGGGTTTTGAATGAAGAACTAGGGCTTGGAGGGCTGATTTTGGGGGGAAATTGGGAGCCAAATTGTAATGAGAAGGAGAAGAATGGGGTGAGTGAATTCTAAGAAGGGATTTCAGCCCCTTTAAATAGGTAGAGCATGATCCATTGTCATGGATTTTGCCTAATGGAGAAGAGGAGGGAGAAAGGTGATTGGGGAGGGTTGGTGAGAATGGTGATGTAATCTTGATGAGGTAAACAAGGTGATGTCATGGCTAGGAATGTAGGCTATGGTGGAAAGGAGAAGTATGGATTGGTCTCTTTTCATTCTACGTAAAAAGCATCAGGTTGAAGAAGGAGGAGAAGGGTTTTATTTTAATTTGTTTTATTTATTTTAATAAATTTTGAGATTTAAAAATAAGCCCTTATTTTATTCGAAGCTTTTAAATTGCCCAAAAATCCTTATGGAGTATTCCTTAATTTTATTTAATTAATTTTTCACAAAATTCTCTTTCCCAAGAGAAGTTTAAATTTTTATTATAAAAATTTTAGAAATAGAAATAGATAATAAAAATATTATATTAAATTTCATTTCTAAGATCTTGAAATTTTGCGGATATTACAATAGTACCCCCTTAAATTAGTTTCGTCCCCGAAACTAGGGAAAAGTAGGGCGGTACTAAGATGGGAAAAAGGAAGGTGACTACAACACTTCTCGACTTGTGAGGATAAAACGGGTCTAGTACCCCCCTTAAAAAGGTAAAACTACTGGTTCTTAGGGTAACATTGACTCGGGGAAACGTTTCTGCATATCTTGCTCGGTTTCCCAGGTTTCCCAAGTTGTACCTTCCTTTCCATCTTTAGACCAGAGTATCCGAACTAGAGGTACCTCTTTGTTGCGTAGTTGCTTCACACGATGCTCCATTATCTTAATTGGTCTTTCTTCGTAGGTGTCGTCCGATTGGATTTCGACATCATCGAAGTTGATTACGTGGGATTCGTCGGGCACATACTTTCTCAGAAGGGACACGTGGAACACATTATGCACAGGGTGAGCAACAGGTGGTAGAGCAACTCGGTAAGCTAGGTTGCCGACTCTTTCTAAGACTTCAAAGGGTCCCACATATCGAGGATTAATCTTGCCTCGTTTTCCGAATTGGAAGACGCCTTTCGAGGGAGACACCTTGACGAAGACCTTATCGCCAACTATGAACTCGATATCTCGTCTTTTTAGATCGGCATAAGACTTTTGCCAACTCTGAGCAGTCAACATTCTCTGGCGTATGAGGGCAACCTCGGATGCAGTCTTTTCTATCAAATCTGGACCTAGAAGGATCTTGTCGACATTGTCGTCCCAACAGAGCGGGGAACGACACTTTCTGCCGTATAAAGCTTCGAAGGGAGCCATCTTGATCGTGGAATGCCACGTATTGTTGTATGTGAATTCTATGAGACTTAAGCTGTCATCCCAACTTGTGGTGCGGTCCAGCACACAGGCTCGAAGCATATCTTCAAGAGTCTGGATGGTTCTTTCAAATTGCCCATCTGTCTAAGGGTGGAAGGCGGTGCTAAACTTCAGTTCGGTACCCATGGCCTTATGTAACTCTTTCCAGAACGATGCCATGTATCGACCGTCTCGATCGGAGATGATCGTTTTCGGGGTTCCGTGGAGGCGGACTATCTCCTTGATGAAGACTGCTGCCAGCTTTGGGGCTTTCCATTTCTTCTGAATAGCGATGAAGTGAGCGCTCTTGGTAAGCCGGTCTACAATAACCCAGATTGAGTCCTTCTGCTTTTGAGTCTTGGGTAGGTCAGTTACGAAGTCCATTACTATATCCTCCCATTTCCATTCTGGCACGGGGAGGGATTGCAATTTTCCTCCAGGTCTTCTGTGTTCGATCTTCACTTTTTGACAAACTAAACACTTGGATATGAACTCTGCAACTTCTTGTTTCAAATTCGGCCACCAGAAGTTTCTTCGTACATCCTTGTACATTTTGCTTGCTCCTGGGTGGACGGAATAGGCAGATGCGTGGGCTTCTTTTAATATGATCTTTCTAAGCTCGCCCACTGCTGGCACACAGATTCGGTTTTGGAACCAAAGGGAACCGTCATCTTGAATGACGAACCCATGTGCCTTTCCTTCTTGTACTTTGTCACTGATCCTGATCAGCATGACGTCATCAGTTTGCTTCTCTCTGATTTCGGCTAACAAGTCGGAATGGATTTCCAAGGTGTTTAGGCAACCTTGTTGTCTTCCAAACCAGAACTCGATGCCTTCTCTGATCAGTTCTTGCTGCAACTTTGGTTGGACCGTTAGCATTGCGATCAAGCCCTCTTGTTGGGTCTTTCGACTGAGAGCGTCTGCTACGACGTTAGCTTTGCCCGGATGGTAGAGCAGTTCTATGTCGTAGTCCTTTAGTAGTTCCAGCCATCTTCTTTGCCTCATGTTCAGTTCCTTTTGAGTGAATACATACTTCAAACTCTTGTGATCGGTGAAAATCTGACATTTGACCCCGTACAAGTAATGTCGTCAAATTTTTAAAGCGAACACTACTGCTGCTAGTTCAAGGTCGTGCGTCGGATAGTTCACTTCGTAAACCTTGAGTTGCCGAGATGCATAGGCAATTACTTTCCCCCTCTGCATTAGCACACAACCTAAACCTTGCTTCGAGGCATCACTGTAGACCACGTAGTCCTCGTGTCCATCTGGCAGTGTTAGCACCGGTGCACTCGTGAGGCGTCTCTTAAGTTCTTGGAAACTTTCCTCACACTTCTCATCCCATATGAACTTCTTATGTGTCTTTCGGAGTAGCTTCGTCATAGGGAGAGCAATCTTCGAGAATCCTTCAACGAACCTTTTGTAGTATCCCGCTAGTCCTAGGAAGCTGCGAATTTCCTTCACATTCTTCGGTTGCTTCCATTCTGAGACCGCTTCGATTTTCTTTGGGTCCACCATAAATCCTTCTTGGTTGATGATGTGGCCTAAGAAAGCCACTTCTGTAAGCCATAGGTCACACTTGGACAACTTGGCGTAAAGTTGATGGTGCCTTAGAATCTGTAGCACGGTCAGGAGGTGTTCTTCATGTTTTGCATGATCCTCGGAGTAGATTAAGATGTCGTCGATGAAGACGATGACAAACTTGTCGAGGTATTCATGGAAGCATCGGTGCATCAGATCCATGAACACTGCCGGTGCATTGGTCAACCCAAATGGCATCACTACAAACTCGTAGTGACCATAGCGGGTGCGGAAAGCTGTCTTCGGAATGTCCTCTTCTCTAATCCGAAGTTGGTGATATCCTGATCTCAGATTAATTTTTGAAAAGATTTTAGCACCTCTGAGCTGATCTAAAAGGTCGTCTATCCTTGGGAGAGGGTATTTATTTTTGATGGTGACTTTGTTCAACTCTCTGTAGTCGATGCATAAGCGGAAAGTCCCATCCTTCTTTTTCACAAAGAGCACAGGTGCTCCCCAAGGCGAAGCGCTTGGTCGAATGTAACCCTTCTCAAGCAGCTCTTCGAGTTGACTTTTGAGTTCCTTCATTTCCTGCGGAGCCATCCTGTAGGGGGCCTTGGAGATTGGTGCGGTTCCTGGCTCGAGGCTTATTGCAAACTCGACTTCTCGTCGGGGAGGTAATCCAGGAAGCTCTTCTGGAAAGACGTCGAGAAAATCTCTGGCTATAGGAATCTCTTGTATATCTATGACCTTTTTCTCTGCTGGCTCGAGGTAGCAAAGATACCTAACGCAGCCTTGTCGGAGTAGCTTCCCGGCCTTCATGGCATTGATCACTTTCCCATTTTCTTCTTCTCGTTTCCCCTTGAATCTGCATATGTGTTTCCCCCCGAAGTTGATGGTTACTGTTCGGGTGTAGAAATCGATTACTGCTCCATGCTGGGACAACCAATCTCTTCCGAGAATGATGTCGTAGGGGTCCATTGGAATGCATATCAAGTTGGATTTGAAGATTCCTCCTTGAATGCATATAGGGAAACTATCTAACTGTTTGGCTCCTATAATTCTTTCACCGTTTGGAAGGTTCACAATAAATGGCTCACATTCTTCGAGGTCATCTCTAAGAGTTCTGCACATTTTTTGGACATGAAAGAATGCGAAGCGCCGGAATCGAAGAGTATAAAAACATCTTTAGAGTGGATCTGGAGGGTACCTTGGCAGTTAGGTTCCTCAGGCTTGTCGGTGGTGCGCATCTCGTACAGCCGCTGCCCTTGATTCTGAGGATACATAGGCCCTTTTCCCTTCTGATGAGCTGTGGATTGGACCGATGAAGTTCCTGCTGGCTTGTTCGAAGCTTGCGGGCGCTGGGATACGGGGTTAGACCGGGTTTGGCCTGCGAAATTTGTTGGTTGCCTGCAGAACTGCTGAAGGTGTCCGTCTTTGTTGCAGTTGTAGCACCTCCTGAGTGGCTTAGGGCATTTCCGGTTTATGTGTCCGGGCTCTGCACAGTTGTGACAGACTATCAGGGTCTTTGTTGATTCGGGCCCAGGGCCAAATCTGGATCCAGTTGACGAGGTCTTGTGCTTGCTCTTCTTGGACCACTGAGATCCTTGTGGAGATGCTGGCCTCTTAAACCCACCGTGACTGGAGTGGTGAGGCTTTCCTTCCCCGAACTTCTTGCGCTCGGGGACCTTAAGAGTTCCCTCCATTCTGTGGGCATGGTCCACATATTCCTCCAAAGTTTTGAAGGAGCGATTTGCCATCCAGGGTTTAATGTGGTCACCTATCCAGCGGTGGAAGTGTTTGATTTTCTGCTTCTCTGTGGTGATTTCTTCCTCAACATACTGAAGGAGGTGATTGAACTGCTTTGCTCGCTCCAGCACACTCAACCCATGTAATTTCGGGGAGTGTAGTTCATCCAGCTTTTCTTCTTTCATGGATTCAGAGAAGAATCGATGCATCATTTTGCCCTTGAACATGGCCCAACTCAGATCAGTTCGTTTGGACAAGTTAGAACTTTCCCACCACTCACCAGCTTTATCCTTCAGTTTTAGTGCGGCCATGTGCACTTTGTCAGCTTCGGAACAAGGTATATTCCTTAGAAGTCTTTCGACATGGGAGAACCAATATTGTACTCCTGATCGGTCGCCCGTCCCATCATAAGAGTCGGGTTTCAATGCGTGGAAGGTTTTGATTCCCTCAGCGAAGCTAATTTCTCTCGGCCCCTCGAGAATGACTTCTTCTGCTGGGACTCTCTCTTGTACTTCCTTAGTGTTTTCAGGGTTCGCTACAACAGTAGGGATGGCTTCTTGCACTAACTGCTGCACCAGGGTGCCTAGAGCGGCTACTGTATTCTCATTGAAGACAACTGGGGCTGCTGGTGCAGGAGTCGGGTTAACTCGGCGCCTACCTCCAGCCTCGGATTGACTCTCGCCAAGATCTTCCCTACTGCCGTCGGGATTGACGGTACGACTTGTGGCTCTCGTGTTGACCATTTGAAGGTTTTAGGTCGGTTTCATTTGTTAATTCAATAATACATGAAAGAATTAACGCGCAGGCTTTAGTAAAGAAAAGGACAATTTACTAATAATTGTTCAAAAGGTAGTACAAGGCTTCATAACTTGAGCCAATCCATGCTAATGAAATAAAGAAAAACTAAGCCGATTTGACTCCTTAAGGACAAAAATGGAGTCGGGGAGAAGCGGTCTAAGCTCACTTCTTTGAAAGGAAAAGTACAAACTACGGGGATCTAGGAGTGGTGGTGTACTTGTCGAGGAAACCTTCCTCGAAGAGTGCCTCGTTAATCATCCCTGGATCACTATTGAGGAGATTCGCCTGTTCTATCCATCTGCTTTGCCGGTTTTCCCGAGCCTGAAGTACTGCGATACAGATTCGATGTTGGATCCTCTCATCTTGTTCCCTTTCTCTGTCCCGAACCCAACCTTTCTTGTCGCTTTCCAGAAGGTTGTAGTCGATTCTGCGGTTTCCAGAGGGCATGGCTCCCGGGGGTGGCGGAAAATTCACCAATGGTTGGCGAGCTTGTCTGCTTGAGGATTCTCCCTCCATCCAATTGGTGAGTCCTTCCATATGACTTTCCAAGGATGATTGACTTGCCCTTTCGTATAGTGATGGTTGCCCGGGGTGCTCCCACGGGCGGTTCGGGTGGCGGGGTCCTAGGTGAAGCCTTTGGAGGAGCTCCTCGTCCCTTTCTCTCATGGACCTAGGCCCTTCTGGCTCGCGTGCTCTTGGAGGTGGGGCAATTTCCACCCTTGGGACCTGAATCGGGGATGGCATGACCCTCGGGACCTGGATCATGGGCGGCATAGGTGTCGGGGGCACATATTCCATTCTTGGAGGTGGTGGAGGTGGTGTCTCGGGGTCGGTAACCACCCCATTTGAATCTTCTTCCTCGGGTTCCTCAAATTCTTGTTGTATCATAGCATGCCATTCTTCATGCTCTTGCATCATTAGCTCGATCTCCTCTTCATCTTCCCCTTGCCCAATGTTAAAATCGGGTACAATTCCCCCTGGTTGGTATTGGGGCACCCATCCCTCGTTCTCGTCGTCAGTATTATCTTCCGGTACGTAGCCGGGTGCTATCTCCTCATCCCCCGAGGAGTAGTCCTCGAGGTAATACGCCGGGGATGGTGGGGATGCGATGGGTACTGGGTAGTCTTCAGGGATCTCGATAGGGAGGTCGGGGTCCTCCTCTGGATCTTCTTCGGATTCTTCCCAGTGTTCCACATTCTGATCGATCTCCATGTTTTCTCCGAGATGATTCTCTTCGGGTTGATGGAAGAAGTTGTTTGGAGCGTCGTCATAAGGAAAGTATGGGTTGGGGGCCTGCATTCCAAAGCGGGCGTCGTGGTCTTGGTTCCCTAAGTGGTAGTTTTTTCCTCGGTTAACCATGATGTCTGAGGAAAGGAAAGGAAAAGGCGTTAATAGAGAACATCCTTAGTTCTTCTAAGGTGAAGACATAGCGAAGGAAGTCAAGGCTTTTGAAAAATTACTAAAACAAAGGTTTATTTTATACTTTTCATTTTATTGGCCCTACTTAGAGGGTTTAGGATTTTCTCTTGGAATTATGTTATTTCAAGAAGGTGGGGAATTCTTTAAAAGATTCTCGTTATAAGAATTTTCCTAACTCGTAGAAGTTACTATGGTGAAGGTTTCAAGAAAAGTTCTAACTTGGGTGGTTAAGTTTAAAAAGTGGAAACATATTTATTACTTTAGTAAAAAGGGAAGTTTCTAAAGGTAAAAGTTCTAGAACTAAGTTAAAGTTTTAAAAAGAATTTTAAGGACTTTCTTAGCTAAAAAGTTTAGAAAATTGATACTTTTAAGTTTCTTAAGGAATATAAAGAAGAAAACTTTCTAAAAATAGGAGTTTTGCTTTTTCGGAATGAAAACTTAGGTTTTAAAAGTTCTCGGTTTTCAAAAAATTTTTGGTTTTAGGAGTTTTCGGTTTTGAAAACAAAACGTTCGGCTCTGATACCATAATTGTAACACCCCTATTTTTCAACGTTGGGTATTACCGCCAATGACCTCGGATTTTACCATCCAAAGTCACCCAAGGCTTTTATAATGATATAGAATAAAATGCGGAATTTAAACATACTTAGATAAATAAAAGGTGCTTCCGAAGAAGGCTTTGTTCTTACAACCCAAATCACATGATTAGAAACTTGTTCGGAAATTACAATTCATGAAAGAAACCGTCTTTAAAGCATAATGAAAACAACCAAAAGGAGATTCGATTACATCTTGAAACTTCTTGCCCTTCCTTTGTCCTTCACCTTACGCCTTGTGATTAATCCTAGGTTCTGACATAATTCGCGAGGGGCGATAAAATGCCAGGCAAACATGCGGAAAAGAAGAATTAGTCTAAGATACTAAGCAAGCGGGAACGCAACTTTCTCAAGGGTACTTCGGTAATTTAGCGAAATAATGACGAAGATAACAATAGGTTGTGTTTCAAGATAGGGTTTATTTATGTGGGGTTTTAATGGTACGAAGGAGAGCGTATCTTAAGTGATGATAGCTCATTAGTTTAGAGAAGGCTACTAAATTGTATGCCTCTTTTAGCATTGCGAATAAAAGATATGTTCGGAACATTATTAATTCATACGAGTTAAACCTCTCGCGCCCTGAGCAGACCGAGTGCCAGATCGATCATTTGAGATCGATCTGATTTTAATATCTTAAATGTGCATTGGCACTTATGTAGCGTATTTGACTTAGAAGGATTATATAGAGGCGTCGGTTATTCCGCGCCCCTTACTAGTTCATTCAACGTGGATCTCTGAACGAGTCCATCAACAACCAAAGCCATAATCACACTAGCATAAATAGTCCTATGAGATAATAATAGCGAACTATACTAACAAAGGTCGTTATATCTAACAATCGATATTTCCTAGGTTCATTCGTTACTTAGCACACAATTTGTTCCCAACATCGAGAATTTCACAGAAACGAATTTATAAAGGTCACAAGGGAAAAATCCACTTGCCTTGGTTCGGAAGATAACGGACTTAGCGATAAGACGGAGGTGGGGTTCGCGACTTTGAACGAGATTTCCGTCCTATCGACACGGAAATTTACGAATGGTTTTAGATATGACATTCCTTTTAAGATTCGGATTTCTCAAGTGTACTTAGCTTAGGTGGATGGAAAGATTCTAAATTATTATAATAATAATTTAGGTAGCCAAATTAAAATAATAATATTCCTTTATTATTATTTTAAATTTCGTAATATCCTTTTATTCCATTTAAAATAAAACTTATTGATTATTCAAAATAATTTACTTAATTTCAAAGATATTCAATTAAAATCCTTTTCCCTTTACGAAAATACTTTATTAATAATATCATCTCACTAAAACCCTTTTTAATTATGGGGGTCATAATAAAAAGAGGTAGAATAATATTAGGCTATTTCTTAGGAACTTCCCATAGATAGAAACTTCTATTTACTTGATAGGGTAAGCTTTATAAGACTATCATAATATAAAATAAATATCCTCATTTATTTTATTTCAAAATTCCTCCCATGATTTATCTATAGTTACAAGATCATGGTATAAAAATATCTAATCAATTCCTTATAATATACTTTTTATGATATTCTAGGTCACAAAATAATATTCTTTTCTATATTATACAATATCTTTCTAGGTGAGATATTTTTAAATACTTAACAATATAATGTTATAATTCATATTATTGTCCATACCCTTGTATTTATAAAAGAACTTAGGCCTTGTAGGAATACTTTGGTGGAGCCGGTGGTCAGGCGAGGTGGCCGGCGGTCCAAAGGGGAGAGGAGGAGGCTCCTTTGGTGGGGTTTTGAATGAAGAACTAGGGCTTGGAGGGCTGAGTTTTGGGGGAAATTGGGAGCCAAATTGTAATGAGAAGGAGAAGAATGGGGTGAGTGAATTCTAAGAAGGGATTTCAGCCCCTTTAAATAGGTATAGCATGATCCATTGCCATGGATTTTGCCCAATGGAGAAGAGGAGGGAGAAAGGTGATTGGGGAGGGTTGGTGAGAATGGTGATGTAATCTTGATGAGGTAAGCAAGGTGATGTCATGGCTAGGAATGTAGGCTATGGTGGAAAGGAGAAGCATGGATTTGTCTCTTTTCATTCTACGTAAAAAGCATCAAGTTGAAGAAGGAGGAGAAGGGTTTTATTTTAATTTATTTTATTTATTTTAATAAATTTTGAGATTTAAAAATAAGCCCTTATTTTATTCAAAGCTTTTAAATTGCCCAAAAATCCTTATGGAGTATTCCTTAATTTTATTTAATTAATTTTTCACAAAATTCTCTTTTCCAAGAGAAGTTTAAATTTTTATTATAAAAATTTTAGAAATAGAAATAGATAATAAAAATATTATATTAAATTTCATTTCTAAGATCTTGAAATTTTGCGGATATTACACAAGCTAGCGTTACGGTACACTCAGGAGATATTATGAGACCTTGCCTGCTTGAGTCTTATATATCTTGGAGGCGCGCGTCAGATGAATTTTGTCCATGTATCTACAGTGCCCTGATGGTAGTTGTCGATCATCTAGCGTCTGCCAGTTGAGTTGCCATTTAGGGGGTAGACCCTCTTTTTTGTCTGGTGTCAAGCGTCTAAGGGATGTTCCCCCGGCTCGTTGATTTTGGCGATGGAGATCTGATAGTGGGCGTCTAGGAGATGTACTCCGGGCCTGTAGATTCTGGCGGGAATGTCGGCTAGCGGGCGTCTAGGAGATGTCTCCCTTGCCCTGTAATCATTTTTTAAAGTCCATTTTAGAATTTCTTCATCTTTTATCCTTCGTTGCCAATTTTATGCGAAGGTTGTGTATCGTACCGTTTATTGTTTTGTTCGGAGGTTCCCCTTTTTCCGGTGACTGGTGTCGGAGATTATCTTTTCTTTGTTCTACTCTATAAGGATGTAAGACATAGATTTTATTTAAACACAGCGAAGAAAGCTTACATTCAGATTTGGAAATGAGAATTTATTCCTTACATACCTCCCTTCTTTATTCTGGTCATCCCTAGCGTCTCTTTTTCAAATGTGGTACTTTTTTAGGTGAGTAGCATTCCAGCTACGTGGTATAGGTTCTCTTGTTTGTGATTCAACCTTGTATGCCCCTTGACCCGTGATGTCGACTATCTTGTAGGGCCTTTCCCAAGCAGGAGCAAGATTTCTAGCATTTAACTCCGTAATGTTCTGGAACACTTTTCGAAGGACCCATTCTGTGATTTGAAAGGTTGTAATTCAGACATTTTTGTTGTAACTGTGCGCTATTTGTTGCTGGTGTCGTGCTAGGCACAGTCGCACTCTTTCTCTCAGCTCTTCCGTGGTGTCTAAATTAGCTGCTAGCTCGGCGGCGTACTAGTCGGGTGTTAACAATTCGTACCGGGTGGTGGGAAAAACAACCTCTGTTGGGATGACTTCTTTGCACCCGTAAACTAGGGAGAAGGGTGATTGTCATGTGGCAACTTTTGGGGTGGTCTTGTCCGCCCAAAGGACGTAGGTCAATTCATCTACCCATCGTCCCTTAGCCTTGACCAAATGTTTTTTTTAAGATGTTAATGATCACCTTGTTGTTGGATTTATCTTGGCCATTGGTTTGTCGATAGCGAGGGGTAGAAGTCACAAGACTGACCGAGTGGTGGGGACAAACACCACTGTTGGGATGACTGCTTCGCACCCGTAAACTACGAAGAAGGATTATTTTCATGTGGCAACTTTTGGGGTCGTCGTGTCCGCCCAAAGGAAAAATCAGTGACAATGAAGAAGAACACACGCTGCTCGGGCGAAGGTGGTAGTTTTCCAACGATGTCCATCCCCCATCTCATGAAGGGACAAGGGGTCAGTGTCGGATGTAGAGGTTCTGTTGGCATGAGCAGTGGGAGCGTGCTCCTAACAGGCCTTACATTTTTGTGTGTACTCGGCGACATTTTGTAGCATGGTTGGCCAGTAATATCTAAGATTGAGTGCCTTATTGGATAGGCTACGGCCTCCGAAGTGGTTTCCACACTCGTCGTCGTGTATCTCCTAAAGGACTCTCGGAACTTTGCTCTTGCTTAGGTAGCGGAGTGAAGTTCTCACGCTAGATATTTTGAACAAGATCCCACTTTCTGTGTAGAAACGGGTTGCTTTCATTCTAAGAGCCTTGGCTTTGGATTTGTCAGTTGGTAGATTTTCGTGCAGGAGCCATTGCCAAAGTGGCTAGCGCATCCGCTTGCAAATTCTCTTCTCTTGGAACTTGTTGAATTGTGAATGTCTTGAACTCTTGCATCATTCCCCTGATCTTCTCTGCTTACACGGCTATTCTGGCGTCTCTAGTAGCGAAGGTCCCCGGGATTTGGTTCACAATTAACAGAGAGTCTCATTTTACCTCCAGCTCTTTGACGGCTAACTCTCGCGCCATTGTTAGCCCCAAGATTAATGCCTACCCTCGTATTCAGATTCATTGTTGGTGGCCTCGAAAGCGCACCGTACTTCTTGCGCTATCCTCTCCCCCTGGGCGATTTCAACAAGACATCAATACCAACTCCTCGAATGTTAGAAGCCCCATCTGTGTGTAGAGTCCAAGCCCAAGTGGTTTCGGTCTCTGCTAAGAATACATTATGTAGTCGAGCAGCTTCTTCCAATGTTAGGCTGAAATCGACCATGAAATCTTCCAATGCGTAGGACTTTATAGCTTTCCTTGGCTCGTAAATGATGTCGAAGTCGCTGAGGTGGATAGCCCACTACGCAATTCGTCCGGTAATATCAAGCTTCCTCAATACCACTTTTAGTGGATAATTAGTTCGGACGACAATTGCGTATGACTCAAAATAAGGTCTTAGCTTCGTGAGGCCATTACCAGTGCTAGGACGAGCTTTTCCAAAGGTGAATACCTAGTTTCGGTAGCAAGGAGGGTGCGGCTGATTAGTACACTGGTAGATGGACGCCATCCTCTTCCCGTGTCAAGACTCCGTTGATAGCTGTCTCGGTGACCGCCAGGTACAGAAAAAGGGTTTCCCCTTCTTCTGGTTTAGACATCAACCGGGAATTGACAAAATATTCTTTTAGTTGCTGGAATGTTGCCTCATGTTTAGACGTCCATTCGAACTTCTTATTCTTCCGTAGCACATCGTAGAATAATCGATATTTGTCGAATGATTTAGATATGAACCGATTTAGTGTCGTTATTTTTCATGTAAGCCTCTAGACATCCTTCGGGCATCTAGAGGATATCAAATTGGAGATGGCTCGTATTTGGTCAGGTCTAGCTCTAGTCCCGCAATGTGTTACCATGAAACCTAGAAATCGGCCTGACGCTACCCAAAATGTGCATTTTTATGGATTAAGTTTCATGCGGTAACTCCCGAGGATTTGAAATGCTTCTTCTAGGTGTTGGATGTGGAGGTCCGCTTGCTTTGACTTGATGAGCATGTCGTCGATGTAAACCTCCATGGTCCTACCTATTTGTTGCTAAAACATACGATTCACTAGCCGCTGGTAAGTAGCCCCAACGTTCTTGAGCAAAAAGGGCATCACTTGATAGCATTAAGTTCCCTGGTTGGTGATGAACGATGTTTTCTCCTGGTCTTCGGGATGTATTTGGATCTGATTGTACCCACTGAATGTGTCCATGAAGGTGAGCATCTCATGGCCAGTAGTGGCGTCCACCCTGGCATTTATGTGTGGTAGCGGGAATGAGTCTTTCGGGCAGGCTTTATTGAGGTCTGTGAAGTCGATGCAAATCCTCCACTTGCCGTTTTTCTTACTCACTACTATAACATTTGCCATCCACTTAGGATACCTTACTTCGGGATCCAGATCCTTTTTCCTTCAAGCCCATTTCTCTCAGAGCGTCCAACGTAAGCATGTTGGTCGAGCTCCTCGTGTCTAAGAGGATTCTTCTCATCAGCACATTCCCTATGGAGAGTGAAATGACCAGCCCATCGTGGTGAGGGCCCACAATGTTTTCTGCGTCAGAATCACTAAATGTAATTTTGTTCCCTGAGTGGTTCCCAAGATTACGAATGCTCGCCATCGGTTGTCCATTTAGGTGTTACCGGGCATAGCGTTTTGCTACCGAGTAGCAACACCGCGCACTTTTGATCCTCCTAAGATGATGTTGACAACCTTGGCGTACTCTGGGGACGAGGTATGTCCATAGGGTCCGACACATTTTGACAAGCGGGATCCCCTGCGTTTGGCGCAAACTCTGCTAGCCACCCTCTCGAATGGAGGAAACCTAGTTCTTTTCATAGGGCGAAGCATTCATCCGTCTTGTACCCGTACTCTTTATGGAAGTCGCACCATTTTGTCTTATCCCTCTTAGGGTTCAGGTTTTCCACCTTCTTAGGCCACCGGATTTTGTCTTCGAACTTCTTGACGCCTTTCACTACTTCAACAGGACCTAATCCGAGTTTGTACTCATGAACCTTAGGGCGGGGAGCGTTATCCTTCTTTACGCCCGATTGTTTGACGCGGGCGGTGCGTACTCTAGTGGCTTCTGAACGAGTTTTTGGGTATGGATGAACACAGTGCTCCCTTCGATGGTTAGGAGCGGCCTTTCTTTCAACCCGATCAAAAACCGACGTGGTTCACAAGGGAGCCTTATCTTCTTCCAATCTGATGTGTATGCAGGCTTTCACCACGACATCTTCAAAGTTGTGTCAGGGTATTTGGTGAGTTCCCGATACATTTCGTAGTCTGGGATCAAACCCCTCCAAAAAGCCTCTATTGACGTAGGGACGTCGTAGACTGGGAATTCCACCTTTTCCCGATTAAAGCGATTGAGGTATGCCCTCAAGGATTCTCCTGGCCTCTAGCTACCCGATAGAGGTCGTTGGACTGTATCATCAGTTTTCTGCTGTTGGCAAATTATGCTCGGAAGTCGTCTACTAGACCCGCGAAGGATCCGATACTTCCGCTGGGGAGGTTGATGAATCATGTTAGAGCTGCTCTAGAGAGGGTTGTCCCGACCCCTTTGTACATAACCGCTTCCCTTGAGTCTCGTGGAACGGAGCTAGTCATCATCTTCTGTTTGAAGATGGCTATGTGCTCATCAAGGTCTCCCGTTCCATCACACGTGGGCATCGCCGGGACGATGAACTTCTTGGGGATGTCTATACTGGTGATTGGAGTCGAGAAATGGGATTCGTCGTAACCATCTAGGGCTTCTTTCTCAATCGGGGGTGGCACCCCGAGGATCTTAATGATCTTATCTTCTATCCCTTTCAGACGTTACCTCATATACTTTTGGAATAACGATTCCATAAAGGCGTCCGAGGGAGTTACTTGATTCTCTGCTCGTCTGCCATAGACACGGTGGTAGACTCCAGTGCATGCGGTCCTATTTCCGAGAGGGTGGCGAACGGTGTGACCATGTCTGCCGACAAGGGCTGGCCACTGGCTCCTAAATATGGGTTAACCGCTCCCCCCATGTTAAGGCAGGTGGTTACTTCCCTTATGGTTCAAACAAATTGGGGTCCGCCCTGGGCTACGTAGGTGGACTAGAGCTGCACGCGGAATCGAGTGCTCTCCTCCATCAGTTCAGCGATATGCTCCAGGTGAGTTTGGCTACGGTCCTTTTGGTTGGACATGTCCTGCTGCAGAGTTGCTATTTTGGCAGCGAACTCCCCCAAGACGTTGTGACGTCTTGTGCTTTGTTGGGGTCGTTTCCTCTGGAACCACTCGCTAAATTGGTGTCGCGTTCCGCCTCGTGGTCATCTCCGATCACTAGACCGGTGGAAGGCAAGTTTGACATTATGTATGAACGGTTGAACTTTGATTCAAAGAAAACCGGCTACGGCCCCACGATGGGAGCCAAATTGTTTTGGTCAAAAATCTATCGAGAGTTAATTCTTGACTTTTGATATCGAAAGTAGGGCTGAATCTAACCGATAATGGAATTCAATCAAAGACAAAAGTAATCGAAAGAAACAAAGGTGATCGATGATCTTTTCATATATTAATTTCAAAATATTCTAGTCACAAGGGTTGCTCTCAATTACAGCCTAAAAATCTGTTCCCCTAAAGGTTCACATTTTATCACCTTGCGCCGGCCCCTACCGGCGGTTACCACCCATGATCTCTGAAATAGTCGTCCATGTTCCAGTGTAGTGCGCCACTCCGTTCTAGTTACTCTTTAGCTTCTATTGTGTTGCTCTATTATGGACAATCTTGGGCTAAGACGGGCCTTCGTGCTTGCTTTCTGCTCGGTGGGATGATATTGAAATGGGTTGCGGAGATTGAGGGCCCAATTGTGGGTTTGCGAGGGACGAGTACTCCCCGATTTTTCCTTTAGAGTCGTGAAATTCATGAGAAGAAGGGAGACTCCAACATTAATAGAGATTTTGGAGGAGGAGGTGGTGTAGAGTGTTCGCTACGGGACAAGCGCTTGGAGGGAATAAACGAGCACAATTCAACGCCATTAACGTGTTTTACTATTGTTAGTGAACAAAAATTCATCTTCAAAGCACTGACCGCATACTCCCTTCTTCACTTTCGTTCCAACGAAAGGTGAAGAAGGAAACTAAGACATAAGTATTGTTGGTCCTATTTGAAGTGGCCATATGGATTAGTCGACGGGTTCCACTAACGTGCGTGTGTTGGTATATGTGTGCGAGTTTGTCTGCCGAATTTCGAGATACACTCATTGGAACAAACAAGATAGAGAGGAGGGAGGACAGAATGTTGAAAAAGGTTTCCGGCCGGGGATTTTGTTTTAGAAACAAATAAAAAATCGAGCTTGTTCCATTAGCCATTCTCAAAAACCCATCTCAAAAACCCACATCCATGCAAGGGGCTCCCAAAAAAGAGCTCTCTATTGGCTATCTGCGATCGGGACTACGTGGCCCGTGCTCACGGTTGACAGACCCGCGGTCACGGCGATAATCCACGGCCATGGTTTGCTCTACGGGAGTAATTTATTCAAAATTGGGGGACATTCGAAGTTTGAGGGACGACATTCCCATCAAGAATCTTCAACGATTAGGCTCCCTGACCGTACATTATGATCACCTACTATGATCCCTCTCAATTCGGGTCGAGTTATGCCATACACGTGTACTTTCCATAACCCTCCGACGTATAATTCACCAACTCGACAAGTACGGTATTCCACACATTGGGCTACGACTTCCTGTTGGTAGGATGCGATTCGTGTAGCCGCATCGTCTTGGCGATCCTCGGCGAAGACGAGGTGGTCGGAAAGAGCACAACGATTCTTCTCTTGGCTTTCTCGAGGCACTATATAAGGCCACCAAATATGAGCTCGGAATGCCAAACTACAACCTCCGGCGTGCATCTCGCATATGCCTTCATGGATCTCGTATAATAGAGGCTCAACCTTGCTTCGTGGTACCCGTCTCAAGTTTGTCCAGGAAAAAGACCGAAGATATAAAATCTTTTCCAACGATAGCCAAAACCTATGAGCCCTTAAGATAACTTCCTGGACCTTGGTGATATTTGAAGGTAGGATGTTCTTATCCAATTTGCGCACCATGGGTGTTTGCCATCTGAGATCTTGCGTAATTTCGCTTCCCGTGATTGTGGCCACTGTCAAGGCGATTTCCGCGGTCAAGGCTGCGGGCATGTTATTGCTTGCGAGCTTCCTGCACGAGTGGCTAACATTGCCAAGGCATCAGTGGATTTTTTTCATCCCGCGATCATTGTCCAAGCTCACATTGCTCGAACTCTCCTAGCATAGATTTCGCTTTCTCCATATACTTGAACATTTGTGGCTTCATAATGCCCCAACACTCTGTTTACTACCAGCTCCATATCATTGATTGCCACTCGTATCGTTCAATTTCAAGCATTTGTTCTCGATTTGCAGCTCCCTGAGGGTGATCCGAGGTCGCGATTTCACAACTCGTGCTCACGGTACTCGTTAACTGAGATGATCTTTATTTTTGGAACCATCCGTGATCGCGGTCTCGAGGGCCATGATTTTGGTATCCCTGGTTGCGACCTTCGCTGGCCGCGATCGCGGTCTTTGCTACTCATGGAATTCAGCGATTTCGATAATTGTTCTCTTAGTTAGCTTGCATTCCTTAGCTCTTTACATCAGTTCTTACCGGCTCGAGACCACGGAGGTTATCAGCGAATTTGATAACTCTAGTGAGCCGTTGATTGGTCCTTTCGATTGACGATTCGATGATGGGGAACTTTCCTCGGATCTTTTCTAAAGAACGCTTTAGTCTAGCGATTTCTTTTGAGGTTTGATAGCGGTGAGACTCTGTTTGATCATACTTTCATTGAGTCTGTTTTTTCTCTCTCAAAGAGGAAGCTAAGGTATGTTTAAGTACAATCTTGTCTTCATTCTTGGCGGTGGACAATGTCCCACTACCTTGGTTGCTTTCGGATTTAGCGACGTGCATCGCTGATTCCCAGAGATGATTGAATCCATCAAATTGTGCAATGCTACGATCATCGATTCCACCGCTTGATCCGAACCTTGCTTGGTTCGTGCGAAGAGCGGCTATGCTTTGCAGGTGAGGTCGGGTCATGGATTTGATCGTCTTCGAGCAAGACGCCTTGTTCGGTGTGTGCTAGGGTTTGATCCTCTGAGCGAATATCGGAGTTTTGTTTGATCGCCTTGCGGATTGTGATTATTCTACGAGCAAAGATCGGAGTTTACTCTATAGTTTTATGGGAAGTGGACGATGTTACCTTGACGGTGGTCCCTGTCGCTTGGGTCGCGGTCGCAGATGTACGCTTCGCGGTCGCAGTGGTCTGGACCGCGGTTGCAGTGGCACCCAGACTCGTTGGAGATTTAGCATTTGCAAATTCGTTGCTCTTTCAGGGCCAAGAAAGGTCGCTTCTTGGTTGTCATAGATCGGTTCCATTATCATGTTTGCATGGATCGACTTCTCGTTTACATCCCCTGAGAACTCCGTTCGCTTATGACTCGACGTGGAATCCACAGATTAGTTGATCTTTGGAAGCGGAAACTGGACTTTTGGACACGCTTGATTGGTAAAGTCCGCGCAAACTCTCCAATCTCTCTTGAATAGTGCGGGCTTCCTTTAATTTCTTTATTTCAACGATCACGACTTCAGTATGCTGGATAGAGGATAGTCTCTCTTGCTTTTATGATCGGCTTCACGTTTGGGAAGACGTTTAGCCTATGGCAAGCGTTATTCGGGTCTATTCTAGGCATGTCATGTGGGTTATGAGCCCTTTCCGGACTGTTTCGGCGTGATGACTTTCGAATATCTTTAGTTTTGGGGGTTCCGGGGTCGTGAATTTGTCCTACGCAGTCGCGGCTATTCGGGACGCGATCACGGTCTTTCTGGCGATTGATTTGGGTCACTGCACTCGTCCGATTGAGCGAATATTGATCGTTGCCGCTTGTGCGTGTCTCAGGCCTGCTTTAGGTAGTTGTCGGCTCTCCCTTGTTTAGGCTTTTCTTTGCTTTGATGGTGATTGACCGTTGATATGCGATACACCATCAAGTTTTCGACTTTATGCTACCGAGCACGCACACGGAACTAGCACACCAATTGGTGGTCGACTACCAACCTTATGTGGGACTAAATTCGAAAATAGGTTGGCAAGGTCACTCATTGCCCTAGTGTCATCGATTTCCCAGCGCGCACTGCGGTCGGCATTGGCATGGTGATTCGATCACGTTTTTGCATAAGGTTCACGCAAATCCCAAGACAACTCTTCTTGTTGATGCACATAATTGATCGGGCGTGACTCGATCGTCACCGCTTGTGCAATCTTCGGTTTTGGATTCGGCATAGGAAGTCGATGTCTTCCCTACGCTCAAGCTTTGTTGCTTTGATATCTATTGATTGTCGCTATACGATTCGTGATCAAGTTTTCTCCTTTGAGACATCGGGCACGCATCTAGACCTAAATTGTCACACGGTGGTCAACTACCAACCTCGGGACACGCTAGGGTTCGATCCTCCGAGCAAATATCGGAGTTATGCGTGATCGCCCAGCGCTCCGCAGTCGCGAATCTGTTTGTTGAGGGCACCGCGCTTGATTTCTCTTTGCACAATTGCCCCAGGGTTTCGAAAAACTAGTTCTTTTTTTCTGGGATCGATTACTCGTGGATTTGAATCCTCGTTTCCCACAGACGACACCAACTATTAGTGCACAAAAATTCGTCATCAATGCACTAATCGCATAATCTCTTTCTCACTTTTCGTTCCAAGCTAGACCAAAATAATTTTATTTCACAGACGACACCAACTTGCTAGTTACCCTTTAACGATAATACCAAATATTCTTATCTCTCAGCCACAAGTTACTTCACCTAAACATGTGACCTAATAATCAATTTAAACCCTTAATTTAAGAGTACGTGTTCCAAAGGAACTTCATGCCAAATAATTTGCAATTTTTTTGGCCACACAACTAAACTTACCGAACCAATATGGTTACAGAGAGATGTACTTTCTAAATTAATTTGATCTTAATTAACGTACTGTTGTGAGGGAGGGAGGGAGACAGAGAGTTGTTAGTTATTATAAGTGGCAATTAATTAATTAAGGTTTTTTTGGTCAGAAATTAATTAATTAAGTAGGATGTATGTAATTTGTACTGTAGGTTGCAGTTGGAGGATGCTTAATTGGTGGGACTTGGGAATTTCACCGCCCAATTAATTAATTTTAGTGCCAAAATGAATAAAGCAAAGAAAGTACATAGACAACTCCACTCAATAAAGAAATGGTATGGCAACGATGGGAAAGCTACACACACTAGTTCATGCTCATCAAGTGTGGCAGTGGTGGGTTCGGTTCCAAGGAACCGGGGAACCGAACCAGAACCGAACCGGAAAAAAACCGGCGGTTCCGGTTCCGGAACCGGACTCGAACCGGAACCGGGGGTTGGCCGGTTCCGGTCCCGGTTCCACGTTCCTTGGAACCGGAGAACCGGCGGTTGCGGAACCGGAACCGGGACCGGACTGGAACCGCCGGTCCCTCCCCTTAAAAAAAGAAAAAATACCGTGAAAATTGTGAACTGCGATCGCGGTTTTGCAATTTTAATTTTTTTTAAATTTTTTTAAGGTTCGGAACCGAACCGGAACCGGAACCGGAAAAAATCGAAACCGAACCGAGGAACCGTGGGGTTCTCGGTTCCGGTCCCGGTTCCAGGGTTCCGAGATCGGAACCGAACCCACCTCTAAAGTGTGGGAAGGTGATGAGCTCACATCCACATCAATAGCTTTTAATTAATGAACTGTTTGCCACCAGCTTTATACTTCATTCATGATTTATATACTCTTTCACAAGTATTATTTGGGCTTATCTAGAACATCCACTAACGATGAGAACTGGTTACTAACCAATTCTAGAAATGGACAAACCACTGCCTGTGCGATTCGAAACGTTGACCTCGGGGTACTACCCCGAAACCTTAACCGCTGAACCAAATGCCCGAAGGCTCCTCCGCTTAAATATATAATTGTTCATTAATTAAGCTACATGTACAGTTTTTAAGGAATACATAAATAAATTGGACTTATTAAAAAATCCTATATATTTTACATTTATTTCTTTTTTTTATTATTGAAAAATATAACTTCTTACATTATATTATTATTAAAAATTAATTTCTTTCATTTATACTACTACTAAATATGGGTAAAATGAGACTAAAATAGTCAAACTTGTAATTATTTATAAATGCAAAAATAAGTACCAGTTGCTGAATAGAGCCTTAGGCTCCGTGCGGCAACTCGGTACTTATTGGTGCTGAAGCTGACGTTGATATTGATACTAATTCTTATGGTTGTTGATACTGATCTTAGATGTTGATATCAATTGCTTATTTTTCAAATAATCCGAGATGTGTTCGGTAAACGGAATTGCTGATATTATAAGCAAGGGGTGTAAAAAGGGTGAAAAGTGATTTTGTATGGACCCCACTTGTTTATATTTTGGTAGATAAGTTACCTTATTTAAAATAAGGTGGGGGTGCTGATTATTTTTTCAGCAAACAAGTATCGGAAATAAGTACCTTATTTCAAATAAGCAAGTGTTGCCGAACACGTAAAATAATGCTTATTTTTTTCAGATAAGCAACTGAGTACTTATAAGCAGCCAAATAAGGCTCGTTCGGCAACTCGATACTTATCGGTGTTGGTGCCAATGTTGATACTGATACTTATGGTTGTTGATGCTGATATTGGATGGTGATCTGATTTGCTTATTTTTCAAATAATCTGGGATGTGTTCGGTAAACTGAGTTGCTGATGATATTAAAAGAAAGGGGTATTTGATATTGTTTTTAATTTTGTTTGTGGGGCTCCACTTACTTATATTTCGGTAGATAAGCTTGCTTATTTGAAATAAAATAGGGGATGCTGATTATTTTTTCAACAGATAAGTATCGAAAATAAGTGTTGTTGAACACGTACAACGATGTTTATTTTTTCAGATAAGCAATTTACACTTATCTGTTGAAAAAATACTTATTTCTTCAAACTGTCTAGCTATATATCTATATCTAGGCAGTTTAATTCTTATAATTTATAATGCAAAAGCTCAAACTGCCTAGCTATATATCTATATCTATGTGCATTCAATCAACAATTTACACTCTACCTACGTACTTTAATTCTTATAATTTATAATGCAAAACCTCAATTTGCATATGTCACAAGATTCGGCCATATATTGGTATGAAAATGATATTTCCGTAGCTAACTTCGGGAAGAATGACACAATGGATGGTTTTCCACTCAGTCGGCATTTGCTTTAATATTGAATGAATTAAGCATGAATGACTGAGAATTTAGATCTGGCAACTCGATCTAATGCCTAAAATAAAAATGTTCTTGTGGAAGATTTGCATCAAAGGTCTCCCTACTAAAGACATTCTTATACAAAGACATATACTTGTCACTTCAGAATATCCATTATGCAGTCACCAAGACGAGACAAATGAGCATCTTTTGCTTAACTGTCCCTTTACTCTAAGAAATTATGTTCTATTGACCCTCAATTTACCGACATTATAAGAGACGCACCACATAATCACAACACCATGCCTCAAATCATTCAGAACTTGAAGAATACATTACCGCAAACGACCTTATGTCATTTGTTTACTGCCTGGCGGGGAATCTAGTTCTGGAGAAACCAAGTGGTTTTTAATCGGGATAGTAATGGGTCGTGTAAGAGTGTCGAGGAATTCATTCAAAACCACATCATGTGGTGGAGCAAAGCAAAGAATGTAAATGAAGAGGTTAATGTGTCTTGCAAAGTGTAGCGACCGAGGCAAAGAAAATGCAAAGGATAATAAGAGAAACCCCAAAACAGATTTGTAAAAATAAATTTCGATGGATCGAAAAGAGATAATGGAAAATCGACTGTTGCGTATGTCATAAGATACCAATTTGGAAATATTATGAGTATAAATGCAAAGAAAAATGACTATTGGACAATGGAACAAGCAGAAGCTATGGGGTTATTTGAGCCTATACAAGAAGCTCATATGAGGAATCTTCGGTATATAGAAGATGAAGGCGATAGTCTAATCGTGATCGAATGCTCTTAAGGGCAGTCGATCCAGTCCCTGGATAATTGACATGCTAATAGAGGATATTGTGGTTATGTTTCAGTCCTTCGAGATGGTCATTACTAAACATAAACCTCGAGAATGTAATTTTGTGGCAGATTTGATTGCGAAACTACACCACGATTGCAGTATCAATCAGATTTTCAATCATGAAGAGGTCCTGACCCTCATCCGTAAGGATGCCATAAGCCGACCTAGTCTGTCTAATTTTTACCTATTGAAAAAAAAAGATACGGCCATATATTCTGCAATTAAGTTATGCATACATTCATACCATAACTATATAATTATAGATCCATTCATTGATACGTGCAAAGAACTGTATTTAATGATAGAATTATATTGCTTCATTAATTGATTTATGTTTTTATGCAAGAAGATCTAGATACTACTTGGGTAAAACTCTCTTTTACCTAGATTTTTTTCCTGTTTCGTGTGAATGAGTGTTTTGATGCCGACTCCGATGGTTGTACCGAAGACACTTCCCCTAGGGATGCAGGGGCAATAATGATCGATAATATACCAACTGAAGTGCATAATCGCTCATGGAAAGACATGGTTATTGGAGATAATGAAGATAGGCGTATGGTTCTCGATAATTGTTACTTGGAGGGCACAGTTGTGCTTTCATATCCGGAAGGAGAGGAAAAAAATCTTGTTTTCACCATTGATACAGAAGTGCTCCAGACTCTTGCGTCAATTTGGGATGGTTCATTGATAGTGGAGTCTTTGGGAACGTTGGTTCCTCGTGCAATCATGGAGAAAAAACTGAAAGAGCTATGGAAACCAAGAGGAAGAATTCTAGTCGCATGCCTTCTAAATGGTTACTACATCATTAAGTTTGATGTAGAGATCTGATTATTAGATCATGGACTCCTGCATTTAATCTTGTTATGGATGTCATTGCGACGTCCCCTGCTTGGATTCGGATCTCTGATTTGCCGATGATTATTTATGAAGAGAACATGTTTCTCCGACTTGCTTTTGGGGTGGGACAGCCAATTAGGGTTGGCAACAAAACGATGTTTTCCAAATGATATCGGTTTGCAAGAGTTTGTGTTGAAGTTGATATTATGAGGCCGCTACAAGGATCGATTAGTGTTAATGATAGCCATTTTCATGTTGAGTATGAGGGCTTGCACCTAATTTGCACCAAACGCGGACGTTATGGCCATGTGGTTACTAGGTGCCTATTAGAGCAGGGGCAAGTGGCTAAAGATGTCGGAGAAAGTGGGCATTTAGTACCCCCAATTCCGATGGCAAAATGAAGTGCAAGACCTGCTGATGGGGAGCCCCGGTATGGGGAGTGGACGGTGGTGAGCCACCGATCAAGAAAGAATCATGGGAAATCTAAGATTAAGGAAGATCCTAAAAATGAAGTAATAATAGATTTACGACGCTAGATACTTCCGAAAAAGCCGGTAACGATGAGGATATGGACAAATCAACTTCAAATGAGAAAGGAGAGAATGAAGTTGTTGAGGTGGATGTTGACAAAAAAAATCACTTACCAGCTTTGAAGAGCAAAAATACACTTGTCTTGCAATTTTCCAGAGGAGTAATGGGTTAGGAAGGGACGTGTAAAGGCAAGGTTACTAGGAAAGCCAACAAGCCCAACAAGAATGGGACAACTTATGGGTCGATATCTAATTCTAAGAGAACTATGGGGAAATGTTCGAGAACGATATTGAGCCCAATGTTTCATTTGATCCTAAGCCAGTAACTTATATTGATGGCAAGGTTACTCCTCAAACAAAAAATAAGGGTACACTAGCTATTGATATAGCAAGACATGGAAACGTGATTACGGGTGTCGAGCCAAACACCTTGGATGTCGATATGATGTCTAGTTCGGTCAACAACATGGGGCATAATACAGATCAGATGACTGATGAAAACATGGTTTCTTTGACCGATAATAGCCAAGAAGTGGAACAATCTTAAAGGGAGTAGTACCCTTGTTATCAGGTTTATAATGATTTGCATATTTTGGAATTGCTTCAGGGGCCGATAAGCCTGGTTTTTAACGTGCAGCTAGATAAATGATTCTTCGTTTTAAGGTTGATGTTATTGCTATTTTTGAGCCTAGGATTTTTCGGACACAAGCTCAAGAGGTTTATAATCGTCTTGGTCTGAATGATTGTGTTTGTGTGGAGGTGGTAAGAGTTGTGGGTGGTGTTTGGCTGTTATGGAACGAGGAGAGAGTGAATCTATAAGTTCTCAATCTCTATAATGATTTTATTCATGCTATTATTGCTAGTGGAATGAATCAGATACATTTGGTTCTTGTTTATGCTCCTCCCTTCCCAAGAAGAAGGGGGGTTTTTTGGAAGGAACTCATGGATCAATGTTATGAGTACTATCTCAGAACTGGTTTTGATCGGGGGTGATTTCCATTGCATTTTGCACACAACCGAGCATCGTGGTGGTTTGGGGCGTCTCTCGGAGGACTCCCATTTATTTTACCAAACCGTTAATGATATTGGTCTAATTGATTTGGGATTCATTAGTTAATCCTTTACTTGGACTCATGGTAATTCGACTCGTACCTTTGTGAAGATACGTTTGGATCATGTTTTACTAATATTGCGAGACGTCTTTCATGGCCTAAAGCTCTAGTAAATCACTTTCCAAGGCTGTTGTTAGACCCGGATTTTAGGTGACGAAGCGTTGAGCCATAGACAGAGAATCTCTGACGCGTACAGGACTACGGAAGATCTTCGGGATCAAATAAGTCGGTTAGAGGAGAGAGGATTCGAGATATGTTTGTTACAAGATAGATTTTTCTCCAGGTTGTATTCATTATAAGATAGAAATACACCGAGATTTGTTAGTTAAGGATAAGATTGTATCTTTGATTAAGATAGGATATGCTTTAGAGGGCTATATAAGCCAATGTAACCCTTAGGGGAAAAGGACGCTTGATTCATACAATTTCTTCTGATTTCTACATCAATAAAACACACACCTTCGTCTATATTCTTCTTAGTTCATTCGATCAAGGCCCGATCTAAGCCAAGGTTCTACCTTTGGTAAATTTTGGCTCAAACAATTTGGCGCCCACCGTGGGGCCGTGATCGATACAACCATTAGAAGAATCACCATTCTACTTCCTTCCGAACCAAGGAACACGATGTCTGAAAACGGCGAAGGAAGTCCTAAGACTCCGGTCGTCGGGGACGACCAAAATCTTGAAAACCAGGGCGCTCGGTCTCAGGAGGGGGAGATGACGGACCTTAGACAACGCATGGAATTTCTCCAAAAGGTGTTGAGCGACCAGGAAAGCTTTTATGATGCACATGTAGAACGCCTCACCGCCGAAAACAGCCAACTCAAGCAACAATATGAGGTCTTGGCTACGGGGCGTCACTCCCTACGCGTCACCCGGCGCACTGACGGAATAATAAGAAGGCTGGATTTCAACGCTGGAGAAGGAACTTCTGGAAACACCCGGACCCCCGAGACAAGACACCCGCACAACGAGATGCGACTCCGGAGCCCATGGGCCGAGCCCGCCATGAGGAAGTCTTCTACGACAATAATCCTCCAATCAATCTCCGGTCAGCGGCTAATCAACGCCGAGCGCCATCTCAAGAAGTCTGGATCGAAGATGATGGCACTGATGGGGAAGATCGAGAACGGCGCGAGCCAATCGATTTAGACGCAGCCATCCGAAGAAAGGTGACCGAACAAATAAGCGTCATCGCTGACCAACTCCAGAGGGGAAACCAAGGTTTCCAACCTTTGGAGCCTGAAGCACCCGACGGGTTTGACGAATCTCCGTTCTCTCGTCGAATCGCCCGAGTAGAGATTCCAAAAAAGTTCTCTGTACCAAGCATGCCCACGTACAACGGGACTACGGACCCTAACGAGCACGTGGCCATATACAAACAGAAGATGATGACGAGTGCGGTCCCATCCCATTCTAAAGAGGCGGTGATGTGTAAGGGTTTCGGCACAACCTTAACAGGTCCGGCGCTAACTTGGTTTATCAACCTCCCACGTGGGAGCATTAGGTCCTTCGCAGACCTCTCGAACACTTTCCGGTCTCAATTCGCCAGCAGCCGCAAATTTGAGAAGCAATCCAACGACCTCTACCGGATCCGCCAACGAAACCAAGAAACTACCAGAGAATTCTTGGATCGCTTCAATCGTGAGAAGATCTCCATCCCATCTTGCGACGTGACGACCGCAGTGGAAGCATTCAGGCAAGGGGTCACCCCCGATGGCGGCCTGTACAAGGAACTAACTAAGCACCCTTATGCTACGTTCGAAGAAGTACAAGCCAGGAGTTTGGCACACGTCCGGTTGGAAGAAGATAGGTCCCTAAGGAAGAGATCTTCAGAGACGGAGAAAACCGAGAGAAAGGGACCCGTTGACAGCCGGCGAGGTTCAACAGATCAGAGGAGAGACCGCCGCGCCCATCCTTACTCACGGCCTACCTCAGGGCAGGTCAACGTGGCCAAGGCACGATGGACGAATGACAAGGAGCGAGAACCCATGCCGCCCTCACTCGACTCCTTCAAACTCAACATATCTATGGAAAAGCTGCTCCGGAACATGGCGAAACAAGGAGAACTCGTGAGGTGGCCAAGAAAAGACAGAACTCCCCACCCGGGGGGGACACGTCTAAGTGGTGCGATTACCACGAGTATCACGGACACTGGACGCGAGATTGCCTTATGCTCCGAAAAGAATTGGCCCGCCTAGTCGCGGAAGGAAGGATAAAAGACGTAGCTCCAGATGCTCGAGTACCTAAAGGTTTGCTGGAGAATCTCCAACCCGAGCACCAAGAAAGGTGAAATCCTCCAACACCTGACAGAGTGGTCAATGTGATATCCGGAGGATCAAGCATCTGCGGACTATCATACTCGGCAGCAAAACGCCACGCAAGAGAAAGCAGCTTCAATCGACCACCGTCATCAAGACACCGCGCCAGAGAATCTCCAGGACAAGCCATCGTGTTCGACGACACCGATGCAGGAAACACCTCCGAACCGCATCACGATGGTCTTGTAATATCCCTGCACATTGGGAAAGTGTTGATGACAAGGGTACTGATCGATACAGGAAGCTCCACGAATCTCATGACCCTAATCGCCCTGAAAGAGATGGGTTTGTCTGAAAACGACATTCATAAACACCCGGTGCCCTTAGTAGGATTCAGCGGTGAGGTGAAGCACACTGTGGGCGGCATCGCCATCCCAACCTTCGCCAAAGGCATAAATATGCAAGTCAATTTCCTCGTAATGGACTGCCCTTCATGCTACAACGTAATCTTGGGACGACCATGGTTACATGATATGAAAGCAGTACCATCCACATACCACCAAACGGTGAAATTTCCAACACCATGGGGAATAGACGAAATTCGCGGGGACCAGAGGTTGGCTAGGGAGTGTTATAAGGCAGCCCTCAAGCCAACCACTCTGAGACTTGAGGCATAGCAATTACAGAACGTCACTCCTCCGCCGGAACGAACTGAAGACAGAGAAAAAGCGGAGGAGGTGACCTTAGAGGAAGGAAAGGTTGTCAAGATCGGGGAAAATCTGGAGCCACTAGTCAGAGAAGAATTGGTAACATTCCTGAAAAGTCACAAGTGTTGCTTCGCTTGGAGTCACGAAGACATGACTGGAATAGACCCTTCCATCATCACACACAAGCTCAACGTAGATCCTGAACATCCTCCAGTCAGGCAAAAGAGACGAAAGTTCACCCCGGAACGAATACAAGCGGTCGATGAAGAGGTCAAAAAATTACTAGACACCGGAAAAATCTGAGAAGTGAAGTACCCCAACTGGCTAGCTAACGTAGTCGTGGTGCCTAAGAAGAACGGAAAGTGGAGGGTTTGCGTGGATTTCACCGACCTCAACAAAGCCTGCCCCAAGGATTCTTTCCCTCTTCCCCACATAGACTCAATGGTGGACGCAACCGCGGGTCAAGAACTACTTACCTTCATGGATGCATTCAGCGGTTATCACAAGATCCAGATGGAGCCTGCGGACCAAGAGAAAACCTCCTTCATCACAGGGCAGGGAACGTATTGCTATCGCGTAATGCCCTTCGGTTTGAGAAACGTCGGGGCTACTTACCAAAGATTAGTCAACCGGATGTTTCGCGACCACATTGGCAAAACAATGGAGGTGTATATCGACGATATGGTGGTAAAGAGCACAAGCGCTTCCCTACATAAGGGGCACTTAGAAGAAGCGTTCAAGGTCCTCGAGGAATACAACATGAAGCTAAATCCCCAAAAGTGCATCTTCGGGGTAAAATCTGGGACTTTTTTGGGGCATGTAGTAACCAAGCCAAACCAAGTGCGGGCAATTGCTTCCCTGAAATCCCCTCGAAGCGTGAAAGACGTGCAAAAGCTAACCGGCATGATAGCTGCACTCAATCGGTTCATCTCCAAATCCTCAAATAAGTGCCGACTAATTTACGAAGTACTAAAGAAGAACAAGAGTTTCCAGTGGACGGAAAAACACGAGGCCGCCTTCCAAGAGCTGAAAAGCTACTTCGCCAATCCCCTACTACTGGCTAAACCAACTCCGGGGGAGGTGCTACACCTCTACTTAGCTGTATCAGACCGCGCACTAAGTGGAGTCCTGGTCAAGGAAGAAGACGGCCAACAGGTTCCGGTTTATTTCGTGAGCAGAACGATGGTGTCCACCGAAACGCACTACTCTCCAACAGAAAAACTGGTCCTGGCGGTCGTGATGTGCTCGAATAAACTCCGACCATACTTCGAGTCACACACTATCATCGTCCTGACGAATTACCCCCTCCGACAGATCATGCAGAAACCAGAATTTTCAGGAAGGATGGCAAAGTGGGCAATCCACCTAAGCGGGTACGACGTCAGATATGAACCTCGAAAAGCAATCAAGTCACAAGTACTGGCCGACTTCGTTGCCGACTTCACCCCGACTCTTGAAGAAAGCGCCAAAGAGGAGGTCTTGACCTCATCCCTCGACGAACTTGAGGGAGAATGGATACTAAACACCGATGGAGCCTCAAACGCAAGAGAAGCAGGGCTCGGTGTCGTGCTAAAGTCGGCAAGGGGGGAAATGATAACTCAGGCGGTCAGATGCAACTTCGAAGCTACTAACAATGACTCGAAGTATGAAGCTCTCATCTTTGGGTTAGAATTCGCTAAAGACCTGTCCATCAAGAAAATCAAGGTACGCGTTGATTCCTTACTCATCATCAATCAGATCCTAGGCATTTTCGACGCCAAAGATGATAGGATGGCTAGCTACCTCAACGTGGTTAAAACACTATCCGAGAATTTCGAGCAAATACAATTCGAACAAATTCCTCGGGATCAAAATGCACCGGCCGATGCCCTAGCCGGTCTAGGCTCCACCCTAGACCCCAGGGAATATGATAACATACCGTTAGTCCACTTATTACAGTCGGCTATAACAGAAACATTGGTGACACAAGCTGCCGAACCACCACCAAAGCAACTCGCCCCAGATATTCTCCAAACATCCACCAGGCCGGGGGTCAGTTCGGACGACCACTGGACCAAGCCATACCTTGATTGGTTCCTTCACGGTGAAGTACCCAAAGACAAGATAGAAGCCAAAGCCTTAAAATCAAAGGCTACGCGGTTCGCCATCTTAAAAGGGATCCTCTTCCACAAATCTGCTGCAGGCTTCCTACAGCGATGCGTAGAAAAAGAAGAGGCTGAGAAAATCATGCGCGATGTGCACAGTGGAGATTGCGGTAATCATACTGGGGGTCGCAGTCTTGCTAACAAAATCTTAAGGCAGGTGTGGTATTGGCCCACCATTCGCCAAGATGCCGCTAAGTATGCCCAAGCATGCGAGGCATGCCAGCGGCACGCACCAGTCCCGCATCAGCCGCCAGAGATTCTCCATTCTTCCATCACCCCCTGGCCATTCATGCGATGGGGCATGGACATCGTTGGCAAGTTACCCCCGTCTACAGGGCAAAAGGTGTTTTTCCTCGCCATGACAGATTACTTTTCTAAATGGATCGAAGCTGAAGCCTTTCGAGAGATCAAAGATAAGCAAGTAATATCATTCATCCAGCGCAACATCTTGAGCAGGTTTGGGGTCCCCGCGGAAATTACTTGCGACAATGGGTCATAATTCATAAGCAAGAAGATGCGTGATTTCTGCAAGCAATGGAACATTGATTTAGTCATGTCCACTCCCAGATACCCGCAAGCCAACGGACAGGCCGAAGCTAGCAACAAGGTAATCATCAATAACCTAAAGAAGAGGCTGATAAAATCCAAAGGGAAGTGGGCCGAGGAATTACCCTATGTACTCTGGGCCGATAGCACCACCCCAAAAGGGGCCACCGGACAGACTCCATTTTCACCCCAAAAGCTGTTATCCCAGCCGAAATTCTAGTCCCAACCGCAAGGTACGGGCTCGCTACCTCGGAGAGCAACGGACGTGAGTTAGAAGCAGACCTGGATACTATTCAGGAACTCAAAGAGGCTGCCCATGCTCGAATCACAAGGTACCAGCAGCAAGTAGCTAGGAGCTACAATAAAAATGTTCGAGTGAAGAATTTCCAGCTTGGAGACTGGGTATTGCGAAAGATTTTTCAGAATACTACAGAAGCAAACGTTGGCAAGTTGGCATCCACTTGGGAAGGGCCATACAAGATCACCAAAGTCGCAGGAAACGGTGCCTACCAGCTAGAATCCAAGGATGGAACAGCAGTGCCACGAAGCTGGAACGCGACCCACCTAAAAAAGTATTACTTCTAAATTAATTCCTTATCATGGTTTATTCCTAGACATTTCTTAGCACTAGCTTAGAGAATCTTTAGGCAATTTTTGGTTTTTTCAAATAAACGACTCCGGGCACTTGCTCACACTGTCGGACAAAATTTCGAAATTCTTACCTCATCAATCATGTTTTTACACATTTTTTACATATTGATTTGCGAGAAAATATTCTCCCATTATTGCACACTCTCTTATTGCTCATAAACGCAAATATGCGCCAATAAACGTTGCATACAACATGAAACGCGCCGAACGCAAAAAACCACTGTTGAAACACATGGTTATACCGTCTGAAAACGACGAAGTCATCACGCACACAACGTTGATGAAGTAACCCATAAGATGGTTACCCATACGCTAATCAAAGTTACATACAACATGAGACGCGTCACATACACTAAATACCACTGTTAAGACACATGGTAATACCGTCTAGAAATGGCGAAGTCATCACGAATACAATGTCGACGAAGTAACCAATAAGTTGGTTACCCCCTATCTAATTCCGATTTAACGAAACATCCGATTAGTACGGGAAGGGGAAAGCTATAGCATATAACCCAGGCCATATGCGCGGGACGCCGCGATGACACTACATCCTAATCTAAGGATCCATTGCCCAAGAACACGTCAACTCTTAATCACCCTTGGCAGTGGCCAAAGGCAGCCTAATCGTAACAAACTACGCACGACCCCTTTGCAGAAAATTTAAGCACTCAACGCGCAAAACGTGATCCTACGCAGGACTCACAGTAAGTCGCTAACGAGAGGAGCACTAAAACTCCTTCTTAAAACGCTAAAACCTAACGCGTACCCCACTTGCGGGCAACACATTCATGGAGATTCTCCAAGAATCTCCCTATGCTAATATACTACGCAAATTTCCAAATACAGACAAACAAGCAAATAAAATAATATCGCGCCATTCAGAGGGCGTCAAAAACATTCAAAATCAGACGCCATATGAGTTTTAGGCCCCAAGCCATAACATTACCAAAGTATCTTGACAATCATCCAGCAAAAACAGAAAAAAAAAGAGTACTTCTAAAGAGATCGAAGAGAGGCACATCAGGAGCTTACTGTCCGCCAGCTGGGGTCGAAGGTTCCTCCTTGTTCATGGCCTTCTCACCATCACCTTCCTTGTTGGACGGGCCCCCATCCTCATAGTCTTGACATTTTTCCTTAATCGGGGAGCTCACGTCGTCCTCCTGGTCTTCAGCCACCAGTTATTCTTTGCCAGGAGGGGGATGGTCGGCGGGGTAGTATTCCTCCAGGACCTCCAGCTGCGTCTTCAAGTCCCATTTGGCACTCTTCCCGTCAGCAAAGTCCTTCAGCAGCTCCACTTGAGATTTCATCGTGTAATATGCTGCTACGTTTACCACCACCTGGGAAAAACCTTCAATCTCCTTCTCCGTCTCCGACACCTTTGCCTCAAGTGATGCCTTTTCAGCTTGAAGATCCTCCACCGACGATTGAAGTTGGCCCACCTTCTCGTCCAACGAAGCAGCCAAATCCCTCGTCTGCTTCTCTTTTTCCTCCAACGCCCTCATTTCCTCCTGACAACGGACGTTAGTGGCCATCAGTTCCTGGAAGGCCTGCGAAATTAAAAGAGCAAGATAAATCAGGAAAAAGGCAGAAAAGCGTCAAAGAAATGCCAAAGAAATGACAGCGAATATCTAAAGGCTCGGTTAAGCAAGCTTACCACTCTTAGCGTCGCACCCACGTGGCTGAACGCAGTGTCAGGGGTGAGGGCTTGGAAGTCCATCTTCACGTTCGGGAGCAAGGTGTCCCCAAAAGTGCTGAGGAGATTTTTTGGCTCCGCTTTCTTGGCAACTTGTGAGGTTGGAGAATCGTCGACCCTTTTCCGCTTCAACGAGAGAGATTTTTTGGTCTCGGAGCTGGGAGGAGGAGACAATGGAAGCCTGACCCCACCGGATCTTAGCCGTCGAACCATTGATGCGGCAGAGGTATCCACGATAGCACCTGGGGGAGTTTTTTTAGCCACATTGAGAAAAGAAGACATGGATTTAAAAGTAATTTCGAAGAAATTAAACACATGAAAAGTAGAAGAAGGAGCAACAAACCTGATTTCTTCTTGGAGGAACTCATCATGTCAGAGGACAAGGGAGTGACTTCTGTTTCACTTTTGTCTTCGTCGGATCTTGGAGATTCTTCGTCTTCACCACTACCCGTTGGGTCAGGACAGATCTTCTTGGGCTTTCGCTTTTCAGGCTTGATCTTTAGCAAGCGCCGACACACACCCGTATCCGTGCTCTTGGAGTTGATTCCCACCGGTACTGCACAAGAAAGACAGATATGAAAACAGGAAGACCAGAATATGCAAAAAAGAGGTTTAATAAAGAAGATCAGATCGTCTTACGAGATGTGTTCCATTCATCTCGAAAGACGTCTTTCACTCCGTCATCAAGATCGCCTAAAGACGCTTTTTCGACAAAGAAGAATCAGGATTGCAAGCTCCGGGAGGAAATTTTCAGTTTGGGAATAAGGGGGTTTTTTGTGTCCCTAGCATGCAAAGTGATGCGACCCGCCCTCTGAGGAACGATTTTATATGCCAAGAGAAGTTCTCCCATGGTCATCTCCAAACCCCTCTCTGTGGCAAGCTCATCGATTCGAGCAAGGGTGCGCCAAGTGGTCGGAAGAATTTGGCATGGAGAAACTTTTAGGGTTTGAATGAATTCCCGAATGAAAGGGGAGAAAGGGAAATTTAAACCTAAAGAAAAGGGGTAATCGAGAAAGCAGATCCACCCTGGTCGAACCCAATCAATGAATTCGACAGTCGGGGCGTGGAAACGGGTCCCCTCTGGAAAGCCACCGAAGGAGATCCAGTCGGCGATCTCCTCCGACGTCATATCGCAGCGGTGAAGATCTTGGGGACCCAGGGATGAAGAAGAAACGAAATACGGAGTTTTGGCCATGGAGATTGAAGCAGAAAAAAGCTATAAACGAGGAAGAAGAAGTGTTACCTGAGAAGACGAAAGCAGGGATTGAGAAGGAAAGAAGGCGTGGGCTAGATAATGATGTAAACAACAAAGAGCCTCTTGGGTCATTAAAGAGAAACGGCAGAAGCAGGTCCCGTCTTCCAAGGCGATCTCTGAAACGTCCTATCAAGCTTAAATGCAATTTTTGAAATTTAAATTTAAATTTTGAAATTGCATTTAGGGGTATTGTTAGACCCGGATTTTAGGTGACGAAGCGTTGAGCCATAGACAGAGAATCTCTGACGCGTACAGGACTACGGAAGATCTTCGGGATCAGATAAGTCGGTTAGAGGAGAGAGGATTCGAGATATGTTTGTTACAAGATAGATTTTTCTCCAGGTTGTATTCATTATAAGATAGAAATACACCGAGATTTGTTAGTTAAGGATAAGATTGTATCTTTGATTAAGATAGGATATGCTCTTAGGGGAAAAGGACGCTTGATTCATACAATTTCTTCTGATTTCTACATCAATAAAACACACACCTTCGTCTATATTCTTCTTAGTTCATTCGATCAAGGCCCGATCTAAGTCAAGGTTCTACCTTTGGTAAATTTTGGCTCAAACAGATGTCGTCTGATCATTCGCCTCTGTTATTGTCATTAGAGCCCCTAGATTGCAATAATAGAAAGAGGAGGTTGTTCCATTTCGAAGAGGCTGGCTTACGCATCCTAATTTCGTAAACTTCATTAGTACCTCATGGAAGAATGATGTTGGTTCTTTTGAGGCTTTGTCAGACCTACATGAGAAGTTAGTTGCTTGGAATCAATCTATTTTTGGTAACATTCATGTCAAAAAACAAAACTTTCTTGCTCAGTTGGACGATATTCAACAACATATGAATTTTCTATCTTCCAACAATTTGTTGCACACTGGAATGTGTTGAGCTAAGCATGAACTTGAGTATACAATGGAATGTGAAGAGCTTTTATGGCTCCAAAAATCCCACATTGATTGGCTACATGCGGGTGAAGAGATTTTGTGCATGGCATGAAAATGATTGAGGCATTTGTTTAGTTAACCATAATCCCTTGACTACCTTTGCACATAATTTCCTATGTTTCAAGCCATGTTCTAGCCTTTTTATGACCTTTTTTTGAAACTCCACAAAGCATCTCGAGCCTGAGTATCAGCCTTTTACCCATTTAGGAATTAGGATATTTGTTCAAATATGCTAAGTGTGAGCCAAGCTTGAAGAAGTTGTATGTTTTTGGTGTTTGAGGTAATTATTAGAAATTTAGCAAGTGGTTAATAAAAAGAAAGGAATGAAAAAAATGAGAAAAGAAATGAAAAAGAAGAAGAAAAACAAAGAGTTTGAATGAATAAAGTTGTTAATGGAGTGGAGTTTGGTAGTGAAGAAAAAAAAGCAAGAATGATGGAAAAAATCTTAAGCTTGATGTGTTGTTTAATTTGGTTGGTTTCCTGTTTCCCGGATTTAGCACCACAAGACCAAATAATTCCCTACCTTTTTCTCTTACCTTGGCCTCATTGCAACCTAATAAAGGTCCTCTTGATTTATTTCATGTGCATTATCCCAAGTGGTGGAGATTTCGGACTCTGATGCAAGCAAATGGTAGATTGTTTTCAAAGTTAAGATTTGAGCATTTATTCATACCCCTAAACACATTGAAAGTGAGTGAAACACATTTATCCTTGTGAGGTTTAGGGACTAAGAAGGGCTTATCTTATTTGATGACAATGATTATAATGATGGCACTTGTGTTTGATTCTTTGACTAGCATGAACCATGAGAGTTTGAACAAGTTCAGGCAATTATTTCGTTCCTGAACTTATGGTCGAGATTTGAGTTTTGCTTGGGGATGAGTAAAGTCTAAGTATGACGTATTTTGATATCATCTTAATTTCTGTAGTTTGCATGTGCATTTAGATATAGTGTTTTCTTTCTTTTTGTGGTTAGGTTTTAGTGGTTTTGTGTGATTTTCATATTATTTGTAGTATGAAGGTCTACACAAATTTGTTTTGCTTTTATAGGATTTTTTATGGTATTTTGGAGTCAAGAGGAGAAGATGACATGAGGACAAGATCTTGGCGAAGCTTAAAGACCACAACTAGCACTAAGGAGTGATGATTTGAATATTCTGAGAGCTTTTAAGAGTTGTGGATGAGCTATTACAAGTCAAGGAGCAAGCTAGGGAGTGAAGGAAGAGGTTAGAAGCCTTGTCACGGGTTGTGGAGGCCATCACGATTCAAACCAAGCCAAGACAAGAAAAATCTTGCTCTCAAATGCCTTTTCATGGGTCGTGACCCCCGTCATGGGTCGTGACAGCACGTTGCGCGCGCCAAAAAATTTGGGCTTTCTTACTTGTTTGGGCCCGAGTTGGTTTTATTTTTTGGGATATATTTTTACATAAGTTTTATGACTATTCTAAAACTACTTGGAGCACAATCTAGGAGGATTATTATGTATTATTATTCTAATTTTGAGTAGAGAGAAAGAGAAGACAATTTATAGGGTTTTGAGTTCTATTTACTTTGAATTGGAGATTTTGGCACTTTTGGATCTACTTGTTCTTTTAACTGAATTTCTAGTAAGTTTTCTATTTCAATATTGCTATTATTTTCTACTTCCGTGTTTAATTTTATTGATTTGATTATGAATTCCATCATTCTAGGCTAAGTTCCCTAGTTTTAGGGTTGGTTTGAACCCAACAATGTGAAGTGGATCAAAATCAATACCTTTTGCTTGTGAAAACTAACATTATTGATTCTAGGGGCTTAATCTAATATGTTTAAACTCGGTAGAGTCTTGCTTAGGTTGCGCATCAAGAGTTGATGGCTTAAGTGAGTAAACAAAATAGAGAGAACACATCAAAAGGTGGTTGTTTCTATTTGAAAAAAAAAAACTAGAATTGAGATTCAAATTAGTTTCTCATGTGGTTAATTTTCATAGAAATTCTTGGTGTTTGAGTCAAATTTGATGGATCACGAAAGTGGTTTGGTTTGTCATCAATAGATTTCTAAGTGCTTAAAGGGCTTCTATTAGATTTGTTTCGTCACGAAAGTAGGTTCTTAATTTGATAGAAGTACATTGCGTTATACTATGTAAGAAGTTAATTTATGACATTAGACAATAATCTTCATAATAAAATATCCAACTTAGTTTAGGTAGAAGTGAGATTCAAATTCCGTTGATCAAAGTTGTGGGGATTCCTGGCCTTGGAACTTTGTATTCTCACATACTTTTACATCATCATTTACTTGCTTTACATGTTTTTATTAGTTAGATTAACACCACAAATCACTATATTTTGGCTTAGAAATTAGTTCATAGAATTAGCTAAAGCAAACATAATCTTCGTGATTCGATCCTGATCTACTATTACAATAGATCTCGTATTCTTGCGATTGTGTGCGAAACTATCACAACAATCATCCATCACCCAAATTACTTTTGGAATGGCAATTGGAATGATATTAACTCTTGTTTATTTATTATCTATGTTACGCCAAATGTTCTATGGATATAAAGTAATATCAATATATGTGACCAAAAATTTCAATTTTGAAAGTAAGATCAATTTAACATACCATTGAAATGACTACATCCATCTGTATTGGACAAGGCCACAAATTGAAGCTTTCCTTAGCATATGAATACTGAATAGGCAAGTGCTCCATTGAATCAAAGAACCACAAGGGAAAGATTCACTCCAGATTGCACAATATTATGGGTATTTCCTTGTGCAAATTCTTAACTACTTCAAACTTAAGTTCAGAACATGTGAGGTCCCTAAAGAACACACATAGTTGAGCAATGGGCTCCCAAGCTTTGTCCTCAAGAAATGTTTGGAAAACAACATGCCATAACATTTGCATGAATATATGACAATCATGGCTCTTCATCCCAAAAATTCTAAGCTTATACAAGTCAATGCAATGGCTTAAGTTGGAAACATAACCATCTGGGAATTTTACGATTTTCAACCACTTAAGAAACACTTGCCCACTTGCTTTTCATGATAATTTAGCAGCAAGCCTTTGGGTACCTATTCTCCTCCTTGTCCGGTTCAAACTCTTATTGTTGGCGTTGAGAAATTTGTTGAGTTTTGTAATTTAATGCCAAGATTTAACCGGAAGAATTCTAGTGTCCTTATCGGAAGAGCAAGAATAGGAACCTTATTCATGTAGATGATGTGAGGTATCATCTTGTTTTCAAGGGTTTTGTTCCCCACTATTACTAGTGGAGTTCCAGCTAATGACATTTGAGTTGCCATTTGTGACAAGGGTGTTTCACCATATCCTAGTGGAGGTGGTGGTGCCAAGACAGCAAAATCTTGAATTTTAGGGTATGCAAAGCAAATGTAAAAGACATATGTTGCATTGTTAAGTTGAAGTGAAAGTCGACCCTTGTAGATCCATAAGGATAGTCAAGGCGGCTTGAGTAGACCCCGAAGGGTAATCTCGTGAGTTGACCCCGAAGGGTAGTCTCGTTGAGTGTAGACCGTAAAGGTAATTACCACCGACCCACTTAAACATCTTATTGTCTCATTAAGTTAATCCCGGATATAGGCTACAAGTCGAACGATTAGATCGATCTTTCCTTCAATGTATATTGCCCTTATTCCATGCCAAGGGTTCGTGCAACATCGTTGTGGGATAAAACGTACCAAACGAAAACAATAGACTTGTTGGCAAGACAAGCCTATTAGAATAAACGTACCTTGTTCGAGTTCCATGATTCCGCTTCATTCTTCACTTGAACGAAGTCTTCTTCATCCCATGACGTGCATGGTTCCTCCTTCACTCGGATGAACTCCTCTTGCACCGCCACTTGAGGTTTCTTCTCCACTTGCACTTGAGAAGATCGATACATGATATCACTCTTGTGTTTGATTTAATTTGAGAAAACTCACACAAACAAGCCCTAGTCAAAACCGACTACAAGAGTTGTGTTTTCCCTCTCTTTTCTTGCCGAATTTGTGTGGACTTATGTCCTCTCTCATATGTGAAAAAATGGACGACCAACCACCCTTAAATAGGCGTGTAAATTCTGTCCAAAAACTGCCCACAAGTTGGTTACAAAGTCGGTTACAAGAAAGAATGGATGAGAGTGATTTTAGGAGAGTTGTTGCAACTTCCTCCTTTCTCTTTCCTTGTCATCATGGGCGTCTAGATGCAGCCCCCCCATGGACTCCAAATGGCATCTCAATCCAGCCTATAAAGGCCCAAGAGAAAGCCCAATAATCCACTTAGAAATCCAATCCAAAAGGCCCAAGACTTCGGCCCAACACGCAAGGCATGAGGCCCATGCCATGCGTCAAGCATGCGGCCCAACAGCCCATAGGCGCGCCCCATGGGTCGGCCCACCAAGGTCCACACCTAGCTAGCATAGCTAGGTACCTAGCAAGGTCACTTACCTAGTGTAGCTGACCCTTAGCTAGTTGAGCTAGCATCCAGCTAGTTGAGCTGGCTTGAGCTGCGTTTGAGCTGACTTTCTAGCTACTTGAGCTAGATTGAGCTTCCATGAGCTAATCCCTAGCTACATGAGCTTCTTACAAAGCTTATACATTGAGTGTAGAGCTAGTCAAAGCTTCTAAAGCTAACTCTAAGCTAGTATGAAGCTTCATAACTTCTTTCTAGCATACAAAGCTATGTGCCAAGCTAAACTTAAGCTTTGGTTCTTGCTTAAAGCATTCTCCAAGCTAAATTTAAGCTTCCTAACTTCATTAGAATATGCACAAAGCAATAAGACTCATATAGCAAGCTCGAAATCATACCTTAGCTGACTCGACGCCTCGTGCCTAATCCCTAGGCGCGCCGAAAGCTCCTCGTATCCTCCTTGGTGCGTCGCTAGCCTTGGCCGTGCCATCGTAGCGCCATTACGCGTCTCAAATGTAATATCCGCAAAATTTCAAGATCTTAGAAATGAAATTTAATATAATATTTTTATTATCTATTTCTATTTCTAAAATTTTATAATAAAAATTTAAACTTCTCTTGGAAAAGAGAATTTTGTGAAAAATTAATTAAATAAAATTAAGGAAAACTCCATAAGGATTTTTGGGCAATTTAAAAGCTTTGAATAAAATAAGGGCTTATTTTTAAATCTCAAAATTTATTAAAATAAATAAAACAAATTAAAATAAAACCCTTCTCCTCCTTCTTCAACCTGATGTTTTTTACGTAGAATGAAAAGAGACCAATCCATGCTTCTCCTTTCCACCATAGCCTACATTCCTAGCCATGACATCACCTTGCTTACATCATCAAGATTACATCACCATTCTCACCAACCCTCCCCAATCACCTTTCTCCCTCCTCTTCTCCATTGGGCAAAATCCATGGCAATGGATCATGCTCTACCTATTTAAAGGGGCTGAAATCCCTTCTTAGAATTCACTCACCCCATTCTTCTCCTTCTTATTACAATTTGGCTCCCAATTTCCCCCAAAAATCAGCCCTCCAAGCCCTAGTTCTTCATTCAAAACCCCACCAAAGGAGCCTCCTCCTCTCCCCTTTGGACCGCCGGCCACCTCGCCTGACCACCGGCTCCACCACCGTCGACCGCCGCCTCCTCCAGCGCGCCGCCCAACTCACCGGAGACCCCTGGTGCGCCGCCCCTCCCACCGCCGGTCCTCCTGCCTCCTCTTCCCCTGTGTTCTGTAACTCAGGCAACTTACAGTAAACCCTTATTTCCATTCTATTTAATTTATTAATTTAATTTAAGTTTATTATAGTATGCTAAGTATTAGTAAGTTGGTCAAATAATAGTAATTGCAAATTATTAAGAGTTACAAGAATTATTTTTTTTTTATTTTATAAATCTTGTTAGTTGAAAGAAGGGGAAAAATCATTTTTAATAGACTATTATTAAATTACTATATCCTAATATGAATAACAAGGACATGGTTGTTTAAATAAATTTTTATGAAGCTATTATAAAAAGTATTTGATTTTATAAATTTATTAGCTTATGATTTTGTCTCTATATTAAATATCACCATTATAAAGGCATAAGCTTAAGTGTAGAGAATACCAAATTATATGGAAATAAGAATATTAATAATGATTATTTTAATTATTTAATATAATATTAGTTTAACTCATCTCTAGGGTAAAGTATTCCTACAAGGCCTAAGTTCTTTTATAAATACAAGGGTATGGACAATAATATGAATTATAACATTATATTGTTAAGTATTTAAAAATATCTCACCTAGAAAGATATTGTATAATATAGAAAAGAATATTATTTTGTGACCTAGAATATCATAAAAAGTATATTATAAGGAATTGATTAGATATTTTTATACCATGATCTTGTAACTATAGATAAATCATGGGAGGAATTTTGAAATAAAATAAATGAGGATATTTATTTTATATTATGATAGTCTTATAAAGCTTACCCTATCAAGTAAATAGAAGTTTCTATCTATGGGAAGTTCCTAAGAAATAGCCTAATATTATTCTACCTCTTTTTATTATGACCCCCATAATTAAAAAGGGTTTTAGTGAGATGATATTATTAATAAAGTATTTTCGTAAAGGGAAAAGGATTTTAATTGAATATCTTTGAAATTAAGTAAATTATTTTGAATAATCAATAAGTTTTATTTTAAATGGAATAAAAGGATATTACGAAATTTAAAATAATAATAAAGGAATATTATTATTTTAATTTGGCTACCTAAATTATTATTATAATAATTTAGAATCTTTCCATCCACCTAAGCTAAGTACACTTGAGAAATCCGAATCTTAAAAGGAATGTCATATCTAAAACCATTCGTAAATTTCCGTGTCGATAGGACGGAAATCTCGTTCAAAGTCGCGAACCCCACCTCCGTCTTATCGCTAAGTCCGTTATCTTCCGAACCAAGGCAAGTGGATTTTTCCCTTGTGACCTTTATAAATTCGTTTCTGTGAAATTCCCTTGTGACCTTTATAAAGACGGTTTTTTTCATGAATTGTAATTTCCGAACAAGTTTCTAATCATGTGATTTGGGTTGTAAGAACAAAGCCTTCTTCGGAAGCACCTTTTATTTATCTAAGTATGTTTAAATTCCGCATTTTATTCTATATCATTCTAAAAGCCTTGGGTGACTTTGGATGGTAAAATTTGAGGTCACTAGCGGTAATACCCAACGTTGAAAAATAGGGGTGTTACAATTATGGTATCAGAGCCGAACGTTTTGTTTTCAAAACCGAAAACTCCTAAAACCAAAAAATTTTTGAAAACCGAGAACTTTTAAAACCTAAGTTTTCATTCCGAAAAAGCAAAACTCCTATTTCTAGAAAGTTTTCTTCTTTAGATTCCTTAAGAAACTTAAAAGTATCAACTTTCTAAACTTTTTAGCTAAGAAAGTCCTTAAAATTCTTTTTAAAACTTTAACTTAGTTCTAGAACTTTTACCTTTAGAAACTTCCCTTTTTACTAAAGTAATAAATATGTTTCCACTCTTTAAACTTAACCACCTAAGTTAGAACTTTTCTTGAAACCATCACCATAGTAACTTCTACGAGTTAGGAAAATTCTTATAACGAGAATCTTTTAAAGAATTCCCCACCTTCTTGAAATAACATAATTCCAAGAGAATATCCTAAACCCTCTAAGTAGGGCCAAGAAAATGAAAAGTATAAAATAAACCTTTGTTTTAGTAATTTTTCAAAAGCCTTGACTTCCTTCGCTATATCTTCACCTTAGAAGAACTAAGGATGTTCTCTATTAACGCCTTTTCCTTTCCTTTCCTCAGACATCATGGTTAACCGAGGAAGAAACTACCACTTAGGGAACCAAGACCACGAAGCCCGCTTTGGAATGCAGGCCCCCAACCCATACTTTCCTTATGACGACGCTCCAAACAACTTCTTCCATCAACCCGAAGAGAATCATCTCGGAGAAAACATGGAGATCGATCAGAATGTGGAACACTGGGAAGAATCCGAAGAAGATCCAGAGGAGGACCCTTACCTCCCTATCGAGATCCCTGAAGACTACCCAGTACCCATCGCACCCCCACCATCCCCGGCGTATTACCTCAAGGACTACTCCTCGGGGGATGAGGAGATAGCACCTGGCTACGTACCGGAAGATAATACTGACGACGAGAACGAGGGATGGGTGCCCCAATACCAACCAGGGGGAATTGTACCCGATTTTAACATTGGGCAAGGGGAAGATGAAGAGGAGCTCGAGCTAATGATGCAAGAGCATGAAGAATGGCATGCTATGATACAACAAGAATTTGAGGAATCCGAGGAAGAAGATTCGGACGGGGTGGTTACCGACCCCGAGACACCACCTCCAAGAATGGAATATGTGCCCCCGGCACCTATGCCGCCCATGATCCAGGTCCCGAGGGTCATGCCATCCCCGATTCAGGTCCCAAGGGTGGAAATTGCCCCACCTCCAAGAGCACGCGAGCCAGAAGGGCCTAGGTCCGTGAGAGAAAGGGACGAGGAGCTCCTTCAAAGGCTTCACCTAGGACCCCGCCACCTGAACCGCCCGTGGGAGCACCCCGGGCAACCATCACTGTACGAAAGGGCAAGTCAAGCATCCTTGGAAAGTCATATGGAAGGACTCACCAATTGGATGGAGGGGGAATCCTCAAGCAGACAAGCTTGCCAACCATTGGTGAATTTTCCGCCACCCCCGGGAGCCATGCCCTCTGGAAACCGCAGAATCGACTACAACCTTCTGGAAAGCGACAAGAAAGGTTGGGTTCGGGACAGAGAAAGGGAACAAGATGAGAGGATCCAACATCGAATCTGTATCGCAGAACTTCAGGCTCGGGAAAACCGGCAAAGCAGATGGATAGAACAGGCAAATCTCCTCCTCAACAGTGATCCAGGGATGATTAACGAGGCACTCTTCGAGGAAGGTTTCCTCGACAAGTACACCACCACTCCTAGATCCCCGTAGTTTGTACTTTTCCTTTCAAAGAAGTGAGCTTAGACCGCTTCTCCCCGACTCCATTTTTGTCCTTAAGGAGTCAAATCGGCTTAGTTTTTCTTTATTTCCTTAGCATGGATTGGCTCAAGTTATGAAGCCTTGTACTACCTTTTGAACAATTATTAGTAAATTGTCCTTTTCTTTACTAAAGCGTGCGCATTAATTCTTGCATGTATTATTGAATTAACAAATGAAACCGACCTAAAACCTTCAGATGGTCAACACAAGAGCCACAAGTCATACCGTCAATCCCGATGACAGTAGGGAAGATCTTGGCGAGAGTCAATCCGAGGCTGGAGGTAGGCGCCGAGTTAACCCGCCTTCTGCACCAACAACCCCAGTTGTCCTCAATGAGAATACAGTAGCCGCTCTACGCACCCTGGTGCAGCAGTTAGTGCAAGAAGCCATCCCTGCTGTTGTAGCGAACCCTGAAAACACTGAGGAAGTACAAGAGAGAGTCCCAGCAGAAGAAGTCATTCTCGAGGGGCCGAGAGAAATTAGCTTCACTGAGGGAATCAAAACCTTCAACGCAATGAAACCCGACTCTTATGATGGGACGGGCGACCCATCAGGAGTCCAATATTGGTTCTCTCATGTCGAAAGACTTCTAAGGAATATACCTTGTTCCGAAGCTGACAAAGTGCACATGGCCGCACTAAAACTGAAGGATGAAGCTGGTGAGTGGTGGGAAAGTTCTAGCTTGTCCAAATGAACTGATCTGAGTTGGGCCATGTTCAAGGGCAAAATGATGCATCGATTCTTCTCTGAATCCATGAAAGAAGAAAAGCTGGATGAACTACACTCCCCGAAATTACATGGGTTGAGTGTGCTGGAGCGAGCAAAGAAGTTCAATCACCTCCTTCAGTATGCTGAGGAAGAAATCACCACAGAGAAGCAGAAAATCAAACACTTCCACCGCTGGATGAGTGACCACATTAAACCCTGGATGGCAAATCGCTCCTTCAAAACTTTGGAGGAATATGTGGACCATGCCCACAGAATGGAGGGAACTCTTAAGGTCCCCTATCGCAAGAAGTTCGGGGAAGGAAAGCCTCACCACTCCAGTCACGGTGGGTTTAAGAGGCCAGCATCTCCACAACGATCTCAGTGGTCCAAGAAGAGCAAGCACAAGACCTCGTCAACTGGATCCAGATTTGGCCCTGGGCCCGAATCAATAAAGACCTTGATAGTCTGTCACAACTGTGCAGAGCCCGGACACATAAACCGGAAATGCCCTAAGCCACTCAGGAGGTGCTACAACTGCAACAAAGACGGACACCTTCGGCAGTTCTGCAGGCAACCAACAAATTCCGCAGGCCAAACCCGGTCTAACCCCGTATCCTAGCGCCCGAAAGCTTCGAACAAGCCAGCAGGAACTTCATCGGTCCAATCCACAGCTCATTAGAAGGGAAAAGGGCCTATGTATCCTCAGAATCAAGGGCAGCGGCTGTACGAGATGCGCACCACCGACAAGCCTGAGGAACCTATCTGCCAAGGTACCCTCCAGATCCACTCTAAAGATGTTTTTATACTCTTAAATTTCGGCGCTTCGCATTCTTTCATGTCCAAAAAATGTGCAGAACTCTTAGAGTTAGATGACCTCGAAGAATGTGAGCCATTTATTGTGAACCTTCCAAACGGTGAAAGAATTATAGGAGCCAAACAGTTAGGTAGTTTCCCTTTATGCATTCAAGGAGGAATCTTCAAATCCAACTTGATATGCATTCCAATGGACCCCTACGACATCATTCTCGGAAGAGATTGGTTGTCCCAGCATGGAGCAGTAATCGATTTCTACACCCGAACAGTAACCATCAACTCCGGGGGAAACACATATACAGATTCAAGGGGAAACGAGAAGAAGAAAATGGGAAAGTGATCAATGCCATGAAGGCCGGGCAGCTACTCCGACAAGGCTGCGTTGGGTATCTTTGCTACCTCGAGCCAGCAGAGAAAAAGGTCATAGATATACAAGAGATTCCTATAGCCAGAGATTTTCCCGACGTCTTTCCAGAAGAGCTTCCTGGATTACCTCCCCGACGAGAAGTCGAGTTTGCAATAAGCCTCGAGTCAGGAACCACATCAATCTCCAAGGCCCCCTACAGGATGGCTCCACTGGAAATGAAGGAACTCAAAAGTCAACTCGAAGAGCTGCTTGAGAAGGGTTACATTCGACCAAGCGTTTCGCCTTGGGGAGCACCTGTGCTCTTTGTGAAAAAGAAGGATGGGACTTTCCGCTTATGCATCGACTACAGAGAGTTGAACAAAGTCACCATCAAAAATAAATACCCTCTCCCAAGGATAGACGACCTTTTAGATCAGCTCAGAGGTGCTAAAATCTTTTCAAAAATGGATCTGAGATCAGGATATCACCAACTTCAGATTAGAGAAGAGGACATTCCGAAGACAGCTTTCCGCACCCGCTATGGTCACTACGAGTTTGTAGTGATGCCATTTGGGTTGACCAATGCACCGGCAGTGTTCATGGATCTGATGCACCGATGCTTCCATGAATACCTCGACAAGTTTGTCATCGTCTTCATCGACGACATCTTAATCTACTCCGAGGATCGTGCAAAACATGAAGAACACCTCCGGACCGTGCTACACATTCTAAGGCACCATCAACTTTACGCCAAGTTGTCCAAGTGTGACCTATGGCTTACAGAAGTGGCTTTCTTAGGCCACATCATCAACCAAGAAGGAGTTATGGTGGACCCAAAGAAAATCGAAGCGGTCTCAGAATGGAAGCAACCGAAGAATGTGAAGGAAATTCGCAGCTTCCTAGGACTAGCGGGATACTACAAAAGGTTCGTTGAAGGATTCTCGAAGATTGCTCTCCCTATGACGAAGCTACTCCGAAAGACACATAAGAAGTTCATATGGGATGAGAAGTGTGAGGAAAGTTTCCAAGAACTTAAGAGACGCCTCACGAGTGCACCGGTGCTAACACTGCCAGATGGACACGAGGACTACGTGGTCTACAGTGATGCCTCGAAGCAAGGTTTAGGATGCGTGCTAATATAGAGGGGGAAAGTAATTGCCTATGCATCTCGGCAACTCAAGGTTTACGAAGTGAACTATCCGACGCACGACCTTGAACTAGCAGCAGTAGTGTTCGCTTTAAAAATTTGGCGACATTACTTGTACGGGGTCAAATATCAGATTTTCACCGATCACAAGAGTTTGAAGTATGTATTCACTCAAAAAGAACTGAACATGAGGCAAAGAAGATGGTTGGAACTACTAAAGGACTACGACATAGAACTGCTCTACCATCCGGGCAAAGCTAACGTCGTAGCAGACGCTCTCAATCGAAAGACCCAACAAGAGGGCTTGATCGCAATGCTAACGGTCCAACCAAAGTTGCAGCAAGAACTGATCAGAGAAGGCATCGAGGTCTGGTTTGGAAGACAACAAGGTTGCCTAAACACCTTGGAAATCCATTCCGACTTGTTAGCCGAAATCAGAGAGAAGCAAACTGATGACGTCATGCTGATCAGGATCAGTGGCGAAGTACAAGAAGGCAAGGCACCTGGGTTCGTCATTCAAGATGACGGTTCCCTTTGGTTCCAAAACCGAATCTGTGTGCCAGCAGTGGGCGAGTTTAGAAAGATCATATTAAAAGAAGCCCACGCATCTGCCTATTCCGTCCACCCAGGAGCAAGCAAAATGTACAAGGATGTACGAAGAAACTTCTGGTGGCCGAATTTGAAACAAGAAGTTGCAGAGTTCATATCCAAGTGTTTAGTTTGTAAGAAAGTGAAGATCGAACACAGAAGACCTGGAGGAAAATTGCAATCCCTCCCCGTGCCAGAATGGAAATGGGAGGATATAGCAATGGACTTCGTAACTGACCTACCCAAGACTCAAAAGCAGAAGGACTCAATCTGGGTTATTGTAGACCGGCTTACCAAGAGCGCTCACTTCATCGCTATTCAAAAGAAGTGGAAAGCCCCAAAGCTGGCAGCAGTCTTCATCAAGGAGATAGTCCGCCTCCACGGAACCCCGAAAACGATCATCTCCGATCGAGACGGTCGATACATGGCATCGTTCTTGAAAGAGTTACATAAGGCCATGGGTACCGAACTGAAGTTTAGCACCGCCTTCCACCCTCAGACAAATGGGCAATCTGAAAGAACCATCCAGACTCTTGAAGATATGCTTCGAGCCTATGTGCTGGACCGCACCACAAGTTGGGATGACAGCTTAAGTCTCATAGAATTCACATACAACAATAGCTGGCATTCCACGATCAAGATGGCTCCCTTCAAGCTTTATACGGCAGAAAGTGTCGTTCCCCGCTCTGTTGGGACGACAATGTCGACAAGATCCTTCTAGGTCCAGATTTGATAGAAAAGACTGCATCCGAGGTTGCCCTCATACGCCAGAGAATGTTGACTGCTCAGAGTCGGAAAAAGTCTTATGCCGATCTAAAAAGACGAGATATCGAGTTCATAGTTGGCGATAAGGTCTTCGTCAAGGTGTCTCCCTCGAAAGGCGTCTTCCGATTCGGAAAACGAGGCAAGCTTAATCCTCGATATGTGGGACCCTTTGAAGTCTTAGAAAGAGTCGGCAACCTAGCCTACGGAGTTGCTCTACCACCTGCTGCTCACCCTATGCATAATGTGTTCCACGTGTCCCTTCTGAGAAAGTACGTGCCCGACGAATCCCACGTAATCAACTTCGATGATGTCGAAATCCAATCGGACGGCACCTACGAAGAAAGACCAATTAAGATAATGGAGCATCGTGTGAAGCAACTACGCAACAAAGAGGTACCTCTAGTTCGGATACTCTGGTCTAAAGATGGCAAGGAAGGTACAACTTGGGAAACCTGGGAAACCGAGCAAGATATGCAGAAACGTTTCCCCGAGTTAATGTTACCCTAAGAACCAGTAGTTTTACCTTTTTAAGGGGGCTACTAGACCCGTTTTATCCTCACAAGTCGAGAAGTGTTGTAGTCACCTTCCTTTTTCCCATCTTAGTACCGCCCTACTTTTCCCTAGTTTCGGGGACGAAACTAATTTAAGGGGGTACTATTGTAATTATCCGCAAAATTTCAAGATCTTAAAAATGAAATTTAATATAATATTTTTATTATCTATTTCTATTTCTAAAATTTTTATAATAAAAATTTAAACTTCTCTTGGAAAAGAGAATTTTGTGAAAAATTAATTAAATAAAATTAAGGAATACTCCATAAGGATTTTTGGGCAATTTAAAAGCTTTGAATAAAATAAGGGCTTATTTTTTAATCTCAAAATTTATTAAAATAAATAAAAACAAATTAAAATAAAACCCTTCTCCTCCTTCTTCAGCCTGATGCTTTTTACGTAGAATGAAAAGAGACCAATCCATGCTTCTCCTTTCCACCATAGCCTACATTCCTAGCCATGACATCACCTTGCTTAACTCATCAAGATTACAACACCATTCTCACCAACCCTCCCCAATCACCTTTCTCCCTCCTCTTCTCCATTGGGCAAAATCCATGGCAATGGATCATGCTCTACATATTTAAAGGGGCTGAAATCCCTTCTTAGAATTCACTCACCCCATTCTTCTCCTTCTCATTACAATTTGGCTCCCAATTTCCCCCAAAAATCAGCCCTCCAAGCCCTAGTTCTTCATTCAAAACCCCACCAAAGGAGCCTCCTCCTCTCCCCTTTGGACCGCCGGCCACCTCGCCTGACCACCGGCTCCACCACCGTCGACCGCCGCCTCCTCCAGCGCGCCGCCCTACTCGCCGGAGCCCCCTGGTGCGCCGCCCCTCCCACCGCCGGTTCTCCTGCCTCCTCTTCCCCTGTGTTCTGTAACTTAGGCAACTTACAGTAAACTCTTATTTTCATTCTATTTAATTTATTAATTTAATTTAAATTTATTATAGTATGCTAAGTATTAGTAAGTTGGTCAAATAATAGTAATTGCAAATTATTAAGAGTTACAAGAATTATTTTTTTTATTTTATAAATCTTGTTAGTTGAAAGAAGGGGAAAAATCATTTTTAATAGACTATTATTAAATTACTATATCCTAATATGAATAACAAGGACATGGTTGTTTAAATAAATTTTTATGAAGCTATTATAAAAAAGTATTTGATTTTATAAATTTATTAGCTTATGATTTTGTCTCTATATTAAATATCACCATTATAAAGGTATAAGCTTAAGTGTAGAGAATACCAAATTATATGGAAATAAGAATATTAATAATGATTATTTTAATTATTTAATATAATATTAGTTTAACTCATCTCTAGGGTAAAGTATTCCTACAAGGCCTAAGTTCTTTTATAAATACAAGGGTATGGACAATAATATGAATTATAACATTATATTGTTAAGTATTTAAAAATATCTCACCTAGAAAGATATTGTATAATATAGAAAAGAATATTATTTGTGACCTAGAATATCATAAAAAGTATATTATAAGGAATTGATTAGATATTTTTATACCATGATCTTGTAGCTATAGAAAAATCATGGGAGGAATTCTAAAATAAAATAAATGAGGATATTTATTTTATATTATGATAGTCTTATAAAGCTTACCCTATCAAGTAAATAGAAGTTTCTATCTATGGGAAGTTCCTAAGAAATAGCCTAATATTATTCTACCTCTTTTTATTATGACCCCCATAATTAAAAAGGGTTTTAGTGAGAGGATATTATTAATAAAGTATTTTCGTAAAGGGAAAAGGATTTTAATTAACCCTTGAATATCTTTGAAATTAAGTAAATTATTTTGAATAATCAATAAGTTTTATTTTAAAAGGAATAAAAGGATATTACGAAATTTAAAATAATAATAAAGGAATATTATTATTTTAATTTGGCTACCTAAATTATTATTATAATAATTTAGAATCTTTCCATCCACCTAAGCTAAGTACACTTGAAAAATCCGAATCTTAAAAGGAATGTCATATCTAAAACCATTCGTAAATTTCCGTGTCGATAGGTCGGGAATCTCGTTCAAAGTCGCGAATCCCACCTCCGTCTTATCGCTAAGTCCGTTATCTTCCGAACCAAGGCAAGTGGATTTTCCCCTTATGACCTTTATAAATTCGTTTCTGTGAAATTCTCGATGTTGGGAACAAATTGTGTGCTAAGTAACGAATGAACCTAGGAAATATCGATTGTTAGATATAACGACCTTTGTTAGTATAGTTCGCTATTATTATCTCATAGGACTATTTATGCTAGTGTGATTATGGCTTTGGTTGTTGATGGAGTCGTTCAGAGATCCACGTTGAATGAACTAGTAAGGGGCGCGGAATAACCGACGCCTCTATATAACCCTTCTAAGTCGTAAGTGCCTACGTGTTTGAAGTACGACTTTCGGGATCATGATCTCATCCGCTCCGATTGCAAGGAGGGATGTGCGCACTCTAGCTAAGTGCCGGGAAACTGGGTTTCCCTTGGTGGATCGGGCTCACCGAATTCCCACCCCTTTTAAAATCATTAAATCAAATACGCTACATAAGTGCCAATGCACATTTAAGATATTAAAATCAGATCGATCTCAAATGATCGATCTGGCACTCGGTCCGCTCAGGGCGCGAGAGGTTTAACTCGTATGAATTAATAATGTTCCGAACATATCTTTTATTCGCAATGCTAAAAGAGGCATACAATTTAGTAGCCTTCTCTAAACTAACGAGCTATCATCACTTAAGATACGCTCTCCTTCGTACCATTAAAACCCCACATAAATAAACCCTATCTTGAAACATAACCTATTGTTATCTTCGTCATTATTTCGCTAAATTACCGAAGTACCCTTGAGAAAGTTCCGTTCCCGCTTGCTTAGTCTCTTAGACTAATTCTTCTTTTCCGCATGTTTGTCTGGCATTTTATCACCCCTCGCGAATTATGTCAGAACCTAGGATTAATCACAAGGCGTAAGGTGAAGGACAAAGGAAGGGCAAGAAGTTTCAAGATGCAATCGAATCTCCTTTTGGTTGTTTTCATTATGCTTTAAAGACGGTTTCTTTCATGAATTGTAATTTCCGAACAAGTTTCTAATCATGTGATTTGGGTTGTAAGAACAAAGCCTTCTTCGGAAGCACCTTTTATTTATCTAAGTATGTTTAAATTCCGCATTTTATTCTATATCATTCTAAAAGTTTTGGGTGACTTTGGATGGTAAAATCCGAGGTCACTGGCGGTAATACCCAACGTTGAAAAATAGGGGTGTTACACCAACCGCCATCACATGCACCACAAAACCATGAACAAGGTGTGCCCCATATGTCGAGTCTCGAACCTCAAGATCGAGCCCTAGGCGCACCACGTACTTGCACCGAACCGATACACCGTGCCACAAACAAGTGACGACGCCTTCCTCGGCGCGTCTTTGCCTAATGCGGTGGCACGAGAGGTTCCCTTGGCGTTGGTGTTCCATTTCTTTGGATAATTCTAAACACGACAAACTCTTTTTATCATATCATGGCAAGTCATATATGTCAATTCCTCAATCGATATTATCAATATGACTTGTTAACCTCAACATGCTCTTATAGGGATTTGATGACTTTACACAAATCACCAACACAAAAAAGGAACAATATGATAGTTTTTGATCTGGTACTACTAGATTTGTTCATGAGAAGACAAAAGCTTGATCTGTCTAAGTTGATTCTGCTGCACATGGAGAAGTGCTCTAGAAAGAATCACTCCTTGCTGTACATAGGGCTCGTCAAGAAGGTGTTGGATGCATGACTCAGCTAAAGTCATTGTTGCCAAGATCAAAAATAAATTACCCAAAATTACAAACTAGTATAGCATGCAATTAAGGGATCGAACCCAAGAGAATCGGTATTCTGAACAATCAGCAAAGAACAAAACAGGGGTTTGAGAGTTTAAGCAAGCAAACAAATCTAAGTATCAAATCAATTAAAGGAAAGCAGAGTTCATTCAATCAATTCCACCTTTTTAATCCTTCGATCATCGATTCATCCACTTTTCTATAATTCCCAGGTTAATTCCAATCCTTATAAAAGATTTCCGCTTGTCCACGGTCCAAGCGAAACTGTGATATGAACAAGAACGCTTAATTCAAATCATGCAAAGTATTAAGGATAAAAGGATATCAAATCATGCAATCAAGCTACGAGTCTCATGCATAAAATAACAATCAAACACTCTTTCTCAATTCCAGTCCACGATCCTGAAAAAGAGTTGTTTTAAGGATAAATAAGATTGCACAGACAACAATCAAACCTAATCCAAACAGTAGATCTAAGTCAATCAAACAAGTTGATCAGGCTCATAAAATCAAACATAGACCATATAAGTAAAAACAAGAGTTTTGATATTAACCAAGGGATAGAAAAGTTACCAGAATCTCACGAATTATATAAAAAGGCTTCCTTGATCAAACAAATTTCAAGGAAGATTGGTTCTCCATAATAGAAATAAAAACTAGGTTAAAAGTAAAAGTCCATCAAAAGTATGCTAGATAATGTGATAACAAAGTCTGCTACGAAACTAAGCTTAAATAGTAGAAAACAACAACCGAAACCTAAAGATATAAAGATAAAATAAAAGATAGAATAAAGTCGAAACGGCGCTCGGAAACAACCGCCACCCGCGACCGCGGGTCCCAACCCGTGAGCGTGGGTCCAATCTTCATCCCTCGGTCGCGGATCCTCGTCAAACCGCCAACGCGGTCCCGACCCGCGGGCGCGGGTCCTGCATTCTTCAACACTCTCGAATCCTCTCGTCACCGCGGTCTCGGGTCCATGCCCGAGGGCGCGGGTCTTATCTCCGTAAAATCTTCAGCTCGAACTTAGGACTTCTGTCTTCAAAATCTTCAACTGTAGGCTTTTCTGATATTACAAATAAACACCCTAATCTAGCCTAAAACACTCAGAAATCCTAATAAAAATACATACTTACGCTGTACTAAAATCAGCGTATCAAATTCCCCCATACTTAGATCTTGCTCGTCCTCGAGTAAGATCAAAATAAATCTAACAATAAATCATATCAAAGATCCACAGGGAGTAAAGGGAAATATGAAAAATAAAAACTCTCAACTCACAACCCGAACCCAAGTAGAGAAATAATGAGCAAAGACATGAAAGCTCAAACACACACCTCACCAGAATACCAAATATAGCACTCAAGCTATAAAAAAAATGTAGCGCGTCCTAAGATCTACCCAACATCTAAAGTGTAATCCCCAGACCCCAAAGTAGAATATGATCCTAAACACTCTGATTTTACCACTCACTCTACTTAGGCGCCCTTTCGGGTTTTCACCTAATCACTCTTTTCATTTTTCTTCAGGTGTGCTCACATATGCTCACAACTCTCATAAACCTCATATTACTCCAGCCTAATGCTGGTCCGGGTTACCTGCTTATTACTTGAGCCGCCCTTTGGTGTTTTCGACTCATCCCAGGATTTTCTATGCATTTTTGTGATTTTTTATGGCTTTTTCATTTTTTTTAAACTGAATCAAATGACATAAATAAATGCAACTATACATATATCACAAATATAGCAGTAAATCCCCTCCCCCATACTTAAACCCTTCATTGTCCCCAATGAAGTTGAGAAATATAGAACAAAGTATAGAAGAGGGAATCAAAAGACTCACTACTGATCTAGTGGAGGGAATGGTGGAAAAGAAGGCCACTGAGTCTGGAAAAATGAAGCGGCCTGTCTCTGATGCTCCCAAATCGCATCCTGTCGAACTGATAAATGCTGCAATCCACTCAAAACTCGCTCCTCAAAACTCATATCAGCAGTCCAAGGCAAACTAGAAGGAGCAGATGTAGAAGCAGAAGTAGATGCAGTAGCTGGATTAGGTACACCCCAACCAGCTGTAGAATGTGGACCAGGAGCCCATCCAGATGGCTCAGATGAAAATCTAGAATGGTAAGCCACAACATGCTCATCCCAACCTCCACCATCATCCTCATAATCCTCCATAACAACCTCATCCACAGGAGCGTCTATATCAGGCTGTAAATGAAAGTCATATACAGTATTTTCATACTGTAAATCTGTAGGTAGACGCAGAAAAGATGTAGGAGGATGCCCATGTAACCAAGTCCAACCTCCCTCAGCTGAACCTCTCAAACAACTAGCCCTAACTAACGCCTAATGTGTATATCTGTAACCATCAGTCAGACGTCCTCCATATCGGGCCTCAATCTGCTCAATAGTAATAAACCCCATGGCTAAATGAGTAACCATGCCACCCAATCCTATCAGCCCTTGTCTATTGGGATATTTCCTAGCTGATGCAATAAATAATCCAAACCAGTCTGGGCACTCAGATGGAAAAGGAAACAAGCATCTAATAATCCTCATGTCATGTGAAGATACCTTGTTCACCTCTCCTTGCCCTAAAAATGCCATAGCTAGGACCTTGCGACACAGACACACACAAGGGTGAGGAATCTTACTGTTTGTTTCCCCAGAATTAGTGTTGAAGGGGGAGCCAGTAAGTGCATGCCAAAAATCAAAGAATGTAGCATCAGTCAGTATACTCTTCCACCCTTCAGTAGGTGGTGAAGTAATCCCAAAGTTAAGATACACCTCCTCACGGGACATACTACAGACTCTATCACAAGCATGAAAAGTCAGAACCCCATCAGAATATCAGAATGTAGACAGAAACTCTATGGTCAGCCCTCTATAGGTAGGAATAGGCATGGTGCTGAATCTACCTAGACCCCCGGTCTCTAGTAACTGCTCTGTACACTCCCTAAATCCCAAATCTATCAATGTAGGGATGTCAAAAAACATGGTACTCACAAAATTCCTAGTCTCATACTTATCCCACAACTCCCTCTGTCCATCAGTCAGATTCTGTAAACCAAAATATGCCATAGCTGAATACAGAACAGAATCGAACGAGAAATTACCCGAAACTGCTGATACCCGCGAGCGCGTGTTGGAAACAGGGGGTGCGGATCTGGCGAAGAACTCACCCGCGGGCGCGTGTAATAAACCGCGAGCGCGGTTTTGTCAGAGGTCACCCGCGAGTGCAGGTTGTCAGAGGCGAGCGCGGTCCTAGCGTCGAGCAGATTTGAATCTCCGACGAACAGCAACGGCGAACGAGAACTCCAAATCTTTCTCAAATCTCACCAACAACAACAATTCTGACTCCAAAAGGCCGAAATCGAACTCAAACAGCTAGAAGAGGGACTAATCGTTGTAGATCTGACCTGAATTTGAACAAAAACTTCAATCCACCCAATTCTCTTGAACGAAAACCCCCAAAGGCTGGTGATGGCGATGACCCGCGAGCGCCGGTGTGGGGCTGCGGGCGCGGGCTCCGGTAGATCGCGGGGGTAGGAACGTCGGCGCGGTGGTGGGGTGAGGTTGAAGGTGATTTGAAGCTTAGAGTTTTTTGTTTGGAGTTATGAGTGGGGTGTTTTTGTGGGGGGAGTGAGGAGGAAGACAAGAATTATAGGAAGGATTTTGAATTTTTTAGAAGGCTAAGGGATTTTTGTGTTGTTTTGGGCTCGGGTTGGTACTGATTTGGGCTTTTTTGGAGGTTTCACCCGAAAACCTTTTATTTCAGGGGATTCACCTAAAAACCTTTTATTTCGGGGGTTTCACCCGAAAACCTTTTATATTTATATTTTTAATTTTTATATTTCTTTTTTCTTTTTTCGAAAAAACAAAAACTGGATTCCGTCAGGGCAGACCCGCGAGCGCGGCTCCTGGGCCGCGGTCGCGGGTCCAGCCGCGACCTCGAATCCGGGCCTCGGCTTGCACTGTCTTCGAGATGGAAAAATTATACCTGCATGTTAGCCCGACAAAACCAAAACGAAACTAAAACTAAAACTAAACTAAAAAAACAAAAAGAAAAGAAAAGAGAAACTTACCTCGGGTTGCCTCCCGAGCAGCGCTTTTTTTTAACGTCGTTGGCCCGACGTCTTTTATAGCTCAGAACGGGTCATCGTCTATTTGAAACTTGACCTTTTTCCCTTCATGTGTCATTGATAATAGGCCATTTGAAACATCAATCACGGCGCTCGCCGTCTTCATAAACGGACGACCCAACAGCAAAACTGGGTCGTATCTCCCCTTCAAATCTCCAGGACATAAAAGTCCGTCGGAAAAATTAAACCATCCACCTACACTAAAACATCTTCCACAAATCCTTTCGAATGCACATTAGAGTGGTCAGCCAGTTCAATAGTAATATTAGAATCCTGTAATGGCCCTTGATGCAGCCAAAACTAAGAATAAAACGAGTTATATAATAAACCTAATCTAGTGCTAAAGCTACGTAAGCTTCCCCCTAATTCTATGTGTAATCTATATATAATAAATATCAACCGCCACACCCGGATTAGAAAATAGGCCTCCTTGCGTATATATGTCCACCTCAGTTTCAATTCAACCTTGTAATCTCTAAGCTTGTAAATTCCGTCTCCAGCTTGGGCTTATGAGAAAATGGGCCTACACATGGACATGCTTGGCCCAAAATTCATAAAAGCAGCTTTAGCCCAACATCATTGCTCTACCACCCTTCTTCCTGTTTGACCTCCGAAAATTAGTCTTCAAATCTCTTCCAAAAATAACTTCAAATACCTGAAATTCAATAAAAGCAGAGTGTAGAATCCGAATGCATAATAAAACAAAATAATTATAAAATATGGTAAAATATGCATGAAAATGCTCTAAATTAATGTGCAACTAGACTCCTAAAATATGACTAAAATAGGCGTTATCAAATTCCCCCAAGCTTGAACCTTGCTTGTCCTCAAGCAAGAACTAAGATCAAATTCCACAAGAAAATCAAAGGCGTCTCAAGCCGTCATAAAATCAAGCAAGTCGATGAAGGTTTAGATATTATCAATGCATCATCAAAGCAAACAAATAACCATCAAAGAAACTAACAAGTTATCCACTTTAGACCTCACCAGGAAAAATATAAGAATCACTCTCGCTCATGTGTCTAGGGTAAGTGTTTTTGCTCAGTCTCAAATTTGAAAGCTAAACTACCATAGGCTTGCATCAGTGTTCTAAATCTCCACCACGAGAAACCAAGTACATGACATAAATCAAGAGGTCTTTTATTGGGTTGTAATGGGGCCAAGGTATAGAGAAAAAGGTGGGGAAATATTTTGGTCATGTGGTGCTAGTCCGCGAATATAGAATTAATCTAGATCAACTTAACTCAACACCAAGCTTAAGATTTTCTTTCCAAACCTCTTCTCCTCTTTTGTTTTTCTTCAGCTCAACACCCACTTTTGCTTCAATCACTCATTTAAGCACTATTTTTTTTCTTCTTCTTTCTTTGTCCAACCATTTTTTCTTTCTTTCTTGCAAACACTTGCTCAACTTCTTTGTCTTGTTCTTTTCTTCTCATTTTTTTTTTCAAAAGCTATAACAGTACCAACACACTAAACATGTAGTTCCCCCAAACTTGGCTCACAACCACAAAATCAATCAAATAATAATCCTAATTCCCGGATCGGTAATAGGCTCGGGATTATTTTTGTGAAGCTTCCAAAGAAAAAGGCTATAAAAGGCTCACATGGGCTACAAACAGAGGAATAGTATGCAGGGTAGTCAGGGAATAATAGGCTAATGAATACAATGCCTCAATCATTTTTATATCATGCACAAGAGTTATATATGTGACCTCGAAAAAGAGTCTAAACGCAAGTTCTAGAGATAGGAATCAAATTGAGAATTACATACAAAAGAAAGAGAGGACTCATAAGAATTATAGTCCAAGAAAGGCTAAGAAAAACCTCACATGGCTTCTTGTCTAAAGGTTCAAAACTAAATTAGCTCAATGAATATCCATAAGTCACTTCAACTCAAACATTTTCAAAATATCAATATTTTTTCATCTTCAAGCAAGATCAATTAGGGCATCAACAACCAATGAAATTTCATGGAATTTTTTTCTTTCTTTCAAAAATATACAAGCAAAGCCAAGAAGGGGTTCATATCCAACACCTAATATATGCAAATGCAATGCATGAAATGTCATGAAAAAGAAAATAATAATAAAAAAAATATGCAAACGAAATCACACATGACATTTTTCCTCCCCCAAGCTTAAATTCTACATTGTCCCCAATGTAGAAAAAGAAAGAGGAAAAGAAACTCACCAAATAATTTCAAGCATTTAGGCATAGTCAATGAATCCAAGAGAGAGGTTGAAAGTCATTTATAAGCTCAAAAATCTCAGCATAGCCTCTCCTTTATATAAAAGCCTGTCCAACAAAGATAACTTCCAAAACAAACATGTAGCTCTAAAAGAGCTAATTAGTGCAGCAAGATGATCGATTGTATAATAAACCCAAATCAAACTCCAAGCACCATCAACAATAAAATTTCCATTAAACACATAACAATAGCAAATCAGCAGCTGGGCAGTAGGACAAGCATTATAGGTAGCCATCAACCAATTTCAACATCACATTGAATTTCACAAATCCAAGTTCAACAGCACGAACACTTTCAGCTCAAAATAATTATGTAGAAATTGGAAACCAATCAAGATGCTTATCTAGAAAATTCAGCATGAGCACAGAGATGATTTTAAAGCCCAAAATACTTCCCATTCAAATAAAGTCAAACCAAGCTCAAATTCAGCAGAGTAACAGCTTTCAACCCAAATTCAAGTTTCAGTATTAAACCACAAAAGTGGCTGAATTTTGTTATTGATCAAGACAGGAATAGGGAAGATTAATAACATCCATTCACTAATTCAGGAATAAAGCATCGGTTTTCACTAATTCAAGAATAACATGTATCATTCAAAAGCTCAAGCCAATCAAAGACAAATTCAGTAAAAACAACAGCAACACTCAGGAATGTGAACAGGAATTCAATTTCAGCACAATGCAGCCCATTGGATCAACAACTATCAAACTCATGGCAAACTCAACACAAAGAGGCTACCCACAACACATGTAAAGTCAAAACAACAAATCAGTTTTCCAATTCAGCACAGACTATAATCATCACCAAGAGGCACTAGCAAATTCAAGCCTAAATAAGTATCCAAGGCATCAACCGACTGATTTGAAATAAGCACAAATTCTGTCCAATTTAGAACCAATTCCAGCTATCCAAATAAAATCCAATCAAGCACAAACTCATTCTCTAATTCAGCAAATTCAGAAGAGGAGCGACAACTTTGGGAAAAGGAGCAAGAAAGGAGCATACCTCACTTACCGATCAGCAATTCGGAGCAGGCCGTCGCTGGTGTGGGTTCCTGTCAGAGTGGTTGCCGAACGAGTACAGCAGCGGTGGTGGTGGCGAGACATCAGTCAATCCAGGGGCAAGCGCCGACGACCCATAGAGAAGGTGAAGGAGCAGCAAGGCGGCGTCCTAGAGGAACAGGTGACCGGAATTGGTGGGGCTGTCGGGGCTGCTGGGTGTGGCGCGCGGAGTTGAGGGCTGGTGTGGAGGCGAGGCGGCGCGCGGCCTCTGAGCGGTGGAGCAGGCGAAGTGGTGGTCGGAAGAGATTGAGGGAGTGAAGAGGTGAGATTTGAGGCGGGCGATAGTGCGGAGTGAGAGAGGGCAGGAGAGGTGGTGGTCGATAATCGGGAAAGAGAGAACCAGAGGGTAGAGGAGAATTTTCCCTTTTTTTTGTTTTTTTTTTTTTAAATACCATTAACCCGACCTATTACTCGGCCAACTATCCGGCCGGGTATCTTTCTGTTATTGGCATGCGGTTGTGCTCAGCGGCCCTGGCACTTTTTGCTCAGCGGTCTGGGTTTTATTTTCGTTAATTACAGTTCTTTTTCTTTTATTTGCAGTATCTACATTTTATTTCCGTTATTTTTAGATAATTATAAAATTAATCATTAAGTTATAAAAAATATTAAAAATATCCTTAGATTTAAAAATATTAGCTTTATCAAATATCTTTTTCTTAGTATCACTTAATTTAATATAGGTCCTGGAATTTGGTATCAAAGTCATACTAAACACTATTATAGACGATAATTTATCTAGTCGACAAGCTGGAAATTTCCGATAAATGTCCTAATCGAGAATCTCCACATATTAAACATCTAAAAATTGGCGAAAAACATTACGAAGCTATATTAAACACCATTGTCGACGACATTGCAGATTTAAAAAGTTGTATTTTTAGATTAAGTGAGAAAATCCAAAAAATTAAAGAACTTACTTTAGTCCAACGAATCCACCAGGAGGAAAACCAAAAAATTGCTGTTGCACTTACTAACGAAATTAGACACCAAGGTGTTATTACTAAAACAGTAGTGGGTAAAAGATCAACTCAGTTTCCACATAAGTATCCTTTTCAGAATCAAAACCCATTAAAAACGTTCTCAGTCCCTAACTTAAAAATTGAAAAGAAAATCGAACCTGAAGATGAAGAATCATGAAATAGAAAATAACTCTAAGTTACTTAAAAATATCATGGAAGAATCAGGTATAACGAGTAGCGAAGAATCTGAATATGGTACTGAAGAAGAAGAGATGTATCAACAAATGGGATTAATAAAACTAAAAGATATGGAAACAATACCCATTAATGAAGTCAAAAGAAGAGTGGATAAAATGGCTGGTAAAAAGGTGGTAGATTTTAATGAAGTTGAGGAAGAGATAACACCTATAATGTTAGAAGAGACTAATGAGGCAAACAGATCCTACTATAAAAAATATGAAGAAGGATCATGTAGCTATTGAAGGCCCAATGTTAAACCTAAAGAGTTTTTAGAAAAAACGGCTAGATTTGGAGTAAGAATCATGCCAAATCATCAACCTAATAAAAAAGAACTCACTTTAGAGCCAATAAGTGAAACTGGATATAAGTTAAATCTGGATGGCGTAAGAAGACGAGAAGAAATATTAGATTTTTGGAAGAAAAGCATGATGAGTGTCTTAAACCTAAATACAGATTGGAGATCGTCAAATTTTTTAAATTACATAGAACACAGTCTGTATGGTATAGTAGCTGACTGGTATGAAGGAATACCTGAAGAATATAAAGAAAATCTTAGAACAAAAGAATCTCCAGCAGAAATGTTTACCGCATTATGTGAAGCTATAGACGAAGAGTTTGTTGGAGAAAGAGATGAAATTGACAAAAAATTTATCGAGTGGCAAAGAAAGTTAAACACTCTTGAAATCTGTAATATGAGATATTTGGATAACTATCTCTCTGAATTTGAACATTATTATTATAAGATAGGAGAGAACCAAACTAATCTTCAAATGCTCTTCGATAAGCTCCCAAAACCCATTAACGAAGAAATTAGTGATGGATACCATGAATGGAAAAATAGGTATAATTCTAGAGATACTTTGGGTAATAGAACGAAATTTATAAAAAGATGGGTAGAAAAGAAATGTCGAGAAGTAAAAGAAACACAACAAATGAAGAGACAATTTCTACCATGTTGGGATTTACCAAATGAATGGGGGTGTAATAGAAGAGATAATCAAAGAAGAAATAATTATAGAAAAGAAAAGCTTCAACAAACAAAGAGGAGAGAAATATCATAAGAAGTATTATAAGAAACCGTTTATTAAGAAAAGAAGGTTTTTTAGGAAAGCTTCTTACTGCCCTGAAAAGAAAAGAAATTGCAAGTGTTGGGCATGTGGCGAAACTGGGCATTATGCTAATGAATGCAAAAATAGAAAAAATAACAAGTTAGCAGAAGCACTAGGAAGTATGGATTACATTGAAATTTCCGAGGATGAAGCTATTGAATTAGCCTTAAGCAACAACAAAGGAGTTGTTGAAGTAGTTGAGGAAGAAGAAGGCGAAGAATCGGATTATGAGGAAGTCAATGAGATGATGCAAGGAGAAGAAATAGATTCTTCAAATTTCACCGAAGAAGCCTTCGATTCAGGTGGAGAAATGACCACTCTAGCTCAACTCCAAGAGGCAGAATCATCCATAGATGAAGAACAAATAGAAAGCATGCGAAAATCAGGGGTCGAATTCCCGGTTATCGCTAAAGAACAGTTCTTCAAGAGACATTTCTTCCCAGCATTCTCTAAATTCGTGTGCGAAGAAATGCTAGGAGATATAGTAATAAAAAATAACGAAAATCAAGCTACTGAAATCAACCTAATTAATTGGAAAAATATTCAAAAACACAACAAGGACAAAAAGTACAAATATATTTATGTGTGTGGAATCCAAATATTCATTACTCCTCTACAAGATTTTGGTAAAAATGTGCATTGCATTAACTTTGTTTGTGACACTAGGCACAAGAAATTTAGTGACCAAACCATTAGTGGAGTAGTGTGTAACTTGAGTCAAGGACCAGTGTCTTGGATATGTAGGCCAAACTATTATGTTAGTTTAGAAGACCAATTTGCATCTAAGTTTTTATCGTTAAAACTGTTAACTGAAGGGATTAATATGCATAAAGGAATTTGTCCTCTACAGTTAAAGTGGAAGGTAGTGTATAAGTTAGAAAATACCACCAATTCTCCACTTAGAACCCAAATGGTAGAAGCTGATAAATATGAGATTAGTGGACCAGGACAATTAGCAGTACCCGTTAAAGTAAAGCCGGAGCAAATTAATTTAAAAACAGTTTGGGTAAATGCCTTTGAAAACCCTTCAACCACTAAGCATGAAAAGGTTTTAACAATTGATGAGGAAGGAAAAATCCATACAAACTCACAACCTCCAGCAAGTTTAATAAGAAATAGGAGTCTTTCTAGAAGTCAAAGTTCTAGGTTCAATCCTAGTCTTAATCTTGCTCAGAGAAACCAGTTATCCCCTTCAATTAGAGGTGTTAAGGAAGAGAGTCCATTTCGAGTAGATGAAGATATTGCTAGTCTTCTTGCAGCATTAAATAGGAAGTTAGAACTTAACAGCCTTGGAAGAAAACTTCATGAACCAGCTAGACATAGTATAGATCTAGGATCAACATCAGTGTCTAGTTCTAGTTCTAGTGCTAGCTCAAACCCTTCATTTCTTCAAGCCACACCAGGAGAAGCGTCTACTTCTAGAGCTGATAAAAGGTTAATAGGGTTTAAAACAAAAACCATTAGTGAACCTGTCTATGAAGGAGACGAGGAATCAAATATGCAGATAGAAACGCTCATGAGAGTCACTAACCCAAATAGCATATATATCCCTATAACTATATGCATTGAAGGATTTAATAATTATGAATTATGTGCTTTCGTAGATAGTGGATGTTCTGTGTGTTTTGGAAAGAAATCTTTATTTCCAGAATTTATGTGGAAATCAGCATCCAAACCTATTCAGGTCAGAATAGCTGATAATAGTATCATGACTCACTCAGAAGTCATTCTAGATCTACCAGTTATGCTAGGGGGTTACCCATGTATAATTCCTATATTATGGGCTACTGAACAAACATCTCATGACATGATATTAGGAAATAATTTCCAAAGGTTATATTCTCCGTGTACCCAAAGCTTAGATAAAATGATTTTTACTGTTAATGGAGAATTAGCTTGGGTAAGAAAAATGAAAGAGGCCTATACGCATCAAAAGATTGAATTCACGCGTAGTAAGCGTGGTGAGGAGCATATTGTTCCTACACAAAGAGAATTTGCACTACTAATAGATGAGATAACTATAAAAGAACAAATTATTAGTCAACAAAAGGATTTGTGTAAAGAGTTATACTCTGAAGACCCTTTAAAGTTTTGGGATAAGGATAAGTCATTTGCTAAGATAGAATTAATAGATCCTAAGACTGTTATTAGAGTAAAGCAGATGGTTTACACCTTTAAAGACCAACAAGAATTTAAGGAGCAAATTGATGGTTTACTAAAAAAGAGTTTAATTAGAGAAAGTAAAAGCCCGCATTCTAGTCCTGCATTTATGGTTAGAAATCATGCTGAAGAAAAGAGAGGAAAGGCTAGGATGGTTATCAATTATAAGAAATTAAATGATAATACTGTCTTTGATGGATATTATATCCCTAATAAAACAGTTCTATTTAATAGAATACAGGGAGCCACATGGTTCTCAAAAATGGACTGTAAAAGTGGATATTGGCAAATTAAGATGGAAGAAGACAGTATACCATTAACGGCTTTTAGTGCACCACAAGGTCATTATGAATGGGTAGTTATGCCATTTGGTCTAAAAAATGCACCACAAATATTTCAAAGGAGAATGGATAAAATCTTTAAAAACCTTAAGCATTGTTGCCTTGTCTACATTGATGATATTTTGATCTTTTCCAAGACATTAGAACAACATATGCACGACCTTAGGGCTATAACTCAAGAATGTGTTAATCATGGCATTATCTTAGGGCAGAAAAAATGTATTTATGCTGTGCCAGAGATTGAATTTCTTGGGTTGAAGATTAAAGCTGGACAAATAGTATTACAAGACCATATCCTAGAAAAGGTAGAAAAATTTCCTGATAAAATAGAGGATAGGAAGCAATTAGAAAGATTTTTAGGATGTCTTACTTATGCATCTGATTTTATAAAGAATTTAGCCAAATTAAGAAAGCCATTACAAGTCAAGTTGAAAAAAGAAGAGGTTTGGAACTGGACTAATCAGGATACAAAGGTAGTCCAAGAACTTAAAAAATGTTGCATGAATCTTCTAGTATTAACTCTACCCAATGAGGAGGATGAACTTGTTCTTGAAACTGATGCTAGTAATTATCATTGGGGTGCTGTTTTGAAATTAAACAAAGATAACAAGCTTTGCAGGTACAACAGTGGAAGTTTCAACAAAGCCGAATGTAATTACACTGTAATGGAGAAGGAGATTCTTGCTATCTTAAAAGGAATTAATAAATTCATAATCTTCCTTGCTCCAAAACCCTTTACAGTGAGAACTGATTGTAAAGGAATATTGGGATTTATCCATAATAATTTGGATAATATGAAAGCGCAAGGGAGGCTCCTGCGTTGGCAATTAGCCCTTAACCAATTTTCCTTTAATATTGAACATGTGCAGGGATCAAAGAACTCATTAGCAGACAGCTTGACACGAGAACTTGCAAGTGAGAAGAATGGAGAACAGAGTACCACCTCCACTACCAATTTTAAGAATGTATCACGATTATGGGTACGAGAATTTCTCTCCAAAAGAAATGGAAGAAATAGTCCACAATTCCCTATCTCAGCGTCCATCAAACGCAGAGAGGCGGGAACTTGAGGAGAAAGAAAAGTACCACAAGGGATGGGTGTCACCTCCCAGTCAGTTTAAAATTTCAATAATGGAAGAAGTTAGTAAGAGTAGGTGTCGTTATGGGTATCAATTGGTGAACCATTTGATGACCTTGCGAGTGTTAGAATTGGAAATAACCAATAAAATACTTCTGCTCCCTTGGGAGCTCCAAGAAAAGCTGAAGGGTTATTGGAAGTATAAAGAGTTTCCACAATGGTATTCTTACGTGATGAGCAGGGATAGATGTCTGTACTATGATTTTTGGGAAGAATGGGGAACTCTAGTTCTCTTTCGTGATAATTCTGGAATTGGAGGAATAAACCTTCCTGGTAATCCTTCTGAAGATATGGGAATATTAAAGGCATGGGATTATGGAATGTGCAGCGGCATATATGGAAAATTTCCTTATAAATGGAGTCCAATCAGAAAGCATTTCACCAAGTTTCAGAATTATGTGTTCAACAGAGTCAAGCAATCCGGGATAGACGATAAGCTAATTTGTTTTGTGCATGGAGCAAACATGGAGACAGAAGGTGGAAAATCAAGAGCACCTCACTACTTGATTAGGTTTGTTATAGACCAGTTTTCTGCAGATCCAATAACAATAAGGCAACCAGTCCTAAAAATGCCACGGAAGCCAGAGCTATGGGACTTTTCTACATCTATGAATACATCAAACGTTATCAAAAAACCGACATGTTGATATTCAAAGTAGGATTCACCACTGTTATAATTCCGAAGGAGCTTCAACCATATTTTTCAGAAGCAATAGAGTCATCTGATTCAATCCAGGATTACTTATCAGCAATAGAATTTGGGAGATATTTATCGCCCAAAGGTCAAGACTTTATATGGGATAAGCTAATGGATTGGGATCCAGAATATTCAGAAAATTTGATGAAGCAATTAGAGTTCGACTTAGATGAAGATGCTGCTGCAGGTTGGGAGGATAGTGTTGGAGAAGAAGGCATGTACAACATCAAATATTGCATGGATTATTAGCCATCAGAGACCACATCATGATGCCAAGCCAAGTGGACCACCAGAAGGAATCTCTTTAGAGTGTTGTCTTTTTATTACTATTCAATGTGCTTTTTCTTTTCAGAGTAATGGGCACTGTTTGTGCTTTTTCTTTTCAGAGTGGTGGCACTGTTTGCCATATGAGTAGATTCCCTGAGACTTTGTCGATAGCAAGTTGTAAAGAGCATTGATAGAGCATCCAATGCTCTCCAAGGCTCTATAAATAGGACCCTTGTAAGCTGAAGGAAGGGCACCGAAAATCAGAAAAACAAAGTCTGAATCTAGAGAAAGAGAAAGAGAAAGCTTTGAACTTGAAAGTGAAGCGGTGTTCCCTCACTCTAAGAGTTCAAATCCTTCTATGGATCTTTCTAGTTTGAGTGTTTGAGTGTTTTCAGTGTGTTTGTGTGCTTGTAATCCTTTCACATTCAATAAAAGTTTGTTTTTAAGTAAGGGAAAGCTACTTAATCGAAAACTATGTCTTGAATAAACCTCTTTCTTGACTACAAATCCTCCATCCACAAAAAATTGAGAGATTTTAAGTTAGAGACTACGATCTGAGGTAGGAAACGAAACAGATCTATGCTGTGCTTGAGCTAAGGGAGTCCTGGTTGAGGATTAGCAACCCCTAGAAATCCGGAAGCTACAGGAACACCGGAGGTCCAGCGATACTACGCTCAGGTAACGGTCAAACCTCTCTAATTTATAATTTTCATTATTACGGAGCATGGTGGGCTTGTGTTCATAGAAAATAGTTTATTCATGCTATAGTTAGTAGATTATGGTAGTTAGTACCATTTAAAGTCATAAACTGAACTTGAAAAGTAACAAACTGAAACAAAAAGTTTTGGGTTGCCTCCCAATCAGCGCTAATTTAAGGTCCTTAGCTTGACCTTCCACCACTGTCAAGTTTTCGGATCGGAAGGGTCGGTGGTACCCATCTCAATCGGATCAGGCTCCTTGTATGGCTTCAGTCGAATTTTTCTGACTTTAAAATACCCAGAGTTCTTATGCCAAAGTTCAACAATCATCCCTGAGAACTCGATTCAGGAGGTATGGACCAGACCTTCTTGTGCTCTTGCTTCCCGGAAACATATTTGATTTATGATGATAGAGAATCACTTGATCCCCCGACTTGAATTCAACTTGTACCCGGTCATCAACAACACTTCTTTTTCTCTTTTTTCGTCTACTCCGACCCTTCTTTTCTTGAATTGCTTCTACCTTCCGGTCTTGGATTTCTGATGTAGCTTTTAGTACCTTTACTACATCAGGCAATACATCAGGAAGCTTAACCTGCATCTCAGAACAGGTCTTTCTAATGGTCGGGGTAGCCTTTTGAATCATGTCAAACTCATCAACCATTGGGTCCTCTTTGGTCACCTCGGTAGGCTCTCTTTTAACAACTTGTGGGTCGTTCCACTCTTTCTCGCCCCTTAAAAATACAGCAGTGCAATATTCAATTTGGTGCACCTCTGGAGGCTCAATAGGCAACTCTGGATTGACCAACCGAGCAATCTGATCTTCTAGCATCTTATTTTGTGTGGTCAATGTACCAACTTGAGTCTTCAGAAGGTTCACTTCGCCTTTCAGATTAGACAACTCTTCTACTTGACTTTTAATCAAATTAATGACATTTCCAACTATGTCAAGAAGATTCTGGAGCGGTGTCACCCAACTAGGATTGTGGGGATTAGAACAGGCCTCATTCGCGTTCCCCAAAGGTATGTGACAACATGTATAATCATGATTTGTAGCTCCACAAGACTCACAGAAGAGGTTAGAAGCATTTGGGTTTGAAAAACCCAAATTAGGATTAAAATAATCATACCTCTGAGTACTTGTAATAAATCTAGGAGAAGAGAGGAAAAAGAACTTACCTCATACATACTTGAATAATCCATTTATTCGACTCTATATATTAGCTTGTAACAAAAAAATAAAAAGATCAAAGCAAAAATAAAGACCTAACTTTACTAGATAAGAGATAACAATCAATATTAACAAATTGGTCCCCGGCAACGGCGCCAAAAACTTGATGCAGCCAAAACTAAGAATAAAACGAGTTATATAATAAACCTAATCCAGTGCTAAAGCTACGTAAGCTTCCCCCTAATTCTATGCGTAATCTATATATAATAAATATCAACCGCCACACCCGGATTAGAAAATGGGCCTCCTTGCGTATATATGTCCACCTCAGTTTCAATTCAACCTTGTAATCTCTAAGCTTGTAAATTCTGTCTCCAGCTTGGGCTTATGAGAAAATGGGCCTACACATGGACATGCTTGGCCCAAAATTCATAAAAGCAGCTTTAGCCCAACATCATTGCTCTGCCACCCTTCTTCCTGTTTGACCTCCGAAAATTAGTCTTCAAATCTCTTCCAAAAATAACTTCAAATACCTGAAATTCAATAAAAGCAGAGTGTAGAATCCGAATGCATAATAAAACAAAATAATTATAAAATATGGTAAAATATGCATGAAAATGCTCTAGATTAATATGCAACTAGACTCCTAAAATATGACTAAAATATGCAACTAAACCTAATTTCTCATATATGCTAAGTGGCATGACATTTATAGATGCTCCTAAATCAAGCATAGAATGCTCAATTTTTGCCTCACCAATAGTTACGGGAACAGTAAACCTCCCTGGATCCACATACTTCTTAGGCAATTGCCTTTGAAGCATGGAAGATACATTTTCTACATTCTCAACAAGATTAATTTTCTTAACCTGCCCTTTTTCTTTTTGTTTCCTCTTAATAGTACATAATTCTTTCAGAAACTTAGCAAAACGAGGAATACTTTGAACAAGTTTAAACAAAGGGACATTTACCTCACACTTAGAGAAGGTTTCAAAAATTTCCTTGTCGTTGGTTGGCCTCCTGGTGTCCTTTAGTGCCTCAGGAAATGGTGGAACAGGCTTTTGCGAAACCATGGAAGGAAACGAAGGCCGAACGTAAGGATCTGATTCTGTCGGAGGAGTGACCCGCGAGCGCGGGTGGGGACCCACGGGCGCGGTTTGACCGCGGGCGCGGTTCGGGTCCGCGTTCGCGAGTTCTGGCTGACTCTCATTTTCAACCTCATATTCTGTACCGCGGTTGGGAATGTCCTCCTGCGAGCTCGGTGGGTTTCCGCTGGCTGGGACTTCAATATTCAGCTCCTTCCCACTCCTCAATGTGATAGCACTCACATTCTCTCTCGGGTTAATAGTCTGAGATGGCAATTTCCCCGAATCTCTGGCTTCTAAGCGACTAAGACTGGTTGCAATCTGACTTTATTGATTTTCAAGATGTTTCATTGCAGCCTTGGTCTCTTGATTCTCCTTCATGAGCAGAGCAATAATAGCGGGATTTTTAGGAGGAACTTGGGGCCTTGGCACATAATTAGGCCTGGGAACATAGTTGGGCTGACCTCCTTGTTGTGGCAAAGGATGTTGAGGTTGTTGATTCCATCTAAAGTTAGGATGGTTAGCCCACCCCGGATTGTAGGTGTTTTAATAAGGGCCATTCTGGGGCCTTGGTTGATCATAGTTCCCTATAGCGTTGACATCAACTGCTGGCTCTTGCATGATAGGGCATGCATCAAAAGGATGACCTGTTTCACCACAGATTCCACAAGCCCTTGAACTTGAAGCTCCATTACCCACCAACAGTTGCTTCATCATACCCTTTAACTCCCTTACTTCAACATTCAGGGAATCATTCACAGAATTTACAGACCTACTGTTGGACCTCCTTATCTGGTTCCTGCATTGCTCCGCTAGAGTCTCCAACTTTTCAAACGCTTGCCTAGGAGTGAGATTCTCATAAGAACCTCCACAGGACGCATTCATCAAGCGCTTATCAGCATCACAGAGCCCTTCAATGATATAGCAAATTAGATCTTTTTCAAAATAACCATGATAAGAACATCTTGCTATGAGCCTCTTGTAACGCTCATAATATTCGTACAGATTCTCATCATCACCCTGCTCCAAACTGCTCAGCTGCTTCTTGATTGATGTATGTTTGGCAGTAGGGAAATATTTTTCCAGAAAAGCACCCTTCATCTGAGCCCATGTAGTAATCGTCTCAGGTGCTAAGTATAGATACCATTCCTTAGCTGCGTCAGCTAAAGAAAATTAGTTAGCCCTCAACATAAGCTGATCTTCAGTCACATCAGTCGGCTTCATTCCCAAACAGACAGAATGGAACTCTGCAAGGTGTTTGTTCGGATCCTCCCCACTCAATCCATGGAACTTAGGCAAATAATGGAGAAGCCCAGACTTCAGCTCAAATTTCACACCTTCCCCTAGTGTGGGAAATTGAAGAACAAGCTGCTGTTGTTGTAGATTAGGCGCAATCGGTTGCCTAATTGTTGATCTGCCATTGTTACGAACTGTTCTTCAACCTCTGAATCAGATGAGGAAGAAGAACAAGATGTTACTAGATCAAACTGAACGCCTAAAACTAAAGCTTGGACTTGACGTCTTAGCTCTCTCAGAGTCCTGTTAATTTCTGGATCAAACGGAACAACAGGCGAATTATCAGTAGAACGGGTAAGAACCACAAGATAGGTTCTTACCGATTCGGGGTTTTCTGAGACGAACAAGGCCGCGAGCGCGGGTTTCAAACCGCGAGCGCGTGTCAGGCCGCGGGTGCGGGCTTCGAGCCGCGAGCGCGGGTCGTCAGAAACGCCGATTTATCAGAAAAGTAAAACTGATTCCCCGGCAACGGCGCCAAAATTTGACTCGGCTAAAGTCGTTGTTGCCAAGATCAAAAATAAATTACCCAAAATTACAAAACTAGTATAGCATGCAAGTAAGGGATCGAACCCAAGAGAATCGGTATTCTGAACAATCAGCAAAGAACAAAACAGGGGTTTAAGAGTTTAAGCAAGCAAACAAATCTAAGTATCAAATCAATTAAAGGAAAGCAGAGTTCATTCAATCAATTCCACCTTTTTAATCCTTCGATCATCGATTCATCCACTTTTCTATAATTCCCAGGTTAATTCCAATCCTTATAAAAGATTTCCGCTTGTCCACGGTCCAAGCGAAACTATGATATGAACAAGAACGCTTAATTCAAATCATGCAAAGTATTAAGGATAAAAGGATATCAAATCATGCAATCAAGCTACAAGTCTCATGCATAAAATAACAATCAAACACTCTTTCTCAATTCCAGTCCACGGTCTTGTAAAAGATGTGTTTCAAGGATAAATAAGATTGCACAAACAACAATCAAACCTTATCCAAACAGTAGATCTAAGTCAATCAAACAAGTTGATCAGGCTCATAAAATCAAACATAGATCATATAAGTAAAAACAAGAGTTTTGATATTAACCAAGGGATAGAAAAGTTACATGAATCTCACGAATTACATAAAAAGGCTTCCTTGATCAAACAAACTCCAAGGAAGATTAGTTCTCCATAATAGAAATAAAAACTAGGTTAAAAGTAAAAGTCTCCCAAAAGTATGCTAGATAATGTGATAACAAAGTCTGCTACGAAACTAAGCTTAAATAGTAGAAAACAACAACTGAAACCTAACGATATAAAGATATAATAAAAGATAGAATAAAGTCGAAACGACGCTCGGAAACAACCGCCACCCGCGAGCACGCGTCCCAACCCGCGAGCATGGGTCCAGTTTTCATCCCTCGGTCGCGGATCCTCGTCAAACCGCGAGCGCGGTCCCGACCCGCGGGCGCGGGTCCTGCATTCTTCAACTCTCTCGAATCTTCTCGTCACCGCGGTCTCGGGTCCATGCCCGAGGGCGCGGGTCTTGTCTCCGTAAACTCTTCAGCTCGAACTTAGGACTTCTGTCTTAAAAATCTTCAACTGTAGGCTTTTCTGATATTACGAATAAACATCCTAATCTAGCCTAAAACACTAAGAAATCCTAATAAAAATACATACTTACGCTGTACTAAAACCAGCGTATCAATGCAAGAGGGGTTTATGAGCCGAAAGTGGAATAGACTTATGGATTTCCCTTGGAGGTCCATAGTCTAAAAAAGATGGGTCACCAAGGCAACCCAAATCCGAAGAAGAGGGCAGTTGTGAAGAAAGTCTTTGATGAATCACCACATGTGAAAGGGAAGGGAACTAATGCATTGATACTGAAGGAGTTGAAGTCTATCAGGAAGACTTTAGAATTCTTGCTTGATCATCTGCTCTAAAAGGATCAGAAGCAAGAGGAAGAAGAAGAGACTGAAGGTCCTCAATCCTAAGCTTGAGATGGAATCCCCTTCTTAATATGCAATGAATGAACTAAATATTTTGCATGACTGAATTGCTTGTGCACTTATTTCTTAAGTATAACTGGTTTTCCATGATGCCAAAAGGGGAAGTTTGGAAATTGTAGAAATGTGTTTAGTTCATGGTACAAAGGTAACATTGTTCGATTAAGGGCGGATTTTTGCTCACGGTGATGGTAAGTAAGGAATGTATATCCTTCTAAGGGGGAATTTCTACACTTGTATTTCATTAGTATCCTCATATAATTTTGGAAAAATGACTCAAAATAATCCCAAGTATCAACTTTCAACCAAAAACAATCCGAAGTTGGAAAATCACCACCAGCGATACGAACTATCGCAATATTAACCAAAAACGATTCGAACTCATTTTCCGACGAGTTTTCTAGAGGAATCAATGATGTAGCGATCAAAAATCTGACAAAACAACTTAATATTTTACGCTTGTTTAAAATATATCTGATCACCACATCATTGATTCCTTCGGAAAACTCGTCAAAAAATGAGTTTGGATCGTTTTTGGTTAATATTGCAATAGTTCGTATTGCTGGTGGTGATTTTCAAACTTCGGATTATTTTTGGTGGAAAGTTGATACTTGGGATTATTTTGAGTCATTTTTCCTATAATTTTTGTAAAGGTTTGTCATCATCAAAAAGGGGATAATTGTTGGGAAACTAACTAATCCCTTAGATTTTGATGATGAAAAACCTTATGGATTTGATGCTTTGTACTTAGAGGTGTTTTAGGTATGAAAGATTAAGGAGAAGCATGCTAGGATCAATCACCAAGGCTTAGGAATGGAAAAACAAAGAAAGCAAGTTTCTATGTTTGTTGGTCCCAAGAGAACATTGCAAAGGCACAAAATGCTAAAAGAGGAAGGCGGAAACAAGAGCCACGTGCGTAGGTGTTCCTTGTTATCAAAGGCGGTTGAAGATATTACTTGAGATGGAAGGATTAGGCAAACCGAGTATATGATAGATTTTATATTTATGGTTAATATTTTTTAAAAAGATAAAATATATGTAAAATATATCTTATCTTGTATTTATGGATAGAATTATTATTCTAAGCCATCTGTATACATATAAGGTGTATCTAGTTAGGAAAATAGGTTGACCATAATTATGATAATAATTATGATAGAGTCTTGAGAGCTTCGTGCAATCAAGTAGGAGAAAGAACATGAGGTTACCTTAATAGAGTTGTGTAAGAAGTCAGGTTCGTGGGTCGAGTATATGAACGATTGTTTGCATCTGTAAGTTTGATTCTACTAATAAAATTAGCAAACTTGATTGGGAAATACTTGTCTATTTATTACTCCAAATTAAGTGTCGTTTTAACACTTTATTTTTTATCCACTTTATGTGTCGTTTTAAGTTTTCTAGACAATTGATTAGGAGTGAGTTATGAGAATGCTTATTCGAATGTGTTTTTATTGACTAAAAATATTCATTCATTGGTCCAAAAAGGTAGTGAGTGATAAGATTGAGAAAAAAGTTTAAGATTTTGAATTTAGTTAATACATTTCTTAATATGTGTCAAAAACTAAAACGACACTTATTTTGGATCGGAGAGAATACTTGTTTTGTTAAATTCCATTGCCCAGTTCACTAATCCCTTAGGATAAGTGTTTGTATTCTAACACATACGATCCTTGTTTGAGAAGAATATTAGGAGTTTCTTTATAGTGGCTTAATTTCATAAAAATTCAAAGAAAAAAGGCTTTTGCCATCTAAGGCTTAGGATTTGCTGGGTACTTATTGGGAGGGATATAGCCAAATCTTCTAAAGGCCTTATGCTTAATCAATCATCAAAAAGTATGGCATGGATCTTCTTTCATATGTTTGGATGTACAATTGTAAAATTATTGATTTTCCCATGCAAAGAGAATGGCTTAAATAATTTCACGAATAGTGGGTCGTTTTTTGCAAAGTAGTTAGCGACATGAATTCACTTATGAGTGAAATGGTGTACTCCTTAAAAATGTCATACATTATTCGGTTTGAATGTAGAGTGACTTTGAGTCTTTGACAGATCAAACGAGGCTAGACTGTGTAAAAAAGGGACCAATACTCAGTTCGTCTAGTGGTAAAGTGGTGCTAGACTCCTTAAGTGTTATCCAAGAAATTCGAAGTTCGAATCCCACTGGCGGCATGTATGGAGAAACTAATATTGGGAGGTCTCCCTCAAAATGGGGCCACGAAGTACCCGGTTCAGACGTAGAACGGTGTCCGACCGATCCAACTAGGCGAGCCAAAAAGGGAAGAGCAAAAAAAGAGTGTAAAAAGGGATTTCTTGCAATGAAAACAAGGGTTGAAAATGTTGCGCGGCTTGCGACGAATAACATAAAAGGCCCAAATGGGAAGTACAGAAGCCAGCCCAATACTTCACGAGCTATTTTTTCGGTTCAGCCCATCTATTTAATCTCAGGGTTAGGCTGCTTAGGTATCGGCGAAAAACTGAGAGGGAGGAGAGATCTACAGAAGGAACAAAAATGGCGGTGCCGGGGAGGCGGAACGGGATGGTAGAAGACGACGAAAACGACATTGAAGATGGGCTGTTAGAAGAAGCTGGTGTCGACATAGTTGATGATTCCAACACTCCCGCCCACCTCATCCCCCTCGCTTCTGCCGCCCAAAACGGCGACGTCGAATCCCTTCGTCTTGCTCTCGGTAACCAATTTTGACCATTCTACGCTCGGGGATATTCGCACGTTCTCTTACTTTACGGCCTCTGCTCCCTCTCTTTGCTTGCATTGCTTTCATATTTCCCACCAGTTCAGTTAGACGAATCACGTGTGATTGTCTTAGGGTTTATTGATTGATTATGATAGTTTTGTAAGAAAGTGGACTCAAATATTTCATGCATATGAATTGCAGCTATACTCTTGCTATATTCCTCTTACAAAGATTGATTCTCATTCTACAATCTACATATTCATGAAGCCACTGCTATAGTTCAATAAATTGTTGTGGAAAGGTTCATTCTGTGAATTGAATGATTGATTGACTGTATATTTATGTCTCCTGGCGTGAAGGATGAGAAAGGATACTATTTAAGTGCTGACTATGGCCTACGGATGCGTTCTGATAAAATTCAATTTGCTTTATTGCATTTATAGATAATTTGGAGGGCAGTGTTGACCAATGGGTTGAAGATGGAGATACTGTTCTTCATCTCGCCTGCCTGTATGGCCGTGTGGCTTGTGTCCAGGTTGGTTAGGGAGCTCTATCATTAAAAATAATGAATATATGAAGTTGGTTTGTTTGATGACATCTTACTCATCTTTCCTTTTCAGCTTCTTCTGGAAAGAGGGGCCTCTGTTCTAGCCAAGGATGAGGATGGGGCAATTCCATTACACGATGCCTGTGCCGGGGGTAAGATTAATTCAATGAAAATGAGTTGCAAACAATCTCATAACACTCTTCTGTAGCGAAGTAACCGTGGAGGTTATTTATTTATGTCTTCTTCTGATGTTGAGTGCAGGCTATACTGAGATAGTCCAACTCTTACTTAGTAGAGCTACCACTCCTGAAGTGTTGAGGGAAATGCTTGATACCCTTGATGAAGAAGCTGATACTGTACGTTGGATGATCCGACCCAAAAACTTTCAAATTTGTATTAGATTCTGAATTGTCTTTTGCTGGTTTGTGGTGCATGTATTCTTACAATCTTAAATTTGGCTGGCTAAATAGAATGGTGTACCTGATTTTTTATGCTACAGCCACTTCATCATGCTGCAAGAGGTGAGCATTTGAGTGTTATAAGGCTGCTTCTGGCACATGGAGCTTCCCCTTTTAAGAAAAACATATTTGATAAGGTAAAATTGATTATGTTACGCTATTCATCTTTTAACTATCTTATGTGATATTACTTGTTGTTTATGGAAAATACAGTATTCTTATACACAACTTCTCATAAATTTAAAATGTGAACATTGACCTCCTCAGACACCGGGAGACCTGGCTGAACCTGGAACAGAAGCTAAGTTAGTGTTGGAAGCTGCAACTAATTCTATGGCGTGCTAGTGTGTATTGGACTGGCTTCTAAGGGAATTTGATTATGATTTTGTTACTATAAACTGGTTCACAGAAATCACCCTAATTAGGATGTCAATCTGATGTTTTTGATTGGAGGCTTTCTTGAAGCATCCTGTTGTTTTTTTTCTCCCAATCTTAGGAACAAACGGGAGGTGGGTCGGCATTATATATTTATATACTGAGGACTAGTACATATCTTTCTTTCCCTGCATTAATTGCAGTATTGCTTTGCTTGTTTAACTTAATTCTATAGGGACAGACTTCATTATGCGTTTTTGAGAGAATTCAATATTTTTTACCAGATTTCAGGATATGTTGCGTTCTCTGATTCAATATTGTTTGTTTTACCTTGTGCAATTTTATAGCATGTCTAAATAGTTGAATAGCATTGTATTACCAGTAAATCTGAAGATGACATATTTGTTATTGACCTGTTTAGGGTTTTGAATGGAATTCACGCAAACACGCGAGTACAAACTGATAGCTTTTTAATGTAAAGAAGCAATACAAACTGATAATATACACAAATCAAGGTTACACGCTACATGTTTTATCTAATTTCCACAGAAAAATAAATAGCAGCAACAGATAGAAGGCATTTGATAGATAATGTACAATAAATTTGTTTGATCTTTCAAATTGATGTTAAGATGGAGAAGACATCAAGAGCAACAGCCCCCTTGAGGAGGTGGTCCATGTTCTTGCTTTTTCTGTTTCAGGATGTTTCTCTTACCAACATTCGATCCTTCCTCTAAAAGGCTTGGAACCTCCATAATCTGCAATCAGTCTCAGAGCAAACTGTGAGCAACATTTCCAAGTCTGATACGCACAATCAGTTGGCTTAGTTACAGTCACTTATAGAGCAATAGGTTTGCCACTTGTTCTTAAGATTTTAATAGTGTGAATATTCCCTTGTCACTTGAGAAGTGTAGTTGAATTTAAGCAAAGACCCTTTACCTTTAAAGCAAGCTCTTCAAAGCACTGTTCCACATTTTCCCGAGTTTTTGCACTACACTCAAGAAATAGGCTCCCAAGTTCCTTTGCTAGGGCGATTCCTTCTTCCCTACTCACAACCCTTTCAGACTCCTGGGATTATGAGTGCAGAAAAATGTAGAATGATGACCATTACTTGACAAGTATGGAGCCTAAAAATGATTACCATACAATACAACATGGGCAGAGGGAACTTACAATGTCAACTTTATTTCCTACAAGCATCTTAACGCAGTCTTGGTTGGTAGAATAAAGGTCTACCTCCTTGGCCCAAACATCAGATAAATTTGTAAAAGTTTCTCTTGTCGTAACATCATAAACTGAAAATAAAGTAAGCAGGATGCATTTACTTGTGACAAACATATCGACATATTCAATATTAAGAAGGTGCTACATCAGTAGAAGATATATGAGGACGTTCAACAGGAAGACACTTCTGATTAGCTTGCTGATTACAGGAGGAACTTGTGACATATAACTTCTAGAAAATTAATTAATTTACGGATACAAGTGCAGGAAAATTCAATAGCTAGGAAAATTAAGTAGCACCCGAAGATCGAGGCAACAGCCAGCAAGAAAGGGAAATAGCCCCAAAACTAAAAGAGTGTTATGCTCTTAGGAAAATGAAGAGAAATAAGCAATGAACCTACCAAGAATGATCCCTTGAGCACCTCTGTAATACGAATTTGTTAATGTTCTGAATTTCTCCTGTCCAGCTGCAGAACAAACCAAATGGTAAACTATGAATAATCAAGGGCAAGATAGGTACGACATAAACTGATTATTGAATTCGGTGAGATAATAACAATGAACCCAAATGTTGATATAGTTTATAGCAATAACAACATAGTGGCTGAGGGGTTTTAAAATAAAACTAAAAATGCACTTCCTGTAAGCAGATTTATCAGAGCTGTTTGTTAATGGTTTGAAAATAAGTATCATAGGTGAATTTTGTTCCTGGAAAGCTACTGCATGATTAATAAGGATAGTAGAACTCTTCATCAACTAAAGTTTATAAGTTGGAGGGGTGTCATGTAAGCTTGATTTTTGTAATCGGAGTAGAGTAAGCTTGTTTACCTGTATCCCAAATTGTGAGTTTTAACCTTTTCCCTCCTACTTGGAGGGATTTGATTTTGAAATCCACTCCTGGAGAAAGACAATATGGCAATAATTGTAGTATCAATGAATGAATATACAGTCTGATAACGTGTATGAAATAATAAAACAGAGTGATCTAAGCTGGAATATCATCATAAATAGCTTTCAGATTTGAAAACTAGCCTCTGGAGGATTTACTAAGCAACCACCCTACTAAATAAACTGTAAAGGAATTATAAATTAAAGCAAGTTGTTGTTCGTTTATGTCTTCTAAATTACAAATACAAGACGGTTTAAAAATCCACAGAGCTTGCTATTTCATTTCCTTTTTTATCAGCACTCTCATGAATGTACACACGAATTAAGCACCTAAATCTGAATCTCAGATCTAAAATGCTAACTCCACAGAAATTGAGCCAACAAAACTGAAAATATCCGCAGAGACGCAGATAATTTTGAAAAATCTCAGCTGCAAGGAGGACATGCAAAATGGAACAGTAATTGAACCGGCTAAAGCTCGACCACACACAAGAATTTAGTGAGCGCTCTTATTGTACCGACTGATCGGCAGCTGGCAATTGGAATTCACCTCTATCCGTTCATCTTTCCTCAATTTTATGCAAGAAATGGACGATTATTGTACTCAAAAGGAGGAGGAGCGAAAAAGTACCGATAGTGGGAGCAAGATCTTCGACGGAATTGGAAATGAAACTGAGGAGCAAGCTGCTCTTGCCGACGGCGGAGTCTCCGATCAACAAGATCTTGAAGGACAGGTCGTAGGAGGTCTGCGTCGCCGGATTGGAAGCTGATCCCATCACCTCTCTCTCTTCCTTTTGCCTGTGCGCGGCGTTGTCAGAGGGGAAGCAAAGAGAAGACGGGATGCAGTAATTAATGGCGGAAAAGGAAAAGCAAAACGGAGGAACGGAGTCGCTGTGAAAAGAAAAGACTCGAGAGAGGGAGGAGGGAAATGGGAAAAGACGGAATTCGTTCGTTGCTTACTTGCTTGGGTTTTGGGTAAGCGTTTCTGTGCGTTTGCTTTGGATTTTCAGACCCCGCCCGCGCTGGGGAAGTGCGGAGAGTTGTTCCATCAACGCGCTTGGCCGTTCACTGTCCTGGCGCGTGGCGTCACAGGCGAATCAAATACGTAACTTCAAGCTGTAAACATATATGATACTTGATAGTTAAGTTAATAGGTTATTTTAACGACGCTATTGGGTTTGATTTATTTATTGTAATCTAAGTATTTTCAAAGGAAATTTGATTCGTTTAAAATTTTCAAGTGAGAAGAGCAGGCCAACTGTTGTTCTCATGAGGTGATGTAAAGTGAAGGCCCCCCCGACAGGTGGAAAGTCGCCATTCTTGGATTGCCTCCACCATTCCTTCAAAATCATACCAACTTTGAACCTTCTTGGACTTGGTTCATTCAAGGCTAAAGTACGTTTATATATTATACTGTAATGAGTTAGCAACGAACAGTAGTGCCTATTGAATGAATGAAAGAAAGAAAGAAACGATCAAGTAATGCATTCAAATCACTCGTCCAAAGCATCTCAAGGACGTAAAAAACATAATGCCCAGTTTTTTTTATCAAGCATATATATGGAGAGTATAATTAATAATAAAGATACTAATTAGGGGCTTGCGCGCCATGGAATGATTAGAGCACATAGGGTTCGTTTGGATTCCATGCTTTATGCATTATAGTTTATCGTTTATGCTTTATAATATAACTTTTTATAAATTGTGTTTTGCTTGTAAAATATAATGCAATATATGAGGGCTTGAAATATAATAAAATATTTTCTCCTCCCCTTTCCAGTCTTCTTCTCCACTTCTAGAAAACACCATTGTTGACTTGTTGTACATCTCTCAACAGTGCTGATCTTTCTTGCTGCCTAGTCATTCCGATCGCCGGCAACACTGTCGCCTTCTCTCTCCAAATCTTAAACCTTGTTCATCTTCCCCTTTCTCCCCCCCCTTTCTTTGAATTGTGTTGCTCTGTCACCACTAGTCTATCGCCACCTCTAAATTAATCCCGTCCTCAGCAAATCTGAAATTTGAAACACATAATCCTCAGCAGATCTGGATTTATCACCTCCTTTCTTTCTTCCCGTCTCTTGTTGTCAATCTCTCCCTCTTTCAGAAAAACATGAACCCAAATTTTATTTTTGACAAAATTGATCCAAATTCCTAAATTTTTCATGCAATTGGGAAGTGGATCTAGTGAATATATGTACGAATCTGTGCTTTTGTTGGTTGATTTACAATTCCATAGTGAAAATTAGATGAATTATGGTGGTGGCTGCAGAGTTGAAGCGGGCATTTTTTGGTTGGGAAGAATGATGATTTTTTAAGGCTGTTGCCTTGTGCACAAGAATTTTTATCCTGGCGCACAAGGAAAGCTGCGATTTATGAAGAACAGCGCTCCATGAAGCGCGTCGGCGAAATAGGAAATGGTTGGATACCCGCGTTTCCTGCGCATCATGAAGCGCAGCGCTTCATGATGCGTAGGGTTTGCGGCGGTTAGAATCGCGCGACCCTTTATTCAGTCGCACACGAAAAACAAACATAATTCGGTCGACGATAATCAATCACGTACAACGAAAATTTTTCTATCCACCAAACCTAATTTTTTTGAATAACAAACTGCATAGTGAACAATGTCATCCAGAATTTTCGAATTCATCGTATGAATCAGAAAACGAATCGCACTCCTTGGAAGAAGAGTCAGAGTCATCAATGAGTGTTGAAGAAGAAGAGGAAGTTGAGTCTGAAAACGAGATGGTTGAATCAGAGGTAATTTACGATTTAGTTGAAGTAGTAATATATTTTTCAAGATAATACATGATTTCGATTGTTGTGTTAAAATTTTTTATTGAAATTTATAATGTGTTACTATTATTATATAGTATACATGTTCGATGTATTAAGATAAGTTGTGATATTATATATGTAGGTACCTAGGAAGGATTTTTCTGTTGATTTTGAGAATGATACTGTGTGGGATAATAGAGAAGACATGCTAAATTGGGCTAGGCAGGTCGGTCGTGAAAGAATGATGATGTTGACAATAAAAACATCAAACCAAACAATGGTCAGGCTTGCATGTCATAGGCATGGCAAATATAGATCTGGAAAGAAGGGTGAAGTACTCCCAATTGTACGGACACTTCAGAGCAAATGCAACTGTAAGTTTGAGTTGGTTGGGGTTCGAAGCAAGTCAACGGGAAAATGGGCATTAACTGTTGGGTGCGGAATTCACAACCATGACCTCCCAAGTAGTTTGGTTATTCATTTATGGGACGAATGACGGAAGCTTAGAAGGAGTTGGTTAGGAATTTGAGCTACATATATGTGCCTCCAAGGAGAATAGTCGAGGAATTGAGGGCGCTATATCCTGGTAATGTGACATCGACGAAACAAGTTTCAAATATGAGGGCAAAGTTTCTAATCGAGGATCGTGGAAATATGACGGTAACCCAATATGCGCTACATTTCTTGCAACGAAACGAATATCGTTTCTTTCCGAAGAGGATGGATAATTCAAATCATATAGAGATCTTGTTCTTCGTCCACCCGATCTCGTTGCATCTACTGAGATTGTTTCCATATGTTGTCATTATGGACAACACATATAAGACAAATAGGTACACTTTTCTAAACTTTGAATATGTTATTTAATCCTTTTGTTTTGTTTTCACAATTGTATTAACATGTCATACTTGGACAGGTACGACATGGCATTATAAGAGATGGTTGGATTCACATGCACTAACAAATCATTCAACATCGGTTTTGCATTTATCTCTAAGGAAGACACCGAGAGTTATACATGGGTGTTGAAACAGTTGAAGCGTTTGTTTGCAGAATTGGGGACAATGCCAAATGCGATTGTTACAGATCGAGAGAAGGCGATCATGAATGCAAAGGACGCTGTATTTGAGGACGAAGTAAAACATCTCCTGTGTTGGGTGCACATGAAGATGAATATTAAAGCGTATGCTCTTTGTATTCTAAAAGACCTCAAGGCTGCAGAAAGATTTGCCCATAGGTGTTGGGGCATATTTATGTCATCAACTGAGGCAAAATATGAGGAGAGGTTTCTCAAAGTGAAAGAGCGTTGGCCAGGGCTCATGCCATATGTTGAGAAGTCATGGCTTGGGCCTTACAAGCAGTTGATAGTAAGAGCATGGACGGAGCATTGTCTTCACTTTCAGACGAGAACAACGAATCGGTAAGTTTAGGCCTATATATGTACCTTGATTTATTAATTTATATTAATAAAAATAAGTGAAATTATGTTTATTTCAGGGTGGAGGGCATGCACCATGTGCTTAAAAAGATACTTGACAGTTCTCGAGGAGGCTTTAACACGGTGATTGGAAGGATTCACCATCAGATTGTGTCCCAAGTTGGTGGTTTGCGGGGAGATCTTGAGATGGCACGTACGAAGCTACCGACAGAGTTGGAGGGGGTCCCTAAGGAAGTGAGGGCGATATTTGTTCGTCTATTTTATAGAGTATCAACACACTGCATTAAGAAGTTGTTGAATATGTTCTACAGCCTACACAAAAAGATGAGTGAGGGAAAGATGGAGACTGAGTGTGATGATTATTGGTGGAGAGAGCGCATGGGTCTTCCTTGTCCTCATAGGATTGCTCATGCCATCGTCAACAAGCAGCCCATAATGCCAAGTGAGATACACTCGTTTTGGCATCAAGTGGTATGGGACGGCATCGATCCACAACGCATGCCCATAAAAGACAATGTATCCCTCTCAATTTACCAAGTTAGAATGGAATTGATGATTGAGATGTATAAGAGAGGAGAATTGACCAAGGATCAGGTGCACGGTATATCTGAGTCATTTGTAGACATGGTCATACCCCAAGATTCTTCGTTGCTTGAGCCGATACATTCAATGCTTGTTTCATGGCGAAAGGGAAGGCCAAAGGGGTCTACAAAGGGCTCAACCAAGAGGAGTAGTACTCTGCTTGAGCATAGGATGAGTGAGTATGAGCAGGAGAAGAAAGACAATGATTTGAAGGAGAGAGAAGAGAAGGAAAAGGAGAGCAATAAGGAAATCACGTCGACGACAAAGAAGCGTGGGAGGCCAAAGGGCTCAACCAACAAGGCCAAAAAGAAAATTATGGTAGATACGAATGAACAAGTTCAAAATAAAGAAGTGGTGTGGTTGGGGGTGAACTTTGGTGTTGAAAATGTTAACCCTTTCATGTTTCCTTACATTGTGAGAGCTAGGGATGTAGCGGCGGATGGTCATTGTGGTTATAGATCCTTTGCAGAGGTATTGGGATATGGAGAGGGACAATACCATAGAGTTCGAAAGGATCTATCTGCTGAATTGAGGCGGAACAGAGTCATATATGAGCGTGTAGGGAACAGGCCAACTATCGATGAGCTTTTGCAGAGTATTTCGTATGTGGACATCCCGTGCATGCGACCATATTGGCTCGAGATGCCCATTGGTGGTTTGATATTTGCCACATTACACCAGGTTGCTCTTGTGATGTTGTCGTGGAATGGATCACACACATGCTTACCTATGATGGGTATAGGGGACAATCGGCGCCCTCCGACAAAGATTTATGCCATAGCTCCTGTGGGACAAAGAAACCACTTTATACCAGTAAGTATAATTAATGATGACTTAATTATGATTACTTGAAGTGTAATTGTTGTTATTTATGGTTAGATATTGTTTTTTGTAGGTGTGGTTGAAGGATGACGCGCCGCTTCCTCCTCCTCCGATAGATTGGACAAGGAATCATGACCCTAGTGTGAAGGGGTGGGACCATCCGTTTACACAACGGATGAAAACATGGCGCGAACTTCGTGTTTCTAATGGTTTAAGCCCAAATGTAGGATGTTAGAGTTATTAATGTTGGATACATATTGTTATGAATCTTTTGATGTTATGCATTGTAGACACTTATTTTTACATGGAACTAAAGTTAAACAAGTTTCAATAACGTTTAGTGAATTGCTATAGCTTCGAAAAAACATAGAATTCAAAATTTGACAAGTTCACACGGGAAACAAGAATTTACACGTTCACAAATAGCATGAATTAGACACTAACAGTTTGTATCACCTTGTAGACTTGCAGCAATTTGAAGCTAGTAATTATTGCGCTTCATGACGCGCAAATAGACGCTTCATGAAGCGCAAAATTACGCTTCATAATGCGCAATGGTACGCATCATGATGCGCAAAAAACCATGAGAAAAAAAAGGGTGGCTTTCGCTCGTCCCCCGTTTCGAACCGTAGACTATATCCTCAAACGCGTGTACCTGGACCAAGTGTGCCGCATTGGCTTTTAATGTATATAGACAAGGATTTTGATTTGAACTAATGGATTTTCGACTCGGTTTGGTCGGGATTTATAATAAATATTCCGGTTCACCTATTTTTAGGGTTCGAAAAATAAAATTATAACCGGTTCCTAACATATTGTAATTTAAATAATTTTCTAGATATATAATATATCCAGAAATGTATATTTGAATATGTGAACCCTTTGTATTCATATTAAACCTTTTATATAACGAACCGGGCTCAAATTAAACTGGAAAAATAAAAAAAGGTACCGGTTCTTGAAATTTCATTTTATATGGGTTAGTACCATAAATTTTGGTAAGGTTACATTTAATGGTTACGGTTTAGGGTTTAGTGTAGGGTTAGGGTATAGTAATGGTTTAGGGTTAGGGTATAGTAAGGGTATATGATTTAGGATTTAGGGTTAGGGTTTAGGGTTTAGGGTTTAGGGTAGGGTGTAAGGTATAGTTAGTGTAGGGTTTAGGGTTTAGGGTTAGGATTTAGGGTATGGTTTAGAGTTTAGGGTATTAAGGGTGTAGGGTAATGAGTTTAGATGAACGATATGAACATCCTTTCAAGTACTTCATAATTAATGATAAGGTTTAGGGTTTATGGTTTAGGGTTTAGGGTTTAAGGTTTAGTGTAGGGTTAGGGTAGGGTTAAGGTAGGGTTAGGGTATAGTAATGGTTTAGATGAACGATATGAACATCCTTTCAAGTACTTCATAATTAATGATAAGGTTTAGGGTTTAGGGTTTATGGTTTAGGGTTTAGGGTTTAGGGTATTAAGGTTTAGGGTAATGAGTTTAGATGAACGATATGGACATCCTTTCAAGTACTTCATAATTAATGATAAGGTTATGTTTTATGGTTTGTTTTAGAGTTTAGGGTTTAGGGTTTAGTGTTAGGATTTAGGGTATGGTTCAAGGTTTAGGGTATTAAGGGTGTAGGGTAATGAGTTTAGATGAACATGATTTAGGGTTCATCCATTTAGCATACTAATCCTGACATATATACAACATATCCATACACCCAATAACTAACAAGTAAGCCTAATTCATACAATAAATAATAATGTCTAAACTAATTTGCAATGAATGATTAAAACCTCAAAGTAACCATAACCATATTGTATATACAACCAAAATAACTAAAATCCTAACCCTTGACGTTAATCCTAACATTTAACTACAAACAAAATCCTAAATTGAATTGAACAAACCCTAAAACCTATGCATTAAATGTAACATTCGTTAACCCTAAATAATAATCGCAATTGTAATTTGAATTTAAAGATCAAAAGGTCACACTAACCCTACCATTTAAATAAGCTCAAAATGGAAATAAAACATTATCATTTAACACTCATTTCCATGTTGAGACCCTAACACTATACCCCAACCCTACCAATACCCTAAACCCTATTTCTTCGCGTCGTGAAGCGCTATGCTTCATTAAGCATAGCGCTTCATGAAGCGCTGAAATGTGCAAGCCAAAACCCCGAAGGGGGCTAATTAAAAAAGAACGCTCCATGAAAAGTAACGCTTTATGAAGAGTAAATTTGCGCTTCATGAAGCGCAAAATCTAGAACAGAAATAACCGCCAACGCTGCCATATCTCCATCCATATCTTATTACGCAGGATATGGAAGTTGTGAGATTCGATCCACGATTAATTTCGGGAAACTAATTATATGGAGGGAAAATATAGCGCCAATGTTGAACTCCCTCTCTATTTATGCCTCAACCAGATTAACTCTTCTTTCATTATCAACACATTCAAAGGCGTTAAAAAACACAGCAGCCATGGTTTCAAGGGAGCATTCGAGGGATTTGCTAGAGGTTCGCTTATTTATGCGTGAACTCATGCAAAGCAATGAAATTGGGATCAAGAAGGTTGGGAGGCATCTTGGTCGCTTAGGTTATTTCAAGACGCTAGAGCGAATTTTTGCTGAGGAGATGAATGGAAATCCGACTCAACCTGATTTCCGCTTAGTCAGGAGGGAGCCTATGGAGAACGAAGATGAAGGTGCTAGCGAGACAAATCCAATTATAATTGAATAGATCGTTGTTAGTTTTAGGGTGTTTATGTTATTTTACAATAGTGTTGATGTTATTTTAGCAGCCCTTGTTTAGGTTTTTTTTACGCGTTATCAAGACTAGTATGTTTATGTTATTGGCCTTACTAATATAGTGAAATTCCATTTGTTTTCATTCGTCATGAAGCGCTATGTTATTGTCCTCCCGTTAGCAACATGATTCTTCTTTTTCAGTCGGTTCAATGAGTTCAGTGAAACCATGATCTTTGCTTATGCATATAGTGAACCAGTACACAACAGAAATCCATATAGGGAACGACTTTTTCAGTCGGTTTATGCGCCTATAGTAAGTGCCAATAAAGCTAACAGAATTAACTGCCTCCCACGCTGTGAGGTCAATGCTTCCTTCTTGATCCATGGTTTCCCACAGCTCAAGAATCTGATCGTCGCTTGCAGTGTTGTTGTATCTGTTGCCTCTTCGGTTGTTGCTCTTCTTACCACGGGATGAGGCTTGATCAAGCATGATGTCTTTCATGAGAGGTCGGCTTCTGGATGATTGTTGTTGTTGTTGTTCTTCCATGGATTCGGATGGAATGTGTCTGCTGGATCTACCATTTGTTCGGCGTGATCTGCTGCTTAGAGATCTTAGTGATTTGAGACTTCTCTCTTCAGCCAGCTTTTTTGTTTTTATCACCTTGGCTTCAACTGCTTTGATCCTTGATGCTATTTCAAGCAAACTGGAGATATCAATATCTGATGTTGGAGCAGTGACTAGTTCTTCTTTATTTGGCTCATGAGAGCTGGCTGAATCCTGTATAGACACAATGAATGATTACTAATGGTCAGATTGATGAAAACAAATACAATGACTTGATTAGTTCAGCTTTGAATTTTCAATCTATTTGCACAACAAAAATCAACTCTCTGGTAAGCTTGTCACCCATGATCCTATTAGACTTGTCAGAAAATCAACTCTCTGGTAAGCAACATTTATCATTACACTTACCCTCAAAAATCTCTTACCAGCACCAGTCTATTGAAAATTTCCTACACTTACCCTCAAAACATGTTTACTGAAACAGAAACCTATTAGACTTGTCAGAAAATCAACTCTCTGGTAAGCAACATTTATCAGTGACTAATGCAAGGCGCTCAATACCATCAAAGTCAGCATGCTCAATGGCAAGAATTCAAGCATCAACAAATTGCAGATTCACCATTTTACCAATACAGACAGTGGAATAAGAACAATAGTAGATGAGTAGCATCAAACCTTCAGAGGCATGGAAAGATGCTTTTGCCTCTGTTCACCATCATCCAAGGGTGCAACTGCTGGGACAACATCCAAGCATTTGTTTACATATCCCAATTTCTCATCAGACAGAACCTGAATTTCACTGCTCAACCAACAAGGATCCTCCACACCAGCTTCAATCCTTAAGCTTACAAGATCAGCACTCTCTAGCCAATACTCCATTGCCCCAGCTGAATTTCCATTTCTTTATAAGAACCAACACATACAACCCAAACTCTAGCTACATTCTCCAAGTACTTGAGCATCATCAATCAGTAAAAACAGAAACAGAATAAGTGAAGCTGATGACATATACATCTAAGAAGTTATGCAGCTACAGAATTGACACTTACAGGTATCACAATTTCACAGCAAATGGGAATGGAAAATCACAATACACTTGTGAATCAGCACAAACCCACAAAGGAGCACAACACACTTAACCAAAATCTGCAAGACCAACCCCCAAAATTGAACTAAATTTTACTCGGAACACCTAAATTCAGCAAGATGACAATCACTCAAATGCTGAAAGTGCACCAATAAAAAACAATGCAATCAGCAAAAAAAACCAGAATCACCTATCAACCAAAAGCATCTCATCAACTTGAAACAAACATTTTACTATTAATAGACAGCTCCCTTCTTCCATAATCCTAAGAGACAGCTCCCAAACGCAAACATTGAACAGAAGACAGACAGTTGGAGACAGAAAGAAAAAGGTGAAAAGGGGGTAACCATGTATATATATACCCCTCAATTTTTCTTTTTTTTTAAAAATAAACAAAAGAGTTAAATTAAACAAGAAAGCAACAAAAATGGTAATACAAAGCAATAGGCAGTTGTCCCTGTTAACAAAATTGAAAATAAGGGCGGTGAATTCAAATCCAGCTTACCAAATAAACCCACATTTAGGATTAAAATCAGTAATTTTTACTGATTAAGACAGCAACAGCAAAGCAAAATGAGCAATGAATCAAAGAATGATTGAATATGCTACTCAATGCTAGCAACTCCTTATGAATAATCTCATGAATTGTTTATCCTATGTCAATTTCAAGCTCCAATGCAGTCCAGTAGAGCAATTCATCTCCAAGTTATAATTCAACTCAAGGTCACAAACTTAGAAGAAACATGGACAACGTAATTCAATTAATTTGCATTCAAAATAATGCCATCTATATCAAAAAACTAATATAAACATGAGTTCTATTATCATGATGATAATGACACATACAAAAACATACTTCAATCCCTAATAACTACGACTCCCCGTCCCCGATGCCGTCACCTCCATCACCATCAGTAAGCCCGGTGTCCTGACCTCCAACATCATCCTTAACCTCGGTTCCCTCACCTCCATCACCATCCCTAGACGCGGTACCGTCAGCAGCACCCCCGGTCCTACTATCTTGAACCCCAACACCCCCTGTACTACTACCCTCCCCAGCACGACGAAGTCCGCTGCCTTCTCCGGGACAATACCGAGAATCCCTGAACGGCCTACTCACGGGTATCCAACTGCCTCTAGTGGGCATTCCCTCCAAGTACGTCCTAGCCACATGATCCGTGGGCATTCCCTGTAAAGCCTCTAGTGCGTATCCAACTGCCTGTTGCGCCCGCTGCGCAATTTATTTAACTCATTTAATACAACACCAGTACAAACGAATACAATTGCATACAAAACTTTGTATTACAAATTAACATACCACAATAACGTCCACCATAACTGCAGGATGGGCAACGGGGTCCCGAGGACGGTTCTGACGGTCTGATCTAGGATCTAGATATGGATGTGTCACCCCGTCGAACTAGTCAAGATACGCAGGGTCTGCCTGCCAAGGATACCGAGCCACGACATGCTGCTCGAGGTCAATCAGGTGGTCATACCGCTCATTCCAATACAAGTCTTGGTTCCGAAACACAAGACTGTAAGTGTTCATCTCCCTTGTACGCGAGACTACACGCGGCTCAATCGGATCTGGGGGAGTCGTCTGCACACGATAGTACTGGCGCAGACACCTCTCGGGCTGGTATGGCTCATAAATATTGAAGCAATGCAGAACTCCTCGATACCTAGAAATCCTATATTCTGTCGCAAAATCCAAGTCTCGGTTCCAAGGCGTCCAACAAACCTGCAAGTCCACGGGAGAAATAATTTGCATTACAACTCAATAGGAATCAATATGTCAAACTATTAACACTTTTACCTCATCAGCAAGAATCTTGTCCATAAACCTTCGAATATCCTCCAAGCGCTTCGGCTTCTTCGGCCCTGATCGGTGGTCATTCCTATCTCGGGCACCCGCTCGGTCATCCATCAGAGCGTTTACATTCAACACTGAATGCCCACGAAAATGTCTAAAGTAATCCCATATCCAAGCCTATAAAATTAAATTAAAATTAGTACCGAAATAACGAAAATTGTTCATCAACCAAAAAAAATCACAATACTATTATACCTTCAAAATGAGCATGCATCCTCCCAATCCCGCTGACCCCTGGCGAGATGCAATGCCCAAATGGCGGTATAAGCACGCCAATGCCGCAACACCCCATGCGAATCTACTGGTAACACCATGATCCATCAAACACTGTAAATAGATCGTCCTCGCCTTGTTGGTGCTCTTGTCACAAAACAAAGTCTGGCTAAGCAACCACAACAAGTATGCAGACGCTATGTGTTGTGGGTCCCGCCTATCCGCAATCATCTGAAGTATGATAGCCTGTAGATCCTTAGTCGGTATGGAGGTCTTATATTTGTGGTACTGCTGAGGAGTGAGCCCTAATATCTCCATCACACGAGTCTGGAAATCCCCGGCCCTCTCAATCTGTCTCACCACAACGTCTCCATCAATCTGTATCCCCAATATCTGATGCACATCGTGGAGGGTGATTGTGATCTCGCCCCATGGGAAGTGGAAGCTGTTGGTCTCAGGATGCCAACGCTCCACAAAAGCTGTAACGATCGCGTGATCCGATCCTCCGTATGTCAAGGTCGATAGACGTCCCAGACCGGTCTGCTGTACAATACTCCACCACGTACCCGACTCCTCAATCATATGCGGCTCAATAGCCGTCCACTCTACCGATCGTGAGTGGGCCCTAATGATATTGCGCCACTGAAACAGAAAATCCAAATTCTCAATAACGTTATTCAATCATATGAAATATTAACCTAAAATAAACCGGTATAAAAGACACTTACCAAACTATCCTCTATAACAACACCCTCCCGGCCCTCCAACGACGCAAGTGTCCACCTCCATATCGACTCTGCTACATGAGTCGGGTAAGATCGAAGGAGGTCTGGTACTCGCGGCCCTCCAGGCTGCCACATCTCGTCAGCCGGAGCAGGAGCGGCCGGAACCTCCTCTACTGGGGGCGGTACGTGCTGGACCACAGGAATGGGGTCCGTCCTCGGATCAGATGGCGGAGGCGGTGTCGGACTACCGGTAGTGCGAGGAGGAGCAGGACTATCGGTAGCGCGAGGAGATGGCACAGTAAAATCAATGTCCCTCAATATGTCCTCATCATCGTGCATATCAGTATCTAAACCAGGCGAATCTCTCAATGCAGGGTCGCTCTCAGGGACAACGTCATCGGTATGAGCAACCATCTCAACCCGAGGGGTCGTATCAACATCCCTCGTAATATCCTCAATCGTGCCCAATGGAGACTGTGAAACACGCGGAGGGGTAAGCGTCTGCTCATCTGAAGGGTCAACAACATCGATCGCCGGAATCTGATCTGTCTGCGGCGTCATATCGACATCCATAGGAGCGGATGGCCCTATATCTTGAGATGTCTGCATATCACCAATATGCTGCTCTGTCTCCACGCGCTGCAGCTGTGAAATCAATGTATCTACTATGGGCCCCGTCCTAGCCTTCTTCGGCCGAGGCTCGACCTGAGCACGCTGCTCCGCTAATATGCCCCGTGACCTCGCATGTCTTGTGTTCTTCTTTTTAGGCTCAGGAGGCGGCATCGAGACGGGAGTAGAAAAAGACGCGCATCTCTCTTGAAACGCCTTTTGAAATTGGTTCTTTCATTATATTTCGATATTCAACTTTGCATTCCCATGGTTTCATAAATATGGATCTTAATTCGTTCATAACGTAATTTCATAAATATGTTTTCTCTTCAATACATTATTTTCAAATATCGAGTTTATGTTTTCAAATCACTTATAAAACTAAACTACATCAATATTTGTGACTAAATTATATATTCAACCATAACATAAATAAATTATAATTCAATACAATTGTATCTACATTCTGTAAATAGACCTAAATATTATAAATCCTTGAATTAAATTACGTACCGATAGACCCATCTTGCCCCACCAATCTTTTCCAAACTCCTTTCCCGTGTCAATCGGAGTGGATTTGTCGCTTGAATCACCAACCACAACATTAGCCGGTGGGATAGAGGGACCCACCGATGCTCCACCGCCATCCGGCTCTACTCGTACATCCGGACCTATACTACCCTCCAACTCCATACCCGATCCATGGATAGCCGGCTGTCCATCAACACCATCGTGACCTCCGACATCTCCGTCATTACCACCGACGGCTCCACCTACAAGTTTGCTAAGTCAATTTAGATTTGTACAAATCAAGGAACTTAGTAGATTGAATAAACCCCTACTTTCTTTGAATAACACATACATATATGAAGTAAATTACAATGAGAAACATTTTTTCAAACTTCAATCTAAAGATATACTAACTGGATAATCTAGTCCATGTGTTGACATGGGTTGATGCTTCTAAGGCCTCAGACCATACATTATGTTCCAAGTCCATCCACAAACAAATTCAGAGGTTTTTATTCAGTCTGTTGCAATGTATATTACTTGCCTTAGTAGGACAAGCTTGCCATGTGAAGATTGGAAGATTTTATCTAATCAAAGAAGTTATTCATCAGTTACCTAACTACTCTTATTTAAACTTGAACTCAATCACTATGCACGATTCTTGATTTGTAATAACAAGAGCAGAAGGTAGATGATAATCTTTCTATGCAGTAAATATTAGCATCCTTTTGCATGATTAAGGAAAACTATTTTTCTTGTTTATGTGAAATGTATAGTTTTTGGTTTGCTTCTTTGTATAAGAATAAAGCTCCTTATGTTGATTTTAATGATGTTGCAATCAGTTAAATATGTCCAGCTTACATCCTCTGGTAGTTAAATGCAATTTCTTCAAAAAAGGCTTTGAATTATACTCGTTATCTGGAATTGAAATAATAAAGCAGCACCTAAGTAGGTATCTTAACATACATACATTGGCCTCATTGTTGTACACTTGTACCTGAACCCTAAGGGATTATACATTTGAAGTTTGTCTATCAGCTTGCTTTTAATTTGATTTATCTTCTTTTTAAGTGCATATGTATAGATATAGAAAGGAACTAGGATTATCACTTGAAGACTGACCCAATTTGTAAGAACAAGAACAAAGTTTGAGTCAGTTTAATAAAGAGAAAAGATGGATAGAAGTGACCAGTTTTCATGATCAGCAAAGAAGCACATGATTCCAAGAAATGTAACTTCATTGGGTTGCTAAAAGTTGGCACTTAAACAAAAAGGCTTCACTTCAGAGCACTTTGAAAATCCAACAAAAGTCTGAAGCTCTACTGTGAACTACCAATTTTATCAGTTTTCAACTAGTTACTTGTAGCATTTTAAGATATGCCACTTTCAGCATGATTGTATGCAACTACTACTCGTGTATTCACTTATGTATTGTTGTGTTCTATTTCATGTATTCACTTGTGTATCTACATTCTGTGCAGGTAGTTTCTGTGAAACAGCTTGATAGAAAGGGTCTTCAAGGAAACAGGGAATTCTTGGTGGAGGTTCTCATGCTTACTCTTTTACATCATACGAATCTTGTCAATTTCCTTGGTTATTATGTTCATGGTGACCAACAACTCCTTGTCTATGAATATATGCCCCTGTTACCCCTAATTCAGCATTTATTACAAATAATGACTACTCAACTAATAAATGAGCAATCAAAGTAATAACAGATGCATGATCAGGCTCAGCTTAGAGCACTTAAAGCATACTATTTAGGCATAACATATTCAACCAACATCTTACAAGAATACTATATAGTTTATAATCTTCAGCTTAGAGCACTTAAAGCATTATCAAACACATCATTCAACTTATAACATTTATCATCTTAGAGCACTTAAAACTCAGCTACACACTTGTTTGCTGTGATACTCTTAAGCACAACAAAAAATACTCTGGATCTAGCTTCAACTCCCAAGCACAACAAAAAGAGCACTTAAATCTACTCCCAAGCACAACAAACACATCATTCATTGAAAATGGTCAGCTTTCAATCTTCACATCTCCAATTTCTATACCTTCACCAAACACAAAATCCCTGAGCCTAATACTAATACATAATCAGAATGTCAAATGTATGTATCCAATCAAATCCTAACATTTTGCACTGGTTCAATCCAATAGAGGCAAAATCCAAGAGGCCCTCAATTACAACTCAATCAAGACTTCCATTGCCCTTTTCATCTCGTTCAAAATCATAGCAAAAACTAAGCTATATTTTTTAATTTCACCATTGCAGCATTTTTAGTATACGAATATAAGCAAAATCAACAATGCCAATGAATATCAACAAAATCAAAGCAAAACTATCACTTACTTGCTTGCCCTAAAGTCACAGGACCACTGTCACCACCTTCGTCGGCCCTATGTTGCAGCGCCATGGGAGGAGAACTGCCACCATCGTCGGGATTTTTCGCCGAATCCACCGGTTTAGCACCGCTAGGATTATCACAACCTTCCTTCCCCATTTTTTTACGAGTCTAGGGCTATGCTTATCGGAAATTGGCTTGTCGCCGGCGAATAGCTTTCGTCCGATTTCGTTACAGAAAGCAGTGAGGAAGGAGGGGAAGAAGCGCATCGCGCCTTGTAACGAAGGTTTACGCTTCATAAAGCATTACTTTTTTTGATGAATAACGCTTCATGAAGCGCAAAATTTACACCGGATATCCGTGATCCTTTTAGGGTATCCATTTGCGTAGCTCATCATGGTGAGCTACGCTTCATGATGCGCAACATTCACTGTGCGCCCGGAAAAAAAATCTTGTGCATAAAGATTTGCCGTTTTTTAATTCTTTTCTTTTTTTTCATTGGAATTAAACTGATCCTTTTTTTGGTACGAAAAATTAAACTGATTTTATAAAGCATTTTGGAAAATAAACTCTCGTAAATTAAAATGTGTTTATAAACTTGACACCCAAACGAACCCATATAGGGATATCATTTAATTTCCGTGAGTAAAACCACGGCCAAGCCGAGCAAGCTAGTTGGCTGGGACGGCTTAATTAGGTGCATCATGCATGATTTTGCGAATCTACTAAGACCCCGTTTGGTTTGTTGTGACATATGGAAACGTAAACGTAAATGGAAACGAAATGAATCTAGACCACTTTTAGTATCATAATATAATTACATAAAAAAAAAAATCATCCCACTATTGTCCATTGTAAAAGTGAGATAGAAGGGAGTGATTTCCCCATTTTGTTACCCACCCCCTTGATGGAGGAATGATTAAGGTGGAGCAAGTTCCTTTTTATAATGGGTAAGAGGTTGTGCAAAACAAGTTGATTTTTTTTTGTCAATATATCATGACACTAAAGTTCACATTCATTTTCATTCTGTTTACGTTTTCATAAATTGTAACTAAACAGGACCTAAATTATAAGAAATGAAATGTTCTTATCAAAGGAATAATAAAAGAAAATAGCATTGATTCAAACTTAAATATAGTATAAAAAGTGGGTTTTGCTGTTCCTATCATCATCAAAAACCAACAATATTCTCCATGCTTGGCCTCCACTTGGGATTATCTTTATTTTATATGTTGGGAGGCTTGATAAAAGGCATGCAAAGTGGCTAGGCCCGTGTCAATCGAATTATTGCCATCTTTTGTTTTCGCAGTTTAATTTCAATAAATTAAGGCGCCACGTTGATTAAAGGTTAGAGATGTTTGTTTTTTATGCTGATTAACGGAGTTTGCCTGTGCTCTGTCCCATTGGCCAGTTCATCTTCTGCAACTTGTTTAAGTTGCAGTTTAATTTCAATAAATTAAGCCGAAACTAAAACTGGTTTCGTCTGCCATTCAACAAGTGTTGATCGAGAACCACAAGTACGTGCAATTCATGTGGGCTTTTGAAAATTTTCGGAATCACAACTCACAAATGCAATGTAACACAAACGCATTCTCAGAGTCACAAGATTGTGATCTCCCTCCCTAGCTGCGTCAATTGCCTCCAACGGCCAAAAACAAAATCGGCAGAGTTAATCAAAGGAAAACAAATGGCACTGGGTACTAGTTCAAACATCACAAACCAAAAATTCATAGAATGTCCTACCCATTTAAAACTTCACTATGATTGAGATATAAAAGCAACAACGGATCGTACACTAGAGTAGCCATCATCATATACAACAAAACACCTTCAAAATAAATTTTCAGCGGAGCAAATGCTTTAAAGCCCTTATTACATAAAACGATGATTTACATACACAGGACATTTCAATCTCCACTACTTTTCATCTGGCCGCTATGTTGTGGGAACACCTTCTTTATGAACTGCAGGAACCGTTCCGAGTAGAATGTCGGGTCCACGGCAGATATCGACAGCGAATCGAACTGAAGCGATTTGTATGCGTGCTCGATCCTCTTCGTCATGTTGTAATCCTGCAGAATGTCGATGATTCCGAGGTATAAAACGACGTCGTACACTTCTGGGAAGCCCGTCTCTGTGTTCTCTGGGATGTGCTCTGCCCTTGCTGGCATGTTCACTCCAAGCTGGATTTGAAGCCTGGTTCACACCATATGAATATTAGATGAATCGAATAAAAAGTCGGTGAAATCATAAGAAATTCTTTTTTGAAAAAAACTCGTACATCAGGAAATAATAATACCTTGCTGTGCCTGGAAGGAGTAGATCGACTTCTTCATCGCCTGCAGCAGATGATGTTCGTAATCGGCTTCCTCTTATGTGGGGGCCCACAACAACTGATCCATCGTTGGACCCACTTGGGACCAGAACCAGGCTTTGTGGCAATTGGGAAATTATGTCGTCCTCTAGAGCATCTGCCACAAAATTATCTATAGATTTAAGAACACCAGACGAAAGCCAAACTAGAGTTATACTGCATATAATACAGTCCTATTTGTTTTTTTTTTAAAGAAAGTAATTTGATGCACCAAGCATTGTATAGCTTAATGCAAATGACTTCCATATGACCCATCTCCCTTCCAAGACAAAATCCAAAAGCAGCTGCTTTACAGACATAATAGCATGTATGATATGGGATTTCACTTTGTTTTTGATGGGAAGAGTTGGTTTTATTGGCTATAGTATCGAGGCCTTTTAGGTCAATTTCAGCAAGACGGAGACATAGTACCTTCTTCTGCAAGAACTCCTAATCCATCAGTTCTAACACCATTGCTGCGAGACATGAAGCGTCGAAGGTGCTGTGGAGCACGATAATGCACCCCGAGTAGAAGACTGTAATCCATAATATGCTGGTACTCCAAAAATTTACTGTCAATCTCAATCTGTCTGTAAAAGTTGAGTTTAAATTAACATCATAATTATATACATAAATATATCAATGAACCTGAGATGAATAGAGAGAGATTATAGAGTTACTTACTCCAACAAAGCCTCCCGCCAAGAAGGTTCCAAGTAAAAGCAGTAGTTAAGATCCAAGTCCTTAAGGATTGTGTTTTCATCAATTTCTACTTTATCTGCAGAGCGACCAAGGGAAGAACCTTTCAGGTCAAATCTTCTGTGGATCCTCAGCTCAGTACAGAACATATTTCCCATCACCACAAACCGAAACTGCAACATAAGATTAGTTTTAAAACTACCACAGACTATGTCATATTTGTATATATCCCTCCACGGAATTAAAGAAATAGAGACAAAGAAGAGAAACCTAGTATCACAACTAAAATGAATTTTGTTCAGCATACAGCACCATGATCTATATGAGATTTTTTCTTTGTTTTTTTTTTTTTTTTGCCAAATCATACTGCATTTTGACATTTACCTTTTGCCCACTTGATGGCTTGATTCTGTGAAGACCAAAAAACTTAGTTATGAGTGTATTCTCATAATTGCAAACATGACTGTAGTAATCTGGAAGCATTCGCAAAAGAACCTGCAAAATTGAAGAAATTTGATGGATAAATACTGATTAAATAAATTCAGATATGTAAAATCAGTAATGAAAGGAATGAGAATGCCTCCTAAGCTTTGATACGGAAATACAAATCATACAAGCTCTAATAACCGAATTGAAAGAGATTAAGGTACCTCAAAGCTTTGCTAATTAAAACATGGCCAATTTGCCACAATGTTATGTTCAATAGACAGTGATTTAGGTGTTAATTTACCTTTACTTCAGATTTTCTGAGAGTCTTTATCATAAAACGGTCATCTTGGGACAGGAAAAACACACTGCCACTTTTGCCTGGAGATGACAATTCCCTCAAAGCATCATTTCCACATATGGACATCATATAATCGGCAGCATTAATTTTGAACATCTCCCTCAAATTCCTAAAAATAAGAGAAAATGGGCATTTGGAGGTTACAGAACAGCTTTCTCAACCGTCTTGACAAATGATGCAGCATAAGAATATTTTCAATTAATATTTCTTTATAATGAAACACTATAGCTGAACTATTGAGCCTTTTGTATCTGCGAGATCATTTCTTAATGGAAATAAATGGAAGAACCTTGGTCCATTTTAACAATGCATCAACAAGTGAAATTCAAAATATATGCCACATTGAAGAATAAAGCACACCCCACCTTTAACTAGTTTACTTGAATAAAAGCTAACTATTACACATAAACACACAAACAAGAACAAGATGCATAGAATATGCAAGTTGTACCCTTTTATAGCCAGTAAGAATAACCACCAACCTGAAAACCATCGGACAGTAATCTTTCCATTTAAAATCCTCTGACTTATGAGGTGGCGTCAACTGAGACCCTTCTTTGGGAAAGTTCATCCAAAAGCTGGCTTGAGGACCAAAATCTGATGCTCGCACTTCCCGCTTTTGTATGGGCGTAATCTTTCCCACGGTGTATCTGACCAAACTCTAATGCATATTCAGTATCTTTCTCCAACAAGGTCTAATGGATAACAAATAAAGAAGTTTCAGAACAACATTATGCAAGTAACCTAGTTTCATGCTTCTTCCTCCATGTCAGACACGACATGTACTAATGGATCTCAATAACAATATAAGGGTGTAATTTCTAAAGCTGAAGACCATTGAATGAACTAAACAGCACTTACACTGTACAAAATATGTGATCAGAGAAAGTAAAAATAAGACTAAACAAAGGAAGAATGTAGTTGAGCATATCACCATCTCTTCTTTAGTTAAAAACGACTTTACAATTGTTCTTTAATGTGGCTTTCAATTAATCCTTTATCAAATGCATAGCGACAATGAAGTGCACAAAGCATATCAAAAGTCATGGTTGCATTGAAATAGGAAACAAGTAGTAAGCATGATAGACTTTTATGCAAGAATGTACCTGATCCCAAGCTGCAAACTTAGCATTAAATCATAACTACGATGACCTTTAATAATTGCTTCACCCGGCCTCTTCACCTCCTTTGCCAGTTTCCTCTGCCGTCGCTTTGGTTTTCTAGGCGACAAAATGTTGTTAATCACAACCTCACTGATCAGAACACCTTGCATATATTCCCTTTCCAAAATTGGTGTGCTTGTTTGAACTTCCTCTTCTCCACTTCCAAACATAGATTCAGAGAACCCCGATGACAAATCATGTCCAATGACCTTCTCAATAGATACTTCAAGGCTCCAACGCCTTTCAAGAGAAACATTCCTATTATCAGATGGAAGACGACGCGATCCATGAATACCTCCAAATTTAATATTACCCATGTCCACAGAAGACGCATGGTGAATATGAGAAACTTTACTCTGTTTTCTCAATTCTGGCAAGAACCCTCTTTTTCTCAACGCACTTAAATTCATCTCTTGTGCAGCTGGAAGCTTGCATCCATTAGGGTAAAACGTCCCTTTCCCATCTTTCAAACCACGTGTCCACGTTCCTATATACCGACCACCATCACTCCATGTGTATACTCCAAACCCGTGCATCAATCCATTCAACCAACTGCCTTCAAAAACATCTCCATTTGTCCAAGTAAGAGTTCCACGCCCTGACATTTTACCTCCTTTCATTTCTCCTACATAAACATTCCCATTGGCCCAGGAATATTTCCCATGCCCTTCTGGCGTACCTTGAATCCAAGATCCTTCAAAGATATCTCCATTTGCATAAACCTGGTATCCTAATCCATGCTTAAGATTTAATCTCCATCTTCCTTTGTATTTCATATGATCAGGCCTTGTATATGCTCCTGCACCATTCATATAACCTCCTGAAAACTCGCCCTCATAAACTGCTCCTGAAGGGAATTGTAGCTTTCCACGGCCATGTCTCATTCCTCTTCTCCACTCACCCTCATAAACACAACCGTCAGACCAGACGTACTTGCCAGAGCCCTCGGGTGTGTGGATGAGAAGCGTCCCTACATAGGACTCTCCTGTAGGAAGAAATATCTCTCCAACTCTAAAGCCAGAAGCTGCAGATGAAGTGCGTTCGATCTCTCCTTTTGGTTCTGTAGTTGGGTCATCATACTCGAATATAGAAGAAACATCTAGAGACTGTGTTCTCTCAGCAAGAGCCACAGGGCCAGACATAAAAAGATCTCTCAACTCGTTATGAGAGAATTGATGTTTCAGAAATCCTCAAGATTACTGATGATATCTCCCAAAAGGCAACCTAACATGAGCATAAAGCACCCTTCAAGAACTAAATACAAGAATATTTGTATGACAATATAAAACTAAAAAGAGAATCTAAACAAATAGAATAGTGATCATGGAAACTAAGAACCACACACATGTCAAAACTGAATTTGAGAAACAGAAGAAGGAATCATATTGATCGCAAGGATTGTAAAATAACTGAAAGTTAAAAGGAAAATTAAAATATGCTAGCCACTGTTTTGAAGTCAAAAAGCATATCAGAATCAACAAGAAACGAAAGCCCTTCATGAAACACTTTAGAAGAAAAGGATCAACTTTGGCCGGAAAAGAAAGGCTAACAAAAGAATAAACTAGGCAGCGTCTGGGATCAATACTAACTGGAAAGCATGATCCAAAATTGTTTCTGACGGCCCACATTTATGTTCGAAATCTGATCAGAAATATGAGCATAATATTGATCAATAAATTAGCAATTATTCCCTTAAGAGATACATTATTAAGTAAGAAAATTTAAAATTTAAAATAATGTCCCAATTATTGACGAACGAATAATAGAAAATCAATTCAGAAAAAGACGAAAGCATTCTCACCTTCTAAACAATTTCATCATAAAACAACAAGCACAACAACTAAGCTTCAAGTCCTTGATCCAATCGCCAACATAGATCTCAATTAAATCATCTCAGAGAAGTTTCAGTTTTCTTAAAAAACAAGCGCTTGCTGAATTGCTCATATTCACAACTACCAAACCAAACCCAGTAGCAATGGGCGCAGCACACTCGGTCAAACTCTAGTAACTAAAATAGAGAGAATGAATCAATAGAAAGTCAAAGACTAGAAGCCAATTGTTGAAACACCACGAATTTCCACGCGAAAGAACACGCGCAGAAAACAAAGGAAACACAAAATCTAGAAGAGCGAGAGACAGATGGATTACACAGGTACCTTGAATCGGGAAATGGAAAAGCAAGTCTTGCTTTTACGGAAACGTGTGTTATTGATTCAAAGGGGAAGATGCTGCAAAACGCATCTCTCGCGAGGTGAGGTGAGGTGAGGTTTCGCCTTCCGAATGGGGGTTGATGTGACAGCGTCCAACACGGCGTTTGTTTAAGGAACAAGGCTGGGAACGACGACTCGCTCTTCCTCTTCGGAGAGTTGGCAAGTCTTTAAAGCCGAAAGGCCAAACCCCCACCACGAGAAAGGAGAAACAGTGATTGAATTACGCCAAAAACACTGAAATCGTGTTCCTTTGCTACGCAACACAAGTTGACGTCTCCGAAATTACGGGATTGCCCCCTTATCCCTCATTTCGTAGTCCGTTCCATAAACTATTCAATTTAGTCGGTCTTCAAACCTATCACCCACGTTTGGTGGATTGGGTGTTCTGGAGGACTGTGTACTGAATAAACGAGCGGATGTATTTTTTTTTTTTTTTTAATGAAAAGGGGTTAGTAAGAAGTTACAAAAGATACAAAAAAATCTAGGAGCCCTAGGTAATGTTTGACCCTTCTTCTAAGCCAATTCTGGAGAACCACTTCCGTAATTTCCTATTGTGCTTTCTCCACCTAGCGCGGACGCTATTCCTTACATGTGTAATCGTAATCCTAGCACACTCATCAATAGACATAGCCTCTAACTGGAAAATCCGTCTATTCCTAGCTCCCCAAACAAAGTATACTACTGCACTTGTACAAGCTATCCACACATTAAAAGAAAAGTTTTTCTTCCTGTTCATGCCCTCTATCGCTTCAAGCCATCCATCAATTGTTTGGTATCTCCTACCAAGCCCTGCCCAATTTAGAACTTTGGAAAGGACCACGTTTGAAAATCTGCATCTGAACCAGATGTCTTCGCTCGTCTCCTGCTCTCCATCAGCGCATAACACGCAACTGTCTTCTTGCACTCGGCCCATGGTTTTCAGCTTTTCCTTGGTGAGCATTCACTTGCTTGCGGCCATCCAAACTGTAAATGAGATTCTGGGGGTATTCAACTTTCCCCAAATCTAAACATTCCAATATGTGGCCGGACCCTTGTCTCTGAGGCTTTCATAGATGCACATCCAATCAAACCTATCCCACAACCGCTTGGTTGGCATCTTGTTCCATAGTCTCTTTTAGCTCCTTTCTGATTTGCACTATGCTCCTCCACAATGCGCTCGAATTCGTCTTGCATTCACAATCCCAAAAAGATTCACCTTTGAAAATGACTACATTCACCCATGAATGCCATAATGTGCCAGAGTCCACCAGGATGTCATAGATCAGCTCAAAAAAGCTCGCTTTGTTCCATGCTAACAGCTCTTTCAGACCTAATCCACCTTCTCTTCTGGGTCTGCAAACTCTTTTCCATGATATTGGTGCTCTCCTACCCTCACCATGCCCCGACCACAGAAACTTTCTCACCAGCTGAGTAATCTGGTTGATGACCCCTTCAGGGAGTACGAAAATCTTACACCAATATTGCAAGACTCCATAGAGCACGCCTCTAATTAATTCAAGCCTTCATGCGTAGGATAGTTGTCTTGATGCACATGCATTTATCTTTGCAGATATTCTTGACAACGGCGGTCTGTGTCACTTCTTTTAGCCCTGGCGCTGCACAAGGGGACACCTAAATAGGTGACCGGTAGACTTCCAACCTCCATGTTAAAGATGCTAGCAAAATCAGCGACCTCATTTTCCTTAATCCCAGCACATAACAGTTTTGATTTTCCAGTATTAATCATCAAACCTGACATGGCACAAAACTCGTCCAACGTATGATTTACTTCCAAGATGGAACCTTGGTCCCCATGCACAAACATGAACAAATCATCGGCAAAGCACAAATTTGTGAGCGGATGTATTTTTCGGTCTTAAACATATCACATACGGAGTCAAATGAAAATGAGACTTATCATGAAAACTAGAAATAAATCTAAACCAATCAATTAAAACATTAGAAATGAATCTAGGTCATCCGATTAAAAAAATAAAAAAAATTACTTTTTTTTAGTCTTTTTGTAGTATTAAGTTAATAGTTCATTATACCATGAGGATGAAGAAAAAGAAAACGGAAACAAGTCATACATTAGGAGAAGACAAACCTGCAAAACGCATAGATGGAAGAAACCACAGGTGGGATATATTAAATGTAATTTTGATGGCTCTAGATTATCAAATGGACAATCATGCACAGGATGCGTTTTACGTGACCACATGGGAAAGGTAATTGAAATAACATCACAAGTGTACGATAGGTCATCTACCATCAAGGCGAAAGCATTGGCACTAAGAGATGGAATTAGATTGGCGAGACAAAGGAAATATAAATATGTGGAATTTGAGGGAGATAATATTCAAGTCATCAAAGCTACCCAAGGAATCCGAAGTTGCCCTTGGGAGATTGAAATGGTTTCGGCGGACATCCTACTGCTTCTTCAAGAATTCCAGGAAGTCCGAATTTCTCATGTCAACATGGTTTGTAATGATGTGGCCGATAAAATTGCTAAGTTGGGTCACAACTTACCTGTTGACGTCATTTCGAATCACCCAGAACTTCAAGTTCTTATTTGTCATGATGTTCTAGGACGCCCGCCTTGAGGGGTGGTCTCCTAATTCTTACCTAATAAAAAAATAGTTTATTATACCATTCCACGTACTTAAAAATGCTTAAAAATAAAAATTTACAAATGTAATTTTTCTTACAGGCGAATCAAGTAGCCAAAATATATCCGTTCATAGTTTACACCCTCAAATGCAATTACATTTTTGAATTGTAAGATTGTAACCCTACATTAAAGCTCAACATCTTCAACCTAACACCACCAAAAATTTGATCTAAGTTTTCCCAGTGATTTGATCAGTGTTGTACACCCCATCTTTCCACTATGTGTATTGGCATTTCAATGCACTAATAATTAAGCTCTAAAGGTGGGGCCGTAATACCTTCTTAGAGAATAATTAAGGGCCAACAAGTTTATTGTTTATCACTCGTATAAATAAATAAAAAAAGGAGAAAAATGTACCATTCAAGTGACCGAATCTATGCACCATTCAAAAGCAAGTTTGGATGTTGCCAAGTGTTATTGCCTAATAATTTGTTTTAAGCTAAAAGGTTTGGATTAAAATAACTTGACCAAACCCGTAATGGATAATCTTCTTGCTTGATTATGCACTAATGTGATATATCTAATATGGATTGCACGTACGGTCTTAATTAAAATTGAATCAGTGGATGGATTAGCTTATCTTGGTTTATAATTGTAATGCCATTCTGGTTCCTGCGTTTAATGGGAATAAAAAAAAGCCTCAAGTTGTTCATTTGTACATTCAAAATTGCATATTGCTAAGTAGTCCCCGGGAATACGAGAAGGGACAGCAAAAAGAAGAGGCGGCGGCTATACACCAACCTAATAATCAAGCAAGTAGGGATGCGAAAGATATCTATTAATATGCCTTGAAACTGTTGTCGGTACTCAGTAGATAGCCCCCTGGCAGTGGGTTCGGGGGATAACACCCTGCACGGTAGTCTTGTTGACCGCTCAACAAGTCGGGGATTCGGGGGTGACACGCCCCTAGCGTGGGCTAGAGGGGACAAAACGCCACCCCGCTAAAACGATATGCTATGTTTTTTGTTAACAGGCTTATCGTGATTTGTATTGGGCTTATGACCCATAATTCGGTTAGCATTTCATGAGTCAGTATATATATACACGTCATGTTATTGTAATATGTTCTGTTTAGCCTCCCTAATATATATACACATGAAACGTCATGTTATTGTAATATGTTCTGTTTAGCCTCCCTAATAAAGAATTCAGTTTCTTTGTCCGTGAACAAAGGTAACACATTATTACAGAACCACATAAATCTTTGTGTCGATCTTTACTATTTATCGTTCTCGTTACAACATAGTGTTATTGGATTATCTTATTTCATCGTAATCAAATCATACACAATAGAAGAACTCGGTTTGAGGGACCTTCTTTGTTGATTAAATTGCACACATGGCATGTAAAGATTTGCTATTCATACCTGGTTAGATGCGCGTCACATATCACAATCTGGACGAGTCAAATTTTGTTTTTAAAAATATTTAAAATATAAAATTGATTAATTGACTTATTTTTTTTATTTTATTTTAATGCTTAATTTATCTGTATTGTCTTGTTTTAATGTTATAAATTATGATGTATTAAGTATGATGTGTATGTGAACAACATATTTGTATTATCTTGTTTTAATTTTATAATTATTCTTTATTAGAAAAATTTAATTATAAATTATTGTAATGCATTATGAAATTATATTCTATTAATCTTATTTAAGATACAAAGTACTATCTACCCTAATACATTATAAAGCAGAACCCAAACTGTTGTAAAATTTGCGCCACGTGGCATTTTTGAATAAATTAATGTAAAATTATATTTAATAAATTTTGTAACAACTTATAGTATTCTTGCTATATATACTAAGTAGATAACATGTTTATATAATTTTTTATGTATATAATTTTCTATCTATGGATTATGTATTAGTTTACTACAATAGATAACATATTTATATAATTTTTATATACATAAATTCCTATGAGATGATATTTTCCATATTAATTTAATATTTTTATCTCTTAATAAGATTTAGGGGCTTAATATATATTTTTTTTATCTTTTAACAAACCTTGAGCTTCAAGTATCTATAACTATATATTAAAGCTATACCTTTACGAGCAACCAGAACGATTCTGGCCCCACCTAATATTTATAAAATCAATTTTTATTTCTAATATTTTAACTTTTCCTATTAAATTTACTCTTTAACTATTTAAATCTATCTTTAACATCAAACAAATATCTATTTAGTATAACAATATCTTTTGAAAACTTCCTTATACAAGTATTTATAATTAAAGATAAAATATCGTGAAATAAATATAAATTTTTTAGCATATATCTTTTGATGAATTTATTTATATATATATAGTGATTTTTTATAGCTAAATATTTATAATTTTTAAAAGTAATAAAATAGATAATAAATATATTGAAATGTTTGATAATCTCTAAATTTACGTACATGAGAAGTAATAAAATATGAAGAATATAATATTTGATTAAAAAATTATACATTCTATGAGCAACAAATTACTTATATTAAAGTTTATATTATATTTTTATTTATTTATTAGTATCCTATTTATAATGTCTATAAAATATCGAATTGTAGTCGTACATGGTACGACGGGTATAACTAGTCATAATAATATTTGTGAGTATATATAAAATATGATATAAAGTATTTAAAAAAATATGAAAGATCCATTGTGGCTCTTCTAATGGGAGTACTTAAAAAACCTATGGGTCTAAAAAGAAAAAATATACAAAAAAATATACTATTTTATCGGATCTCTCACCAATGGATATACTCTTAGAACCTTACTACTTTCTTATCACCTGGTAAAGAAGTCAAAATTCTAAGTCTCGTTGTATTCAAGGTCAACAATTTCCTTTTGCATAGCCCCTTCCTAACAAAGGTGCCCTTTGACTTGAGCTTACAACACTAACATTATGAAAAGAAGCAATGCAATCTTGATAAATTTCAGTCATATCAACACCAAGCTTTGTATACTGAAATGAAGCAAATGTGGAAAATTCGGAAACAATATTAGGGCAAATGTAATCCTCGAGCTTAATTAGTTTGGATTTAATCTCGTGGATGATGATTAGAGAACAATTTATATGAGTATTGGTAATAGTGATGGTAGAATGATTTTGGTAATAACACGAAAATACGAGATTTGTTAGGTAGACTTTGGGGTTAGTTTTCGTACATTTCTTTCGTAACAAGATAATTTTCCATTTATGCTCTTACAGTCTTACACATTTCATTATATTTGGTGGTCTACGAGTGGTATTTTGTATTTTATATATTTTGTATTCTTTTTCATGCAATTAAAAAAGGAAATAACGACGGTTCAACTCTAGTAAATATACAATATAATATAGTTGGTATTGGGCGCTGCTATAAGTTCTGCACTTTCTTAGAAGCTCATGTTAACTTTGTTGTTACAATAAAAGCTATGATTGGAATATATGATTGGGCCTACTTTCCTTATGTCCATGTAAATTAATCGTTGTGATGGTGGAATGGAAAGAAACAAGATCAATAAAAATCTACTTGGAATATATACCTCTTTACACACAATACTTAGTTACTATGTTTTCTCAAAAGCTTACGGTTACTTAGAGGTTGGTTCTAAGCCAAGGCAGTTATTCAGTATAGATTAGATATTTCATCTACAATTTTTTGTCTATGTTCCTAATGATGAATTCTTTATGCTTTATTCACAATAACACCACCATGCTTTGGGAAGCTTGCTAGCTAAGGTGAAGGATGAATGTCAATATGTAGTTGAACTCACATAAGATATACTCCCTTCATCCCTAAATGTTTGTCCTTTTTTCTTTGTAAATAGTAATAGTTTTGGGAACTTGTGTGAAATCATATTTGTCTTTGCCGACTTTAATTGTTTCTTGTTTCACACTAGTCGAATTGCATGTTTATTTGAAGGGTGTTTGCATGACCCTATGGGTCATAACCTACTCATTATAATAATATATAATAATAATATAGTAGAGAGAATAATTTATTTTCTTACAATTTTCAAGAATAATTTATTTTGATTTAGATTTCATGTTCAGTTGTTACTTTTTTAGGTTTGGATTTAAAATCTAATGGGTTGCTAAATGGACTTGTTGAAACTCTCAAATCGAATTGGCCCATTTCCTCCACCAAAATTTCTATTCCACAACTATTCTCAAGCTCATCATTCTCTACCAAATGATTGTCAGCTCAACACCGCCCAAAAAAATAACTAACCTCAAGAAGGCCAGTCTTCAACCGTTTTAAAAATTATTAAAACTTCAGTTGAATAATCGGTGTCAATCTGAACTTTTGCTTGAAATCTAAATGTGTGTGACCAAGTTGCTGGTTAATACGGAGTATGAATTTTTTTACAATATGTTTTTATGAGCTTGCAATACCGAATTAGTGAAATCTGGTTTGATGAATAGTTTTACATTGTTGTATGACTCATAGAATGCTGCATTTTATGATCCATAGACATCTGGTTGCTACATTCCTCTTTAACTGAATCTGAAACTGATACAAGTGCCAAGGATCCAAATGTTGAATATAGAACGACTGCTAACATAGACCCTTATCTAGAATTTGGCAAAATTTCAGTAGCAGCTGTGTTGGGCAAGACTTCAACAATAGCTGGGTTGGTGCTACCAGTTGAAACTCACCAGCACCAGCAAACTAACCTTCCTAGGGTCTCTAATCAAACCATATAATACATTCAACAATTACATTCAAGTTGTTTGAATAAGATTAATTAAGTACCTGCATAGCTAACACAAGATTTTCCCTTAAGATTATTAATTTCAAGAGTTTTTGAAAGTCACCTATATTTTCAGTTTTTTTTGGTAAATAACATTCGATAACACTATTCTATCTAAAATTCTAGTATAATTTTGGTTTGAAAATAAATAAATAAAAAATTCCATTGCAATTGCAAGTATAGGTTTTAATATCTTCCCATACATAAACTTGGCATTTTTTATTTGCTATCAAATTGAGAGAGAGCAAAGTTTGTTATAACCAGAGAACACTATCATTGGTGACTCCCAAGAACAATTGAAACAACAAAATAGGCCCCCCTACCCCCGACCGATGACTCCCAATTGGTCTTGCATTAGCAAACTGCTGTAGTAGAGATGCCAATGATAGTACTGCTATCTCAGACTCGTTGACAATCGTTTATCTCAAACTACTTAACTGAAATCTATACATATTTTCCACATTAATCGTAGAATGGGTCGTCCGGCATCTTCTCCGTCAATCGCCAATCGTTACTGCAACTATCGAGCCTTTCCACCTTTTTCATGCTTGTTTAAAACCTCAACCCTGGCTTTCTTCGGTGTCAGTCAAGGCGACCTCTACCATGAAATCGGCCAAAGCTTGCCCTTTCATCGCGGTCCTAGGGAGGTAGCTGATGTCGAACTTTGACAGTTCAACAACTCATTTTTTCATTCTCTCCGAGAGCGCGATTTGATGGAGAATTTGACATAGAGGGAGGTCTGAGAGGATTTGAATCGGGTGAGCTTGAAAATACAACCTCAATATGTGCACTGTAGTGACTACTACAAGCACCATCTTCTCGGCCGGGGAGTACCATTGCTCTGTGGGATGTAGGACGCGACTCACAAAGTATATCAAGAACATGGAATTCTTTGTCAGAACCACGCTTATTGTTTGTTGGTGTACAACCACGTATAGTTGTAGAGCTTCCCCCGCGATTGGTGGTGACAAAGTGGGCAACTTGGTCAGGTCGAGCATTCCAACTCATTGTTCCAAACAAACTTTTCATTCTTCTTAAGGACTGCAAAAAAGGGGAGTGCACGGTATTCCAAGCAGGAGCAGAATCTCCCCAGGTAGTTCATTGCACAGTTGAAGCATTGTACTTCCATTCGAGAATGAGGCGATCACATCGACATTATTGATTCGATTTTTTGTCGAGTTCACATCAATTCCTCGCGCACTGATCATAAAGCCCAGAAACTTTCCGGATGTGATCCTTAAGACACAGTTCTCAAGATTGAGGCTCAGTTAGCTTCGACAGAGTGTTCTAAAAACATCGGCTAGGTCGATCAAGTGGGCCTCCAATGCCTTACTCTTGATGACTTTGTCATTCGCATAAGCTGACACATTTCTCCCTTTGTGATGCTTAAAGATCCGATCGACGAGCCTCTAGAAGGTGTCCCCCCGTGTTATTTAAACCAAACGACACCACCTTATAGCAAAAAGTCCCCCTCTCGGTGATGAACGTTGTGTCTGCTTCGTTTCGAGGATTCATGGTGACCTGGTTGTAGGCTGACTAGGAGTCGAGGAAGTTGAGAACCGCGTGCCTGTTGCTGGAGTCTGCCAAATTGTCGATAGAAAGCACTGGATAGCTATCCTTCGGGTAGGTTTTGTTGAAGTATTTAAAGTCGACGCACATGCGCCACTTGTTGCTGGCCTTCTTTACCAACACGAAGTTGGACAACCATCTCGGGTACTGGACCTTGTGAATAAACTTCAAAGCCAGTAGTTTATCGACGTTGAGTGAGTGTTGCGCGACATTCAATTGGAAATTTTAACTTGAGGTGGTAGATAGACACAACAACCTAGAATTTCATTAGTGACACCCTTTTGATGATCGCGTTGTACACTGATAAGAGCGTCACCATAGTGAATTCGACCATCTCCGTCCGTCGGGTGGAAACGGTCCTAAGTGTCATCCACAAGTCAATAAGGTCTGTGACATCGACCTCGTTTCTTGAAAACGAGGTGAGTTTCCCTGTGTATAGCTTCAAAGAACTCACATAGATTCCTAGTTGTTCGAACCCAAGTTGGGATGGACCACCAACGGGTCATCGTGGGGCATATGCAACTCCTTAGCATCCTTAGAGGTGAAGGCAAGGCTGGTGTGAGTCTTTGAGGATTGCTCGATACTGAATATATAGGGGGTCGTGGTGACTTGCCGCATACCGCTTTCTCTCTTGCCTACTCGTCCAAACGAGTGATGGGCCACCCAAGATAGTATGAATGAAACCTTCGGGTTACGTCGCATAGCTCACGCGAGCTTGCTTAGCAGTTCCAACCCTTCTTCGTAATATTGCTTGAGGTGGCATGTGGTTGTGGGTTGGAAGGGATCTAAGCTTGCATCATATATGCATCCCTTCTTGGCTGCAGGTTGGCTTTAAATTTTCCTTTTCCTCAGTGACGACCTCTTTCTTTGGTTTTGGTCGGGAACTCTGGTCGTCTCGTCCTCGATGAAGACTTGAGCGGTGACCCTGGTGTAGAGTTTATCGTACATTCTCGGGGACTTCAAGAATATAAAGTTTTTAAAGATCCAAGAGTAGATATTCTCCATCAAAGTGTCGCATTCCGACACCTCGTCGACGTGTGAGATCTCCGCCTTCATGGTAATGAATCTTGTGAAGAAGGCACCAAGCGATTCATCCTTGGCCTAATCAACTCCGCAGAGATCGCGTAAATTTTTCTTATGCTTCCTCGAACCACTAAAGTGGAAGACAAAGGATCCATTCAGTTAAGTAAAGGACGATATGGTCTCGGGGCGGAGGCTTATGAACCATGTCATGGCGGCTTTCTCGAGCGTGGTAGGAAATACTGGGCAAAAGACCGCGTCGTTGTAAGAATTGACATTCATTTGTACCGCGAAGTACTTGACATGCTCTTCGGGGTCACTCCATCATAGAACCCCATATGAGGTCTATCAAAACCCTTGGGCATTGGCTCGCCTTAGACTTCCTTTATGAACGCGGAGAAACCGCCTCCCTCGGCGCGTGCCGATGCCAGCCTTCCGATGCAGGTACACTAGATCTTCTCGACTGTCGTCACGTCTATTGTGTCCAACTTAAACTATTCTCTAAAACTATTATACATATTTGTATGCTTCATAGTTTTTAGGATAGAAATCGTCCTTGGACCCAAGTAATACTGCAATAATGGATATCGCTTTGAACAAATAGTTTTTATTGATGAACAAAACATATAAAGAATTATTAAATAATACAATGCCATTTTTAATGAACAAAATGACAATAATAATGAACAAATTCACAACAAGAATGAACAACCCTTTCCCACGCATGTATAAACAATCCTTTTATGAATATCTTGCTAGAATATAGACTTTTAAGAATTTGACAAAGCCGAAATCATCTATTAAACACATCAAGATCGATAAATCGGTTAAAAAAATATCAAATAGCAAATGCACAGAGAATTTGTGTTGAATTCAAGTGGTAGGACCAAAAATCCACTAAAGGAAAGTGACAATTCATCCATTTTTATTCAAAAAGTATAAAACACCAAAAACTTGTTCAAATGGGACTATAAACTTCAAATAGCTCAAATAAGTACTAAAATACACACAATCGATCATTCATTTAGTGTCTACAACTCGATAAACAAAATAGCAAACAAAAAACCTAGGGTTTCAAGCAAATTAAAACGAGAGATGAAAAGGACACGAACCTTGATTCTCTTGGTAGTCGCTTTGAACATTCTTCATCTCGAGATGTCTTTCGGTTGTGTTTTGGATTGAAAATTTTGGTTAAAATCACCCAAACTCTTTTGGAATGATGAACGGTTTCTGTCAATAATGGATATCGAGTTCTTTGAGAACTGTGAAAGTGAGAGAGAGAAATGGCGAGAAAGCAAAAAGAGGAGCGAAAATATATGAAGCACGTGTGGTGAAAATGATATAAAGCGCGTTTGTTGTTTTTGTCAGTTTTTTTAAAACAAAGGGCCAATCTCACCATCCATTTTATATGATCGAATGGATCGGGTGCGTTCACATTTCGCACATGCGTGACCATTCACACAAGACTCTTTCCTCTTAGTTTTATTTTTCTATTTTTTTTTGGTTAAACGGAGGGCTAAATGCCCAATTTATTCATAGTAAAGATAAGGAATTACATAGAAGGGTTTAAAATTTCAGAATCACAAATCACAACCAAATCATTAGGAGGATCATTGAACATAATGAAATCTCCAACAAACTCTTTTGCCCATCGAGCAAACCAGTCCGCCGTTGAGTTGGCGTTTCTCTTCACCATCTTGATTTGAACTTCCTAGTCTTGAGCAGCTACCAAGCTTTGAATTTTATGAATCATGGCAAACGAACCATTCGTAGGGATTGTAGAATCCTCGATCGACTAGGCCACCTCGTTGGCAGCCACTTCCACCATCAGCTTTCTCACTTTTAGTTCCTTTGCCACAGTTAACCCTTGTAGGACTCCAAGTAACTCAGCCTGGAAAGGAGAACAACAAAGGCTTTAAAAGTCTTAATGAAGTTTCCTTCATGATCTCTATGTAACCCACCCGCCCATATCTTAGACTCACTTGGGATATAAGAGCCATTGGTATTAGTTTGATCCACCCACTAAGTGGTTTCTTCCAAAGCGGGTCCTCTCTTTCCTAGAAACCTCCCTCGCCAAACCTCCTCTCAAATTTGCTTTGGAAAATAATGTACTCATGAGATTTCATTCTTACATTAGTGATCTTGGTCTTGGGGAATCTCCATCGCGTTTCCAAAAATCTTGATATTCCGCCAATGCCATAGCCACCACACCCCGCCGCAAAAATAGAAATCGGTCCCCCCCCCCCCCCCCCCTTGTTGCAAGTTAAGATCAACCCATTTATGGAGTCCTCCTTGATTAAATTTAGACCTCAAGTTACCATGAACTAATTGATTCCATATTGCTCCAACAACAGGGCAGTCTCGAGTATGTGTAGCGTCGATTCAAATATAGCGCCACAAGTCCCATACGATGGGTTAATACTGAGATGTCGCCTTACTCACTACGCATTAGAGAGAATGCAATCATGTGTGACCAACCATAGAAAGACATGAATGACTCTGAAGCAACAACCTTCCAAACTCTCTTTCATATTTGTAAAGAAGCCACATCCTTCCCTTGGCTAATAAGCTCCAATGCAGATTTAAGGGTGAACTCACCATTCCTTGTTTCACTCCAATAGAAGTTATCATCTACTTCTTCCTCATCAAGTTGACATTCAACTATCTTGTTGAGAACATAAGATGGGAGTTTGAAAGAAAAGGCTTCCCACATCCAACTACCATCATTCTAGTATTCTACAACCGTCTTAGCAAGCTCTTCCTCTAAAAGGATATCCGTTGCTAAATCTTCCAGTATCAAATCCGTAGCCAAAATATGGGGGGACCAGAACAACGTATTTCTTCCATTTCCAAGCGTAATTCTCAAACCTTGGAAGAGGGTGCCTTTTGCCTTTACAACTCCATTCTAAAGCTTGGATGCGCCATTTTTGTGTTGAAACATATCTCTGCCGCACCTTCCATGAAGCTACTTTCCTCTCAACACCCTATACCATAAGCTTTCAGGTTCTTTTAGCATTGTCGAGCCTATTTTCGACATGTACATGTTGATTACTTGGCGCATACTCCTGATGCTCATCCCCCGTTAGGCTTTGATTCTTTCATCTTCTCCCAACTAACTAAGTGGATCTTCTTCTTTTTTTCATCAGTAGAGCCCCAAACAAAGCTCCTTGTATTTTGCTTGATCATATCATAGATGTGTATAGTCAAGGGCACCTATAGCATCGCATAATAGGTGACACTCTCAACAACAAATTTTGCTAAGACAATCCTTCATGCCAACGACAGATACTTTGCCCTCCAACTATCCATATTTTTATTTACACATTCCACAATATGTTGATATTGTAACTTTGAGGTTCTCTACTTGTTAAGATTCACACCAAGATATTTTCCAAGATCTTTAGTCATTGAGATTCCACTAACGTACGAGGTTGCCTCAACCACGTTATTAGGTGTAGAATTGTGTTGGGACGGTGTTGGGAACTCATGTTCTAAAACATCGAAACAACGATTGAGCTCTCCAATTTTGATTATGACAAACACCATTTGGGAACTAACGTGTAATGTCCAAGTGTTTCAAGGGAACTTCAAGTTGAACAAATATTCCCTCAAGGGAACTCAAGAGCGTAACAATGACAAACTACATAAAAGAAACAGTTCCCATTAAGGGAACTCATGACAGACAAACAACTTAGCACGAAACACGGAAGCCTGTTTTAGACTAAGCAGAGGCATTATCTGTTCCTCACTCTGAACCGATTGATCCAATGGCCTGATGAGCTTGAAGAGTTGACGAAATTCAAATGGAATCACATGTGAAGCCTGTTTCAGACTAAGCAGAGGCATATACTTGACTAACAAGACAAGGGTATTTCGGACATGTGCACCAAAGTGAAGATTGAGCCCCAAGCATCAAATGTCTATATAAGCCCATGAATAGTGCACTTGCAAACTACTTCTCACAAAGCCTTAATCAATCACTAAAGGAACTGACTCAAGAACAAAGAAGAATTCCATAGAAGTCCCTTGCGGCAAGTGTCTGATGTCGACAACGGTGAAGAGAGTGTTCCCAAGTGCAGGGGAACTGAGCGTAGAAGTGTAAGGTTTCATTTCCTTGTTTTAGTTGAGATGTTGTCCTAGTACCTAGGTTGATAAAGTTCATTAGTGTTTTTAAAGTTTAGAGACTGTTATGAACAAAGAAGTTTGAACTTTACCTTGTAGCAACTTAGGAAACTATCAATAAAAGAAGAAAGCCATTCAAAATCCTCCAAGCGGAGGTAGAGGTTTGCCCATACAACTAGTTGGTTGTAGTGGAGTTCCTCTACAAAGAAACTATGTCCCATCTTGTTTAATACTTGTGTTTGTCTTACTTTCGCTGCATTGGAAACAGTCCAACGTTTGTTCCAAACTCTTAGCTAACACTAAAGATCTAACAATTGGTATTCACATGGCTCACTCCATTCTTCTCACACCTACATATATGTTGTCATTGTGATCTTAAAGGGCAACAACAATCAAGAGTAGGAAAGGGCTTTGCAACATGACTTCTGTGATCTAGTCTTTCATGAACGAACTATGCATATTGTGATACACCTTCACTTTGTTTGAGATCACATTTAGTTTGATTCGATTTCAACATCTTAAGACAAAGGACAAACCAATTGGCAAACATTTTTACTAAGGAATTGGGGAAATAACAATTCACTTATCTAGTTGGCAAGTTGAACATTCGAGATCTATATTCGGAAGAGTATGGGTGATATGTATTTAATAAATAATTTTTTTTTATCTTTTAATATTCTTTCCTATTTTATTGCATTTTATGTCAAAGAGAGGTGTAGAAATTATAACCTTTGTTATCATAATAAACAAAAGGAATTACACAGAAATATTTGCTTCTCTGATTTGAAAATACCGGTTAAGTGTGATAGCCTAGCATCTATCTACATAGCTTACAATCTAGTTTTTCATGAAAGGATGAAACATATCGACCTCGATTTCCATTTCATTCACAACAAGTAAAAAAATCACCTTTAAATTGTAGGATTTAATACAACTTATTTTATAACTTGTAGAAAATTTTCCTCTTTAACAAACTTTGCATGCATGTATAAGTTGTGAAAGATATTCCAATTTTTTTTATTAACTTTGATAATCTGATTATTTTGTAAAAATATGATCATTTAAAAGAGTTTTAAAGGTTTTAAAACAAGCTCAAAATAATTTAAAAGGCCAAGAAAATTTACCCTTAAAAGTGACGTTGGATCTTAGGAGGAAAATACCCAAGGGAGCAAAGGGGGAAGAGGGGCGGCGGTTCAGTCCTGGCGGCAGCCTGTTGGTGGTGGCGGCAGCCTGCTGCTGGTGGCCGGCAGTGGGGGTGTACCGGTGTGGTGGTGGTGTGGTGGAAGAACACAAAGAAAATGCCTTTAGTGGGAGAGAAAAGGCTAGAAGAGAGGAGAGTTAGAGAGCTTCAAATGGCTTTCTCTCAAGTCATTTCATCCTTTAAATAGAGCAAATGATGATAGTGATTGGAGTAGAGATTTGGAGATCTTCTCCTAATGAAGAAATTTGACTAACAAATAATAAACTATTAGTTTAATCAAGCTAGTGGATTGTGTAGAGATTCTACATTAATGAAGTAATCCATTGTAATGAGTGGATGATCTCTTCTAAAATCTCCATGGATCTCCTTAATGATTGGTCCGACGCATTTGCAAACGGACTGAGGGTCAGTTTGAGACACGCGTCGGAACGATCGGATTTTATGAAAGAAATTTCCGTTAACTATGAATTTATTAAGTTCCGTCTTTAATAAATTCATTTACTCGAATAATTATTTTATGAGAATATTATAATCTCTTTCACTTTAGAAATTTTATGAGATTATTTTATTTAATAAAATAATTAAATATTAAGAAAGGAAATTTATTCATTGAACGAAAATTGCGGCTATTACAACAGGGTCTTAAAAAGTCGTCTAGAAAAATCCAAATATATCCTAAAAAAATCCTGGATATTACAATTATATTATATTTAAAAAATTTATTTCATAATAATGATTATGTTTCTATCACTTGCCAAAATTTAAGATCTCTAAATATAATTTTATATTAGTAACATTATTATATTTAATAAAAACTTTCCATAATGGATTACGCTTCTAACCCAACTTACCAAATTTAAGATATCTAAATATAATTGTATACTAGCATTTATTCCCGTACCTTGTACGGGTTTTGATTAAAAAATATTATATAATGAATATTATGTTTTTAAACTTGCCAAATTTTAGTATCTCTAAATATAATTATATATTAGTAATGTTATTTTATTAAAAAATTATTTATAATGAAGATTATGTTTCTATCACTTGACAAATTTTAAGATCTCTAAATAGAATTGTATATTAGTAATATTATTATATTAAAAAATATTTTATGATGAAAAATATGTTTCGTATCGTATTTTAAGATATTTAATTATAATTATATATTAGTAATATTAATAACATTATCATATTTAATAAAATTATTCCATAATGGATTACACTTCAAAAACAACTTGCCAAAATTAAAGATCTCTAAATATAATTGTATATTAGTAATATAAGGAATATTATTATAATATAAAGACTGTAAATACTTAAATAAAGGAAAGGTAAAGAGGTAAATGAAAAAATTAAAACGCCGACGTGGCATAGTTAAGACGATGACACGTAGGATAGAGAGATTCGACTTTAGTTATAGTATATTGATTGATGATTAGTAATATAAAGAATATTATTATTATAATATAAGGATTGTAAATACTTAAATTAACAAAGGGCAAAGAGGTAAATAGAAAAATTAAAACGCTTATGTGGCATAGTTAAAACGATGACACGTAAGATAGAAGGATTCAACTTTTATTATAGTATATTGATTTACTCCGCGAAGGCTTGATCTCAAATTCGTGTCCGCCTACTCAAGCACAAATTGCTGATGTAATGACACAATCCTTGTCTAGCCATGGGTCAAAAAAAATTCATTGTATACAATTTTAGACAAAATGCCTTTGTTTTACATATCCAATTTTATTCGAACATAATTCATTTGTTCCGACGTCAGTTGTAGGTAGGCTGCATACAATGGATCATCTATCTGAAGTTCTTGCCGACGTATGTCTGACCAAACTGCCAGTTAGCGGGGGTAACACGCCATGAAGTGGAGGAGCGACCGTCGCTGGTTTGGACCCTGAAAGTGAGTTGCTGCCCAACAAGCATGTCGTCCGCCTGCCAATACTGTCCCCAGTTGCGTGTCATCGCCCTCCACGGCTTCCCCACGCTTCCCTTGACCAGGACCCCTGACACGTCCCCCGCTCCCCCGACGTTCCACACCAGCACCAGCAGGAACCACGGGTTTGATTTTGTCGATATGGTGAATCGGATTCCTTGTTCTCTCTTGCACGGTACCCTATACAATTTGTGAAAGAATGTTATTCTACATCGGGAATTCTGATATAACTTCTCACCAAGATTGTTATCTCATTGCTTGCAGAAGCTCTTCGAAGACATCCGAACCATCCTTCTCACCAAGATTGAAAGTGATGAACCTGGGCTCTCAAACTGGCTTCACACTCTACATATCCTGTAATCAAGCTTGAAACACCTCTGATTGCGCTACTGCGCCTTTTGTATATCCCCTCACCCTCTGGGCAAACTCTGTCTTGGCTCTCCTTGAGCCATTTTTGATGCAATATATATACTTATCTTGCTTCAAAAAAATTCTGATATAACTTGCCCAACATATATATCTTGGACTACTCCTCCTATTGTAATGATTTTAGGATGAAATTCTATGGGCTTGTGTGTGTATCCCAGGTTCTATTGGCCCACCGGAATTTAACACATATGACCCTCTTGCGCGCATAACGTACTAGTATTGGCCCACCGGAATTTAAAAAATGTATATATGTTTATGTTTTACCTGCGGTATTGGACGGGAACGATCCCAGCCTTGTACTGGGCGATCCTGAGGAAGGCAGGCTGGGAGAGGTCGAAGTGCTCGTGGGGAGGGTTGCACCAAGCGTTAGGGCCGTAGCTGGGCGGGCAGAAGTTGGTGGCCGTCACGAAGAGGGACGGGGAGCCCGGGTTGCACCACTGCCGGTTGTTGACGCACTTGATCTCGTAGCACGCCCCGCACGCTGCTCCGTTGTTGAACAATGTCGTGCTCAGGGCGGTTGTCTCCACACCGTAGCTTCTTTTCTGCTCTTCTCCGTACCCACACGCTCCATCTACGTACACACATATATACATACACGGGATCCATCAACCCACATGAATTAATTAATGGACATTCATATTATTTGCTTAAAGTGTTCATTTAATCCAACACACAAAATTAGTTTTTTTTTGGTTCTCTTAAAAATAAATCTTAGAGAAAAAGATTATATTTTTTTAATTAAATGGCTCAAATTTGTTTTAGATGACCAGATTCATTTCTAGTTTTTATGAATAATCTCATTTAAATCAATACTTGATATCTTTCTTATTTCCAAATTCATTGAGGAATATATTTTTTTTGCTCCGTGGAATAAAATTGTACAAAGAGCTTAGGCTTAAAAGGCGATTTGAATGCAAAGAATGAAACCACAAGGCGATGGCTGAAACACTTGGGAATGAGGATTGCCTTGTTGGCATGATCTATCTGTGAATGTTCCTTATAACTTTGTCAAATTCGAGAATCGTGATTATCTAGATTTTTTGTATATGTTCTCTTAATCGATCCTTTTGGAAATATATTTACCTTTTCCAAAAATAAAAAAATTGTACAAAGCTGATCGTTTTTAAAACGTTCTAATTAAAACCTTGGCCATATATTTCTATATGTGCTATGAAAATAAGATTATATATGCATATATATATATATATAAGTGAAAAAGTCAAAATGGTATGGAAAGGATACCAAATGTTCCAGAGCCATCTGAATTGCCATAAAAGGTGGCATGAGCAAGCTTCCATGGACCCGCCTGAAATGGTGGCCTCTTGGCATCGGCCTCCAGCCGAGCAACTGCCAGAAGCACCGCAAAAAAGACTATACCTTTGGTGGTCCACGACTCCATGGAAGCCATGTTCGCAAATCCAAGGTATCCTCCACAATAATTTGAAGAGGGTAGCTCTTGGGTTTTCTTCGATCATCCGCCTAGTTGAGCGGTATTTATATATACCCACATTTAATTTACAGAAAAGATTTGCTATCCTTTGATATATTTAGCCCCTTTATTGCTGAATTAGGTCTCTTCATTTGCCTTGGAACCATAATTATTACCAACTATATTTAGCTCCTCTCATTTGCTACAATCATTTCACATATATGGATATAGGATTAGCCAATTTTTGTTTTTAAATGAGTATTGCATCTTGTTATTTCCCTTTTTTTGGTAATAGCACTGCTGTTTTGTACGTCTTGCTGCAGAACTAGGAATTATATGAAGAAAATTATCTACTATATTGTACTTTTTGATAAAACTTTTGACAGAGATAATCATCCAAATGAGACCTAGATTAAAGCATTAATTATGCATTGGCAATGTGTAATTAAGTTGATACATTCAAAGCTCATCTAGTCATTTGGATGGATATTCTAGATGAATTTGCCTAGATAATAACTTATCTTATGAAGAAAAATTGATCAACATTGGAAAATGTTACAATTATAATTATACACCACTGTTTGGTAGGTTTGAGAATCAGTATTAATTATAAGGAAACCCACCCTAGTATTATAAGGAAACCCACCCTTTCTGTGATCCATACAAAGTTACGAACACATAAGCAATTTTAATTGGGAAAAAGGACCAAAAACTGTAGCCTAAATTATTATTTTTGGTCTTGTTTCGCCCATTCTTTCTAAGATCTTATGATTCAGATGTTGTTAGCTTTATTTTCGTGTGTGGTTGCGTTCTATTAGATAAGGGTGGGTGACGGTTCAAGATCGGAACGGACCGGATCGGAACAGATTTCCCCCAAATCTATGGATTGAGGACTGGACTCGTCCGGTCCACTTTCGAACCGGTTTTAGACCGAGTTATTATTAATTTTAAATTATTATTTTTTAAAGAAAAAATTATTTTTTTATAACAAAAAGAATACTTTCTTGAGAGAAATTATATATTATTTATTAAAAATATAATATTATTAAGTATATAACATAAAAGTGAAACTTAAATAGTAAAAAATAAATTTTATAACATAAAAATTCTTATTTATCTATATAAATTTATATTTATATTTCAATTTTTAAAAAAGTCTGTCCGGACCAGACCGGACCGGTCTTGGACCGGGGACCAATTTTTAAAAATTTATGGACCGAGGACCGGATCGAAATTGCCTCGGTCCAGTTCGATCCAGCCCTACTATTAGTAATATTGTTTCATTTTGTTTATGTAAACCTAGTAACAAAGGACTTGTATTTGACGCGCTCTTTTAGAGTCTTAAAGGTTGTAATAAAAGTGTTTTCAGACTTATGTGGGTTTGTCAAACTCAATCAACTAGTTTAATAAACTCTAAATAGTTGAAATAAAGATAAATTGTGTTTGTCTTTCATGAATAAACTAGTAATTGATTAATTAACTAGTTAAAATGATAAACTAGAAAAAATAGACTATCTCCTAATTTATACAGATTTATGTGAGTTAATAAATAGATTTAGAAAAAATAAGATGAAAGAGAAGGTACCGTGGGAGAGAGAATGTAGTGGGAAGATAGATTATGTAAACGAAAACGGATTATTACTTTCACTAATTTTTTATCTCAAAATTTAACTAGTTCTTTAACTTTAATTAATGTATTAACTTTAACTAGTTTTTTAATCGTTTGACAAACATAGCCTTAGTGGCGAAGTGGACATAAACTCCAACACATTTCCCCATCTTTGAGAGTTTTCAAACTTTGGGTCTATTTGGTAGCATGTATGAAAATAAAATGGTTAGGAAATGTATTTAGTCTACTTTTAATTTATGGTTCATTGATCAAGATGGTAACAATTACTAAACTTCTCCCATTTTCCATGCAACATTAGATCAAATTCTCTCTATCTACAAAATAGGTTGGCCTAATGGTGTCGGGGCTATGAGGAGATGCTCTAGTGTGAGATGGGGGCATGTAGGGTCGCCTATATGCAGGCTCGTCGCAACATTATGGGACGCGGTTGGCTTTGTGCATGAGGTCGGCGATGATGTGATGCTATTAGCGGCATAAGGAGGTGTCAAAGGACGTTGGAGGGTGGCATCTCGGAGTTTGACTACCTATGGAGGTGGGTAACGGAGGCTTGAAGAAATAAGTATGGTGGAGGTATGGAGGTGCTTGCTTGTTTATATGTGTTTGTATGTGTGTGCATTGAGTAAGATTAAAGGTTCTGGATTGTGATATATATAGAATAAGGCTCTAGAGAAACTCCCGTTAAGAGAAAAACGAGGGAAGTAATATGAGGTGTTTGATCGATTAGAATTTATGGATGGACAGGATTTAAAGCAAATTAAATAAGGTATATGATCTTATTATGTACATGTTTTATGAAATTAATTCCTCATGCATGATTATAGGGATTGAAATATCTTTCTCCCTCTCATAATATACAATTACCAAAATGAAAATCTCTAGATTACAATTCGTTGGTACTATCCTCTTTCACATTTATCGTCTTCCTCTCCACTCTCCTCCTCCATCCTCTCCATGAAAGATCACCTCCCCTACCTTGTGTCTCATCTCCACTTCGTTTCGGAAGGAACCTTATCAGCTGAGTAGGGAGCGGGACAATTTCATCTGCGCTTGAAGTCACGACGGGTGGGTCCGCCGGGGGTGGAGGAGGAAGGTCAAGAGGCAAGGCCACCATGGCCTCTAGAGGACTTGGACTCCTTGTTCTTCTAGATGAGATCGATCTTCAAGAGACATGTCCATGACATTTGACATCTTTGCATAAAGTAGATCTGGAATTTGGCAAGAGAAAGGGAAAATGAATTGCGAAATTAGGGTATATGAGGTTTGCAGAGCAGAGTAATACTCCCTCCGTCCCCTTTTGTTTGTCCAGTATTCCATTTTAGGCATCCCGAAATGTTTGTCGTACTTTCCTTCCTTTCCTTTTTTATCCATATATTTCTTACAAAAATACCCTCAACCTATATCACTTTTTATTCACTTTTTAACTTTACATCCCATCAACTATTCATCTTCTCCTACCTAATATTATATTTTATCCATTTTCCCAATTACCAATACTACTTTACACTTTTTTCCTATAAAATTACAAATATACCCTCAATCAATTTCACCTTTTACCCACTTTCCCAATTACCAATATTACTTTACATCCTCCTTAATAATCGCAAAAACCGTCCTTTAGGACAAACTAAAGGGGACGGAAGGAGTATGATGGAAGAAGATAGAAAGGTAAAAGACAAGGGTATTTTCGAGGTTTATTTTAATTTTTTAACGGGGCAAGTAATGGACGGTGGCGTTGAGATAACGGAGGGTGTTTTACGAGTGGTTAAAAATAAATAGTTATATTTAGAGTGATTATCTTATAAGTAGGATCTGTTACGGGTGATTTTAGGTTCTAGACTCTTTTTAAAAATAACCAACAGACCCACTCGTACAACACCCATCTACACGATTAAACCGATGCATGTGCATTCTCTTTTCTCTCTAGAAAAACATTTTTTCATAAATCATGACCCAATTTCATATCAAATATTTATATTTAGATAACTATTAAATATTTTATTTCTTTCTAGTTTTAGATGTGTGAAAGTATCTTGTGAATCTAGTAATCCACTAAATGATCTCGATCTGAACATGTATAACTCCCCACCCAAAATTATGTGAGCAATGATTTTAGTTAAGGTGATAAATTTACAAATTAAGAAATGAAAGATCTGTGCTTAATGACATAAAATATTTTTCTAAAATTAATTTTTGGTTCAGACAAAATAATAAGTACCAACTACCAACCATTCTATTGATTTGTCTTTGCTAGAAAACCATTCTATTGATTCCCAATATATATAGGTAATGACATTCATGCATTCACCTCATCTTGAAACATAACATTAGAAATAAATAAAGCCTACATCGGTCTACAATGGAAGCTTTATTTCTTCTCCCGTTCATGGGTATCATTTTACTTTCATCTGTTTCAGGTAAGTAGCCTATCATTTTACTTTCATCTGTTTCAGGTAAGTAGCCTGATCAATTAATTGAACGGTTTTTCTATCATATGCCCTAAGGACATAGGTTAAGAGTACTTATTTAGAAAACTAAAATCCTAATAGGAAACTAATAAATCCTATTGAAAAAATAATTAAATCTAAATAAATACAAATTCAAAATATATTACCATTTTTAGTCTCTTAAGCTATGCCCCAAGGGCATAGGTTAGAAAAATCGTTAATAGAATTCCCATAGTTCAAATTCAATAGACTGTCTATATATAATTAAGCCAATGAAGTTTATTGAGTAATAAGGCTCTCGCAGGTAGTGAATCGACCACATTCACATTCAGAAACAAGTGCGCGTACAAAATCTGGCCGGGTATCTTAACGGCGGCCGGCTCACCCCAGCTCAGTTCAACCGGCTTCGAGTTAGCCGCCGGCGCCTCCTTCAGCGTGACTGCTCCGCCCAAGTGGTCCGGCCGTTTCTGGCCACGGACCCAGTGCACCGTCGCGGGCCCAACAGGCCGCTTCTCCTGCGCCAGCGGCGACTGCGGGTCCGGCCAGGTAGCCTGCAACGGCGCCGGCGGGGTACCGCCGGTGAGCCTCGTTGAGCTGACGCTAAACGGCTACGGTGGAGCCGACTTCTACGATATCAGCCTCGTCGACGGCTTCAACCTGCCCGTGGCGTTGACTCCCCAGACCGGCAGTTGCAAGGGAACAAGCTGCCCGGGAAACGTGAACGCGGCCTGCCCGGCGGAGCTGGCGGTCAGGGGCCCTGGTGGGGCGGTGATCGCGTGCAAGAGCGCGTGCTTGGCGTTCAAGACGAGCGAGTATTGCTGCACGGGCAACCACGCGACGTCAAAGACCTGCCCGCCCACCAATTACTCGAAGATATTTAAGCGGCAGTGCCCGCAGGCGTATACGTATGCATATGATGACGCCTCCAGTACTTTCACTTGCCCTGCCGGTGCCAACTATTTTGTTACGTTTTGTCCTTCAAATTTACTCTACTAGATTATGACATACATGTATGGGGTACGTAACATTAAATGTCCTAATTATTATGAGAAATAAAATTCAATGAGAAAACGAAACCATAAACTACCCATAAATGAAAAATGTTATGGTATTTACCAGTGTTCTATAAAACGCTAGTCGGACCATAGGCGGAGAGGGACAGCCTAGCGCGTAGGCGGCCTAAACAGGCGCCTCGATGGACTAGACGGTCTCATAGACGAGTTGGAATGCTAGGCAGGCTAGCACCTTCCAGCGCCTAGGCGGGACATAGACGGATCTAGGCGGGAATTTTTAGAACGATGGTATTTACAAAATAAAGAAGATATTAAAAATCAACGAGTGCTTGGATAGAAAAACTTAATTTTCCAACAACCACTTTCCCACGAAATTAACCATCATATTAGTTTACAAGTGTTATAATTTATTCCAAGTTAGGGTTGTTTTGTTAAGTTTGGCTTTCATGGGCCATGTGTTGTAATTTGTTGTAGATAGGGGGTTGTTGTTGTAAATAGTGTTTTGAGTCTACAGCTTTGTTCGGTGATCACTGAAGTTTCATTTGCTCTCGTGGGCCAAGGCTTGGGCCAAAAGTTTATCGGCCTTAGTTAGCAAGCCCAGTAGAGCAGTCTTGCTACTTAAGTGATAGTACCGACTTCAGTAGAGCACAAAACGATGAGTTTGAGCAAGATAGCTTTATAAGCTATTGACCACCAACAACCTAGCTGTCTCATTCATCACAACAGTTGGAGATAACAAACCACAAAGAGAAAAACAGAAGCAAGAGAGAGAAGAGAAAGAGAGCGCGAGGAGAAGTCCGGTGATCAGAGTTCCGTGAAGAAGCAAGATCAAAGGTGAAGATCGAAGGCGTGGCTCGCTAGTGGCGTAGGTGTCGCGTCCTGGAAGTGACGTTCACTGGTGGTGAAGAGTTTTTCACCGAGAAGACGCCGAAGTCAAGTGTATTCAGGGAGTTCTTCGAGTCTTGAGTCCTGTTACGATTCTTGTTTGTATTAGTCGCTACTCTTGTCTATATAGTTTTCCGATGGCATGTGGGGGTCTCTTTTGAGGCCATTCTCTGTGTTCTTACCGCTTTATTTTCTTAAAAACTGACCTAATACCGAACTCAACCTAAAACGCGCTTAAAACTGGATTCACAAAGTGGTATCAGAGCGGGGTTGTGCTTTTCGATCTTTTAGTGTGCGTTTTGGTTTGATCTGGCTTTCTAAAGCCCGGATCTGGTTTTGGTTTTGAGGTATTGCTTGAGATCTGACCTTTTGGGGTCTCGATCTGTTGTTCAGGTGATCCTAGGTTGAGTTTTGCTTGTGTGGTTTCTTTCTCTCTTGAGCACTTGTAATCCTTCCTTTTGATAGTCTTTTCAATTATTGAACTACTATTGTAAGGACTGATCTGTTGTGTACTTGTGATGACAGAAAACTCTGTGAGTATCAAGCCATTTGATGGCTCAACTGATTTCGCAATGTGTAACACCTCTATTTTACAGCATTGGGTATTACCGCCAGTGACCTCAGACTTTACCGTCCAAAGTCACCCAAGGCTTTTAGAATGATATAGAACATTAATAATGCGGAAATAAACATAATTCATAACATGGAAAAGGTGCTCCCGAAGGAGACTTGGTTCGTACAAAACATCTTACATTGTCTTCAAGTTTAAAGTTACTCAAAATCGAATAGCAAAACCATCTTGTTCTTGAAACATAGCGAAACTAAAACCAAAACGAAATGATAAATACATCTTGAAGGTTCTTGTTCTTCCTTTGTCTTCACTTCACGCCTTCGTGGGGTTCCTAGATTCTGACATAATTCGCGAGGGGCGAGAGAATGCCAAGCAACATGCGGAAAAGAAGAATTAGTCTAAGAGACTAAGCAAGCGGGAATGGAACTTCCCGGGGGTATTTCGGTACTTTCAAGTTTTATCGAAGGAGATATTAGGGTTGTGTTTACGATGAGGCTTATTTATGTGGGGTTTTAATGGTACGAAAGAGAGCGTATCTTGAGCGGAGATAGCTTGATAATTTGAGAGAAGGGCTACTAGATTGTAGCCTTCTTTTAGAATTGAGGTTATGTTGGGAACGTTATTAATTCATACAAGTTAAAAACCTCTCGCGCCCTGAGCGGACCGAGAGCCGGATCGATCATTTGAGATCGGTCCGGTTTTGGTATCTTAAATGTGCATTGGGCACTTATCTTATATAGTGATGAAAGGTAGTGGATTTCATTAATGATTTTTAAAGTGGGTGGGGGCTCGGATGGCCCGATCCACCAAGGGGAAACCCAGTTTCCCGACACTTAGCTAGAGTGCGCTCATCCCTCCTTGCAATCGGAGCGGATAGGATCATGATCTTGAAAGTCGTACTTCAAACACGTAGGCATTTACGACTTAGTAAGATTATATAGAGGCGTCGGCTATTCCGCACCCCTCACTAGTTCGTTTGACGTTGATCTCTGAACGAGACCATAAACAACCAAGGCACCATACTAGCATAAATAGTCCTATCAAATAATAATAGCGAACTATACTAACAATGGTCATTATATCGAACAATCGATATTTCCTAGGTACATTCGTTACTTAGCACACAAGTTGTTCCCAACATTGAGATTTTCACGGAAATAGATATAAAAGGGTCACAAGGGGAAATTCCACTTCCCTTAGCTTTCACGCGTCTACTATCGAGCTTGACGGAAATATTTGATTCGCGATTTCGAGCGAGAATCCCGACCTAACGACACAGAATTTACGAGCGAATTTTAATTACGAATTCCTCCTAGCTGAGATTCTCTCTTATAATACTTTATATAAGAGAAATGGAATTCTAAATTATTATGATAATAATTTAGGTGGTCATTTAAAATAATAATATTCCTTTATTATTATTTTAATTTTGTAATATCCCTTTTTATTCCATATAATAAAATCCTTATTCAATAATTATTAAAATAATTTTCTTTAATTTCACTTGCTACATTCTTGATATAATTAAGCAAGTTTTAACATTTCATAAAAATAATATACTTCACTTAAAGGGTATTTTTCATTTAAATATATAAACTCTCATTAAAATTATAAGGAGTGTACTTAACCTTTTTACATCCTTATCTTAATTAAAATATTACTTTTAAATTTCCAAAAGTTCCTTAAGAAACTTAAAGTATTATTTTCTCATTAAGAATACTTTATTAATAATATTCCCTTAATAGAATCTTATTTGATTATATAATTCATATTAAATAAAGCTAATAAGCTTATTATCTACTCCCTCCGTTTCGCAATGTAAGTCGTTTTTAGCTCTAAAAGGTGTTTTATAATGTAAGTCATTCCTTCCCTTATTTAATGTAAGACTTTCTAAAATAGGTCATTACTCTATTTAATTTACTTAACATTCCAACAAAATTCATTAACTCAAGCAATTCTAGTGGTTAAAGAGTTAATAGTGCATGTGATAAAAACAAGCATTAAATTATCAACTTTTCCATTTTAAGTTTGTCTTAATTCCTGTGCAAAATCAAAAAACGACTTACATTGCGAAACGGAGGTAGTATTTTCTTAGAAATTTCCATAATTAGGACTTTCTATTTTCTTTATAAAGTAACTTCCTAAAATTAACATATATTAAATTAATCTTATTTATTTTATTCTCATATTTCTTTTCATATTATATGACTTATAAAATATATGATCATGGCTTATAAATATAATACTTTACTTATGGATATAATATCCTAGGTTATAAAATAGTACCTCTTCCATATCTTAATTATTTCTTTTCATGCAAGTAATCCATATAACTATATAGTATCATAAGATCAATATAAGGTCATAATTCTTATATTTAACTTAGAACTTATGTCTTGTATTAAATCTCTACAATTCATTTAGAATAATTATCATTATACTATGTCATAAGTATTTTATCATCACTACCATATGTTATAACTAAGTCCATATAATAACCTATATTGTATATTAATTTATTGTCACATTTATCATATTATAATAAAAGTTTATATCTTGTAGTAACTTTTACACTTAGAGATATGTTAAACTTTATCTTTTATTAAGTAATGACTTTATTTAACATATCCATCACTATTTTAATTAAATTCATATAAGATGATATTCTCTACACCTTTATGGACATGGCAACTTTAATTAATATGTTTATTATTATTAGTAGTAGTTTCATATATCTTTAATTTCTCTATAACTAAAGACATGCAACATTATTATCTTACATAATCATATTTCTTTATATAGGAGATATTATTATTATTAAAAACTATTTTTCATATGCTAGTACTTTTATAAAAATAACTTTTTGTAAGAATGTCTTAATATTTATAAATATCACATGTCTAGCATAATATTATAAGGTTGTTGATTTATACACATGAGAAAATTGGTAATTGCACACAGATATCCGCGCAACGCCATTTCGCGCGAAATGGCGTTGCGCGGAAGGAGGCAATTCCGGAATATTAAAAAAGGGTTTCGGGAGCGTGGCGGAAGGTGACCCGCGCAACGAGGTTGCGCGCGAAACGGTGTTGCGCGCAACACCGTTTTGTGCATGCGTTGCGCGCAATCCAACGGTAAAAAAAGTGCCGTTGGAGTAGCGCGAGGCCTCGTTGCGCGGATCTCAACGGTAAAAAAAAACGGTCGAATTGTCCCCTATAAATACCCATTTCGATTCCACATTATAGTTGGGGTATACCTTCATTCCACATCATTGCTTAAAAATGTCGTCAGGAGAAGAAGATACGTCATCGAGCGATTATCATCCCGAGGAGGAAGATTCATCATCGATCGATAGTTTCATAGCTGAGGATGAGGAAGGTGTATCGGGAGAAGACTACGGAACCGACTCCGATGCATCAAGCGAGCCAGAACAGGTATTTTTCAAAGAGCCCATAATATTATGTCATTTACGAACGTAGTATATTGAAAGTTAGGATAGTGTAATTTATAATATTTTGTTTTTACATTTTGAAATCATAGGTTGTCGGAATAGATTTTTCTATTGCTTTCCACTATGATGGGGTGTGGAGTGATCGAAGAGAAATGCTTGATTGGGCTAGACAAATTGCAATTTTGAAGAATTTTGTACTAGTCATAAAAACCTCAAATCCAAACAGGGTCATACTCACTTGTGACCTAGCTGGTAGATATAGATGTGGCAAGAGGGTGTTGCCCGGACTGGAAAATAGGAGCATTTATAAGCCACTTACCAATACTGCGACTAGGAAGTGTGGATGTCCGTTTGAATTGAATGGGGTCCGTCTCAAGGGAAAAAATGGATGGGTCTTAACGGTAAAGTGCGGACAACACAATCATCGCCTCCCCACTAGTTTGTTAGCTCATCCATATGCGGGCCGATTGACAGCTGAGCAGAAGGAGTTTGTGAAAGGGAAGTTCCTATATCTAGCCACCCCGAAGATGATACTTGAAGAGTTGAGGTCAAGGTACCCGGGAAATGTGACCTCAATTAGACAAATCTACAATATGAGGGATAAGTTACTTCTTGAGGATTGCGGAGAATTGACGGTTACACAATGGTCTTTGAAGTTCTTGAAAGACCGAGGATACATTGTCCATCCAAGACGAGTAAGGGGTTCTAATGTTATGAATGCCTTGTTTTTTGTGCACCCCACAAGTCTGCGCATGCTGAAGATGTTTCCCTATGTCGTCATTATGGACTCCACATACGAGACCAATAGGTATGTTATTTTAATATGTAATCGACTTGATTAGTATGTTTCCAGTATAAGTGTTTAAAACAACTTGTTGTGCTAGGTACGACATGCCTTTATTGGAGATGGTTGGCTTCACTTGCACCGGAAATACATTCAGCATCGGGTTTGCATTTATTTCAAACGAAGATGTCGCTAGTTATAGGTGGGTGTTAACTCAATTCAAAGGCGTGCACGACGAGCTTGGAGTCCAGGTCAATGCAATCATGACAGATCGCGAGCAGGCTCTAATCAAGGCGATAAGTCAAGTTTTCGGGGACTGAGTCCAACATTTGTTGTGTTGGGTGCACATTAGACACAAAATTATTGCGTACGGCCTAAAGGTGTTTGCGAACGCTGAAAAACCACATGAGTTGTCACGCAGGTTTGCAAACGCTTGTTGGGCGCTCTTTTCGTCAACCACAGAGGCGAAATTTGAAGAAAGGTATGTAGAATTGAAGAGAAGATGGCGACCGACGCTTATTGCATACGTGGAGAAGGTGTGGCTTAATCCATTCAAGAAGAACATAGTTCGTGCTTGGACGGATCATACACTCCACTTTCAGACGAGAACCACCAATAGGTAATTTCATTTTTAGCATTTGAATTCAGTTTGAATATTAGAAAGTGTATTCGTTCAATACTTAAACTTTGACATGTGTTTTTCAGGGTCGAAGGGATGCACGCTGTGCTGAAAAAGATATTGGATTCATCTCGAGGAGGCTTCAACACCGTGATACTAAGGATTCACATCCAGATGCAATCTCAAACCAACACTTTGAGGACAGCCATTGAGAGAACCAGAATACACAAACCAACAAAATACAAACTACTGGCGAAAAAGTTCAAAGCGCTGTTTCGTCCTATACGCGGACACGTTTCAAGGCAATGCCTAGGTAAGTTGTTAGACATGTATTATGATATAGCAATTGAGTTGACGCAGGGTACATTCGATATGGAGTGCCACGACTACTTTTGGAGGGAATGTCACAGTCTTCCATGCAAGCATCGAGTTGCACACGCTATCATAACTAAAGTACCCATCGATCTGGAGGAGATACATCCTTTTTGGAAACAGATCGAATGGGATGACCTTAGCGATGACAACGATCTTGCCCTTGCATGCGTACCCTTGACCATTCAAGACCCCACGTGGGACGAAATGGTGGCAAAAGAAATAGCGGTCAGATGCGTAGAGACCAGTATTTGCAGATCACATCAACGTTCAAAGATTCAGAGCATCCTGAAGACACAAACCTTATTGAGCCCATACCTTACGAGACGCCAGATGGAGCCAACAAGTATTCAACCACCCGGGAGAAAACACACCTTGAGCACGTAATGGAAGAGTACGAGAGGGAGCAACAAAGACGGAAAGTAAACGACAGTCGGAGCAAAGCAAATACATCGGCGCCATCCCGACCACGCGGACGACCTAAAGGATCTAGGAATAAGAAACGGACCGGAGCTGGAGTTGATACGCCTCCGGTTGCGACCGCGCCTCCTAGCACCGCTACCCCCGCCGCTGGAAGCCACCGTGGCCCCCCTACGAGCATCAAATGGCGCGGGGTTAACTTTGGCATTGGTAATGTGGATAGTTTTGTCTTTCCGTTCATTGATGATGCTAGAGACGTGATGGGAGACGATCATTGTGGTTTTCGGTCACTTGCTTGTGTATTGGGGAGGCAAGAGGATGAGTATTACAGTATTCGATGGGAGCTTCAGGCAGAATTGATGCGTAACAGAGATATGTATGAAGTCTTGTTCACTAGGGGCCTTACACCATTTGCTGAGTTCTTGAAGCATACCGGCCATGTGGAGTCTCCTTGCTTGAACGAATACTGGCTAGATATGCCGCTACACGGCCTTGTGTTTTCTACCTTTTATCAAGTGCCACTTGTGATGTTATCGAGGGATCGAGGCTCCCACACGTGTTTACCGTTGCGGATTTTTGGTAACAATCAAGGACATGGGATACCGCCACCAGTCGTTGCTATCGCCCACGTTGGTCAACGGGACCACTTCATACCGGTGAGACATTTGCAATCACTTTTTTTACGTTTTTTGTTTTTGTACATTTTCCTTTCGTGCATGTGACATAACATTTCTTTTCAGGTATGACTTACGGGGAACGCGCCTATCCCCCCACCTCCTCATGCATGGCGTCGATTTCATGACCCCAGCGCCGACTACTGGCTCGAGGCTCTTACCCCGAGGATTGACCATTGGAAGGCTTGCCGAAGGGACATCGGTCGGGATCCAGAGACATTTTCTTAGGACAGTCTTGTGGCAAGATGGATTGTTATGGGATATGTACTTTATTAAGAAGAACATGTTTTCATATTTCATGTACCGTTTAGGGGATTTATGAACTATATCATGTATTGTGTGCCCCGTTAAGGGGATTTATGAACTATTTCATGTATTGTGTGCCCCGTTTAGGGGATTTATGAACTTTCATATTTCATGTATTTCGATGGATTGTTATGGGATATGTACTTTATTAAGAAGAACGAATCTTGTTGAAGTGGGATGAATTTCAGACTACGTTTGCGAATCTTGTTGATGGGTCTGAATAGGCAGAAACAACAATGGCTCAAAGTGGAGACTGAAATGTCTGTGTTTTCCACCACGGGTAACAGAAGGTGCGCAATGGGCCCTCATGTCGGCGCGAAATGGGCCTTCGGACAGGATCGAAGGCTCGAAGGCCCATTTCGCGCAGACACGAGGGCCCATTGCGCGCCTTCTGTTACCCCTTTCACCCAACTGGGTAATTCCATTTTTACCAGTTCCGCGCATGCTTCTGAAAACAGTATACCAGCAGCTTTTCTGGTGACAAGACTTATGCATGCACATATCTCCCTTCGAGAAAATTCCAAGTATAAAATGAGACCTAAACCTTCTCCATTGTTTCTCCACTCTCTATCAACCCTAAACTCCATACCGAAACCAGAATTTCATTATCGGTGCACCAATGGCTAAAAGGAAAGCGTGTTCATCGCGAACCTACCCCTTTGCTCCACCCATCATAAACTTCACCATCGTCCACGTCCGTGGGGTGAGGGAGACAAAGACGGAATGGTCTGTGATACAAGGCGCATCAATAAAAAACATCATCATGAACTGGAGCGAAGCTGGCTATGGAGTACCACCAGGATATTGTCGCTTCTTCTTGAACGACAACGATATAACACATCGTATCTACGCCAAAGAAACCACGGTGCAGCTTCGCCTGACTGAAGGTGACGAGATTCGGGTGATTGATGATATTTCGCCGGAGAATTAATGATGTGGTTTACTGTTATAAGTCACTTATTATGGATCCAAGTGTTTTTTCAGTAAGTTGTTGTTTATGGTGTAGGGTGTATGTTGTTTATGGTTTTTTCAAGTGCCACTTGTTTAGTGGTATAAGTCATTATGGTTGTTTACGGTTTTTTTGGTAAGTTGGTTGTAAGCGTCGTCGAAATGTGGATCCAAGTGTTATAAATTTCAAGTGTTATACATTTCAAGTGATAAATTTCAAGTGTTATAAATTTTAATCGTTGTTTACCCTAAACCCTAAACCATAACCCTAACCCTAACCCTAACCCTAAACCCTAAACCCTAACCCTAACCCTAACCCTAAACCCTGGACCCTGGACCCTGGACCCTGAACCCTAAACCCTAAACCCTAATGTACTAATGGAGATAATCCAAAAACAACAAAAATAAATACGTAAAGTACTAATGTATGTCATCCGAACCATCCAAAATCAAGAATAGTAATGTGAAATGAAACCAACAATCCAAAACCACCAAAAATAGATACATAATGTACTAATGTATGTGTAATATCAAAGCATCTAAGGCTGACGCTCATGTGAGGTGCCGCTGCCACTGCCGTGCTCGTGCACTGAATCCGGAAAGTGCCGGGTGGGCATCGGTGGGGGAGGCGGTGCGTCGGAATCTAGGATACTAAGCACGTGCCTGAGATGCTGCGCAGCCGGATGATCAGGCGGCATCTGTAGTAGCTGGCTCTGGATATATCCCGATGCGTGCTGTACCCTCTGCGCAAATAAAATCAAATCATATTAGTTTGTACACTCAAATATCAACTTAAACATACAACTAAAAAAAATGTTCTTACCATCCTGTCAGAAACTGCCGGTATCGGGTGAGGCACAGGAGGACGGGGGTCATCCTGGTGCGGCGAAGTGGGGTCGACGTACACGTGAGATCGAGCCCTAAACCATGCCAAGTAGCCCTCCTCAACCTGCCATGCGTACTCGGCACGCTGCACATCCAACTCAATCAGGTGCTCCATACGCTGTGCCCAGTGATGGTCCGCCGGATCATAAGAAACAATGTATGGGCGGTTCTGAACCGCGTCATGCCGGACCACAATCCTAGGCTGCAATGGTGGAGGAGGGATAGTCTGGATGCGACTAAACTGCCGCAACGCCCTCTCTGGATGGTACGCCTCCTGTATGATCCCAATGACCAGGACGCCCCTATAGCAAGACACCCGGTACGTGCCATCAAAATCCAGCTCGTTGCCCCACGGCATCCAGTGAATCTGCAAAGCGGAATACAAATCATCAATCGTCGCACTCACACTATACAATGTACGTCAGGTTGATTTCGAAGTCTAACCTCCTCTGCACGGATCGTGTCTAGAAGTTGTCGCATCGCATCCAGCCTACTCACGTCTCGGCTGGGGGTCCGCTCACCAGGCTGTCGTGCGGCTGCAAGAGGGTCAGCTAGCACCTCCATAGCCAACTTGATCCGGCCCCGGGTGTGCTCGAAATAACTCATGATCCAAGTCTGAAACAATACTCACAAGATATTGAATCCAACCAAATTCGAAAAATGAAATATTTAGGACGAAGCACGTACCCTCAAAACAAGAGCGCAACCCGAGCATCCCTTAGTCTTGGCGCGCGACGTCATGCCCAGCTCACGAAATAGTAAAGACAATAAACCCGCCTCCAAGCATATCGACCAGTCCTCTCATGGTCCAATAGAAACCCCAATATCCACGTCTTGATCATGTTCCTGGACTTGTCGACGAATAACGTCATCCCGATAAAGTACCATAGAAACACAGTGGCAATGGACTCTGGGGATGCGGGTCGTGTCCCCCTAAACATGTCCAACAGAATAGCTGCGATGGCCTTGTTCGGGGCCCGTGTCCTCCACGCGTGTGCTGTCTGTGGATCGAGGCCAAGCAAATCCCCTAAACGAGCCTCGAGCTGCAACATATCCATCTGGGGTACCATAGCCTCTCCATCTATACGCAGCCCGAAAATGCGGTGCATGTCATGGAGGGTGATGGTCATCTCGCCCCACGGGAAGTGGAAGGAGTTAGTCTCTGGATACCAACGCTCCCGAAATGCAGAGATGAGAATGTGGTCCGTCGCGCCAAACTCCAAGCCCATCAGCCCAATGAGACCGCTCCGCTGGGCGAGGCCCCACCAAGAATCGGGTCCTCCATGCATATACTCTCGAAACAAGTGTAAAGGCTCCAAGTTCCTAAACCAGACTCTAATGACCTGAAGATACTAAACAGAGGAAAATAAACGTGACTTAGAAAAACTAAGCATTGCTTTCGAAAAAAATTAAATACTCGTAGGTTGGAAAAGTTTACGTACGGTACGGTCGATCCAAATCCTGCCCGCCACATGTGTGGAATACGTCGTCAACAGGCTGCCGTCAATAGGACCTCCCGGAAAGCCCTCCGCAGCGGGAGGGTCCTCATGAGCGGCCCCTGCTGCTGGTGCAGGGGGGGGGCGGGGGTACCTCTGCAGCGGGGGGAGGGGCAGACCCAGCTGGAACGTGACGAGGGATGGGTGCTGCTGGAACGGGAGGAGGTATGTGGGATGATGGAACGAGAGGAGGGATGGGTGCTGCTGGAACGGGAGGAGGGGATGTGGATGTAAGCGGAGGAGCTGAGGGTCCCGCCACGGATGTAGTAGGATCGGTCGAAGAAGTAGGTGGAGGACTGGAAAAGACCGGTGGCGGTGTCGGAACATGGGTCGTGGTGGGAGGTGAAATAGAAATGGTGGCCTCAGATATGTGGTAATCGTCAACCGACAAATCCTCCGCTGTACCTAAGGGAGCATCAAATTGTACGTCCTGCTCCGTGAAGGGCATGTCGTCCCCTGCAACGTCATCTGGCAAGTCGTCCTGCAGAAGATCCTCCGTAAAATCAACCTCCACCTCGACGGAGGGGTCTACATCTATCTCCGGTGCATGCGTCAACTTCGGATCACTAGCTATCCGCTGCTGCTCGGTAGGCGGCACTCCGGCAAGTAACGCATGTGCAATCTCGGCGCATGTGAGCTTGGGCGCCTCCTTTTTCCTCCTCTTATCGAGGAGGACGGCGCTCAAGCTAGTGTGTACGTCCTTTAGGCGACAAGTTCAAATTAAATTAGTAAGTTTTCTATTAATTGTTTTTCCTTTTATTTATGTAAAATTAGAAATTCACCCTATAAATATGAATTCAACTAATGAATTCGTCGTTTCTGTCGGATTTCAAATTCCGAACCAAAAACTCATTTATCATTACTAATTTTATAATTCAAACTCTAAATATAACTGTAATTATTTTTTTTAAAGCAAGAATTCAACCTACGACTATGAATTCATATTAAGTACAAGTTCATAACTAATAATTCAAAATCTAAATATAACACTAAATTAAGACAAATAAATTAAATAAAACAACTAATAACAACAACAAAAACTAAATATAAATAGGAATTTGAATAGTAAACAAATTATGAAATTAAATATCTTACTAAAAAAGCGAAATTGATTTACTCAATATAACTCTAATTATTTTATAAAATCTCACTTTTTCCTCTATTCGAATTGTTTCTAACAAAAATTAGTTACAACTTTGTTACAATTCTCTATTCTTCTTATTTATCTTGAAAAAAATACTTATCTACTTAATTTAATAATTTATTATTTTTTTAGGGTCATACTTATCTACTTATCTACTTATATTAATTACAAGTTCATAACTAATAATTCAAAAGTTAAATATAACTCTAAATTAATACAAATAAATTAAATTAAACAACTAATAACAATAACAAAAACTAAATATAACTAGAAATTTGAATAGTAAACAAATATCTTACTAAATAAGCCAAATTGATTTACTCAATATATTCAAATTGATTAACTCAATTATATAAACAAAATTTAATACCTAAAATTTGATTAATAATTCAATACGAAATTTTACAAACATATAAAATTTCGTAATGAATTTAAAACGTACCTCAGCCGTAAACGTTGCTCGGGTGCGGATCCAGCTACGAACCGGATCGGCTCGGTGGACGTTGGTGGCGACGGGCTCGGTGGCTGGTGGCGATGTGCTGGCAACGACCTCGGTGGCCGGTGGTTCTACCGGAACAACCTCGGTGGCCGGTGGTTCCACCGGAACAGCCTCGGTGGAGGCGGGTTGGGTGGGTTCCGTCGCGACGGGATTCGGTGCGGAATCCCGTCGCGACGGGCTCGGGTTCGGTCGAAGGCGGCGGTGGCGATCGCTCGGTGGCTCGATCGGTGGCCATGGCGACGGCTCGGTTTTTTTTGTTCGAGTTTTGATTTGCTCGAGATCTGGTTTCGCGGACGGAAGTAGACGACGATGGCAACGCTTCGTCGATTTAAACCTAAATATCCTCGAAACGGGCTTACGCGGGTCCAAACGCCGCGCAAGCCCAATGCGCGCGGCCCAAAATGCTGCGGCGGCACACTAAACCCTGAAACCGTAAATATGCGCGAACGCCCAATGCGCGCGGCCCAATAAGCGCGCAGGCTCATTTCGCGTGCCCGCGCGGGCCCATTTCGCGCGTTTGAAAATCATTTCTCGAGTCCCATTTTTTCCATTTGACAGTTTACGGTTTTGTCCTTCCGCGCAACGCCATTTCGCGCGAAATGGCGTTGCGCGGATATTCTGTGCGCTTTTAAAAAAAATTGTGCGTATGTACCCTGCGTATTATAATCATAGTATGAGTTAAATAATCTAATGGAATTATATTTACCATAGTAAGTAATATCTTTTCCTATCTAATTTATTTTTTCTGTACAACTAACAAGATTTACTTAATATATTTAATAGATTTAATCTAACTTATTTATTTTACTTATTAAAATACATAACTTAATCAATTTAATAAAAATAGGGATTTAGAATTATACTGGATGCTTTTCTGAAATACAGAATGCAAGAGAAGGAGGCAGGGGAAGGCCGGCGGTGATGAGGCGGGGCAACCAGGACGGAACGGCGAGGACTCGGTGGCTCCGGCGTGGCTCGGCGGCGGCAGGCTGGTGGTCCGGCAAGGCTATGTGGTGGCCGGCGGTCTCCAAGGAAGAAAAAGAGGTGTTTGGTGGTGTTTTTAATGGAGGAACAAGGACTTGAATAGGCTGAATTTTTGACAAAAGAGAGAGCAATTGCAAATAGAAGGAGAGGATGAACGATGGTGTGAGTTAGGAGAGTGCTTGAGCCCCCTTATATAGGCAAATTGAAGGAGGCTATGGATCCAAGCCATGGTTGTTGCACCAATGGAGGAGGAGGAAATGCTCTACTATAGGTCAATTGTGTGCTTCTTCAAGGTGATGTAAGGGTGAGGTGTGAGGTTGAGTCTTGCAAGGCAAAAGAAGGAAGAAGAAGACTCCATAGCCATGCATTGGGCAATTTTCAATCACGTCAAATCCATCAGACTATAGTCTGATGTCTAGTTTGGAGAAGGAGGAGATTAATTGATATAAGTTAATAAAGATGGGGTGATTTAGTAAGAAATTCACTTGGTCTAGCGGAATAGAGGGGGGGTGTGGAGTGAGTCGCAAGAGGTCTCGGGTTCAAGTCCCGACTCTTGCATTCTTTTTTCTAGACTTTCAATGGGATTTTAATACCTCAATGTAATTCAATTTATTTAATAAAATTCAAGCTTCATAAAGCATTATTTTTATTTAAATGCCCTTTTTATTTATTCATAACTCTTATAATATATTATTGGATTTTACTTAATTTAATTTACTTGATAATCTCTTTTTAAAGAGAAAAATAAGGGTTATTGTAATATATTAGAAATTCTCTTTTTATTTAGAGAAAAGAATTTATAAGAAATAAATATTGTATTATATTCGGTTTTAAAACCTTGGAATATCGTGGATATTACAATAGTAGGGCGGTACCAAGATGGGAAAGGAAGATAACTACAAAACTTCACAACGTGTGAGGACAGTACGGGGTCTAGTACCCCCTTAAAAATATAAAACTACTGGTTCTTAGGAGGACATTAATTCGGGATAACGTCTTTGCATATCCTGCTCGGTTTCCGAGGTTTCCCAAGTTGTACCTTCCTTGCCATCTTTAGACCAGAGTACCCGAACTAGAGGTACTTCTTTGTTGCGTAGTTTCTTCACACGATGCTCCATTATCTTAAGTGGTCTCTCTTCGTAAGTGCCATCCGACTGGATTTCGACATTGCGAAGTTGATTACGTGGGATTCGTCGGGCACATACTTCCTTAAAAGAGACACGTGGAACACATTATGCACAGGGTGAGCAGAAGGCGGTAAAGCAACTCGATAGGCCAGGCTGCCGACTCTTTCTAAGATTTCGAAGGGTCCTACATAACGAGGGTTAAGCTTGCCTCGTTTTCCGAAACGGAAAACGCCTTTCGAGGGAGATACTTTGACGAACACCTTATCGCCAACTACGAACTCGATGTCTCGCCTCTTCAGGTCGGTGTAAGATTTCTGTCGACTCTGAGAAGTCAACATTCTTTGGCGAATAAGAGCAACCTCGGAGGCGGTCTTTTCTATCAAATCGGGACCTAGTAGAACCTTGTCGACGTTGTCGTCCCAATAGAGCAGAGAACGACATTTCCAGCCGTACAAAGCTTCAAAGGGAGCCATCTTGATGGTGGAATGCCAACTATTGTTGTATGTGAACTGTATAAGATGTAAGTTGTCATCCCAACTCGTTGTGCGATCTAGTGCACATGCCCGTAGCATGTCCTCAAGAGTTTGGATGGTCCTTTCTGTTTGACCATCGGTTTGAGGATGGAAAGTTGTGCTAAATTTCAGTTCTGTGCCCATGGCCTTGTGTAGTCCTTTCCAGAAAAATGCCATGAAACGACCGTCTCGATCGGAGATAATCGTCTTTGGGATCCCATGGAGGCGGACTATTTCCTTAACGAAAACTGTTGCTAGCTTTGGAGCCTTCCACTTCTTTTGAATGGGAATGAAGTGGGCGCTCTTGGTGAGTCGATCCACGATGACCCAGATAGAATCCTTCTGCTTTTGAGTCTTGGGCAGGTCGGTCACAAAGTCCATTGCTATGTCCTCCCATTTCCATTCTAGCACGGAAAGGGATAGCAACTTTCCTCCAGGTCTTCTGTGTTCGATCTTTACTTTCTGGCAAACCAAACATTTAGATATGAACTCTGCGACATCTTGCTTCATGTTTGGCCACCAGAAGTTCCTGCGTACATCCTTGTACATTTTACTCGTTCCCGGGTGTACGGAGTAGGCAGATGCGTGGGCTTCCTTTAGGATGATCTTTCGAAGCTCATCCACTGCTGGCACACAAATCCGATTTTGAAACCAAAGGGAGCCGTCATCTTGAATGACGAACCCAGGTGCCTTGCCTTCTTGCACTTCGCCACTTATTCTAATCAGCATGATGTCGTCAGTCTGCTTTTCCTTGATTTCGGATATCAAGTCGGATTGGATCTCCAAGGTGTTTAGACAACCTTGCTGTCTTCCAAACCAAACCTCAATGCCTTCTCTGATCAGTTCACGCTGTAGCTGTGGCTGAACGGTTAGCATTGCAATCATGCCCTCTTGTTGTGTCTTACGACTGAGAGCGTCTGCTACGACGTTAGCTTTACCTGGATGGTAGAGCAACTCAATGTCGTAGTCTTTCAGTAGTTCCAGCCATCTTCTCTGTCTCATGTTCAGTTCCTTTTGGGTAAACACATACTTCAAGCTCTTGTGGTCGGTGTAGATCTGACATTTGACCCCGTACAAGTAGTGTCGCCAAATTTTTAAGGCGAACACCACTGCTGCCAGTTCGAGGTCGTGCGTCGGATAGTTCACTTCGTAGACCTTGAGCTGTCGGGATGCATAAGTGATCACTTTCCCATTTTGCATGAGCACGCATCCCAAGCCTTGCTTTGAAGCGTCGCTGTAGACCACATAGCCATCGTGCCCATCTGGTAGAGTCAACACTGGTGCGCTTGTAAGGCGCTTCTTGAGTTCTTGGAAGCTCTCTTCACACTTTTCATCCTACACAAACTTCTTATGAGTCTTTCGGAGTAGCTTCGTCATGGGAAGGGCAATCTTTGAGAACCCTTCGACGAACCTTCGGTAGTACCCTGCGAGTCCTAGGAAGCTGCAAATTTCTTTTACATTCTTTGGTTGCTTCCATTTTGAGACTGCTTCAATTTTCTTTGGGTCCACCATCACTCCGTCTTGATTGATAACGTGGCCAAGGAAAGCCACTTCTTTAAGCCATAAGTCACACTTGGACAATTTGGCGTAAAGCTGGTTGTGCCTTAGAATCTGTAGCACGGTCCTGAGGTGTTCTTCATGTTCAGCTGGGTTCCCGGAGTAGATTAGGATGTCGTCGATGAAAACGATGACAAACTTGTCGAGGTATTCATGGAAGCATCGGTGCATCAGGTCCATGAACACCGCAGGTGCATTGGTCAGTCCGAATGGCAGCACCACAAACTCGTAGTGGCCATAGCGGGTGCGGAAAGCGGTCTTCGGAATGTCCTCCTCGCGGATCCGAAGTTGGTGATAACCTGATCTCAGGTCGATCTTGGAGAAAACCTTTGCACCTCGAAGTTGGTCTAAGAGGTCGTCTATCCTCGGAAGGGGATATTTGTTTTTGATGGTGACTTTGTTCAGCTCTCTGTAGTCGATGCACAAACAGAAGGTTCCGTCTTTCTTCTTTACAAACAGCACAGGCGCTCCCCAAGGTGAAGCGCTCGGTCGGATGTAACCCTTCTCAAGTAGTTCTTCGAGCTTACTCTTGAGTTCTTTCATCTCTAGCGGGGCCATTCTGTAGGGCGCCTTAGAGATTGGGGCGGTTCCAGGCTCGAGGCTTATGGAAAACTCGACTTCTCGTCGGGGAGGTAACCCGGGGAGTTCCTCTGGGAAAATGTCGGGAAACTCTCTGGCTACAGGGATCTCCTGAATATCCACGACCTTTTTTTCTGTCGGCTCGAGGTAGAAAAGATACCCAACGCAGCCTTGTCGGAGCAGCTTCCCGGCTTGCATGGCGTTGATCACTTTTCCATTTTCTTCTTCTCGCTTTCCCTTGAATTTGCAGACGTGCTTTCCTCCAGAGTTGATGGTTACAGTTCGGGTGTAGAAATCGATTATTGCTCCATGTTGAGACAACCAATCTCTTCCGAGAATGATGCCGTAGGGATTCATCGGAATGCATATCAAGTTGGAGTGGAAGATTCCTCCTTGAATGCATAAAGGGAAACTACCTAACTGTCTTGCCCCTATTATCTTTTCTCCGTTTGGAAGGTTCACAACAAACAGTTCACACTCTTCGAGATTATCTAGTCCTAAAAGTTCTACACACTTTTCGGATATGAAAGAATACGAAGCACCGGAATCGAAGAGTATAAACACATCTTTAGAGCGGATATGGAGGGTACCTTGGCAGATAGGCTCTTCCGGCTTGTCGGTGGTGCACATCTCGTACAACCGCTGCCTTTGACCCTGAGGATGCATAGGCCCTTTTCCTTTCTGATGAGCCGTGGACTGGATCGATGTAGTTCCTGCTGGCTTATTCGAAGCCTGCGGGCGTTGGGACAAAGTGTTTGAGCGAGTCTGGCCTGCTGGTTTTGCGGGTTGCCTGCAGAATTGCCGGAGATGTCCGTCCTTGTTACAGTTGAAGCATTTCTTGAGGCGTTTGGGACAGTTCCGATTTATGTGTCCGGGCTCTGCACAGTTGTGACAGACAATCGGGCTCCTCTTTGATTCGGAGCCAGGGGCAGGTCTTGATCCAGCTGACGAGGCCTTGTTTTTGCTCTTCTTGGTCCACTGAGATCCTTGCGGAGATGCTGGCCTCTTAAACCCACTGTGACTGGAGTGGTGAGGCTTTCCTCCACCGAACTTCTTGCACTCGAGGACCTTAAGAGTTGTCTACATTCTGTGTGCATGGTCCACATAATCCTCCAAGGTTTTGAAGGAGCGGTTTGCCATCCAAGGTTTGATGTGATCGCTCATCCAGCGGTGGAAGTGTTTGATCTTTTGTTTCTCCGTGGTGATTTCTTCCTCAGCATATTGAAGGAGGTGATTAAACTTCTTAGCTCTTTCTAGCACGCTTAACCCATGTAACTTTGGGGAGTGGAGTTCATCTAGTTTCTCATCTCGCATGGACTCCGTGAAGAATCTGCGCATCATCTTGTCTTTGAACATAGTCCAGCTCAAATCAAGGCTGCTGGATAAACTAGAGCTCTCCCACCACTCGCCTGCTTCGTCTTTCAATTTCAGTGCAGCCATGTGCACCTTGTCCGTTTCAGAACAGGGTATATTGCGTAGTAGTCTTTCCACATGAGAGAACCAGTATTGCATTCCTGACGGGTCCCCAGTTCCGTCGTACGAGTCAGTCTTCATGGAGTTGAAAGCCTTGATTCCCTCAATGAAGCTGATCAGGGTTCGCTTTTCGGGGATGACCTCCGCCACTTGGGTTGCTTCCTCATGCATTCTTCTAGCACCTCCTCTGGTGCTTAGAGGTTTGCTGGTTTAGGTACCGCAGCAGGAATTTCCTCTCAGATCAATTGTTGCACTAGGGTGCGTAATGCGGCCACAGTCTCCGCATTGAATGCTAACGGAGCGACTGGTGCAGGGGGAGGATTAACTCGAGAGCCGCCTCTGAACTCGGATTCGCTCTCATCATGGCCTTGTCTATTGTCGTTCGGACTACGATTTGTAGCTCTAGTGTGGACCATCTGAATATGTTTAGAGTGGTTTCATTTGTTAATTTAGTAATATATGTAAGAACTACGCACAAGCTTTAGTAGCGAAAAGGGAGAAATTTTATTATAATAGAGCAATACGCAAATACAAGGCTTTTATAACTTATGCCATTTCGAACAAGGGAATAAAAGAAAAGCTATGCCGATTCGACTTCCTAGAGACAAAATGAAGCCGAAAGAAGTGGTCTATGCTCACTTCTTGGAAAGAAGGGTACAATGCTAAGGAAAACTAGACACGGTCGGTGTAGGTATCGAGGAATCCTTCCTCGAAAAGATTCTCATCTATGATTCCCGTGTCATTGTTGAGGAGTAAGTTGGCCTGCTCGATCCTTCGGTGGCGACGGTTTTCGCGGGCCTGCAGCTCCGCGATGCAGATCCTGTGCTGGAGCCTTTCCGCTTGCTCCCTTTCCGTCTCCGTGATCCACTCATTTCGGTGGCTCTGCAGCAGGTCACGGTTCACCCTACGACCTCCGGTGGGTACAACGTCGAATGGTGGGGGAGTGTTGACCAAGGGCTGGTGAGCCCGGCGGTTGGATGATTCTCCTTCCATCCATGTGACGAACCCCTCCATCTGTACTTCCCTAGGTGCTTGTCTTGCCCGCTCGTACAATGAGGGTGGGCCATAGAATCTCTCCTCCGAGCGATCCATGTTGTTGGACCCAAGCTGAAGTCGTCGAAGAAGTGCCTCGTCCTCTTGACACCAGAAGTGTGTCATTGGCGGCATTGGCCCTTCAGGCTCGGGTGCTCGTGGAGGTGAGACAATCTCCACTCTCGGAACTTGGATCATGGGTGGCATAGGCGCTGGGGGCACATACTCCATCCTCGGAATCACGGGTGGTGGTGGTGGCGTCTCTGGGTCGATGACCACCCCGTCAGAGTCCTCTTCCTCGGACTCGTGGAATTCTTAACCTTTGTAGCCTACATGTGAGTGTAAAGTATCGCAACACCTTATGAAGTACTTTGGTCCCTTTATAAGGACCTTGTCAACATTCTTGTACCTAGGTAAATCATAAGTTGGACACTTACATAGCTACACATTTTCTTTTAATTAAAGAATACAATCATTTTCTCAAGCATCAATCTTCACACACTGAAGACCCAAATCAGATATCAATTTATTTGCTCCGTAATAGGAATTAGGAAGGGTAGTTCTCAAAGCTTGACCTTGTAATTCGAGCAAACTATCAAAAGAGGTATAGCTTCAATTATTTAAAAACTTTATATGCAACAATTTTGCAATATAAGACAACTTTGACATTGTTGTGCCATTGGTTATTAGTGGCTTTTGATATTCTTTCAAGAGATGGTTTACAATATCTCCTTTAGGTTCTTCATTAAACTCATCACCATTCTCTTCACCCGTCTCAAAAAGCATACATGGTACTCCATAAGCATCTTCTAACATATTGATTTCACTATCTCCAATTTCAATCTTATCTTTATTTCCCATCCTTAATATTGTTTGCTACTAGAATTGTTCATTTTTTCACCATGAATGTCCAATGTATTGTTATTCTCATACATTTCCGACTTCAATAAACCAAGTCTTACATCCACCATCATTTAAAGACTAAATTACGACAATTTTTGCAAGGAAATCTTATGTTATCAATATCTACGCCCTCAAACATATTAGAAAATGCAAATTTCAAGAAATCATCAACACCTATCCGATACTCAGTCAATGAGCAATCATTTATTTTCATCCATTCCTTATTGAAAGCCATTTCATAAATTCGAATAGTAATGAGTTAAAAAAACACAACATACTCCATATATCACCATACCTATCATGTACCTAAACATAAGAGCACGTGCAATCTCATAAATATGACATGATATTAAAAAGGAAAGAAAACAATCATTGTAGAGTAGTAAAGGCTTAAACAAATACTAGACAACATAATAAGCCTACAACATGAATGTCATCAAACAATGATATAATTCCAATTTAAAACTCACTATGTATGTTCCAATTAAGATAGTAATTAATAAGGTCTAAATAATCATTTGACTAAATTTATATAATTTAAACACCATTTTATCTTTATGGTGTGCCTAAGTGATGAATATAGAAATAGTGTTTGTTATCAATGTGTTTTAACTAAAATAAAGAAATTATCAAGATAAGACTGAGGAAATGAAGGCCATATGTACAATAATCCTCCCTTTCCCTTTGAATGTCTATAAGAGGGGAAAACAACAAACATTTTTCAATATGTTAACGTTAAGAAACAAAATTGCCCATAGATTCAATGCTAGCAAAAGTTTATGGTAAAAAAAACCTCTGCTTTTGTTATGAAAGTTTGGTGCAACAAACAAGACTAGTACAAATTCCCTACATGTTCAATGTCATTCAAAAGAAAAAAAAATCAAGAACATACATAATTAAAATTAGACCAATCTAACAAGATTACCAAATGTTGTATGCACTAAATAAATTTAAGCATAAGCGACTCAAACAAACAATGAGTAAATAAATGTTAGACCAATCTAACAAAAGTACCAAATTGTTGTTGTTGTATTGGCATAGGATAGCATTTCTAAGGAATCAGTACTTCTTGGGAAGTCCTTGTATGGAGGGCGGTCACTCGACCAAAATGGCTTCTTGGGAAGTCCTTGTATTTGCATAGGAAAGCATTTTTAAGGAATCATCCCATACAAATGGCATTAGAGCTGACTTTGGGTTACGAGTTAGCTTGGCATGGAGTGCGGTTACTCGACCCAAATGGCGGTCCTTAGGCCTTGATTAAGATGTCAAGTGCTTAAGTGAGGGAGATTGTAACACATGATGATCTATAAGGGATTGAAGTGCTACCCATGTCAATAAGAGGTCTTTTTTGGGGGTTAGAGTGAGGACAAAAAACTCAAAAGTTAAGCATGTAAGGGCGAGAGTAAAATCAAGATGGGTGACCCCCTGGTAAGTCCTCGAGTTGGCATGGGATAGCGCTTTTGAAACCTTGAGCTTTACACAAGAAACACAAGAAAACAAGTAGTACTTGCTTCAAAATATGTGATAAAGTAAGAAATAAATTGTACACGTATTGATTTTGAGAGGACAATGACACAAGACTATTTACCATGTATATGCAAAATAAAGAAATTGAACTAAGTCGTCATGAGATTTTACTATCTTTATATATGAGTTAAGGCTTGGGAGGCTTCACATTTTTACTGTCAAAATCACGATTCCTAATTAATTCACTAAAGATCCTATTTTGCTAGCATCAAATTGTAAGCTTCTAAGCAATATAATTCACACAATAAAGCAATTCACATTTCAATCTCATCATGAACATTGTCCTCAACAATACATTCAGTCGCCTAGAAGATTTTCTTGCTTATGCAAAATATCTATGATGGTTTTTAAAAACAAATTGACGTGAAATTTATGAAATTAGAACTCTAAAAAGAGACTAAAGCAATTGGCTCATGTACGTACCTAAATATTCTTGACAAAATAGCCCAAAACAAAGGCACTAGTGTCTCAAGGAGGTGCAATCTAGATCTAGAACAAACACTAGACCAGGAACTCATATAAGCATATAAATAATAGATAGGAGAATGAAAAGATGTAGTGATGAAATAGAGAAGCACAAATAAAGCCCAAACAACAATGATGAATTAAAGGAATAAAACCAAGTGCGGTATAGATTGTAAACCTAGAAATCAAGGCCAACAAAGAGGGAGAAGATGCTTCCTTAGTCGAGGAAGAGGATGAGATTTCGTTGGGAATTCAAACCAATAGTAGGCCATTAGAAGGGTTAAAGCCAGAAATAGAGAGATTATGTCGAAAAAGAGGGATCGAGAAGCTTCCTTAACCTGGTAAGGGTGGTGTGGTGGCGGGGTGGAGTAATGGTAAGACCGAGCAATCAGATATATCCAATTTGATCATGTATACCAAATATCCAATAATTTTTCCCTTAAAATTCTGATCTGTATATGATTCATTAAAAACTGGATATTCAATAAGAAGTATCCGTTTGGATCGGATATCCGATAATAGATATTCGAACTATCCGTTTTGAAAAAAGTATGTCTACTAATTTTTATTTAGGCGTAATTAATATACATGACATCCGCCAATCCGGTTAAAATTTAAGAGAATGTTTACATGGTTGAGGAGAATCGAACCCTTCATGAGTTGAAATTTTACAAAATGCCCATTCAAACATCTATACTACTTAGTATTAATTTGCACTTTCCAAATAATGTATATAGTACAGGTTATCTGGTTGCTTCAAAATCTCGATCTGACTATCTGGAAAAAATTCCTAAATCGGATCAGATTAGATACGAATAGAAGATTTTGTGATCCATTCGGATAGGAAATTTAACGGATTGGATAGGCCGGATCGACTAATCGGATATTTTTGCCCACCCCTACTTCCAAATTAGTACGATCTCCTTCAAAGCAATGCTCTATGACGATCGATCTCTAGGTGAGACGGTCCCCCTAATTCTTTTTTATACAAAAAATGAATGATATTTGAATTGACCGACAAACACAACACAATTATTTGCAGATTTTAATTGTTAAAATGAATATATAATAACTAGTGGTGTGCCCGTACTATGTACGGGTGATTAAAGAATAAATATAATAATTTTTATCATAAAAAAACTTTGTAAGTAGACTTGTTAAAACTTGACCCGACCCGAAAAACCGACCCACCCGAAGTTTTTTGGGTTGAAACCCGACCCGAAAATCAATGGGTCAAGAGTAATCCGAACCCGGTCGACGCGAAAAAAATTGGGTTGGTCGGGTCAACCCAACGGGTTGGTGATCAACCCAATAAAATATTATTTCAATTAAAAATTAAATATTTTATTATAAATTTTGTATAAAATTATTATTTTATTATTATATAATATGATATGAATTATTTTAATAAACATAAAAATAAAGGTGAATAAAATTAACGATCATGACCCGTTGGATCAACCCGTACCAAACCCGTAACAACCCGGTCCATATGAACTTGTTAATTTAACGACCCGAGATCCGTTTTAATCCGAACCCAATTGTGACCTAAACTCAAACCCGACCTGCCCGACCCATTAGACATGTCTAATTGTAAGCATATAAAATTGAAGGTAAAAATAAAATAACAAAGTAATAAAACTTACTCTTTATTCATTGAAACAAAACCAACCTTGCTTACATGTTTATTATTGACGTTAACAACATAAAAATGACGGAAGAGGGAAGAGCTTAATTAGTAAGAGGATAAGAATAGTAGTATAATATAGTTCAACTCAATGATTTGTATCCAATTCATTTCACTTGATGACATTAAAAAAACATACTTTAATACATATTTGTTATTGAGGATGCAGAATAAAGGGATTGTAGAGAACGACATAGGATATAGATGATACTCTCGTAAGAAATGGGAAATAAAATAAGGTATTTTACACCAGGAACTTACAAATAACAATTATATTTGATAGAAATACTTCCTTTTTTCACCAAAAAGCAAATGGAAGAAGGAAGAGGAATAAGCTAAAAAGGCTTTTAGATGAGGAGGGGTCGAATGGAGGAGCAGAAAGGACAAGGAGAGGGTGGCTATGGAATATTTCAAAGGGTTGTTCAATTCTGATTATGATGTACCCAATATAGCGGCTCCTCAAGGGATCTCGCCAATTTTGTCAGAAGAGGATAATCTCGAGCTCACACGTCCATTCACTGGTGAAGAGGTATTTTTTGCTCTTTCGTCTATGCACCCTACAAAATCTCCGGGCCCTGATGGTTTGTCAGCTTTGTTTTTATCAAAAACACTGGCATATCATTGGACCGGATATCATTAATTTTGTTCTGAGTGTTCTTAATGGTGAGGTTTTTCCTGAGAGACTCAATCATACTTTCATTTCTTTAATTCCTAAAGTCACTGACCCTTTTCGTATGAAGGATTTGAGGCCTATAAGCTTGTGTAATGTGTTGTATAAGCTGGTGTCAAAAGTAATTGCAAACAAGTTGAAAGGTGTGTTGAACAAGGTGATCTCAAATTCCCAGAGCTCTTTTGTGCCAGGAAGACTCATAACAGATAATGTTTTGGCTGCTTTTGAGCTGTTCCACTTCATGAAAAATCAGAAAGAAGCTAAGAAGTGTTATATGGCATTGAAACTGGATATGGCTAAGGCTTACGACAAAGTGGAATGGAATTATCTGGAGCAATGTATGAAAATGATGGGCTTCTGTGATTCTTGGGTGAATTTGATAATGAAATGTGTGAGATCGGTTTCTTTCTCAGTTCTTATGGACGGCTATCCTTCACCGGTTTTCTCTCCATCGAGGGGTCTCCGCCAGGGAGATCCTTTGTCTCCTTATCTCTTTTTAATGTGTGCAGAAGGATTGCTTGCACTTATTAGAATGAGTGAGATGGAAGGTCGTTTTCAAGGCATCAGAATTGCTCGATCAGCTCCAATTGTGTCACATTTGTTTTTTGCTGATGATAGCATTTTGTTTGCTAGAGCAACTTGTCAACATGCGCATGAGATTGTGACATCCTCCGTGTTTATGGAGTTGCTTCGGGACAACAAGTAAATCTAGCAAAATCAGAACTCTCTTTTAGCAAAAATGTATGTGATGGATTGAAGTTTGCTATTCAAGGCATTCTTGAAGTCCAGGAGGTGGACAAGCATGAAAGATACCTTGGTTTACCAACCATGATTGGACGCTCCAAATGGATTATATTTGAACAAATAAAGGAGAAGGTGTGGAAGAAAGTTCGAGGTTGGAAAGGAGTATCATTATCAAGAGCATGCAAATAAATTCTCACAAAATCAGTTCTTCAAGCTATTCCTACGTATGCGATGTCTTGTTTCCTTCTCCCTAAGAGTCTTTGTGAAGAAATTGAGCAAATAATGTCTGATTTCCTATGGGGATGGTACGGTGGAAAAAAGAAGCTTCATTGGATTAAATGGGAAAGGTTGGGAGCTTCAAAGTTTCTGGGAGGGCTGGGAGTGAGGAATTTGGAAGCTTTTAATTTAGCTCTTTTGGCAAGACAGGGTTGGCGCCTCATACATGATCCCGATTCCCTTATTGCCAAGCTGTTGAGAGTCAAGTACTTTCCGAGGGGCTCGTTCTTGGGGTCAAAGATGGGGCACAATCCAAGTTTTACTTGAAGAAGTATTCATAAGGCTATCGAGGTGCTGGAATTAGGAATGATTTATCATGTTGGAAATGGGAGTGATATTGAGGTCTGGAATGATAAATGGCTTCAAAGGCCTAGATCGTTTAAAGTGTTAGGGAAATTTTTTAGAGCTGATCAAAGGAAAAGAGTAATTGATCTTATAGATTGGACGACTAGCTGCTGGAATGAAGAGGAAGTGAGACGCTATTTGCTTCCTTGCGACGCAGAGGAAGTCTTGAAAATTCACCTGGTTGATGCCTCTGTAACAGATCAGTTGATCTGGTTCTATACGAGAGATGGGAATTTCACTGTACGATCCGCTTACCATCTTCTATTGGAGAAAAAGCAACTTGAACTGAACAGAGGTGGACAAGCTGATCAAGCTTCAACAAGACGCTTTTGGAAGTGGCTTTGGAGTAGTAAAGCATTGCCAAGAGTGAAAAACTTTGCATGGCGTGCATGTAAAGATGTTTTGCCATGTAAAGTTAACCTACTGAAGCGGAAAATTGTGGCAATTGACTCGTGTGATAGGTGTGGCAAGTCTGAAACAGCAATGCATTGCCTCAAAGACTGCATTTTGGCGAGTTAGGTTTAGGATTTCTTTCCAAATTTTAAAGCTTTGGGAGAGGGTCTGTCTGCTGTTATTGATTGGGCTGATGCTATTCGAGAGAGTGTGGAGGAAGATGATCAGATTTTGTGGTTTTATGTATTATGGGGTTTATGGAGAGCACGAAATCTGAGCATTTTTGAAGGTGAAACTACAGATGCGGGCAAAATCATTCAAGAGGCATGTGCTTAGCTCGAAAACATCAGGAAATCTTTGGCTTTGGGACCGAAAGAGACAGTGTAACAGGAGAAAAGGGAGAGTTGGAAGAAACCACCAGCTGGTTGGATTAAAGTTAATTGTGATGCTTCAATAATAGAGTCATGCTGTGGAATTGGAGTGATCGGTAGAAATGAGGTGGGTGAAGTGGTGTTTGCGGGATCGAAAAGAATTCAGGCTGGTACTGATGTTGAAATGGGAGAGGCAAAAGCAATCAGATGGGGATTGGAAAGTGCTCTTTCTATGGGTTATAACTTTGTTATTATGGAATCTGATTGCCAGGGGTTGATTAGGAAGTTAAAAGGAGGAGTTCTGCCACACACAAGCCTAGGTGCTTTGATTGCTCTCATAATTAATAGTAGCTATGATCTCTTATCTTGTAAGTGGGAATTTGTGAGCAGAGGTGCGAATCATGCTGCACACTGGCTTGGTAGATGGCACCTGGACTCTGCAGTGCTCACTTCTAGCCTTTCTATTTTTCCAAAAGACTTTTATGCTGCTGTATTAAACGATCTTGTTTAAGCTAATAAATTGTGTTTTCGTCAAAAAAAAAATTATATTTGTCAAAACAATGTCATCCGGGAATAGGCAGGCAAGTAGCACTGTTGTAAAAATTAAGCACTATTCCGTTTGCATGAATAAAAAACCCAAAATTAATTCAATCGATCAAATTTCAATTTGAGATAAATATAAATATAATTTATTATAATGTCGAAATTATTTTACTTCGCTTTCATTCTACAGTATATATTCCTTGCCAAGAATAGTTATATTGCAAATTTAAATACCTGTTCATTGAGCATTTACCTCAGTGTAACCATTTCAATTCAAGTACATCGTATATCAAGCCTTCAAACTTTAGTACAAATGATTTGGGCTAATCAAAGTTAATTACTTACCAACAAAAAATCGATCAATTGAATTTGTAAAATCATTCTAGACTGTACTCTGTCAAATGAGTACTTGTATTAAATCAACCAACTGTACATACAAACCCCCCGTAAAATAAAATCCAAAATATATAGCCAAATATCAAAAAAGTACATTGATTCATAATTCACGTGATTTAGCAGCGAGACTTGTCAACTAATTCGATAAGATAAGTTTGGGTATTTTCAATACAATGGAAGTTGGTCTCTTCAATTTCTCGACGGCGGTGGCCGCTTTCACCTTGTTTCTCTCTATTTCTGGTGATTCTCTACCTGTTCTACTCTCCTATCCTCAACTTTATATATGTATAAAGTTTGGTTCAAATGACACAAATTCTTATCATGAAATCAATGTATTTTATTTAATTTTTAGTACACTTTTTCAGATTTGAACTTTTTTTACTTTAAAGTGTACTTTTTATTTTTTTTACTACACTTTATATATTTTACAATGTATTTTTATATGCACTTTTTAAATTATATTTTTTATATTTTACAATACACTTTTGTTTCAAAAGTACATAAATTACACATTTTAAAATAAGAGGTTTTTTGAATCAAACTCTATGTATTTATAAAGTTTAGAATGTATATATGGATTAATCAATGTTATTGCGTGAAATTAAATCTATGCAAATGTTGAATAACGGAGTACATATTATCACTGTCTGATGTTTTTTCTTGATAACTTGGACAGGAATTGGCTCAGTCAGCTTCACAATCATCAACAACTGCCCGTTCACCATATGGCCGGCAACATTAACAGCCCCCAACTCTCCCCCTCTCACCACCACCGGCCTAGAGCTTCCCGCGGGTGCCGTTTCCGCCCCAATCGACGGCGTCCCAGCAGGGTGGTCGGGCCGGATATGGGCCCGAACGTGGTGCACCAATGACCCAACCGGAAAATTCACCTGCTTAACCGGTGACTGCGGCACCGGCCAAGTACCCTGCGCCGGTTCCGGCGGATGCCCCCCGGTCAGCCTTGTGGAGATGACCCTGACCGCCGCTAACGGCCTAGAATACTATGACGTCAGCCTCGTCGACGGCTTCAACCTGCCCGTTTTGGTGGTGCCCCAGGGCGGTGGCGGCTGCTCCACCACCGCTTGCGGCGCCGACGTCAACGCCGGCTGCCCGGCGGAGTTGGCGGTCAGGGGCGCGGATGGCGGCGTGATTGTCTGCAAGAGTGCGTGCTTGGCGTTTGGGACGCCGGAGTATTGTTGCACCGGGGACCATAGCACGGGGCCCACGTGTCCGCCGACGCAATACTCGAAGATGTTCAAGGCAAAGTGTCCGCAGGCCTATAGCTACGCTTATGATGATACAAGTAGCACTTTCACTTGTCCCACCGGTGGAAATTATCTCATCAAGTTTTGCCCTTAAACTTGCTACTACATTACTGATCGAAATACAAAGGAGTTAGCTAGTTTAATTAATAATTAAGGTCATCAATTGATTCCCACAAAATATTGCATGCACTAAAGTATTTAGTAGTTAAATTGATCGGAACATGATATGTTACATTCTCAACTTCAATGATATTGGCTACTTTTGTTTTTCCTTTCTAGTCTGAACTAGGTATTTTGCATGAGTTTCGAAATCATGTATAATGAATGAACACATAAAAGAGCAAGTTGTTCAATATTGAAAAAAATATATGCATGAGTTTCGAAATTGAGTCATTTGGATACTCAAAAGTATTATTTCCTTACCACTAGAGCAAATTGTATACATAATTCTTTATCCATATATAATCTCAATTTATAACGATCCCAACAAATGTGAGATAGAGAGTGGGCACCGACCCCCTTTTGGGCACCTCCCACACCTGCCTATGGTAAATTTTGCCTTATGGTTTCCATCCACATTATTCACTAATAACAAAGTCGGACTAACCCGCCCAACCCGTACCGCCCGTCCGGAAAAATGGGCGGACTTGGACAAGAATTCTAACCCGAAAGGGTAAATAAGCCCGCCCGCCCGAATTCATGGGCGGGACACGGACAATATTTTTGACCGAATATCCCGGATAACCCGCCCGAATACCCGAATATATTAAATATTTAAAATAAATATTTATATTTATAAATAAAGATATGTCTGCGAAAAATATCTTGAGACTATTGATTGTAGAATTAGTACAAAAGAGAGTTAATTATTATAGTTCTTTCACCTTGTCACCTAAAAAGCTAGCATAAATACGATCTTAATTTTAAGTAATGTTAGATAGTGTAATTATAATACTAGGATTTTCTAGTTTTTTAATGGACATGAAAAAATAATTATTTATAAATTTATATACGGGTCCCGACGGGCTACCCGTGTCCGGATGTCCGGGCGGGCTTGGACATCCTTGCCGGCCCGAATCACCCGCTTGACCCGAACCCGCTCGGACAAATGGGCATAATTTTTGTTCAAAGCCCGGCCCGGATCCGGCCCGAACCCGACTTTGTACAAATGACTTGTAGTACAAGTTAGGAGAATATCTATTTACATAAAATATTGGTATCATGCCTTTGCAAACTCAAACTAGAGAAGTCCAAACTTTTAGACTATCGTTAAAATCAAGAGATAATTGGTGAGGTAAACAGTTTATAACAATACAACATACTAATAGGTAGTGCAAAAGTTAGAAACTTTCACATTTATTGGGTACACGTGAAGTCGTGAAGAAGTCCAACCATGGGCAAGAAGTTCATAGGTAAGAAGTCCACCCATGGGCACATGTGAAGAAGGAGCAAGGCACAGGCAAGGATTACTAGGCGTGCCCGCGTCATGTCGACCCGGCCCATGCAGTTCCTGTAGTGTGCCAGTGGTAAGTCCATGCGCTGGTGCCATATCTTGATGCTCGGTTGGTGTGTTTGAGTTGGAGAAGGCCACTTTATGTGTTCTTGTGATATTAATGTAATTTTGTAAGGGTATTTTTATTAAAATTCAGAAACCTAGGGTGGTTGGGAATTATGCTTCCATGCTAGTTTATAAGGCTAGGGGGTGTCCATTTTTGTATTTAGACAACTCTCCATTTGAAAACGTTTTTAAGCTTTGGTTTTTAATCAAAATTCAAATTTTGGTTCCTTGGATTGTGAGTCATATCAATCCAAATTCGAAGGTTTGATCTAGGTGAGTTACATCCTAGGTTGGTCCTTCTAGTTCGTGATTCAAAAGGTGCGTCACATCCTTTCAAGGCACGTCCATATCCAGCCCTTAATCCAACTTTTTCATCACATCCATTTCCTTAATTCCAACCCCTTTCACCCATAAAAAACTTCCTCAAATGCCCTTGAAGGACCAATCACCATTGGGTCCAAATTCATCCAACGGAATCACTTTTCGGTAGATGCTACGACATCTCAGTAGAATCGATATAACTTTCACTCCACTACTGATCTGGCTCTCAAATTTTAAGGGAATCAAGTAGACTCATAGATATAAATACTCGAAATGGAATCACTCAGATCGGAGTCTAGAATAGGAAGAACCACTCTTGTGAATCCAGGACCGAAGTTCTATCCAAGACCGTCTCGCCGGAACAAGCCTTGTTGACTACCTTGCACTGAACATCATTGGATCTTAGTCCCACATCAAGTGGTATCAGATCCACGCAAGTTATTCACCTAGATCTTGATGTATAGATTTTAATTTGAATGGGTTGCCAGAGCTTTAGAAGCCACCCTTGATCATTGTTGGCCAAAATTGTTGTTAAACCCTTGTGTTGTTGTCTTGTTGTGTTGTGTCGTGTGTTTCCTTGTTGTGTGTGTCATATTTCTGCCATGTTTAGCCATGTACAAAGGTTGAGGACGATTCGTATCAAGAGCTTCTCCTCATGTTAAACAAACCAAAGGCCTTTGTCTCATTAAACCAACACCCTTTCAACTTCGGTTCATTGAATTCCATTCTTGAGTTTTGTTGTTGTGATAAAACTGACACCTATACCTTATTACAGCTGAGCATATTCCTTATTTTGACACACTCCTTTTGCTTACGAGCTTGGTTAAGCAGCGGAGTAAGATACGGGAACAATACCAAGGTTGAAAATGTTGTTGTGTATGCTTTTGCTTGTGTTGTTGTGAAGAGTTTGCTTGACTATTTGAAGAAAAAAAATCGTCAAGTGTGTCTTACAAAAGAAAAATTCGGACTTGGTGAGAAAATGAAGTGGGGCTTAGAAAAACTCGGATCCGACGAAAGAGAATCTAAGCTAGACACGAATCAAAATCTGAAATTTGTTTTTGTAATTCATACTTGGTACTTAGTAACTTCTTACTTCATCTAACTCTTAGACGTGTTAGTTTGCTTCTGTTGTGATTGTTGTTACTTTTGTTTCCTAGCCTAACCTTGCCTTGCCGAGGCCTAGCTCCTTAAAACTTGTTTGGTTTCATTTCTAGGTCTTGTTAGGTGAATCGTGTGGTTGGCGATACTTGTGTTCTTATGGATTTAATCTTGTGTGTTTAAGTGTGTAAGGATGTTAGTAAAATGTACATCTTATGGAAGTTTTTCTCCTTATATGACCACCACCAAGGTCTCTCCATAGTACCATCGGCAATCTTCGGAGATGACGGAGAAGTTCTCACGAGAGATGTTTAATATTCCATATTTTGACGACCGATTTTTTGCTAATGCTTGCTTAGTTTGGATAGCCAAGCTCCATCATTTTTTTGACTACCATGACTATCTTGAAGATATAAAAGTTAGTTATGCAACTAAACGCTTTAGCCATCAGGCTCATAGTTGGTGGTATGATCGCAAGGAGAGGAGGAGGTGTGAAGGATACCGTCACATTCGTACGTGGAAGAGCTCAAACAAGCTCTCAAGGAGAGGTATGTACCACAAGTGTATTTCGAGTCCTATCCCTTTTACCCTTCATATTCTACTTGTGCCGCTAACGTTGTAGGGTATGGAGCTTGGGATTTTCATCAACAAGACCAAGCTTCCACTCACCTTGTTTTCTCTCAATGAGTGTGGATCCACTAAGAATCCAAGAGAGAGGTAAAGAGCATTCATCTTGCTTGGTTCCACCACATGAAGCCTTTGAACCTTCACCTAAGGTGGATGTTTCAAAGCCAACCGAGGATTCTATCATGCAAGAAAATGTGGATAACCTTACCTCCGAATTGGTGGGAATTGTCCACCAATTTGTGGACGAAGATACTTCGAAAGTGCAACTTCATGAGCCTCTAATGCAAATTAAAGAGAAGTTTGATTCCAAGGAAAAAGTGGATAAAGAAGTGAAATCAATTCATTCTCGAATCAAGACTTGCCCACCCATCATGCCCAGTTTCGTGAGTTATATGGCTAACCCATGAATGGATGCTTTTCCTATGGTGCCCTCCAGTTTACCCTTTCTATGTCATGAGGAAAATCACACCAAGCAAGAAGAGAGAGAAGTCACCATCTCAAGTTGCTCTAGGGGAGTACCTCTTAACCCTACTTTTTCTTTCATCTCTTCTTTGTATCATACTAGAGATCTTCATGCTTGTAATTATCTTGGTCGGACTAGATATTCATGCTCTCATTATACCTTTCATTGTGAGGAAGCAATCATATTTAAGGATCAAGTGTGTGAGTTTGGGCATATGTGCCATCTAGTTACTTCATCTAGAACTAGGTCTTCATGTGTGCATTTTTGCTCTTTTTCTCAATTTTTAATCCAGGAAAAGGTTTTTGATGTGCCCTTCTTTGGTTTCTAAGTGTGTTATGTGTATTTCATGTTCTACACTTAAGCATATCTTTAAGCTCAAATTTGGAAAAACATGTTCTTGGAAATTTTCACAAGGTTTTTCTATGATTTTACTTGTTTATGATCCTCACCTTCTTCTATGTATTGTTTTGGGTGTATTTCAGATTTTCACTTGGAAGTGCACTCGGATTCGAGGACGAATCCTTTTTGAAGGAAGAGAGGATGATGTGACTATGCTCAGGCTGTCACAACATGAGCATGAGCAACACGTCCAACCATGGGGATATGTGAAGAAGGAGCAAGGAGCAGGCATGGCTTACAAGGCACGCCCCCATGATGCCAACCTAGCCCACGCAATTCTTGTAGTGCGCCAGTGCTATGTCCATGTGCTGGTGCCATAACTTGATGCACGGTTGGTGTGTTTGAGTTGGAGAAGGCCACTTTATGTGTGGTTGCAATATTAATGTAATTTTTAAGTGTATTTTTATTAAAATTCAGAAACCTAGGGTGGTTGGGAACTATGCTTCCATGATAATTTTAAGGCTAGGGGGTGTCCCTTTTTGTGTTTCGACAAGATTGATGAAAAATTCCAACTCTTTGTCTCTCCATTTGAAAACGTTTTTAAGCTTTGGATGTTAATCAAAATTCAAACTTTGGTTCCTTGGATTGTGAGTCATATCAATCAAAATCGGAAGGTTTGATTTGTGTGAGTTACATCCTAGGTTGGTCCTTCTAGTTCGTGATTCGAAAGGTGCCCCACATCCTTTCAAGGCACGTCCATATCCAGCCCGTAATCCACCTTTTTCATCACATCCATTTCCTTAATTCCAGCCCCTTTCACCCATAAAAAAAACTATGTCAAATTCCCTTGAAGGACTAATCACCATTGAGTCCAAATTCATCCAAAGAAATCACTTCTCGGTAGATCCCGTGACATCTCAATAGAATCGATATAACTTTTACACCACTCATCATTTTGCTCTCAAATTTTGGGGGAATTAAGTAGAATAATAGATATAACTCTTCGAGTTGTAGTAACTAAGAACGAAGTGTAGAAAAGGAAGAACCACTCTTGTGAATCCAGTAGCAAAGTTCTATCCAAACCCGTCTCGTCGAAACAAGCCTTGTTGACTACTTGCACTGAACGTCATCGGATCTTTGTCCCACATCAAGTGGTATCAGAGCCACGCAAGTTATTCACCTAGATCTTGACTTATTAATTTTAATTTGAATGGGTTGCAAGAGCTTTAGAAGCCACCCTTGATCATTGTTGGCCAAAATTATTGTTAAACCCTTTTGTTGTTGTCATGTTGTGTTTTGTCGTGTGTTGTCTTGCTGTGTGTGTCAAATTTCTGCCTTGTTTAAGCCATGTACAAAGGTTGAAGACAATCCATACCAAGAGCTTCTCGTCATGTTGCAAAAACAAAAGGCCTTTGTCACATTAAACCAACACCATTTCAACTTCGGTTCATTGAATTCCTTTCTTGAGTTTTGTTGTTGTGATAAAACCGACACCTATACGTAATTCCAGCCGAGCCAAGTCCTTATATTGAAACACTCTCTTTGATTACGACCTTGGTTGAGCAGCGGAATAAGATATGGCAACGATACCAAGGTTGAAAATGTTGTTTTGTATGTTTTTGCTTGCGTTGTTGTGAAGATTTTGCTTGACTATTTGAAGAAAAAAATCATCAAGTGTGCCTAACCAAAGAAAAATTCGGACTTGGGGAGAAAAAGAAGTGGGGATTAGAAAAACTCGGATCCGACGAAACAGAACCCGATCTTGACATGAATCAAAATCTGAATTTGTTTTTGTAATTCATACTTCTTACTTCATCTAAGTCTCAGACGAGTTAGTTTGCTTGTGTTGTGATTGTTGTTACTTTTGTTTTCTAGCCTAACCTTGCCTTGCCGAGACCTAATTGCTTGCAACTTGTTTGGTTTCATTTCTAGGTCTTGTTAGGTGAATCGTGTGGTTGGCGATACTTGTGTTTTTATGGATTTAATCTTGTGTGTTTAAGTGTGTAAGGATGTCAGGAACGTGTACATCTTATGGGAGTTTTTCTGCTTATATGACCACCACCAAGTTTCTCCACAATACCATTGGCAATCTTTGGAGATGCATGAGAAGTTCTCACGAGAGAGGTTTAATATTCCATATTTTGACGGCCGATTTTATGCCAATGCTTTCTTAGTTTTGATAGCCAAACTCAATCATTTTTTTGACTACCATGACTATTTTAAAGATATGAAAGTTACTTATGTTACTAAACGCTTTAGCCATCAGGCTCATAGTTGGTGGTATGATCGCAAGGAGAGGAGGAGGTGTGAAGGATACCGTCACATTCGTACGTGGAAGAGCTCAAACAAGCTCTCAAGGAGAGGTATGTACCACAAGTGTATTTCGAGTCCTATCCCTTTTACCCTTCATATTCTACTTGTGCCGCTAACGTTGTAGGGTATGGAGCTTGGGATTTTCATCAACAAGACCAAGCTTCCACTCACCTTGTTTTCTCTCAATGAGTGTGGATCCACTAAGAATCCAAGAGAGAGGTAAAGAGTATTCATGTTGCTTGGTTCCACCACATCAAGTCTTTGAACCTTCACCTAAGGTGGATGTTTCAAAGCCAACCGAGGATTCTATCATACAAGAAGTTGTGGATAACCTTACCTCCGAATTCATGGGAATTGTCCACCAATTTGTGGATGAAGATACTTCAAAAGTTCAACTTCAAGAGCCTCCAATACAAATTGAAGAGAAGTTTGATTCCAAGGAAAACGTGGATGAAGAAGTGGAATCGATTCATTCTCGAATCAAGACTTGCCCACCCATCATGCCTAGTTTCATTAGTTTTATGGCTACCCCATGAATGGATGCTTTCCCCATGGTGCCCTCTAGTTTTCTGATATGCTCTATTTAGTATAGGTTAACTCTTGTATTTTAGGTATTATTTGAGTGTGTTTAGGTTAGTTTTGAGCATAATTGTCATATGAATACCGAAGACACGATTTGAAGAATTGCAAGAGTTTTGAAGACAAGTGTTGATTTGGAGTTGTTTTGACGCCATTTTCTTGTGACGCATTATTCGGGAGTTACGGTGATCGGATGAAGCTGAATTTGGTATCATTGGAAAGCTAACTCGAAGAGCTATAATTCTTGTTTTTACGGAAAGTTCAAATTGTAACTCTAAGTGGGTCAAAACCACCTCCGAAGTCGACACCAGAATGTTGTCAGAAGCAGGACCCGCGCCCGCGGGTTGGAACCGCGCTCGCGGTTTGCCGAGGTTCCGCGGCCGAGGAGAGGAAAGATGATCCGCGCTCGCGGGTGGTCTCGGAGTTTTATTATCTTTTATCTTATATTTTATATCTTTAGGTTTCGGTTGTTTTTCTACTATTTAAGCTTAGTTTCGTTTTCAGTTTAGGAGTACGACATTCTAGCACACTTTCAGAGATTATTCCAGTTTTTAGTTTTATTATGGAGAACTAATTTCTTTTGGAGTTTGTTTGATCAAGGAAGCCTTTTTATGTAATTCGTGAGATTCTGGTAACTTTTTTATCCCTTGGTTAATATCAAAACTCTTGTTTTTATTTATATGATTATCAATTGATTTCTCTTGGCGTGCAACTTGTTGAATTTGATTTATATTCTACTGTTTGAATTAGTTTGATTGTTGTCTGTGCAATCTTATTTATCCTTGAAACAACTCTTTTCTAGGACCGTGGACTAGAATTGAGAAGAGTATTTGATAGTTAGTTTATGCATGAGACTCGTAGCTTGATTGCATGAATTGATTTCCTTCTATCCTTAATATTTTGCATGATTTGAATTAAGCGTTCTTGTTCATATCATAATTTCGCTTGGACCGTGGACAAGCGGAAATCTTTTATAAGAATTGGAATTAACCTGGGACTTAATAGCAAAGTGGATGAATTGATGATCGAATGATTAAAAAGGTGGAATTGATTGAATGAACTCTACTTTTCCTTAATTGATTTATTACTTGAATTTATTTGCTTGCCAGAATCCCAAAACCCCTGTCTTGTTAATTGCAAATTGTTCAGAATCCCGATTCTCTTGGGTTCGACCCCTTGCTTGCTTACTATACTACTTAGTAGAATAAGGTTATTTATTTTTGATCTTGGCAACAACGACTTTAGCCTAGTCAAATTTTGGCGCCGTTGCCGGGGAATCGGTTTAATTTTTCTGTTCAGTCGGCGTTTCTGATGACCCGCGCTTGCGGCTTGAAACCGCGCCCGAGGCTGATCCGCGCCCTCGGTTTAATTCCGCGCCCGCTGTTGACCCGCGCTCTCGGTTTTAAACCGCGCTCGCGATTTCTGTTCGTCCAGAAATCCCGAATCTCGTTGTGTAGACCTATCTTACGGTCTACACTTGTATATACTAATGTCTGCGTTTAGGCTTTGTTAGTTGCAGGATGAACCCTTTCATGAGTACTTCACTAGGTGCCAGAAACTATTGCTTGATCTCTCTGTTTGGGGGTCACAAGTAGGGCTTGATGATGCTTGCCATCACATCTTTATTGGGATGACTCTTGAGTCCCAACTAAGGATGTACCGCGAGAGCGATGGATAATACGTCGTTTGGAAACCCATCAACCAATGGGATTTCTTTTGTTATATCCGAGCCAAAGAGATCGAGATGCAGAAATTGGAGAACCAAATTGCTGAACAAAGAAAACTAGATGAGGTGTTGGCCATAAAGACGGAAATTCTCGAAGATCAACCAACATATTCCCTTGAAGAGCCAGTTCCATCCTTTCCAGAGGCACCCATAGACCTTTCATGGGATGAAGAGATGGATGATCATAATCATATGATGACGGAGGAGGAATATTTCCTTAAGTTAGACAGCTCCTGGAGTGATGACGACGAGCCTAATGACTCAAAAAAAGAGCTAGATGATGATATGGAGATTGCCTTTCCACTTGAGGAGATGTCTATGTCTCCTGCCGTGGAGTCCTTTGTCGTGATCGATCATGATCCCTGTATCCTTTCCTCTTCTTCCTTACTTTCTATTGATATCTGTTTGCCTGATGTGTCTACAAAAGGTCCTAAGCATGATAGTTTACCTAGTGACTTCTTAAATTTTAAGGGTGGTAGTTCTAACATGAAAGTCATTACTCTTGATTTATATTTTGAAAAACTACCTTGTCCTTTCAACTGGTTCTATCCTAAACCTACTAAACCTAATTTCTCTAGTGGGTTTGATATACTGAAACAGTGTCTGAATGCTATATTATTTAGTTTCAAAGTATTATTGTGTTATATTTGCCTACATGAGAGTTGTTCGCAGGATTTTGACAGATTGCTTCGGGCTTTGATGATGTCCGAGTCTTGAGATAATAGGTTGACGTCGAGCCACCGACGTTAAACAGAGGCGCTGCTCGGGAGGCAACCCGAGGTAAGTTTTTCTTTTCTTTTCTTTTTGTCTTTTTTGTTTAGTTTTAGTTTTAGTTTCGTTTTGGTTTTGTCGCGCTAACTTGCAGGTTAAAAAAAGTCAAATCCCGAAGAAAGCAAGCCCGAGGCGAGGATCGGAGTCGCGACTGGAACCGTGCCCGCGGAACCAAACCGCGCTCGCGGTCGGCCCAGATGAAATTAGGTTTTTTCGGTTCTTCGAAAAAAAAATAAAAAAAATAAAAGGTTTTCAGGTGAAACCCCTGAAATAAAAGGTTTTTGGGTGAAACCCCTGAAATTCTACCTTCTATTTTTCATCCTTCTATCTTTTCCATCTTCTTCTATCTCCATTCTTTTTGGAGACTTTTATGGCTACCCATGGTCATCCTCAAGTATGGGGGAATTTCGTTTTCAAGGTTCGCACTACATTAATGCTTAAGGCGAGATTCAGAGTTCGTTTGTGAGTTCGTGTTCAGTTGTGTTGATCGTGTTCTCTAACCATTTTTTTCACGATCGAAGCACCACCCGCGCCCGTGGCCTGGCCACCACGCCCGGGGTTTTTCCTCACGACGGATCATCTGGAGATTTCCGAGCTATTCATCTAAGCCTTTGAAGAGTTCTTCCATATCTTCTTCAGTATGTGAGTCTTCTGATTTTCCTCTTCTATGCTTAATTCCTTTCTCTTTACTTCATTGAGGACAATGAAGGATTTAAGTATGGTGGGAGGAAGTACTCGCTATGCTTATCATAGATAGTTGCTTTTCAGTTTATTTTTCATTATTTTTATGGGATTTTTGTTCCATGTTTTGTATAGAGAAGGTGTTAAAAAATTTTAAAAAATGAAAAAAAAGCCATAAAAATATAAAAAAAGGCATATAAAATCCTGGGTGAGTCGAAAACCCGAAAGGGCGGCTCAAGTAATAAGCAAGTAACCCGGACCAGCATTAGGCTGGGGTAATATGAGGTTTATGAGAGATGTGAGCATTTGTGAGCACACCTAAGAAAAATGAAAAGAGTGATTAGGTGAAAACCCAAAAAGGCGCCTAAGTAGAATGAGTGGTAAAATCAGAGTGTTTAGGTTCATATTCTACTTTGGGGTCTGGGGATTACATTTTAGATGTCGGGTAGATCCTAGGATGCTCTACGTTTTTTAGAGCTTGAGAGCTTATGGACTATATATCTATGTGAGGTGTGTGCTTGAGCTATCATGTTGTTGCTCTTTATTTCTCTATTTTGGGTTCGGGTTGGTGAGGTGTGTGATTTTTGCCTTCCCTTGTACTATGCTATAAACCTTGATAGGATTTCTTGTTAGATTTATTTTTGATCTTACTCGAGGACGTGCAAGGTTTAAGTATGGGGGAATTTGATATGCTCTATTTAGTATAGGTTAACTCTTGTATTTTAGGTATGATTTGAGTGTGTTTAGGTTAGTTTTGAGCATAATTGTCATATGAAGACCGAAGACACGATTTGAAGAATTGCAAGAGTTTTGAAGACAAGTGTTGTTTTGGAGTTGTTTTGACGCCATTTTCTTGTGACGCATCGTTCGGGAGCTACGGTGATCGGATGAAGCTGAATTTGGTATCATTGGAAAGCTAACTCGAAGATCTATAATTCTTGTTTTTATGCGAGTTCAAATTCCAACTCTAAGTGGGTCAAAACCACCTCCGAAGTCGACACCAGAATGTTGTCAGAAGCAGGACCCGCGCCCGCGGGTTGGAACCGCGCTCGCGGTTTGCCGAGGTTTCACGGCCGAGGAGAAGAAAGATGATCCACGCCCGCGGTTTCCAACCGCGCTTGCGGGTGTTCTCGGAGTTTTATTATCTTTTATCTTATATTTTATATCTTTAAGTTTCGGTTGTTTTTCTACTATTTAAGCTTAGTTTCGTTTTTAGTTTAGGAGTACGACATTCTAGCACACTTTCAGAGATTATTCCAGTTTTTAGTTTTATTATGGAGAACTAATTTCCTTTGGAGTTTGTTTGATCAAGGAAGCCTTTTTATGTAATTTGTGAGATTCTGGTAACTTTTCTATCCCTTGGTTAATATCAAAACTCTTGTTTTTATTTATATGATTATCAATTGATTTCTCTTGGCGTGCGACTAGTTGAATTTGATTGATATTCTACTGTTTGAATTAGTTTGATTGTTGTCTGTGCAATCTTATTTATCCTTGAAACAACTCTTTTCTAGGACCGTGGACTAGAATTGAGAAGAGTATTTGATAGTTAGTTTATGCATGAGACTCGTAGCTTGATTGCATGAATTGATTTCCTTCTATCCTTAATATTTTGCATGATTTGAATTAAGCGTTCTTGTTCATATCATAATTTCACTTGGACCGTGGACAAGAGGAAATATTTTATAAGGATTGGAATTAACCTGGGACTTAATAGAAAAGTGGATGAATTGATGATCAAATGATTAAAAAGGTGGAATTGATTGAATGAACTCTGCTTTTCCTTAATTGATTTATTACTTGAATTTATTTGCTTGCCTAAATCCCAAAACCCCTGTCTTGTTAATTGTTGATTGTTCAGAATCCCGATTCTCTTGGGTTCGACCCCTTGCTGGCTTACTATACTAGTTAGTAGAATAGGGTTATTTATTTTTTATCTTGGCAACAACGACTTTAGCCGAGTCCTTTTCCCTGTCTATGTCATGAGGAGAATCACACCAAACAAGAAGAGATAGAAGTCACCATCTCAAGTTTCTCTAGGAGAGTACCTCTTAACCCTACTTTTTCTTTCTTCTCTTCTTTGCATCATACTAGATATCTTCATGCTTGTAAGTATCTTGGTCGGACTAGATATTCATGCTCTCATTATACCTTTCATTGTGAGGAAGCATTCATATTTAAGGGTCATGTGTGTGACTTTGAGAATATGTGCCATCTAGTTACTTCATCTAGAACTAGGTCTTCATGTGTGATTTTTTGCTCCTTTTCACAATTTTTAATCTAGGAAATGGTTTTTGATGTGCCCTTTTTTTTGTTTCTAAGTGTGTTATGTGTATTCATGCTCTACACTTAAGCATATCTTTATACTCAAATTGGGAAAAACATGTGCTTGGAAATTTTCATAAGGTTTTTCTATGATTTTAGTTGTTTATGATCCTCACCTTCTTCTATGTATCGTTTGTGTGTATTTCATATTTTTACTTGGAAGTGCACTCGGATTCGAGGAAAATTCCTTTTTGAAGGGAGGGAGGATGACATGACTATGCTCAGGATGTCACAACATGAGCATGAGCAAGAAGTCCAACCATGGGGACATGTGAAGACGGAGCAAGAAGCTGGCATGGCTTAATAGGCGCGCCCCCGTGATGCCGACGCAGCCCACATAGTTCTTGATGTGCGCCAGTGCAAAATCCATGTGTTCGTGCCATATCTTGATGCTCAGTTGGTGTGTTTGAGTTGGAGAAGGATACTTTATGAGTGGTTGTGATATTAATGTAACTTTGTAAGGGTATTTTATTAAAATTCAGAAACGTATAGGTTTAGACAAGATTGATGAAAATTTTTAACTCTTTGTCTCTCCCTTTGAAAACATTTTTAAGCTTGGTTTTTGAATCAAAATTCAGATTTTAGTTCCTTGGATTGTGAGTCATATCAATCCAAATCCAAAGGTTTGATCTAGGCGAGTTACATCCTAGGTTGGTGCTGGTAGTTCGTGATTCGAAAAGTGCGTCATATCCTTTCAAGGCACGCCCATATCCATCCCTTAATCCACCTTTTCCATCACATCCATTTCCTTAATTCTATCCCCTTTCAACCATAAAAAACTTCCACAAACACCCTTGAAGGATCGACCACCATTGGATCCAAATTCATCCAAAGAAATCACTTTTGGGTTGATTCTGTGACATCTCAATAGAATCGATATATCTTTCACTTCGCTCATCATCTGGCTCTCAAATTTTAAGGGAATCAAGTAGACTCATAGATATAAATACTCGAGTTGGAATCACTCATATCGGAGTCTAGAATTGTAATAACCGCTATTTCTATATAAAAAAAAAGATTAATTTATTTTATTTTATTATTTTTATTTAAGATTAATTCTCTAAAATAGAGGGTTTAATTATTATTATTATTAATATTATGATTTTCATAGTATAATATTAAAAATTTATAAAGGCATAGTATAATGACTAATAAAATTTAATTATTTGAGATTAAATAAAAAGTTCGAAATTTAATTCAAATTAAATTTTAATACAATTTAAAAGGGTCTAAAGAAAGGACCAAAAATAAAAATGCAAGAGGTGGGACTCGAACCCACAACCTCTTGCACTTTTCACAAACTAACACACCCCCAATTCCGCTATGCCATTGTAATCTTATCTATTCATTAAGGATTTTTAATCCTTTTATTCTATTTCTACTTCTTCTTCCCAAATTGATTAAATCAGAATTGTCTGATTGATGTAACGTACAATCAATCTATGGTCTTCACCTCCCACCATGGCCAATAGAGCTCTCTCTTCACCTCCTCTTTCACCCAATCAATCTCCACCACCATCTTCATCCAATCAATTTCTCTCTTCTAAGAGAAGCCATCTCTAATGGACTTACACATCACCATGGGAGAAGCTTCTAAAAGCTTCACCCACTACTATTTAAAGGGAGTAATAGCAAGGTGAAATTTGCACAAAACCCTCTCATTCTAGTCTCAATTTCGTCCATGAATGTCCAAAAAAAATTCAGAAATTAGTTGTACCCAAATCTGATTTTTTTTGTTAAAATCCCACAAACCCTAGTTTAGGGAACCTTAGCCTCACCGGACCACTACGGAATCGGACGGCCTCCACCACCACGCGCGCGGTGCTGCCGCCCTCGCCGGAGCTCTGCCAGGTGTGCCGCCCACTGTCGCCTGCAGTCCGTCGTCCATATCCTGGTTCTTCTCTTCTTTGTTTACATAACAAGGAGAAAGAGGAAGAAAGATGGGGTAAGTGGGCCTATTCCTATTTGGGTAATTTTAATTAAGTTTGGGCTAAATTGTCTAGGCCCAAAATACTAATTAAAATCAGTCTATTACTCATTTTAGAGAAAAGGAGGAAGCAAGCCCAATTCGCCCCTTTCGATATCCGTGCCCAATTTCCGTCCCGTTACGCTCGGTATAATTTCCCGACTCGTATATTATTCTATATTTTTTATGAAATATTTTCCACACATATATAATATTTATTTAATTAAATTAAATAAAACAAACCTTGCATGTGGTTTAAAAGGAATTTATATGATTAAATTCTCTTTACATGCATAGTTGGTTGAATATAAAATTTTATAAAAATAATGTAAGACCTCACTTTAAAAATAATAGTAAGAGAATATTATTATTTGGGTTATTATCATACTCTCTTTAAGAGAAAGAAAATGATGAAATGATTGTATAGTAAATAAAATAATGTTTGTTAAGAGAGGATAAATTTAGCAAGACATTAAATAAATTACAAAAATAATATAAATGACTTTGGAGCATATAAATGATGAATTTAAATATATATATATATATTAACTTGTTAGTGTTTTCATGAGATCTAATGCCATTTAGAATTAATAATGGATTTTTTTTAATAATAACCTAATTAAAATATAGACATAAGATCTTGTTAATTAGAACAAGATAAATCAAAGTTATTATCTTCCTTATACATATATAAAATATTATCATGCGGGTTATTCTATTATAAAGATAAACCTTATGACATAAGAATTTCTTAAAATAAGATAATGGACTTTTCATCATTATATTTATACATGAATAACAAGATATATTTATATAGTTAAAGTATGGAATATAAAAGATATTTATTTTTGGGAAAAGATATATTAAAGATATTGTCAATAATCATAGATGTAAACAAGGTTATCAGGATCGGGATTCTAGGTTGGATCGTTGAGGGACTTTTGGATCGGATCGTAAGATCGGATCGTTGAATCGTAAGATCCTACATTATAACTAAAACTATGAAAGGATAACCTAAGAGATTGTATATATAGTTATATATGAAGTAAGAAAATGATAAACATTATTAATTTGATTATTAAAAATGTTGTAAGATGATGGACTAGTCAACTATTTTAATGGAAATGATACGCTAACCGTGATATTATTAATAATATATAATCATAATTATCATTTTATAGGATCGTAAAACTCGCTTGTAGGATCGTTAGAATCGTCTATAAGATCGTTAAAATCGTATGTAAAATCAGGATCGGATCGAGATTGTATTCTAAATCATTTAAGATCCTACTCCATAAGATTCTACTTGGGATCATGGATCGTTTCAAGTGTTATGGATCGTAGGATCGCTAGAATCGTAGAATCGGATCGGGATTCTGATAACCATGGATGTAAAATATTATTAAAATAATATGATAGATGAGAAATAATATTATTAAATATATACTAAAGATATTATCATTACTAACTTAGATATAAGTAAATAAGTTGCATGCTCCTAGTTTTATAAAATAATATTCTAAGACATGGGGAAATCATTTAAATAGATAATGGAATAATTTGTTATCCTTCATAAATATGGGAAGATATATGTGAATAAAGTAAGTAAGATTATTTTAATATTATGCTAAGTTATGGAAAGCTTACTTTATAAAGTATATAGAAAGTTCTATTTATGGAAATACTAAGAAGGAATGATAATATAGAAAGTATATAGAAAGTTCTATTTACGGCCTCGTTAAGAGGTCAATGTCGAACAACTAGTGAGGGGCGCGAAAGTAGTCGACGCCTCTATAAAACTTACTAAGCCGTAAATGCCTACGTGTTTGAAGTACGACTTTCAGGATCATGATCCTATCCGCTCCGATTGCAAGGAGGGATGAGCGCACTCTAGCTAAGTGCTGGGAAACTGGGTTTCCCCTTGGTGGATCGGGCCATCCTAGCCCCCACCCCCTTTTTAAAAATCATTAAAGATAATAAATGACTTTTCGTCACGATATAAGATAAGTGCCCGTGCACATTTAAAAGACATCAAAACCGGACCGGTCTCAAATGATCGATTCGGCTCTCGGTCCGCTCAGGGCGGGAGAGGTTCTCCTTAAACTTGTTTGATTGAATAATGTTCCCAACATACACTAATCCGTTCTAAAAGAAGTTTACAATCTAGTAGCGCTTCTCTCCATTAACGAGCTATCTCCGCTTGAGATACGCTCTCTCTCGTACCGTTAAACCCCACATAAACAAACCTTATCCTAAAACACAACCTGTTGTTATCTTCTTCTTCATTACTCAAATTACCGAATTACCCTTGGGAAGTTCCGTTCCCGCTTGCTTAGTCTCCTTAGACTAATTCTCCACTTCTGCATTTTTGCCTGGTATTTCTCGCCCTTCGCGAAAAATGCCAAACTGTAGGAATGTACACCAAAGTTTTGAAGACGAAGTCTAGAAGGTTCAAAGAACGTTAGGCGAGGATTGAAGGTCAAGGCAAGACGATATCGAAGGAAGGAATTCTCATAAGAGCAAGGCATTCCGAAGATAGTGCACTAGCTCTTCCCTTTTTTTTTTAAAAAACCAAGCAAATCATCATCACATGAGTTGTCTTGGGAAAACATACTTGTAATTTTAGATTACGTATTCTATACCCTTTTTTTTAAATGGCTTTACTTTCCGCTGCTACATCTTTTGTAAAACGACCCTCAATGTAATGAACGAAAGTTCTTATCCATAAATAAAATTCCGCTTTTAGTCATTTTCATATTCAATTAAAGAATCAAGTCTCATTCGTGGGCATCCGTGTATTTATGTAACGTTTATGTTAATTTTCCGCATTTGTATGAGTTCAATATCATTCTAAAAGCCTTGGGTGACTTTGGACGGGAAAGTCCGAGGTCACTGGCGGTAATACCCAATGTTGTAAAATAGGGGTGTTACAATTATGGTATCAGAGCCGAACGTTTTGTTTTCAAAACCGAAAACTTTTTAAACCGAAAATTTTTGAAAACCGGGAACTTTTAAAACCTAAGTTTTCCTTCCGCTATCCGAAACTTCCATTTATAGAAAATTTCCTTCTATATCCTTTAAAGAAACTCAAAAATGTCAACTTTCTAACTTAAACTTCTTAGCTAAGAAAATTTCTTAAAAATTTAAAAAAAAAACTGTAATACTAAATACTTAGTTCTAGAACTACTATCCTTATAAACTACCTTTATACCTTTTAAAGGACTTAAATAGTATAAGTGTTTCAACTTTTAAACTCGAAACATTTTCGTTAGAACTTTCTTGTAAACTTAACTCTTACCTTAGAAGAACTTATTAGTAAAATAGAAAACTCTTTCTAAGTGACATGTTCAAAAGAAAATCCTAGACTCCTTAATAGGACCAAGAAAATGAAAAGTCTTAAATTTAATATTTTATGTCTAAACTTTATATCCGAGAATGCCTTAAAACTTCCTTCCAATATCTTCGTCGCATAGAATCAAAGGATATTCTATACAAACGCCTTTCTCTCCTCTACAAAAAAATGGTACTCACTAGAAGTCCAACCCGAATCAGGGACAAAGCTAGAAAAGCCGCTTAAGAGCTTGATGAGGCTTTTCTCGATTGCCGCTTTTGCCATATGTAAACCCCGAGGATAACCCGAGATAGTACTATGAGAAGAAATCCATGAAAATGCACACAAGCTGAATCTCGAGGAGGAGAAACCCGAAGAAGAATACCTCGAGAAAGGAGTTGATAATTCACTTCATGACCAATCCAGACAAACTACAATGGTCTATCAAATGGATGAATGCGCTAATTGGACTCAAGGGGTGTCATCCCATCTCCAAGCAATTGATCAAATAAGAAAGCCATCTACAATCAGTGGTCCAAACCCAAAGAGGGTTCGTCAGCCAATAACGTTTTACCTTCAAAATTGAACATTTTCAAAACCGAAAGTTTTTGAAATCAAAAGTTTTAAACCGAAAATTTTATTTTCCAACTGACCAATTTTTGTTAAAACTTTTCCCTAAAAAGATTAAACCTAGGATTCAAATTCTTTTCCTGAAAGGAAATTTCAACATGAAATATCTGAATAAATACTCCAAAACTCAAGTAATAGGTACTTTTAAGGAAATTTCTAAGTTAGATATTTCCGCTGAAAGTTTAAAACCTAAACTCATATAAGAGCAACTTATAAGTAGAAATCCTAAGGCAATAAGTTCCTAGAGCTGGAATCATTTTATTTACAAAGTCTTATTCTAGAGTTTTAAAAACCAAGTTCTAGTAAAGTGTTAACATACCACTTCTTATCTATAAACTTTATTTTAAAAATAAATTCACCAAATTTTTTTTTTCTTATAATCAAAGGATTAAAATTTAAAGGATTTTCTTTAACGATAGTACGATGAATTTATCTCCTCGAAACCCGAAATATAAATTGTACAATTAAAAATCTTTAAACTCTCCTTCCATGGTTTAGAATTACAATATATTGGTTATGAAAGAAAGTTTTACCTTTAAAAGTTTCTCTTTAAATTTAAAGTCATTTACAAAATGAACTTTTAATATATACTCTAAAACCATCTTAATTCTTTAAGAATATAAATGTGTTTAAAATGAAAATTTTATTTTTAAATTTCAAAACTTCCTTTAATTATATCCTCCTTCAAATATGGAATTACGGATATTCTATATGAACGTCGATCGTTAACCATTTACATAAAATGGTTGTAACGGAAAAACAAGTTCATGCTCATTATATTGGAATTAGAAGAAATTATGCCAGCTAAAGGTAATTCTTATGTTCCATAGAGTGAAACTTACTAAGCCAGTGACTCGCGGGAAGATAGAAATTTCCAAAGAGGACACCAAGGAAGGCTTAGTCAACTATGGATCTAACCTGTGTCCATCTATTCCGATCTCGAAACAGATTATCGAGAGGTATGTGAAGGGACAAACAATGGTCTAATGATAAAGGAGTGGTCAAGAATTCCGACCAATGATTATTATAGTCATCTGCAAATACCTACAAGTAAAAGTGACTTGCTCAGTCAACATATGGAATCTTGACATGATATCTTATGTTTGTCAATCGAATAAACCAACCATAACAAGGTTATCGTGAATCTGAAAGTCACATCACGAAGATTTCTTCTCCACCATTTTGATAAGTCGACGCGATAAAAGATGTAGAGGTGAAGCTAAAACGGAAGTTGTTAGGACCAAGATTGTTGGACAAGGATTGTAAGATCTCTAAGTTGCCTTAGTAGGCCTAATAGGTCATAAGGTTGCTTCATTACTAAGACAGTTTGTGGACACGTGTCCCGATTCGTCGCATTTGAAGTAGTTACCTAGACCATCTTCGATGTTATTTCCAACCGTTGATTCCACTATTAGGTTGCCTAGTTCGTTACACTTTACTATAACCGTCTTTCCTTCCTTAACAAGAGATTATGGTATGGAACGAACCTTTTAAAGGTGATGGCCGGATCGATGGAAGGGATGATGGTGCAAAGAGATCGCCACGAGAATCCAAGGAATTCCGACAACAAACACCACGCAACTGACCCGTCTTCAACTAGATGGATCTTCCTCGTCCGAACTCAGAATTGAGTGATTCCAATTCTAGACGTTAGATCTCTGAGTCTAGTTTAATCTCTCAAAATTTCAGACCTAGATGATGAGTGGAGTGAAAGATATGTCTATTTTACTGAGGGGGTGCAGAAACCACCGAGATGGATGATGGATCGAAATGGGAAGAACAAGGGGATATGGATGCTTGACAACTTGGATATGACTCACCAAGCTCTCAAACAAACTAGGATGCCCGAGATTGTCGGATATTACTCACCAACAACTTGAACAACGAGAATTGAACGAACGAAAAAAAAAGAACAAGTACTTGAATTGAAAGATGCAAGGAAAGTAAGCAACAAGGTTTTTTGTCCAATCTCTCGAAATGAGGAGGAGGAGGCCGACCTTAAACCTAACACAAAGCCTTACAAAATCACCCCCCTCACTTAAGGAAATTACATAAATTAACCCGAAATCCCGAAAACTTATAAAGTGTCCTTAACCGTAGAAATGTCACTTAGAACCGTGAAGCACAATAAAACTCCAACCTTCACCGTCATTAGCCTTCGGAAACTTATGAGCCATGAGATCCTCCTTGATTTTGTCTAGTATAGACTTAGCTAGGTCTCGTGTGATGTGCCCAAGATAGGGCATGGCTCCTTGACTCGGCTTCTTAGCGCCTCGAACATCGTCTTTGGTTGCTTGTCCAAGTATTGGCTCCCCTTTATCGTGCACATTGGGCTTGTCTTTAGGGATGGAATCTTCACTCAACTCATGGGGCCATGACTCGGTAGATGGAATCACATCATCCTCCTCCCCTTCAAAAAGATTCGTCCTCGAATCTATCAAGCCTTGTGAGCTCAACAAAGAAGGTAGGGCTTCTAGCTCCCTTGGTGTGGCATTCTCCATGACAAAGACATCCTTCTTGGCCTCCACAAGAAAGGGAATGTAATCACCACTTGGAGTGACTAAAATAGCCTCGTCCTCCTCATGGAGCAAGAAAGGCAAACATGAAGGAATCATAGGAAATGCATCCATCCATGGTGTCGCCAACGAGTTCATGGAGCTAGGAGTGATGGTAGGACGATGCTTGATTTTAGGAGACAATTCCACAACTTCCTCCTCTTCTTGCAATGTGTGCATCAATTCTATTGGACACTTGATGGTAATGAGTTGTTCCAATCCATGGAAAGGAGTCTCTCTTTTTGGTTGCTCTGTGTCACTCATCACTCTTTGTTGGAAGGAAGTCTCCTCCCCTTTACAAGGGGTCGTCCTCGAACCTTTATCCTCTTCTCGTGTCTCCTTGATCTTCACCACTTGAGGCACTTGTGTCCTCTCGTCCAGCCCTAGGATTCGTCGCTCCAAGGCATCCATGCGTGTCTCCATAGCTTCCAAAGATTGTTGCATGGATTGTTGGATGGATTGCAACATGGCAGCCACCGAGTTGGAGGACTCCTCAACTTGTTCCTTATTCTTGTCATCACCTACACCTGTCATCGTAAAAACAAGGCAAAGATCAAGGTATAGAGGTCACACGAATTAATCACCAAGACTTGCCCGAGATGAAAATCCGACAAGTTGCAAGTAGGAGATGACCAACAAAATGGAACAAGAAAAGCTCAAACACAACAACACAAGATGTCTCGTCTTGGTGTCGTTCCCGTATCCTAGCACCGTAACCAACAACAAGCATGTAATGATATAAAGGGGTCTAAAGAAAGCTGGATTATGGACTCAATTCCCACGTTTTTACTCAGCCAAATTCAGCAAGACACACTTAAATCAAGCACTAAAGGAAGACATTAATCAAGCAACAAATGCACCCTTTCAACTACCAACTTTTGAAGACTCTTTTTGTGTTCTATGTGGACGTTTTTTGAGCAGTTTTTCCAGCCATGGTTGAACATCAAACTCAGCCAAAACTTCAACAATTCAAGGACTCAAAAACGCCACAATTCAAGACAACAATTCGGACAAGGCAGAGCACAACAACAACAACGCAGCCCTAAGGAGTTCGAACCTAAAACTTGCAACAAGTGGAAATTCAAGGTCGGAACAAGATTTAGATGGAGATACCTTCGCGTGGCTCTGATACCACTTGATGGCCGGATCGATGGAAGGGATGATGGTGCAAAGAGATCGCCACGAGAATCCAAGGAATTCCGACAACAAACACCACGCAACTGACCCATCTTCAACTAGATGGATCTTCCTCGTCCGAACTAGGAATTGAGTGATTCCAATTCGAGAAGTTAGATCACGGAGTCTAGTTTAATCTCTCAAAATTTCAGACCTAGATGATGAGTGGATTGAAAGATATGTCTATTTTACTGAGGGGGTGCAGAAACCACCGAGATGGATGATGGATCGAAATGGGAAGAACAAGGGGATATGGATGCTTGACAACTTGGATATGACTCACCAAGCTCTCAAACAAACTAGGATGCCCGAGATTGTCGGATATTACTCACCAACAACTTGAACAACGAGAATTGAACGAACGAAAAAAAAAAGAACAAGTACTTGAATTGAAAGATGCAAGGAAAGTAAGCAACAAGGTTTTTCGTCCAATCTCTCGAAATGAGGAGGAGGAGGCCGACCTTAAACCTAACACAAAGCCTTACAAAATCAACCACCTCACTTAAGGAAATTACATAAATTAACCCGAAATCCCGAAAACTTATAAAGTGTCCTTAACCGTAGAAATGTCACTTAGAACCGTGAAGCACAATAAAACTCCAACCTTCACCGTCATTAGCCTTCAGAAACTTATGAGTCATGAGCTCCTCCTTGATTTTGTCTAGTATAGACTTAGCTAGGTCTTGTGTGATGCGCCCAAGATAGGGCATGGCTCCTTGACTCGGCTTCTTAGCGCCTCGAACATCGTCTTTGGTTGCTTGTCCAAGTATTGGCTCCCCTTTATCGTGCACATTGGGCTTGTCTTTAGGGATGGAATCTTCACTCAACTCATGGGGCCATGACTCGGTAGATGGAATCACATCAAAAGTTATTTCAATAAAGCATTAACTTTTGCTTCAATAACCCGAGTGCCTACTCTATCCACGAATGAATGACAATTGTTGGGAATAATTTGTCGATGCTTATTTCAAATGGTCACACCAAAAGGAACCAACAATAGAATTCACCTGAATAGCATTCAAGTTCAGGCACGAATGATGGTTCAAAAATTTCCAAAGAAAGAGAAAGGAAATCGCCGCGTGAAGGACCGTTGTACGCCGATACAGTTGGATGATGTGACATAAATTGCATTAAGAAGTCCAACAACATAAGTGATGCCAGAAGCAATCTCTTCTGTTCCATCGAATGAAGCAAGCAGAATTTGAACTGATCAAGTTGCTAATAGAATAGCAAATGACGTCATATTTCACCTCAAGTAAAGGTGTCTAGCTTTACAAGGACATTAAAGACATTCGCGTCAAAGAAATTGATGTCAGTAAGGAACTAAAAGTTGACCACAACTACTACTAGTGGAAAGATTTAAGGAGTATTCTTTTCACCGAAGCAAAAGGGTGCACATTTTCGCTCTTCAAATCGGAAAGGAGTTAGCAAATAATAAGAGAATTATAATCAAGCTAAACATCTCATGCTGAGATGGGAAAAAGTTTAAGACTGATATGATGAATCATTCCTCTCTTATGGTATGAGAGATGAGAGACTTAATGATCTCTTAGACCCTAAACGTTAAGGGACTAAGTGTGTCGAGAAGAAGACCACGAAGTTTAACCAATTATTGCATTACACACGATATGAAGTTTCCCCTTAAGCCCAAAAGTATCCCGTCCTCAGTGGATAAGTTCAACCCCAAGCCATGGAGAAGTTCAATGATAGACGCAAGGAGCAAATAGAATAGCTTATCCTTCCTCGTGTAATCTAAATATTTCCAAACAAGGGTACTTGTGACATATATCGTATGGTTGTCATTAGAATCTTAACCTCGGTTATAATCAAATCATAGTTGAATAATTCTTATATTATCATCAACTATATTCTTTCACAAAGTGTTATACTTTGAACTCTACTATGCTATCATAGCCTTCATGCAGATGTTCGTTGGTACTTTCTCTACGAAAGCACTGTTTCAAATGCTTAGTTTCGATTAATAGGTTATGTAAGTCAATCCATCTTCTCTTAGGCGGATTACTCCTACCTCTACAAGAAAGATTTTCATTTTGCGTTGCGTTGTCAAACTACAATAGTTAATATCATAAGTTTAAATAAATAAATATTACTTAAGTATATGGTTCACAGTGGCGAATAAGGATGAACTTCTATCTCGCATCTTGATCACATGGTTGAGGTAGAATTTCAGGTCTTGTTCCTGTGAAGACATATCAAGGGGTTATGCTGGAAATAGTTCCCCGATGCTGATCACATTGGTGGAATGAAACCACTTATTCCTTTGAATTTAACCTTGTTTAAGAAAACTACATTCTTATGAGAATTAATACGCTTAATATAGAAGGACGCTCGAACCACTTCTCGATAGTATAATATATTCGAACACGACATCGTACAGATGATTACTCCCTCTTGCGAGATAACCATCGCCTATCCAATTAGTAACTTCTTTAGAAACCGTAATTCGAGATTCTTCTTCTAAGGCATGGCCCTTACATATTCAAACCCTGATTCCATCTCGACAATTATCGAATATTCATCGTAAAAGAATTCTCTCGCAATGACTCTATTCTAGAAGTATATAATGGACTAGTCATTTTCTTACTCGCTTCCTAGACGCACTTAAGTGCTCGTTTCATTTAGGATGCTTATTCTATAAGTAATCCAACTTTTACTTTTGGGAACGTCAACCCAGAACTTCCGTAGGTATGACTTAAGCTAATGGATTGTAAGTCATATCAATCCAAATCCAAAGGTTTGATCTAGGTGAGTTACATCCTAGGTTGGTGCTTGTAGTTCGTGATTCGAAAAGTGCGTCATATCCTTTCAAGGCACGCCCATATCCATCCCTTAATCCACCTTTTCCATCACATCCATTTCCTTAATTCTATCCCCTTTCAACCGTAAAAAACTTCCACAAACGCCCTTGAAGGATCGACCACCATTGGATCCAAATTCATCTAAAGAAATCACTTTTGGGTAGATTCTGTGACATCTCAATAGAATCGATATATCTTTCACTTCGCTCATCATCTGGCTCTCAAATTTTAAGGGAATCAAGTAGACTCATAGATATAAATACTCGAGTTGGAATCACTCAGATCGGAGTCTAGAATTGTAATAACCGCTAGTTCTATATAAAAAGAAACGGTTAAATTTTTTTTATTATTTTTATTTAAGATTAATTCTCTAAAATAGAGGGATTAATTATTATTATTATTATTAATATTATGATTTTCATAGTATAATATAAAAAATTTATAAAGGAATAGTATAATGACTAATAAAATTTAATTATTTGAGATTAAATAAAAAGTTCGAAATTTAATTCAAATTAAATTATAATACAATTTAAAAGGGTTAAAAGAAAGGACTAAAAATAAAAATGCAAGAGGTGGGACTCGAACCCACAACCTCTTGCACTTTTCACAAACTAACACACCCCCAATTCCGCTATGCCATTGTAATCTTATATATTCATTAAGGATTTTTAATCCTTTTATTCTATTTCTACTTCTTCTTCCCAAATTGATTAAATCAGAATTGTCTGATTGATATAACATACAATCAATCTATGGTCTTCACCTCCCACCATGGCCAATAGAGCTCTCTCTTCACCTCCTCTTTCACCCAATCAATCTCCATGCACCACCACCATCTTCATCCAATCAATTTCTCTCTTCTAAGAGAAGCCATCTCTAATGGACTTACACATCACCATGGGAGAAGCTTCTAAAAGCTTCACCCACTACTATTTAAAGGGAGTAATAGCAAGGTGAAATTTGCACAAAACCCTCTCATTCTAGTCTCAATTTCGTCCATGAATGTCCAAAAAAAATTCAGAAATTAGTTGTACCCAAATCTGATTTTTTTTGTTAAAATCCCACAAACCCTAGTTTAGGGAACCTTAGCCTCACCGGACCACTACGGAATCGGACGGCCTCCACCACCACGCGCGCGGTGCCGCCGCCCTCGCCGGAGCTCCGCCAGGTGTGCCGCCCACTGTCGCCTGCAGTCCGTCGTCCATGTCCTGGTTCTTCTCTTCTTTGTTTACGTAACAAGGAGAAAGAGGAAGAAAGATGGGGTAAGTGGGCCTATTCCTATTTGGGTAGTTTTAATTAAGTTTGGGCTAAATTGTCTAGGCCCAAAATACTAATTAAAATCAGTCTATTACTCATTTTAGAGAAAAGGAGGAAGCAAGCCCAATTCGCCCCTTTCGATATCCGTGCCCAATTTCCGTCCCGTTACGCTCGGTATAATTTCCCGACTCGTATATTATTCTATATTTTTTATGAAATATTTTCCACACATATATAATATTTATTTAATTAAATTAAATAAAACAAACCTTGCATGTGGTTTAAAAGGAATTTATATGATTAAATTCTCTTTGCATGCATAGTTGGTTGAATATAAAATTTTATAAAAATAATGTAAGACCTCACTTTAAAAATAATAGTAAGAGAATATTATTATTTGGGTTATTATCATACTCTCTTTAAGAGAAAGAAAATAATGAAATGATTGTATAGTAAATAAAATAATGTTTGTTAAGAGAGGATAAATTTAGCAAGACATTAAATAAATTACAAAAATAATATAAATGACTTTGGAGCATATAAATGATGAATTTAAATATAAATATATATATATATATATTAACTTGTTAGTGTTTTCATGAGATCTAATGCCATTTAGAATTAATAATGGATTTTTTTTAATAATAACCTAATTAAAATATAGACATAAGATCTTGTTAGTTAGAACAAGATAAATCAAAGTTATTATCTTCCTTATACATATATAAAATATTATCATGCGGGTTATTCTATTATAAAGATAAACCTTATGACATAAGAATTTCTTAAAATAAGATAATGGACTTTTCATCATTATCTTTATACATGAATAACAAGATATATTTATATAGTTAAAGTATGGAATATAAAAGATATTTGTTTTTGGGAAAAGATATATTAAAGATATTATCAATAATCATAGATGTAAAATATTATTAAAATAATATGATAGATGAGAAATAATATTATTAAATATATACTAAAGATATTATCATTACTAACTTATATATAAGTAAATAAGTTGCATGCTCCTAGTTTTATAAAATAATATTCTAAGACATGGGGAAATCATTTAAGTAGATAATGGAATAATTTGTTATCCTTCATAAATATGGGAAGATATATGTGAATAAAGTAAGTAAGATTATTTTAATATTATGCTAAGTTATGGAAAGCTTACTTTATAAAGTATATAGAAAGTTCTATTTATGGAAATACTAATTAATATTTTATCTCTATTTAATATGGTTTATATATCTAAATAAGGCTTTACTAAGATAATGTTACTAATAAAATACTCTTTGATGAGAAAATAATATTTTAAGTATCATTATGGATATTATTGATAAAAAAAAGGGTGATATTATAATAACACTAAGTTGAGATATTTTAATAAGGATATAATGGACTTTTATAATCCTAAGAATATTATAAATTTCAATATACCTTTTTAGGTTGAATATTATATCATATGCTTTTATAAGGTTGTCCTTGCTTATTTATATTAAGAAATTAGCAAGTGAAATTAAAAGAATATTTTAATAAATTAAATAAGGAAATTATTGGTTTCCAAGAATGAAAATGTTATAATATTAAGAATAAAAATTTATAAGAAATACAAGGATATTACCAATATAAAATAATAATAAGGAATATTATTATTTTATTCATCTCCACCTAAATTATTATTATAATAATTTAGAAATTAATTCCATTAAAAAAGAATATAAGAGATATTTAAAACTTTAGAAGAATTAAAGAAATTCTTATTAAAGTTCGTTCGTACCTCTCGTGTCGATAGGTCGAATCTCCGTTCCGAGTAAAGTCAACGATTTCCGTTCGTTCGTTCGTACATAATCGTAAAAGCTAAGGCAAGTGGAATTTCCCCTTGTAACCTTATATATCTATCTCCGTGAAATTCTCGATGTTGGGAACAACTTGTGTGCTAAGTAACAAAAGGAACCTAGGAAATATCGATTGTTTGATATAACGACCCCATTGTTAGTCCGTTCTTTATTATCGATAGGATTATTTATGCTAGTTTGGTTGTGGCCTTGATTGTTTACGACCTCGTTAAGAGGTCAATGTCGAGCAACTAGTGAGGGGCGCGAAAGTATTCGACGCCTCTATAAAACTTAACAAGTCGTAAATGCCTACGTGTTTGAAGTACGACTTTCAGGATCATGATCCTATCCGCTCCGATTGTAAGGAGGAATGAGCGCACTCTAGCTAAGTGCCGGGAAACTGGGTTTCCCCTTGGTGGATCGGACCATCCTAGCCCCCACCCCCTTTTTAAAAATCATTAAAGATAATAAATGACTTTTCGTCACGTTATAAGATAAGTGCCCGTGCACATTTAAAAGACATCAAAACCGGACCGGTCTCAAATGATCGATTCGGCTCTCGGTCCGCTCAGGGCGCGAGAGGTTCTCCTTAAACTTGTTTGATTGAATAATGTTCCCAACATACACTAATCCATTCTAAAAGAAGTCTACAATCTAGTAGCGCTTCTCTCGATTAACGAGCTATCTCCGCTTGAGATACGCTCTCTCTCGTACCATCAAACCCCACGTAAACAAACCTTATCCTAAAACACAACATGTTGTTATCTTCTTCGTCATTAATCAAATTACCGAATTACCCTTCGGAAGTTCCGTTCCCGCTTGCTTAGTCTCCTTAGACTAATTCCCCACTTTTGCATTTTTGCCTGGTATTTCTCGCCCTTCGCGAAAAATGCCAGACTGTAGGAATGTACACCAAAGTTTTGAAGACAAAGTCTAGAAGGTTCAAAGAACATTAGGCGAGGATTGAAGGTCAAGGCAAGACGATATCGAAGGAAGGAAGGAATTCTCATAAGAGCAAGGCATTCCGAAGATAGTGCACTAGCTCTTCCCTTTTTTTTTAAAAAACCAAGCAAATCATCATCACATGAGTTATCTTGGGAAAACATACTTGTAATTTTAGATTACGTATTCTATACCCTTTTTTTTAAATGGCTTTACTTTCCGCTGCTACATCTTTTGTAAAACGACCCTCAATGTAATGAACGAAAGTTCTTATCCATAAATAAAATTCCGCTTTTAGTCATTTTCATCTTCAATTAAAGAATCAAGTCTCATTCGTGGGCATCCGTGTATTTATGTAACGTTTATGTTAATTTTCCGCATTTGTATGAGTTCAATATCATTCTAAAAGCCTTGGGTGACTTTGGACGGGAAAGTCCGAGGTCACTGGCGGTAATACCCAATGTTGTAAAATAGGGGTGTTACAAGAATAGGGAGAACAACTCTTGTAAATATAGGATCGATGTTTTGTCGAAACCAGTCTCGTTGGAACAAGCCTTGTTGACTACCTTGCACTGAACGTCATCTGATCTTAGTACCACATCACAAGTGTTTAAGTAGGGGAGATTATAACATCCCGATAGTTTATAACGGATTAAGGTGGTCCCCATGTCTAAAAGATATCTTCCCTTTATGGGTTCGAGTGAGGACAAAGAATGTTGGTCATTTGTGAAAAGTAATCAATCCATTTGTCGAAGATGTAAATGATAAGTGTGAGAATTACTAAAGAGAATTACTCAGGATTAGGGTGTGTGGGGGCACAACTTTGTGATCAGTCCTACGGGAAGAAGCCATTTGGGCCACAATAAGCCAATCATTGGGCACTAAGGTGTGGGATGCATGCTAAGGCATGGACGCTATCTTGCTAGGGCATTGCATCGTGGGAGCTCGCTAGGCATTGGCACAGCGTACGCTCGGTAGGGTTGGCATCGTGGACAAAGCGCGCCCAAGTCATCACGGCGCTGGTGAAGCCATGGCATAGGCGCACTCGGCGCTGGCGAGCCATGGCATATGAGCGCTTGGAGATTGACCATTTCTAGTGATTTGTAATGGAATATATGTAACTCTAATACTATGTTTCAATGCTTTAGAGCTGGCCAAGCTTTGGAACACCGAAAGTGACGTAGCTCCTTTTTGAGCTAGCCTCGGGTCTTTAGCTCATTTGAAGCCTTTGACTTGTCATTTTGGATGCATGTCAGCTTCACTAAGCTTTATATAAATGTTTTACTCATATTGTATCTTGGGAGTGACCTAGCTTTGCTAAGATAGCTTAGGCTCATTGGGCCGGCACCTATGGGCCTTATTTTAGGCCGATTCCTTATGTCTTCTAAGGGGTGGTTGGTTACTATTTTTGGTTGTTGTTGGGAGAGTCTCTCTATAACTAACTTGTGGATAAGAAGAGGTAACAACCCTTAATCACCGTAACCACCCATAACTACCCTAAACCACCATGAACCACTGGCCTCCAAATGCCTATAAATGGGTGGTGCATCACCCTTGTCTTGGGTGGAAAAATTGTGAGAAACAATTGTTTTGAGTGAATCAAATCAAACATAAACAATTATAAATGATCAAGGTATGTATATTATGCAATGATAAAATTGGTTGCAACCTTTTCATTTTATAGGAAATGTTTTATCCTACAACGCTATTGTAGTCCAAGCCTTGTCATAAATAGGGGCAATAAACATTGAAGAAAAACTCGATATATTTGAGCGACTCGTTGGCCATTATCAAATACATCAATAATATTCGGTGGTGATTGCCTAAATGACCTACACCCACGAGATTAACCTTCAAGGTCTACTAACGAGATTACTCCTTCGGGGGTCTACTCAAAGTGTCTTGATTGTTCTTTAAAGGATCTACAAGAATCGAATTAACTTTCAACAAATTAAACAACATAGACTAAAACTAACAATATTCAACATTTATTTTATTAGTTTTGTTGTTTTGTCTTGGAAGGTTACAACAATGGCAAGAGCGAGGGAAGCATCAATAAAGGAGATGACCTCCAAGTTCGTGATACGTGATCTCTACGTCGTGTCTTGAGGTGCGGCCCCTGGTTCCCGAAGTGGTCGATGGTGAGACCGAGGACGACATTGCCGCAAGGAATGCCATGTACCATTGGATAGGCATTTTGGGAAACGGGAGAACGCAGATTATATTTGTCGTGGGAACATCCTAAATGGCATGTCCGACTCCCTATTTTTTGTGTATCAAAATCACAAGTCATCTCAGATTTTGTGGGAAGCACTCGAAAAAAAGTACTTGGCGGAAGACGATTCTTCTAAGAAGTTTCTTGTGTCTAACTTCAACAACTACAAATGGGTGGAGAGTAAACCGGTAATGGGCCAATACCATGAGTTGCTTTGGGTGTTGGGACAACTAACCCAACATGGGATCAATTTGGATGAGAACTTCGTCGTCTCATCCATAAACCGGTTATTGGTACAAATAACATAAAGAAATGTAACCAACATTTATTGGAAAAAGCAACCACGAAGATTTGGGACCAAAAGCATTTCACAATCACCATTGAATAAGTTTCTTCAGCTTGGGTTCGGTTAAAAGCCCGAAATGTATTTGCACCATCACCGTCTTGAAATAAAGTATTTTCTATGGTAGCACCATGAATAGCGCATAGCAGAGCTGTGCCGAATACACCGGCCACTCGCATCATATGAAATGGATTCAATGTCCAATTATGAAACCCTTGAAAAAAGAGGATGAATCGAAATATAGCTGCTACACCAAAATTCGGAGAAAAGAACCAACCAAACTAACCTAGTGGATAAATTAGAAACACAGAAACAAAATCAATAATTGGGCCAGAGAATGCGATTGCATTATAAGGTCACAATTCAACATAGTTGACAAATTACCTCGCTCATGGAAGGAGGCAAAACACCATTGAATAAGTTTTGGGACCAAAAGCAGTTACCAATCGCCATTGAATAAGTTTCTTCAGCCTGGGTTCGGTTAAAAGCCCGGAATGTATTCCGTCTTCAAATAAAGTATTTTCTATGGTAGCACCATGAATAACGCTTAGCAGAGCTGCGCCCAATGCACTGGCCACTCCCATAATATGAAATGGATTCAATGTCCAATTATGAAACCCTTGAAAAAAGAGGATGAATCGAAATATAGCTGCTACATCAAAACTCGGCGAAAAGAACCAACCACACTGACCTAGTGGATAAATTAGAAACACAGAAACAAAAACAACAATTGGGCTAGAGAATGCGATTGCATTATAAGGTCACAATTGAACATAGTTGACAAATTACCTCGCTCATGGAAAGAGGCAAAACATTTTCTAAAGCATTCGAAGGAGGACACGAATCTTGTCCAACTAGGTTACCATCTTCTGATTGAGGAAGAGTATAAGGTGAATGAAAAGGGGAAAAGGTTGAGGAGAAATCTTCCCATTCGGTGAACATGGTGGAGGCGAGCAAGGGAAAGGGCTCCAACGGCTCTAAACGGTCCAAGAGTGGCGGCGGCGACAAGCAAGACCCAAGCAAGAATGCTAAGGCCAAAGGGGTGTGTTGGAAATGTGGAAAACTAGGTCCATGACCGCTACAAAGGACAAAGGCGCACCGACGTCGAGCGGAAGCCCCGAGCAAGGTAATCCGATCAATTTTGGTTTATGTAAAAATGATTCATCATTTAGTGTTTTTAACATTGAACAATGTATTGTTTTGAAGGATGAAAAACTGATTTGGTGGCTTGACTTAGGAGACATCACCCACGTATGCATGGAAAAGAAATGGTTCAACAAGATGAAAAATGTAGAGGACGGTTTGGTTCTTTACATGGGCAACGAGTCAATGACTCCAGTAGTCCAGTCTTAAAAAAGGGTGATGTGCATCTATATGTGAAAATGTTGTCAGTGATGGTGGTTTAAATAGTAGGCTATTAGTTTGTTTTTGAAGCCAATCGTTTAATAATAAGCATGGCGAGTGTCTTTGTAAGCTTAGATTTTGAATCCTAAAATAATTAATTTCTCATTATAAATGGTTTAATCACTCATTTAGACATGGATTATTATATCCATCAATAGTAGAAAAGTAAGATCTCACTAGAGCAGTTAAAATTCAATCCCTTCTAAAAAACCTACATGAATTGCACCAAATTTTTAGGCTTAAAATCTGATGCGAAAATCAATGGATCGTAGAAAGAATAAAATCTAATTGACCCAAACTTGGTTGAGTAAAACCCAAAATCAATATTTGAACTAATTCGTGTTTTTTGCAAAATTATAACATTTTAAATATTATAATATATTCTATTATTAAATTATATAAAAATAATATTTTTATTACTAAATAATATTTTATTATTAAATAATATTAATTATAACATTATTGTAATGGTATTATAAAATTACTCTTGACATGTTTGGTCGACCCGAACCCATACAAAACCCGCAAAGACTGGATTTGATTGATTATAAATTTTACAACACAACCCGTACTCAATCTGAACCTGATCATTCCGACTAGTTAACATGTCTAGTGGTCACCACATGCAAAGGGTCCGTTTGGATTATAACATTTTATGTATTATTTTTCATTAAATTGCATTAAATGCTTAATTTAATGTAAAATAATACATTAATTAGTGTAATCCAAACGCACCATAATTATTTTTTGTTTTGTTAAATCAAAAGGATTTATGTAACGCTATGCATTTTTATTATTAATTTTCCCTTTTCTAAGAATTGTATTTCCTCAATAATAAAAATTCAAAAGTTTCATTACTAACGAATATTTAAAAAGTAATCATTAAGGGGCTTGGTAATCCAGTTCACTGGAACATGGATCCTATATAGTGGGGAAATAGAAGAAATTCTGAAGAACTACAAACTCAACATTCAAGGAAAAAAACCCTAGGGCACGAGAGCGTTTTGCGGCGATTGTGTCTTGGCCATCTCCGTTTTTCTTGTCCTTCTCTCCGGTCTAGGCCGTGGGGGATAGGGTCTACTCGTCGATATCGTGCGGGGTTCGCCAGTGGTGGAAAGTGCATAGAGATTAGGGTTAGGGTTTGCAGATGGTTGATCAGGACAAGAAGAGAGATTTTCAGTTGACTGCAGCTGAATTTGTTGAGATTGAAGCAGTGATTGATCCGAACAAGGCTATAGGCACGTCGGAAAATTTGTCTCTTGTCGGATCCTTGATGACTTTGAGGCCTTTCAATAGTTTCGCGCTGAAAGCTACTATGAATGGTGCATGGAAGTTACGTAGAGGCTTTGTGTTTAGATAGTTACGACACAATCTCTTTCTTTTCAAGTTTGTCGACAGGCATGACAGGACCTGGTGCATAGAGGTGGTCCGTGGTCGTTTGATAGAGCATTGCTAGTCCTAAAAGAACCAGGATCAGAACAACCGTCAAAGATTATTGTCGATTCAGTGCCGTTTTGGATTAGGGTTTATGATCTTCCAATAGATGCAATGACAAAGGAAATTGTTGAATCTATAGGACGGGCTTTTGGTGGGTTACAAGACATTGATGAAGAGGAATACCTTGTTTGTGCCCGATACCTGTGTGTTCGAGTTCTGGTCAATGTGATAAAACCTTTGCGAAGGGGGCTGATTATGAAGGTTCATGGAAAGAAAATTTGGGTGGATATAAAGTACGAGAGACTACCGAACTTCTGCTATTCTGGCGGGTGTTGGTGATGTTGAGATGGACTGCCAAAACGAGAAAACTAGGGGTGTTCACCAGGAGTACGGGGACTAGATGAGGGTGTCACCTCTTCGTCGATGGCAGCCAAGAACAAAACGAGAACGGGAGCAGGAACGCTCGATTATCGTTGGGCTTTCTGGTGTAAAGGAGAATTATGCTGAGGGGTCAAAGGCGCCACAGATTGCTGGACGAAGATCATTATTATCCCTACTTGATGAAGTTGATAAGGTGGTTGATGGTGGTGATTCAAAACAACAAGAAAATGATGAGAGGTCTTCAAAGAATAAAGGGCTAGAGGAGGTGACAAATCAAGTTCAAATTGAGCTTGTGAAAGTGACTCTTGATAAAGATGTTGAACTAGAAGAGAGTAGGGTGGAAAAATCAAAGAGTGGGAAAAATAAAGGAAAAGAGACAAAAGTGTTGGAAGGGAGCCAAAATGGAAAAAATAGGGAGGGAAAAGGATTGAGTGTCAAGGAAGGTTTGGTATTTAAGGCGAAAAAAGTACGTAGGGGATGGGAAAGAGGGTGATCAAAAGAAAAAAAGTAGTGAGAGGGAGTGATAATAAGAAGTGGAAAAGGCTAGCTAGGGGGCGGGGGGAAGTTCTCAATCTCATCATTCTGAGAAACAAGGGAAGAGGAAGTGGCTTGAAGAGGACTGTGAAATGAGGGAGGTTTGTGATGGAAGGAAGAAACAAATCATTGATATATCGGCGGGAGGGACAAGTCCCTCTTGCCGGGAGCCATGCGTGTCCTAAGTTATAGTTCTCACTTCTCACTAGTGTAGTGAGAAGTGAGACCCCAAAATTGGTTTTTCTTATGGAAACCAAGTGTGACAGAAAGAGGATGGAGTTTGTGAGAGATAAATTAGGGTTTGCATGATTTTTTCGGTGGATTGTGTTGGAAAATCAGGAGGTTTGGGTTTGTTTTGGGAGAGTGATGTGCGTGTTTCACTTTCTACTTATACAACACATCACATTGATGCTACTGTGAGGTGTTCTAAAGGTGGCGGATGATGTTCATTTTTTTGGTCTAGTTTTTAGTATGTTTCTTAGTTTGTTTAGTTTAGTTTTAGTAGTTTTTAGAGTTAGTTTTGTGTGTTTTTGGATAAGTTTGCATATTTTGTGAGAAGTATGGAAGCTAATCCGTTTTGTGTCTTTTTGTAGGTTTTGAGCAGGAAAGGGAGCACTTTTTAAGCTGGATTAGAATGTTGTGGTGAAGGATGGAGAACATGAAGATGAAGAGGAAGATTGCATAAGAAGAGCGAATAGGAGTTCAAGTTTAAGTGAAGAAAAGTTGAAGAAAAGCCGAATCCCAGGCTCGTTAACGAAGTTGTGAAGGGTCGTTAACGAGGCAGAGATAGAATTTTCTGGTAGTTTTTGTGATTCCTACCGACCCTGTGCGGAGGTCGTTAACGATGATTCCGTGTCGGTAGAGTTTTATATGATTTTAGGGTTGTTATATCTTATATCTTATATCTTGTTATCTTTAGTAGAGTAAGTTTTTATCTTTTAGGGTTTTATAGATAGCTTTCTTAGTATAAATACCCTTATTTCTAGCCTAGAAGGGGGGGGGGTGAACGATTTTAGAGGACGAGTTTTAATTTTTTTTGGAGAGCCGAGAATTGACGGGAGTCGAGGAGAAGAATAACGAGCTGATTCGTTCGAGAGAAGAGCTAGGGTCGTTAGTCGGATTTGCTCGGGTTTTGTTCTGTGTTTTCGGTTTCTTCAGGATATTTTAAGACAATATTTCTCTTATTAATTTCAAGTAAGTTTGTTTTGTTTTCAATGTTGTCACTTGTTAAAGTTGTTGGTTTTATTACTATGAGTAGTGAGTAGTTTTCTTATCTAGGGTCGGGGTTGAAACCCGACATAGTTATGTATGTTTGATGAGTGAGTTGATGTTTTGAATGCCTTTTATCTATTTTAGATTGCTTGTTATGCTTATGTTTAGACGATAGTCGAGGTAATTTGAGTTTGCAATTTGATCGAAAGAGAAAGTTGTTAACTTGAAGGTTCATATTGTTCGTTTACGAAAGTTTCGAGCTTTGGATCCAAAACAAGTGATTAGTGAATTAATTTATGAGAATTGATTGATTTACTTGCTAGTCAGCGAAAGTTGATGAATTTATCTATTTAAAGGCATGATCTTTATCTTCTTATGAGTTTATATGCATGACTATGTTGCGGTAACCCTTGTCCTAGATTTTTATTCTTAATTGAGTTTGCTTTCGTTATATTCGTTATCGAGTTAGTTGCCTCGGAACCGAATCTGTGTTTTAGGTCGTTATATCTTTGTTCGTAGTGTTATCCAGGTTCGTTAACGACCCTGAAAAAGTCGTTAACGAGGTTCGTCGTAGTGAAAAATTACAATAAAAAAAAGAAAAAAAAAGTTGCAAAAGAAAAAAAAATCAGAAAAGTCAATGAAAAAAAAAGAGTTGGAAAAATAATAATGGGTGTTGAGTTGAAAAAGAAGTGGTTTGGAAAGAATATCCTTAAGCTTGGTGCTGAGTTGAGTTTTAGTTAATTCTATTTCCCGGATTAGCACCACATGACCAAAATATTTTCCATACCTATTTCTCTTTACCTTGGCCCCATTACAACCAAATAAAAGACCTCTTGATTAATGTCATGTACTTGGTTTCTCGTGGTGGAGATTTAGAACACTGATGCAAGCCTATGGTAGTTTAGCTTTCAAATTTGAGACTGAGTGAAACACTTACCCCTAAACACATGAGCGAGGGTGATTCTTATATTTTTCCGGTGAGGTCTAAAGTGGATAACTTGTTAGTCTCTTTGATGGTTATTTTTTTGCTTTGATGATGCATTGATAATATCTAAACCTTCATTGACTTGCTTGATTTTATGACGGGTTGAGACGCCTTTGATTTTCTTGTGGAATCTGATTTTGGTTCTTGCTTGAGGACAAGCAAGGTTCAAGCTTGGGGGAATTTGATAACGCTTAATTTAGACATATTTTAGGGGTCTAGTTTCATATTAGTTTAGGTCATTTTCATGCATATTTTGCATATTTTTTATTTATTTTCTTTTATTATGTATTCGGAATCTACACTCTCGTTTTTATATATTTCAGGTATTTATGGCTATGTTTAGAGGAGATTTAAAGATTGATGGACTGAAGTCAGTGTGGGCCAAAAGCTGGATTAATGGGCCAGCCATTTAGTTAAATTGGTCGAGGAAAATTTTGATGCGTACTTTGGAGGAGGCCCACGTGCAAGCCTTTAATTCTATCTATAGAGGGGGAGTTAGAGACGTTATTATATTAGATAATTAGATTAGATTAGGTTTCAATATATAGCTTTACGTAGAATATAGTTTGGGGAGAGGAGTTTAGCTTTAGGTTTTATTTTAATTGCCGCTACAGACTTCGGTTTTCACGTGGAGTTTGGCCACTTGTTTGGAGATTTGGTGTTTCAAGATCTAGCCTTGATTTGGATTATCTACATATTAAGACTAAGTTTTCTTACTCTTTTATTGTGTTGAATAATTCTTGGCTAGTTTATATATTTTGATTATGTCTTCAATCATGTTTGGCTAAATTTCTAGTTCTAGGGTTTTGGTGATCCATTCAATGCGTATTTAATTAAAGTTATATTCTTTGCCTGAACTAAAATATATTTGATTCGATCCTAGGTTGCGTTATGCCCTATTTGTTTTATGCATATAGGATTCCTATTAGGGTTTGAGACTGAGAGGAGATAACAATAATAGGAGATTGATTAATTGAATGAATCGTTTGTTCATGCTAGATCCCTAGGATTGAACTTGAGAATTATTTGCGCGAGAGCGACTTAATTTCTCTTGTGTGATTTTTAACTATCGTAGTTGTTTTAGGGTTTGAGTAATTTCAGCGGAGCGCGAGAGCGGATGTTGACTTTATTTTTCCTAATCTCTAAGAGCCCAAAGGATCTAAATTAGACTTGCTTTGTGCGAGAGTGACTGCTAGTCGAGTTTAGGTACAAACACTTATCGTCCGAGAGGAGTTAGTGTTTACTTTAGATAGTTGGTCCTTCAAAATAATTTCATGCAGAATATAATTTTATTTATTAAAACATTGATGTGGTGATCCTTAATCTTAGACACATTTATCCCATAGTTTTTATCCTTTTTATTTTCATTATTGTTTGTTAGCTTAGTTATAGATATCAATTCTTTATATTTTTGACCTAATTTACTAGTAGAGTTTCGATTGATATTACATTGGTCCTTGTGGGATCGACACTTGAGGTACTACGATTGACCCCGTTCGCTTGCGGGTTAGTTTTGGCTGCATCACCTACGAGCAACCTTTATATGTCCTTCAAGAAATCTTTTTCCAGAGTATTAATGCAGAGACAAAGAACCGCATCAACACGCATACAACGTGCGGTTTTATAGAGATGGATCCCACAGCTGCATGGGAATTGTTGGACAAGCTTTCTAACTATGATGTCATGTATGGTACCCAACAATCACCCCAGCCCCAGAGGCGTCTCTACGTGCCTAACAAGGATGATGTTGACCCTGATGTTAAAAATCAATTCTTGCAAGACGAGGTCAACCGCTTGAAGAAGCAGGTAAGTGTTCTGAAATCCTCTCAATCTTGTCAAGAATGTGGCTCTTCTACCCATATTACTTTTGCTTGCACTAACATAGAGCAGGTAAGAGCCGCTGAGACCTATGCTGAGGTGAATTACATGAGAGGCCCATACAGGAACCAGCCTAGTAATTTTGACAGGTCCAATAATTATCCAACGTGGGGCAATCAAAATCCGAATTCAAACTATGCAGCGCCTCCACCGGATAGATGACATGCGCCATATCGACCTCCAGGCTACCAAGAGCCACCATCATGGGCACAAGGGTTACAGGAAGGCATTAACGAAGTCCATAATAAGTTCAATGAAGTGCATAGCAAGATTGATGGAATCCAAGCCAACCTTAACAATCAAAACAAAAGATGGGGAGAGTTCGATGTGTGGAAGAAGAACGTCGACTCCCAACTAGGGAACCTCGCTACACAAATTCCAAGACCACAAGGGCAACTCCCGGGCCGTCCTGAGGAGAACCCGAAAGGAAAAATAGCAGCGGTGCACCTTAGGAGTGGGAATACACTACCGGAGCGTGTCCAGGCTAAAGAGAAGAGCCCCTCAACTGATAAAGAAGCCACGACTCAACTCGATAACGAACCAGAGAAGGTCGTTACCAAACCTGCACACCATGGTGACGATGCTCCCAGGGTCGTTAACGACCCTAATCCAGGTAAGTTTCCTATTCCGAGCTCCTCTCTCAATCCCACGCTCGTTAACGACCCCATCAGGATCGGTAATGGCCCTCCGAGTGCACCAAACGACCCTAATGTCGACCCGGTAGCATCACCCCTCGAGCCCAATTTGGTTCCGAGAATGGTGAAATCTCTTCCTTTTCCTATTAAGAAGTCTAAGGACTCTACTGAGAGTAAGTTCAAGCGTTTCGTAAAGATTCTCCAAGGCATAAATATTTCTATACTATTCGCTGAGGCCCTAAGCGAAATGCCGGCTTACACAAAATACTTGAAAGATATTCTTAGAAGGAAACAATCCATTACAGAGCTGCAAGATGAGGTCCGATCCATTGCACTACCAGAGAAGTTAGGTGACCCAGGGAGATTCTCCATAACAATTGGCATAGGCGACCACAAATTCAAAGCTCTATGCGATTTGGGAGCTAGTGCTAGTTTGCTTCCTCTTTCAATATGGTCAAAGGCCAACATGGGACCATTGGAGCCTGTAGACATGAATCTCTACATGGCAGACGGATCAAGCGTAAAAGCTACAGGGGTCTGATGAGGTATTTTCAGGGGTCGTTTATACCTATGAAAGAAATGTTAGCTTAACCAACTCAGTAGAGCGGTAAGTAAGAGTCGATCCCACAGAGACTCGTGTATTAATGTTATTACTTGTGTGCCAAGTAACCAAAGGGGTTTTTTGGAATATTTAATCTAAACTAATATGCAAGAATAAAGCTAACTATGAATGCAAAAGATGATTTGAATATATGAGAAACAAACGTGTTCAACTAGTTAGATCCATCATGATATTCATTCGTTGATCATCGATTCTCTTGATTCTCTTCTCACTTGAATAATCTATTGCGGATAGTGATCCTACTAAGGATTAAAACCCGAACTTCAGATTTAGTTGATAGAGAAACCAGTCTAACAACCCTAATTAAATAATAACCTAGAAGACCTTCTAGATTCAATTAAATAACAGCATGACGGTTCAAGTTATCAATAGAAACAAACAACTTAGAGCAACCAGACATCTAAGTGACTTGTGAATTTATTCCCTTCTTTAACCAACTTGTCCAACCGGTACTAAATTGATTAAAGTATACTCTTGATCTAATTAACTCCAACCGGTAATTAATCAGATTCAGTTGTAAATTAACCTAGAAATTCTATTAGGTAGCTAATCTAACAAAACCCTAGAATAATTCTGATTCAATTAAGCACAAGGAATAATTTCTATTCAAGTTTGTTGAGAATCAATCAAACCTCACAACTACATACAAATCATGACTTCAATAACTAGCCAAACACTAGAGAAATTAGCAATGCATAATGAGATTAAAATCAAACTTACAAAGGTTTCAAAGTCTTCCTTGAGAGAAAACCCTAGCCTCCAAAAGTATGATAAAAGTTCTCCTAAAAATAAACTATAATAAAGTATTTATATGTCTACTAAAAATATCCCTCAAAAGATATATCAAACCCCATACACTCGGATGACATAAGCCCAATTGAACAAATACGAAAGCCCAATCCAAAACTCGGCCCAAAACACTTGTCCGCGTAAAGGTCCCGATTGCGCGGGATCGGCCCAGAAAAGAGCGGCCGTGCTTTGACCTCCACGCGCTTTCCCTTCTCAGTTGCAATTGCGCGGGCTGGTTGCTCGGGTTCAATCCCGAGCACTTGGCTTGACTTGGTTTTGCATTATCCTTTGCTTGGCTCTTCTTCTTCCATGCTCCTAGCACTCCTTTCATTCCTTAGCTCGTCCACCACCACCATGGTCAATCTGTAATCGCCCCGCTGTTGCTCCTGAACCTAAAAACCTGTAAAACCGAGCAAACCAGCGCATAATACCCGATAACACAAAAACCTAAAAACTACATAAAAACTATCCTAAAACTAACTAAAACATATATAAAACATGCAACTAAGCTACTCCTATATGCAAGCTATCAAATTCCCCCATGCTTAACCCTTGCTTGTCCTCAAGCAAGACATAAATCCAATCACACCATAGAAATGCAATCTTACATCCATCTCAAGTCAAACAAACATTTCACATATAATCGAAAACCCAACCAAGACTTCCTAGCATGCATTATGGTAAGCAACAAGTAAAGACCATTCATTCATTCTAGACCTCACCAAGGTATATGTGTTTGCACTCCAAACGTGTTTCACTCAAAATCAACCATGAAAACTAGACTACCATATGCTTGCATCAGAGTTCTAAATCTTCACCGTTGGGGATGAAATACATAACAAAAATCAAGAGGTCTTTTTAAGGCTTGTAATGGAGCCAAGGTAAAGAGAAATTAGGAAGGGATCATATTTGGCCTGTGGTGCTAAATCCAGGATAAAGAACTAATCTAAACCCAAAACTCAACACTTTTTCATAACACTTCCAAATTTACTCTGTAACACCCCTATTTTACAACATTGGGTGTTACCGCCAGTGACCTCAGACTTTACCGTCCAAAGTCACCCAAGGCTTTTAGAATGATATAGAACAATTAAAATGCGGAATAAGACATAATACATAATGAGAAAAGGTGCTCCCGAGGGAGACTTGGTTCTTACAAAACATCTTACATTGTTTTCAAATATAAAGTTGTACGGAATTGAAAGGCAAAACCTGCTTGTCCTTGCAACGTAATGAAACTAAAGCAAAATAATAGAAAGGTACATCTTGAAATTCCTTGTTCTTCCTTCGTCTTCACTTCACTTCACGCCTTGTTGGGATTCCTAGATTCTGACATAATTCGCGAGGGGCGATAGAATGCCATGCAAACATGCGGAAAAGAAGGATTAGTCTAAGAGACTAAGCAAGCGCGAAGGGAACTTCCCGAGGGTATTTTGGAAACTTCAAGTATTATCGAGAGAGATATTAGGGTTGTGTTTACGATGGGGCTATATGATAAAGCTTGTTTATGTGGAGCTTTGATGGTTCCAAGGAGAGTATATCTTAGACAAAGATAACTCGATGAGCGATAGAAGAACTACTAGATTGTAGACTTCTTTAGGATGTCGAAAGTATGTTGGGAAAGTTTATTAATTCATACAAGTGAAAACCTCTCGCGCCCTGAGCGGACCGAGAGCCGGATCGATCATTTGAGACCTGTCCGGTTTTGGTATCTTAGATGTGCCTTGGCACTTATCTTATATAATGACGAAAACTATTCAACTTTGTTAATGACGCTTAATTGAAAGTGGTGGGACACGGATAATCCGAGCCACCCGAGGGAGAACTTCAATTCTCCGGCACTTAGCTAGAGTGCGCACAATCCCTCCTTGCAATCGGAGCGGATGGAGATCATGATCCCGAAAGTCGTATGGACGTACGACTTAGTAAGGTTATATAGAGGCGTCGGCTATCCCACACCCCTTTCTAGTTTATTCAAAGTAAATCTCTGAGCGAGACCACAAGCAATCAAGATAATAACCACACTAGCATATATACTCCTATTACGAGAATATAAAGCAACTATGCTAACAATGGGTCGTTATATCTAGCATTCGATATTTCCTAGGTTCATTTTTATTGAGGCATACAAGTCGTTTCCAACATCAAGAAATATCATGTAGACGGATATAAAAGGGCACAAGGGAAAATTCCACTTGCCTTGGCTTATAACGTATACTATCGATTCTTGACGGATGATGCGGTTTGCAACTTCGAACGCGGATCCCTACCTAAAGACACGGGATTTATGAACGGCTTATAAATATGGAGTCCTCTTAACTTGGATTTTCTCTTATAATACTTTTATAAGAGAAGCGGAAATCTAAATTATTATGGTAATAATTTAGAAGATGATTTAAAATAATAATGTTCCTTCATTATTATTTTGGTTTTGTAATATCCTTTTTATTCCATAAAAATTCTATTTAATAATACTAAAATAATCCTTTTTAATTTCCCTTTAAAACGTATATTTCTTATTAAGTTTTTAAAGGGATTTACTTTAACCTTTTGACACATTTATCTTAATTAAAACTTACTAAAATTATTATATATTAAATTAATCCTATTTATTTTATTCCTATAGTCCTTTTATATTATAAGGCTTATAAAATATCTTTGATCATAGACTATATTATCCTCATGTCTTGTAAAAACATAATCATGACTTATAAATTTCCTACTTCATACTTATAGTCCATTATTATAATATTTTAGGTTATAAAATAATATCTTTCTCATATCTTAACTATTTCTTTTTCATGCAAGCAATTCTTATAACTATACAATATTAGAAATTCATTATAAGATCATACTTCTTATATTTAACCTAGACTTATGTTTTGTAATAATTCTCTACACTTAGAGGTTACTAATTTAATATTTTTCTCACATGATGACTTTAGTAATATAATATTATCAACATTATTCTTTTATAACAATCAATATCTAATGTCAACTATACTCCATGATTACAATCTTTGTAATAATAATATTTTTATAAGGGTTCTCTACAATTTTATTGTCATTATAGTACGTCATAGGTATTTTATCAACACTACCACGTATTATAATTAAAATCATATAATAACATAGATCACTTTATAGTCATATTTATCATATTATAATAAAAACTTATATCTTGTAGTAACTTTTACACTAAGAGGTATGCTAATAATCATAAAAAGACTAATATTTATAAAATACATAAATTAAATAAATAAAAGTAGGATTTAGGATTATACTCTAATTTTTTGTGTTCTGTATTACAGAACACTGAGGAAGGAGAGCAAGGGAGGGGCCGGCGGTGATGGGCGGCGGCACCAAGAGGGACGGCGGGGCACGGGCGGCGCTCGGCGGGGCTCCGGCGGCTGCTGGGGGTCCGTCGGTGGTCCGGCCTTGGGGTGGTGGTGGTTTGGTGATGGTTTGAATGGTCTCCAATGGTGATTTGGTGAGAAAAATCAGAATTTTCAATGGCTTTCTATGGCTGATTTATGAACACTTGAGATCAATTTGTAAGAAGGGGAGGGGAAGGATGAATGTGTGGGTGTTAGGAGAAGATGAAGGACCTTTTTATAGGCCAAGGGAAGCAAGGGAGTGATCCATGGCAATTGATTTGCACCAATGGAGAGGAAGAGGATGATCAACTATTGGTCACAATTGTGTTAGTTTGAAGATGATGGAAGGTGATGCAAGAAGTGTGTCTAGCAAGGGAGAGGAAGGTGGAAGAAGCTTCCATGGACATGCATTTGGAGGGAGTCACATCAAGTTGACTTGTTTGGAGAAGAAGAAGACTAATATTGTTATAAAAGTAAAGGAGTGGGGTAGATGGCAAGAAAGTTCACTTGGTCTAGCGGAATGGAGAGGCGCGTGTGAGGGTGGAGTGCAAGAGATCTCGGGTTCAAATCCCGACTCTTGCATTCTTTTTACAAAGCTTGTAAATTGTATTTTTAGGCCTTTGTGTAATTTATTTTATGAAATAAATTCAATTTCTAAAAGACCTTAATTTTATCTAATGCTCTTCTTATTAAATTACCTCACTTTATTAATCTATGCCCCTCAAGTTATTTGATTGAATTTTTTATCTATTTTAATTTTCTTGATAATCTCTTTCAAAAGAAACTAATAGAAGTTAATTTGATATTTAGAAATTCTCCCTTTTAATTAGAGGAAAAAAAATAATTGATAATAAATATTATATTATAAAAAGCTTGGAATATTGCGGATATTACAATAGTACCCCCTTAAAATTAGTTTCGTCCCCAAAACTAGGAAAGACTTAGGGTGGTACAAGGTTAACACGGAAAACTCCTAACACTCACATTCGTGAGGAAACACGAAAGGATCTAGTACCCCCTTAAAGAACATTTCGTTCTTTAGTTGAGATGACTGTACAAGTAGAAGAATTATTATTGTACCTTTATCTTAAGGAATCGTGAAGTTGGAAATCCTTAGGAAGATTCCCACATTTGAGCTTATGTGGCTTAATTGGAATCAAGGAATAGGATTGGAAATCCGATTGATCTGGCTAGCGAAGTAGGCGGGGGTCCAGCGGTTTTACTCAAAGGCTTTGGTCAACCCTACGGAAGTTTTGGGTTGACCTTCCCGAACATAAAGGTTTGATTGCTTATAGAGTAAGTTTTTCTTTATCAAATGATCACCTGAAAAGGGTTCCTCTGCAACGATTAAATTCCAGAAATATAGAGTAGATCAGTCATGGACTTACTCGCTTCAAAATAACTTTCTAAATTATTATCTTAATAATTTAGAATTTCAGCTCTCTTATAAAATCTTATAAGAGGTAATCCAAACTTTAGGAAGAAAATCATTATTTAAGCTCGCTCGTAAATTCCGTGTCGATAGGTCGGAATTCTCGCTCGAAGTCGGGAATCGCATAGTTCCGTCAAAGCCTGATTGTTAGAACTCGCAAAAGGTAAGGCAAGTGGAATTTCCCCTTGTGCCCTTTTATATCCGTCTACATGATATTTCTCGATGTTGAGAACGACTTGTATGCCTCAACAAAAATGAACCTAGGAAATATCGAATGCTAGATATAACGACCCATTGTTAGCATAATTGCTTTATATTCTCGTAATAGGATTATATATGCTAGTGTGGTTATTATCTTGATTGCTTGTGGTCTCGCTCAGAGATTTACTCTGAATAAACTAGAAAGGGGTGCGGGATAGCCGACGCCTCTATATAACCTTACTAAGTCGTACGTCCATACGACTTTCGGGATCATGATCTCCATCCGCTCCGATTGCAAGGAGGGATTGTGCGCACTCTAGCTAAGTGCCGGGGAATTGATGTTCTCCCTCGGGTGGCTTGGATTTATCCGTGTCCCACCACTCTCTATTAAAAATCATTAACAAAGTCGAATATCTTTCGTCACTATATAAGATAAGTGCTAATGCACATTTAAGATACCAAAACCGGACCGGTCTCAAATGATCGATCCGGCTCTCGGTCCGCTCAGGGCGCGAGAGGTTTTTACTTGTATGAATTAATAAGCGTTCCCAACACACTTCCGAAAGAATTAAAAGCTCCACTTAAGATATACTCTACTATCGCTTATCGAGTTATCTTCGCTTAAGATATACTCTACTTCGGACCATTAAAGCTCCACATAAACAAGCCCCATCGTAAACACAACCCCATTATCTCTTTCGATAAGAATTAAAAGTACCGAAATACCCTCGGGAAGTTCCATTCCCGCTTGCTTAGTCTCTTAGACTAATTCTTCTTTTCCGCATGTTTGCCTGGCATTTTATCGCCCCTCGCGATTTATGTCAGAATCTAGGAATCCCAACAAGGCGTGAAGTGAAGACGAAGGAAGAACAAGGATTTTCAAGATGTACCTTTCATGTCATTTTGCTTTAGTTTCATTATGTTTCAAGGACAAGAGGTTTTGCATTTCAATTCCGAACAACCTTATGTTTGAAAAGCAATGTAAGATGTTTTGTACAAACAAAGTCTCCTTCGGGAGCACCCTTTCTATTTTCATAAATTATGATTATTTCCGCATTATTATTGTTCTATATCATTCTAAAAGCCTTGGGTGACTTTGGACGGTAAAATCCGAGGTCACTGGCGGTAATACCCAATGTTGTAAAATAGGGGTGTTACAATTGTGGTATCAGAGCTAAACGTTTTGTTTTTAAAACCGAAAACTTTTAAAACCGAATTTTACGAAAACCGAGAACTTTTAAACCCTAACTTTTTCCTTCCGCTACTTAAACCTTCCACTTATAGGAAAATTTTCCCGTTTTCATCCTTTAAAGAAGACTTAAGAGTATCAACTTTCCAAATTTAAAACTTCTTAGCTAAGAAGAATCCTTTAAAACATTAAAAACTTTAGATACCGAGTACTTAGTTCTAGAACTAACATTTTTGTAAAATTCCTTTCTATCCTTCGAAAACTTAAGTCGTACGAACATTCCAATTCAAGTAGAATTTTAAACACTTCTTTAGAAATTTATAAAATACTCGCACCCTCACACTAGGGAACTTGTTAGTAATCTCAACACTTATTTCTTAAAAAAAAAAAACTTAAGTAGTATAATAAGTGTTTCAACTTTGAAACTCTAGACATTTTCGATATAAATTTTTGATAAACTTAACTTTTACCTTAGTAAACTTGTTGGTAAAGCAAGAAATTTCCGTCTTAGTAACGTGTTCAAAAAGAATTTCCTAGACTCTTTAATAGGGCCAAGAAAATGAGAAGTCTTAAAGTAAACATTTTATATGTGATTTTTTATAAACAATGCCTTAACTTCCTTCAACACGTCTTCGCCTTATAGAATCAAAGGATATTCTATATAAACGCCTTCTTCTCCTCTACAGAAATGGTACTCACTAGAAGCCAAACCCGAATCAGGGAAGAGGCCAACAAGGCCGCTCAAGAGCTTGACGAGGCTTTTGCTCAATGGCCGTTTTTGCCAAATGGATACCCCGAGGACAACCCCGAGCTAGCACTACAAGTGGAGTTGCATGAAAATGCACCCGAGGTGAATCTCGAGGAAGAGAACCTTGAAGAAGCATTTCTCGATGGAGGAGTTAATAATTCACTTCACGGCCAATCAAGTCCGGAAATCACTGAGCAAGAATTCTCGGGATATCATCCATGGGGACACATGATGGAGACTCCACGTCATCAAATCACAAGTCAAGCTCCAATGACCTATCAAGCGGGTGAATGGGCTAACTGGACTCAGGGAGAGTCATCCCATCACCAAGCAAATAGTCAAGCCAGAAAACCACCTCCAATCAGAGGCCCAGACCCAACAAGGGTTCGTCAACCAAAGTACGACTACCTCATTCAACGTAAGGAAGTGTGGTTGGATGAATTGAGGTCATACCAAAATGAGGACGCCCAACTCCATGCTCGTCTTGCAGTCAACCGTGGCTATATAGCTGCAGCCCGTCGGCACATCGAGCAAGCCCAATTACCGTTGAACCACGAAGGAGGCGCCCTCGATGAAAGTTTGTTCGATGAAGGATTCTTGGACACTTTTTGTTTCCTAAGTACACCCTAGGGCTAAAATTCGGATTGTTTATCATTAAGTAGTGTGAAACTCTAAGTAGTCCACTTAACTCGACTATTCATTTTGTCCTTGAATAGTCAGGTCGATAGTAGCTTTGTTTTTGTCCCTAGTGTAATGGCTTATCATATAGAGCCTTTTGTAATCCGTTTCCATAAAAGTTCTAATAAAAACTTTCTCTTCTCTAAACTTGCGCGTCATTTCTTGCCTATACTTGGGAGTTAACAAAAATAACTATATCCTTTTTCAAATATAGAATTACGAATATTCTATATGAATGTCGATTTTAGCCATTCACAGAAAGTGGTTGTAATAAAAACTAAGTTCATGCACATCGGGAATGAGAAGAAGTCACACCAACTAAGGGGAACACTTATGTCTCCAGAGAGTCAAATTTACTAAGCCAGTGACTCACGGGAAAATAGAAATTTCCAAGAAGGACACCAAGGAAGGCTTAGTCGACTAAGGATCTAGCATGTCTCCACTTAACCCGATCTCGAAATAGATTATCGAGAGGTTTGTGGGGGACAAACAATGATCTAGCAATAAAGGAGTGGTAGAGGATTCTGACCCATGAAAGATATATTAATCTGACGTACCGCCAAGTAGTAGGAATTGCTCGACTAACAGATGGAAACTGGGCGTGACTGTTGAGGTCGTCAACCAAATAATCAACCATAGTAAAGCTATAACCACGTCATAAGCTTTTCTTCGCTTCCATCTTGGTAAGTCAACACGGTGATAGATGAAGTTAGAAAACAAGTTGCTAGGACCAAGACATTTTGGACATATAAATTCGCTAAGTTGCCCGACATGCCTAGTGAGTCATGAAGTTGCTTCATCATTTGGACAATTAGTGGACACGTGTTCCTATTCGTCACAACTAAAGTAGTAACTCTTCCCTACTCGACGTTACTTACTTCCAACCTTTGTTTTCCATTATTAGTTCGGATAGTCCTCTTACACCTTGTTAACCATTCCTTCCTTGTAGATATTAGAAGAAAATCAAAAATTTCAGCGTCAAAGAATGGCGGACCCTAAAGAGAAAAACTATAGGAGCACCTTTGTTTGAAATCCGCCTCAGGAAAATGATCGAGGGTCTAAGCACCCTAGTCAAAATCAAGAGGACCCACATCAATAAGTTCCATGACCACCAAGGACGGTGGAAAGTGGTCCTTTAAGGATCGAAGCTGCAAGAGTTCACGTGGAGCAATTCAGTCATGAGATGTTTCCAACTACATTGGCCGACATGAAGAAGATAGCGGGAGGAGGTCAAACTAGCAACGCAAAGGATAATATCGTTCAGACTTCTTCATCAATAATTTGCTCAGAGTGTGACAAGAACCTGAGAACATTTTCCTCATTGAAGCCAGACATTTATGACGGTACGGGAGAAACCAACGAGATAGTAAGATGGTTCTCACAAATGGAATGCCTCCTAAGCACGCTTGAGTGCAAAGAAGTGGAAAAGGTGCACCTTGCCTCCCTTCAGCTAAGGGGAGGAGCACGAGAATGGTGGGAAAGTTCAAACTTGTCGGAACAACCAAGTTTGAATTGGGCAATGTTCAAAGCGAAGATGTTGTATCACTTCTGGACAACTTGGGAAAAAGAGAAGCTCTATAAGGTTCCTTGCCAAAAGATTGGTGGACCGAGCTTACCCGAGGCAACAAAGCTTAAATCCCAAATGGGAGGTGCCACAAAGAAAGTCCCCACCAAGGCAGAGAGAATTCAATGGTTCCATGAATTACTGAGCCTAGAAATAAAAACTCTGATGAGTTATCACAAGTGCACGACGTTGGGAGAATACGTGGATGCGGCCCACATGGCAAAATCCTTGCTCGAGGAACCCACACCAAGTGTAGGAGATTGGGGACAACCTCATGAAAAGGAGAATGGCAAATTTAAGAGGCCAGGCTCTCCACAAAGTTCAGGCTGGTCAAAAAAGAGCAAGACTGGGTCCGATCCAACTAAGTCTAAATCATTCCAAGGCTTGAAAACCAAGAAGAGCTCTATAGTCTGTCACAACTGCAAAGAACCGGGACACCTCAACCGAAACTGTACCAAGAATCCTATGAAGTGCTTCAACTGTGGGAGAGACGGACATCTCCGCCAATTCTGCAGGCAACTAGCAAATAAGTAAGGACCAACACGCTCCAACACAGTGTCCCAATACCCTTATTTTTCCAACGGAATGACGGGAACTGCTTCTGTGCAGTCTACAGCTCTAGATGAAAGAAAGAGGTCGATTACATCCCAGCGCCAAGATCAATAGTTCTATGAGATACACCGCATTGACAAATCTTTTGCATCGGATGTTCAAAAGGAATAGTTGGATCCTCCTTCCTATCCGCGTTTAATCTTCGTAATCATATTAGTTTTGCCTTAAGGCACTTTTGTATCGCAACAGTAGATGCTAATGTCGAACCAATCCGGTGACACTCTTCCTCGTGAGAGTGTCTCATTTTGAAATCTATATTATGATTATGGTTATCATATTATATCCTTGCGTATCCAACCAAAGACCGTGTTCCATCGTTAGCTTAATATAAGAGAAAGTTCGAGCTAAACCCTGATTTAACTTTATGACATATTCATTGTATTACTAAGTTCACCTCAAAATGTTACTCTTTGTACCATAACGAAATTGTAAGCTATAAAATCAAAAGTTTCAATATTGATTCATGGTGGTGAATAAGAATGGACTTTTACCTCCCACCTTAGCCACGTGGTTGAGGTAGAATTCCAGGTCTTATTCCTATGAAGATATACACTTTAGGCGATTATGTTGGAAATCGCTCCCCGGTACTGATCACATCGGTGGAATGAAACCACGTAGTCCCTCGAGTTTAAACTTTCTTACGAAAAACTACATTTTTGATTAATACTGTATAATATAATATAAAGGGACGCTCGAACCACTTCTCGATAGTATAATATATATTCGAACACGACATCGTAACGATGGTTACTTCCTCTTGGAAAATAATCATCCCCTATCCCAGTAGTAACTTCTTTAGAAATCGTAACTCGAAATTCTCTTTCCAAGGCATGACCCTTGCATATTCAAACTTCGTTCCCATATCGTCAGTTATCGTACATCCATCTTAAAAGAGTTCTTTCGCAATGACTCTATTCTAGAAGTATAGAACGGATCAGTCATTTTATTACTCGCTTCCTAGAAGCACCTAAGTGTTCATTTCAATAAGGAAGCTTATTCTATAAGCAATCAAACCTTTATGTTCGGGAAGGTCAACCCAAAACTTCCGTAGGTTTGACCCAAGCTTTTGGACAAAACCGCTTGACCCCGCATACTTCGCTAGTCAGATCAATCGGATTTCCAATCATATCCTTTGATTCCAATTAAACCACATAAGTTCAAATATGGGAATCTTCCTAAGGATTTCTAACTTAACGATTCCTTAAGATAAAGGTACAATAATAATTCTTCTACTTGTACAGTCATCTTAACTAAAGAACGGAATGTTCTTTAAGGGGGTACTAGACCCTTTATTGTTCCTCACAGTTGTGAGTGGTAGTAGCTTTCCATGTTAACCTTGTACCGCCCTAAACCTTTCCTAGTTTCGGGGTCGAAACTAATTTTTAAGGGGGTACTATTGTAATATCCGCTAAATTTTAAATAAAATAAAATAGATAATTATCCCAATAATTTTTTCTCTCTCTCTAAAGTAGAGAACTTAATAATCTTTATAATCTCATATTAAATTACAAAGAGATTATAGAAGTTTATTACAATGAAAATTAAGAATTTCGGTAAATATATTATGCAAGTCGAATATCTATTTAAATATTTGCTCATAAAAAGAGAGTTTAATTATTATCTTAATAAATTATAAAGATAACATCCGCAATGTTCCAAGGTCGTAAAAACCACTATAATATAATTTATAACCCTTTTTCTCTATAACAAGAGAACTTAAATAATTTAAACAAATTAAATTCAATATAATTCAAAAGTTTTATTATAAGGGTTATAAAGAGATGAAAGGATTTAAATAGAAATGATGCTATGTAAAATTTCGAAATTTTATTAAGTATAAAGATGTACCACAAGGCATTAAAAATACAATGGGAATTTAGTAAAAAGAATGCAAGAGCCGGGACTCGAACCCGAGACCTCTTGCATCTCGCCCCTAATCACACACCCTCAATTCCGCTATGCTATTGTGACTTGACTACTCATATTACAATTCTTTTAATTATAAACCCTCCTAATTCTTCTTCTTCCTCAATTGCCCAAAACCATTGTCTGAATGATTTGACGTATATTCAAGCCATGGTTTCCACCCATGGTTTCCACCTCCATTATTCTCCAATGGCCATTGTTTGTTTTCCCTTCTCACCTCACCTTATGTCATCCTCCAAGAAGCACAAATTGGACCAATCACCATGGATCTCCTTCTCCATGAGAGGTCCATCCATGGAGGTATGGATCCATGGAGGCCTCAATCTCCCCTATAAATAGGTCCGAAAATTCACAATAAACTCACACAATCCACACCTTCTCATCTTCAATCCAATTTCGTTCAATTCAAAGCCAAAAAAACCTAGAATTCTATTTTTTTTTCCAAATCTGATTTTTTATAATAAAAAAATCCCCTAAATCCCTTTTCTCCTCCCCTGTGGCTGCCGGACCACCTCCGACCTCCAGCCGAACCGCCGGCCTCCGCACGCGACCCACCAGGAGCCGTCACCCTGCCCGCCAGTCGTCCGTCCGTGGTCGTTCAGCCTGGTTCTCTGCTCTCTGGTGTGCGTCCCTGGAGAAGAAGAAGATGACGCAAGTAGGAGTATAAGGATGGGCTAATTTTGGGATTTGGGCTGGAGCATAAATTATTTTAGGCCCATTTCCTTATTTTACAAAAGGCCCATCAGCTTTTAACATAAAAATCAAGGAAAAGGATGCCACTCTCTAGCTATTCCGACCTCGATTTGCGTGCCATCTCCGTCTCGTTTTCGCTCGGTATAATTTCCTGACTTATATTTTATTATAACTATTTATAAAATATTTTCTTCACATTTATATGATATTTACTTAATTAAATTAAACAAAACTAGCTTGCATGTTAGTTATAAAATATTATCCCTAGACAATGGAAATTTTTTTTTCTTAAAAAAATAAAATAAAAATAAAGTAATGGTATTTTTATCATTAAATTATATACATGGAAAGTGTAACATAAATAATATAAAGATTTAATTGGAAGTTATTATAAATAATAAAAGATCTAAGTTCTAGGGAAAGATAAACCAATTTTATTAATTCCCTTGTATATAAATTATAATTAATAATATGCATGTTTATTGTATATAAAATAAATGTGACAAGGAAAACCCTTTTTAACAAGATAAAGAAATTCTAGTATTAATATTAAATAAAATGTATGATATCACATAATGTTGGAAACTACTATATAAGTAAAGTACTAGATAAAGCTTTTATCTTACATGATAATTTAATATTAATATAAATCTCAAGTCATGGAATTTTTAAATAAAGTACTAGATAAAGTTTATATAATTATATTGTCTTAAAGTATGTAGCTTTTGTTTATAAGAAATATTAAAAGATATTAAAATATGATAAATCTCTAAGTTAGTAGATTTAAAGACATAAGTTTTATTTTATAATAATGATAGATATGATAATAAATTTATTATATAATAAGATATTAGAATGACATATCTCTAGGTGTAAAGAATTGCCATAGTGAGGGTTCTAATTATAATATATGGTAGTGATGATAAAATACTTTTAACATATTATAATAATGCCTCTAAATAAATTGTAGAGAACTCTCATAAATATATTGGTACAAAAAGTGGTAGTCATGGACTATAGTTTAAATATTAAATATGGTTTTTATAAAAGAATGATGTTAATAATCGTCATATAACTAAAGTATTCATTTAAGGAAAATAATAGTTTAGTATACCTCCAAGTGTAGAGGTTTAATACAAGACATATGTTCTAAGTTAAATATAAGAAGTATGATCTTATAATGATTTTATAATATTATATAGTTATAGGATTGCTTGCATGAAAATAAATAATTAAGATATGAGAAAGATATTATTTTATTACCGAAAATATTATAATGATGGACTATAAATATGAACTAGAATATTTATAAGCCATGATGATATTATAATCCATGATCATATTTTATAAGCTATGGGCATAAATATTTTACAAGTCATGTAATGTAAGAAGAATTATAGAGACAAAATAAATAAGATTAATATAATATATTAATTTTAGGAAGTTACCTTATAAAGAAAAATAGAAAGTCCTAATTGTGGAAACTTCCAAGAGAAATAGATTATAAATCTATGAGTGTTATTTTATGTGAATTAAATAATTAAATAAAATTCTACTAAGAGAATATTATAAATAAAATATCCTTGGTGAGGGAAATATTACTACAAGATCATTAAGAAATTAAAAGTAATATTTTAATTAAGATAAGTACATAAAAAGGTTAAAGCGATTTTCCTATAAGTTAAGGAGAACTTATAGTTTTATAAGAAAAATACTTATAGGCAAAGTATAGTATTTTTATGAAATTTTACTCGCTTACCTATGTTAAAGAAATATCAAATAAAGTTAAAAGAGATTATTTTAATGAAGGTTTTGTGAAATAATAAGGATATTACAAAGCCAAAATAATAATAAAGGAATATTATTATTTTAAGGAAAAATAACTTTCTAAATTATTATCTTAATAATTTAGAATTTCAGCTCTCTTATAAAATCTTATAAGAGGTAATCCAAACTTTAGAAAGAAAATCATTATTTAAGCTCGCTCGTAAATTCCGTGTCGATAGGTCGGAATTCTCGCTCAAAGTCGAGAATCGCATAGTTCCGTCAAAGCCCGATTGTTAGAACTCGCAAAAGCTAAGGCAAGTGGAATTTCCCCTTGTGCCCTTTTATATCCGTCTACATGATATTTCTCGATGTTGGGAACGACTTGTATGCCTCAATAAAAATGAACCTAGGAAATATCGAATGCTAGATATAACGACCCATTGTTAGCATAATTGCTTTATATTCTCGTAATAGGATTATATATGCTAGTGTGGTTATTATCTTGATTGCTTGTGGTCTCGCTCAGAGATTTACTCTGAATAAACTAGAAAAGGGTGCGGGATAGCCGACGCCTCTATATAACCTTACTAAGTCGTACGTCCATACGACTTTCGGGATCATGATCTCCATCCGCTCCGATTGCAAGGAGGGATTGTGCGCACTCTAGCTAAGTGTCGGGGAATTGAAGTTCTCCCTCGGGTGGCTCGGATTTATCCGTGTCCCACCACTCTCTATTAAAAATCATTAACAAAGTCGAATATCTTTCGTCACTATATAAGATAAGTGCTAATGCACATTTAAGATACCAAAATCGGACCGGTCTTAAATGATCGATCCGGCTCTCGGTCCGCTCAGGGCGCGAGAGGTTTTGACTTGTATGACTTAATAAGCGTTCCCAACACACTTCCGAAATCCTAAAGAAGTCTACAATCTAGTAGTTCTTCTATCGCTTATCGAGTTATCTTCGCTTAAGATATACTCTACTTCGGACCATTAAAGCTCCACATAAACAAGCCCCATCGTAAACACAACCCCATTATCTCTTTCGATAAGAATTAAAAGTACCAAAATACCCTCGGGAAGTTCCATTCCCGCTTGCTTATTCTCTTAGACTAATTCTTCTTTTCCGCATGTTTGCTTGGCATTTTATCGCCCCTCGCGAATTATGTCAGAATCTAGGAACCCCAACAAGGCGTGAAGTGAAGACGAAGGAAGAACAAGGATTTTCAAGATGTACCTTTCATGTCATTTTGCTTTAGTTTCATTATGTTTCAAGGACAAGAGGTTTTGCCTTTCAATTCCGAACAACCTTATGTTTGAAAAGCAATGTAAGATGTTTTGTACAAACAAAGTCTCCTTCGGGAGCACCCTTTCTATTTTCATAAATTATGATTATTTGCGCATTATTATTGTTCTATATCATTCTAAAAGCCTTGGGTGACTTTGGACAGTAAAATCCGAGGTCACTGGCGGTAATACCCAATGTTGTAAAATAGGGGTGTTACAATCTGGGCTCAATAATTCATGGAATCGTTGAATTCTCTCCGCCTTAGTGGGGACTTTCTTTGTGGCACCTCCCATTTGGGATTTAAGCTTCGTTGCCTCGGTTATGCTCGGTCCACCAATCTTTTGGTAATTTCAATTATTGTCGAAAGAGATAATAAGGTTGTGTTTACGATGGGGCTATATGATAAAGCTTGTTTATGTGGAGCTTTGATGGTTCCAAGGAGAGTATATCTTAGACAAAGATAACTCGATGAGCGATAGAAGAACTCCTAGATTGTAGACTTCTTTAGGATTTCGAAAGTATGTTGGGAACGTTTATTAATTCATACAAGTGAAAACCTCTCGTGCCCTGAGCGGACCGAGAGCCGGATCGATCATTTGAGACCGGTCCGGTTTTGGTATCTTAGATGTGCCTTGACACTTATCTTATATAATGACGAAAACTATTCAACTTTGTTAATGACGTTTAATTGAAAATGGTGGGACACGGATAATCCGAGCCACCCGAGGGAGAACTTCAATTCTCCGGCACTTAGCTAGAGTGCGCACAATCCCTCCTTGCAATCGGAGCGGATGGAGATCATGATCCCGAAAGTCGTATGGACATACGACTTAGTAAGGTTATATAGAAGCGTCGGCTATCCCGCACCCCTTTCTAGTTTATTCAAAGTAAATCTCTGAGCGAGACCACAAGCAATCAAGATAATAACCACACTAGCATATATAATCCTATTACGAGAATATAAAGCAACTATGCTAACAATGGGTCGTTATATCTAGCATTCGATATTTCCTAGGTTCATTTTTATTGAGGCATACAAGTCGTTCCCAACATCGAGAAATATCATGTAGACGGATATAAAAGGGCACAAGGGGAAATTCCACTTACCTTGGCTTACAACGTATACTATCGATTCTTGACGGATGATGCGGTTTGCAACTTCGAACGCGGATCCCTACCTAAAGACACGGGATTTACGAACGACTTATAAATATGGATTCCTCTTAACTTGGATTTTCTCTTATAATACTTTTATAAGAGAAGCGGAAATCTAAATTATTATGGTAATAATTTAGAAGATGATTTAAAATAATAATGTTCCTTCATTATTATTTTGGTTTTGTAATATCCTTTTTATTCCATAAAAATTCTATTTAATAATACTAAAATAATCCTTTTTAATTTCCCTTTAAAACGTATATTTCTTATTAAGTTTTTAAAGGGATTTACTTTAACCTTTTGACACATTTATCTTAATTAAAAATTACTAAAATTATTATATATTAAATTAATTCTATTTATTTTATTCCTATAGTCCTTTTATATTATAAGGCTTATAAAATATCTTTGATCATAGACTATATTATCCTCATGTCTTGTAAAAACATAATCATGACTTATAAATTTCCTACTTCATACTTATAGTCCATTATTATAATATTTTAGGTTATAAAATAATATCTTTCTCATATCTTAACTATTTCTTTTTCATGCAAGCAATTCTTATAACTATACAATATTAGAAATTCATTATAAGATCATACTTCTTATATTTAACCTAGACTTATGTTTTGTAATAATTCTCTACACTTAGAGGTTACTAATTTAATATTTTTCTCACATGATGACTTTAGTAATATAATATTATCAACATTATTCTTTTATAACAATCAATATCTAATGTCAACTATACTCCATGATTACAATCTTTGTAATAATAATATTTTTATAAGGGTTCTCTACAATTTTATTGTCATTATAGTACGTCATAGGTATTTTATCAACACTACTACATATTATAATTAAAATCATATAATAACATAGATCACTTTATAGTCATATTTATCATATTATAATAAAAACTTATATCTTGTAGTAACTTTTACACTTAGAGGTATGCTATCTTTATATTTTATTAAGTAATGAATTTATTTAATATACCTATCATTATTATAATTAAATTCGTATAACATGATATCCTCTATAGTTTAAGACATGCAACAATTTTTATCTTCTAGAAATCTCATTCTTTTTATAAAGATGACATTTTTAATATTAATAACTAACCTCATAAGCTATATTTATTTTATAAAAATTCCTTTAATATTATGTAGAGAGCATGCCTTTAATAAATACTATAACAATTTAAATATTTTTGATAAGGTTAATTTACCATAGTAACTTTAATTTGTTTCTACCATTCAACTAACATGATCTTATACCTAATATAAATATCCCATAAATTCCTTATTTGATTCCCTACTATTATATCTAATAATCATAAAAAGACTAATATTTATAAAATACATAAATTAAATAAATAAAAGTAGGATTTAGGATTATACTCTAATTTCTTGTGTTCTGTATTGCAGAACACTGAGGAAGGAGAGCAAGGGAGGGGCCGGCGGTGATGGGCGGTGGCACCAGGAGGGACGGCGGGGCACGGGCGGCGCTCGGCGGGGCTCCGGCGGCTGCTGGGGGTCCGTCGGTGGTCCGGCCTTGGGGTGGTGGTGGTTTGGTGATGGTTTGAATGGCCTCCAATGGTGATTTGGTGAGAAAAATCAGAATTTTCAATGGCTTTCTATGGCTGATTTTTGAACACTTGAGAGCAATTTGTAAGAAGGGGAGGGGAAGGATGAATGTGTGGGTGTTAGGAGAAGATGAAGGCCCTTTTTATAGGCAAAGGGAAGCAAGGGAGTGATCCATGGCAATTGGTTTGCACCAATGGAGAGGAAGAGGATGATCAACTATTGGTCACAATTGTGTTAGTTTGAAGATGATGGAAGGTGATGCAAGAAGTGTGTCTAGCAAGGGAGAGGAAGGTGGAAGAAGCTTCCATGGACATGCATTGGGAGGGAGTCACATCAAGTTGACTTGTTTGGAGAAGAAGAAGACTAATATTGTTATAAAAGTAAAGGAGTGGGGTAGATGGCAAGAAAGTTCACTTGGTCTAGCGGAATGGAGAGGGGCGTGTGAGGGTGGAGTGCAAGAGATCTCGGGTTCAAATCCCGGCTCTTGCATTCTTTTTACAAAGCTTGTAAATTGTATTTTTAGGCCTTTGTGTAATTTATTTTATGGAATAAATTCAATTTCTAAAAGACCTTATTTTTGTCTAATGCTCCTTTTATTAAATTACCTCACTTTATTAATCTATGCCCCTCAAGTTATTTTATTGAATTTTTTATCTATTTTAATTTTCTTGATAATCTCTTTCAAAAGAAACTAATAGAAGTTAATTTGATATTTAGAAATTCTCCCTTTTAATTAGAGGAAAAAAAATAATTGATAATAAATATTATATTATAAAAAGCTTGGAATATTGCGGATATTACATACTCTACCAACTCCTTACATTTACACTTGAGTACTTTGCTTCTTTTTTTCCTTCTTTTGCCTCTTTTCAACTCTTTCTTGCTTTGCTAATGAAGACTACACACAATTCAAGCAATTTTTTTCTTTTGCTTTGCAACATAATTTTCATCTTCATTTTTTTTTTCACTTTGCACACAAGAGTTGTATTTCCTCTTTTCCATCTTTTCTTTTTCAACCTCCCCCATACTTACATCAAACTCACATAAAACAAAACCAACCTAAAGTCCTAAATCCCGGATGGGTCAAGCTTATTAGGCTAGGAATCATTTTGTGGGGCTCATAAAAACAGGCTTAAAGCTAAAAGCAATAGGGGTGTCAAAAACATGGATCTTGTTAGGTAGGAAAGGAAATAATAGGCTATAAGAAATATTGCCTCAATCATTTTAATGTCATGCATTCAATCATTTAAGCAGCCTTGAAAAAGAGTATTAATGCAAGTTCTAGAGCTAGATAATCATGGTGATACACTCAAGAATGTAAAGAACAAATATATCATGAAAGGCCAAAAATATCTCACAAGGCTAATTGTTGTCTAGAACTTCAGAATGAATCAAATACTCAAGCTAAATACATGCTCCATCCTATAATCAAGGTAATCAATTAATGATCATGCTCATATCATATCAACTTCAGTAAATAATGAAAATCATGGGTTAGAACTTATACTTATCATTGAAAAACAAGAGGAATCAAACAACGGGGAAATAAGAACTTAAATGCAATATTTTTGTATTTTTTCAAAATTTTCTGATTTTTTCATTTTTTCAAGATTTTAATCAATGCATGCAAAAATCTTAAATATGACCTAAACTAATGCAACTATATGAAATGCAAAAGTAATTCCCTTCCCCCATGCTTAAAACATACTTTGTGCCCAAAGTATAGTAAAAAGTAAAGAGAAAAAGAAAAACTCACAAAAACCTAGTTGTGTGGCGGGTAATAGGGCAGAAAATCTTGTGGTGGCGGTGGCTGGTACTCCGGATGATACTTTGGGTGCGGCGGTTGGTACGGTGGATTCTTTTGTGCTGGTGGTGGCTGGTATGCCGGAAACTGAGGATACGGAGGATCTGGAAAGGCATACTGAGGATACGACTGATGAGGCGGATAGCCCGCTAAACTCCATCCATCCAATCTAGTGTTGAGCAGTCTAAACTGTTCATCCTGGCGGGCCTGAAAAGCAGCAAGCTGCTGATCCTGATGAGTCTGATATGATGTAAACCTCTGATCCACATAACCTCTCATGCCCTGAAAGCTCTGATCGATGTGAGAAGACATATCGTTGTATCGCTGCGTGTTGTCTAGCTGCATCTGTCTCATCATCTCCATCATCTGGTTATACTGAGCATCAGAATAACGTACATCTCCAACCGGTATAGACGGATCAAACTGTCTCTGCTGATCATCCTCCTCAAACTCATCATCCTCATCAGTGTCAACATCTTCAGCAGATTCTTCCTCTTCTTCTTCTTCAGTCATGGTGAAATCCTCATCCATCTCCTCTTCATCAGAATCCACCACAATAGGAACTGAAACCACCTTTTTACCCCTAACCGGGCCCTTAATGGTATCCACATCTAAATCCTCAACCTGAACCTTAATGAACCAGTTAGCTGGACTATCCCCAATTTGCACTCGATGTCCATCAGGAAGCTTCATTGCTCTCCCAGAATCACCAATCACCCAGAAGTAAGAGTTCCTGTACTTATAGAGAGCGCCCATTTTCTTCAGCAAGGTGGCGTCAATAGGAAAAGGCGGGATATCAACCATTAACCTGCTAAGATCGACTCCAAAGTGCTTGGCTAGGAAAGTCACAATCCCGCCAATACAAATAGCTCCCCCGCCTTTGTTCCCAACATGAGCCATGTGGTGCATCAGCATAGCACCCATATTCAACGACTTCCTCTTCAAACTAGCAGCCAACACAGTGACATCTTTCTTGGGACAATTGTTTCCCCATCACCTCTCCCATTCAGAGTACTAGCAATAAACCGCTGGAAAGCCTTAATAGCGGGATGAGTAATGGGAGAGGCTTTTTCCTTAGAAGGTTCATATTTGGCACTCCCTGTGATGGCTCTCCAGAAGTGCCTGTCAGCCCATGTAGCGCCTGCCTCAGTAAGCACTAAATCTCTACTAATAGGGAAATTGCAGAAACCAAACACTCGGTTGACCTCTTTCAAGGTCATCTTCCTTCTAACTCCTCCTAACCAGAACTTGATCTCTCCTTCTCCTTTAAAATTAGTGGACAAAGTGCTCAGAAACTCCAGTGTTAACCCCTTGAAGGTGGGTTCACACAGCTTCAAAAACTCGCCCATATGCAAATATGCCCCCATCTCATTCAACAGATGAGCTATCCCAATCTGGTTCATCAGGTCCCAGTCTATGAATCGAGTTGCTTTCCATTGCCTATCCTTCAGAAGTTCAAACCTAATCACATGATTGTCCTTTGTCAGAGTGATCCCAAAAGTCTCTTGGGTGGCCTCCCCCACCATAGCAGGAGGAGCTAAAGCAGCTCGGGATGATGAAGATCCATCAGTTTTGCCTCTCTTGTTACCCATGATTCAGAATCTCAATTAAACCTGCCCAAACACCACACACAAACCAAACAAACGCAATTTCGTTGTCTCGGCAAGGACAACCACAACAATATTTCACAGATAATCACTCAAACACTCTCTTCCCCCACTACCTAGAACAATTTTAATCAAAATTTAATCAAATTTTAATCAAATTCTAATCAAATTCTAGGTGATTTTCGGATTTGCGTACAAAGTTTAAATAAAACACGAATCTAGACTAAAATCACGCAATAAACAAACTTTTGTAAAGGACTTAAACCTAAATCCGAGCCTAAAGGGGTCAAATTCGAGTTTTTACAACCAAACCTAGATCTAGATTCAATCCACTAAAACCGAAATTTTAAGAGAAATTTGAGAAAACTTACTTGAATCCCGCTTGAATATGAGTTCCTTACTTGAGTTTGATTGAAAATCCGACTTGAATGGGCTTGAATGGAGCTTGGGACCTTGAGCTTCAATGGAGATAGAGGAGAGGGGTTGAAGGAGGTGGAATAAGGCGTGGGGGAAAAAGAAGAGAGGCTCGGGTTTTAATTAGGTCTTCACTGAAAAACGGCTAAAAGCGCGGGATCGCACGCCAATGCGCGGTCGCGCTTTTGCGAAGTCGCGCAATATGCTCCCAGTTGAGATTGCGCGGATTAGGGTGAACGATTTTAGAGGACGAGTTTTAATTGTTTTTGGAGAGCCGAGAATTGACGGGAGTCGAGGAGAAGAATAACGAGCTGGTTCGTTCGAGAGAAAAGCTAGGGTCGTTAATCGGATTTGCTCGAGTTTTGTTCTGTGTTTTCGGTTTCTTCAGGATATTGTAAGACAATATTTCTCTCATTAATTTCAAGTAAGTTTGTTTTGTTTTCAATGTTTTCACTTGTTAAAGTTGCTGGTTTTATTACTATGAGTAGTGAGTAGTTTTCTTATCTAGGGTCGGGGTTGAAACCCGACATAGTTATGTATGTTTGATGAGTGAGTTGATGTTTTGAATGCCTTTTATCTATTTTAGATTGCTTGTTATGCTTATGCTTAGACGATAGTCGAGGTAATTTGAGTTTGCAATTTGATCGAAAGAGAAAGTTGTTAACTTAAAGGTTGATATTGTTCGTTTACGAAAGTTTCGAGCTTTGGATCCAAAACAAGTGATTAGTGAATTAATTTATGAGAATTGATTGATTTACTTGCTAGTCAGCGAAAGTTGATGAATTTATCTATTTAAAAAGGCATGATCTTTATATTCTTATGAGTTTATATGCATGACTATGTTGCGTTAACCCTTGTCCTAGATTTCTATTCTTAATTGAGTTTGCTTCCGTTATATTCGTTATCGAGTTAATAGCCTCGGTACCGAATCTGCGTTTTGGGTCGTTATATCTATGTTCGTAGTGTTATCCAGGTTCGGGGCCGAGATTCACATGGGACAATGGGCGACTAGATGGAGATTATATAGCCGAACGGCTTGGCTTGGCTTTTGCAAACTCAGCTTGGCTTGACATTTTTCCTGGTGGTAACATTCAACATTTGGAAAGATACGGTTTTGATCATGTTCCTATTGTGGTTGATTTTTTCTAGGAAGAGGTAAACGTTCTTTTATGTTTGAAGCAATGTGGACGCTGAATAATGGTTTTAACCATGTGATTGAGAATGAGTGGAAGAATCCGAGTTCAAGTTTCTTGCATGAAGGGGTGATTAGTAAGATAGATCGATGTGCTGATGCATTGAAAGAATGGAATAAGCAAGAGTTTGGCAATGTGGTTACAAAGTTAAATAGGATCCGTGAACAGTTGAGAGAGCTCAATAAAAGGGGAATGACGGGTGCCCTAGTTGCAAGGCGTAGGGCATTGGAAAAGGAGGAATGTGATTTGATGGAGAAGGAGGAAGTTTTATGGTATAAACGAGCGAAGGCTAAGGAATTCAAATGGGATGATAGAAACTCTACTTTCTTTCATTAGAAGGCAAATGGGCGCAGAAAATGGAATAAGATTAGACGTCTGTTTGATTCCGATGGTATGGCGTGGCATAATGTGGATGGTAAATCTAAGGTGGTTGTTAAGCACTTCTGCAAACTTTTTAATTCTGATCTTAGTGCACTTTCTACCACAGTTCCACAAGGAATCTCGCCTATTTTATGGAATGATGATAACGCTGAGCTGTTACGTCCCTTTTCTAGAGAGGAGGTACATTCTGCCCTTTTTTCTATGCATCCTACGAAATCTCCTGGTCATGATGGCATGTCTGCTTTATTTTCCAACATCATTGGAATATCATTGGTTTTGAAATTATATGTGATCGCTCTCACGGTGTGTGAGGGTCTAGAGATACAATTTATAACCCGACCCCGTTGTAGCACGTGGTGGGTGTCGAACACTCGGGAAGTCTACTCGATTGATGTGCCTAGACACTAGGAAGCTGGAAAAGAGAGCTTAAAACAAAGGAAAAAAAAGAGAACAGTCGGGACCGACACAGAGGTCACGTCGGGCCCGATGTTGGCGACAAGAGGAAGTCGGGACCGACGTAGGGTAAGTAGGGCCCGAGGTAGCTGGGTTTGTCGAACTTCAAAGATTAAAAGTAGATCTTGGGCTTTTGGGTTCCTTCTTTAGTAGATTAAGGCTTATCCATCCCAATTCAAGCAATGAGTGATGATCGGACTAGGATCGAGTGCTTTTGCCCTCGTTCCAACCACTTCTACACATCGATCATTGGGGAAATCCCCTTCGAAGCAAGGTCTTGAGATTGACACATGTTCACTTTCGCTACTTTGCCAATCTCAAGCCTTGATTCCCAACTTTCGCAAGGAATTGTAGCTCTATGTAGAGTGGGTTCCTTACATCAAACACTCAAGGCTAGGGTTTTCCCCCATAACCCAAGATCAAGGAGATCTACTCCATGTGACAAGCAAAGAAAGCAATCAAATCAAAAGGGAAAGCAATCATCATAATCAATCTCAAAACGAAGCGAAGTTTCATTCAAATCCAAAGCAATCCACAAATTCAAATCAAGGGTTTTCAAATCCACAAGAACAAAGCAAATCAAAGCAAATCTACCAACAAAACCTATCAAGACTTCCTCCCTTGGCCGATTCTCTCTCTCTTCCTTCTCCTCTCCTTCCTCCTTGCTCTCCAAGAATCCTCTTGGCTCCCTTGGAACCCCCCTTTTTTTGTGTGTGAGAGCCCCTTAAATTAGAAGACAAGAGGGCCTTTTATAGATTAGATGAGGGGCAAAAGTGGAAGTTCACAATTTCGTGCCTTGGAGCCCAAGTAGTCCAGTGACCGACTCGGACCGACACGGAGGACCTCGGGCCCGAGTTACTGGGCAACTCGGTCCGAGGTTGGAGACTTCAAAGTCGGGCCCGATGTTGGTTGCAACTCGGTCCGAACCTCGTTCCACCTTCTTCTTGTTGGCTTTCCTCTTGTTCTTCTTCATGGCTTGCTCCTCTCTTTCCTCCTTTGCTCGGGCCTTGCTCCATGTCTCGACCCTCCTTCAAATCGATCCTTGATTCATGCCAGATTACCTACAAAACACATAAAATGTGCGTAGTCTCCGAATCTCATAGAAATACGGGAACTAAGCTAAAAAGGAACAAAACGCACAAGAAAAGGGGAAAAAGAAACATATTTACAAAGGAAATCACATATGAAAACACCACCAAATAGAGAGACATCAAAATACCCCATACTTAAACTTGCTTGTCCTCAAGCAATAACAATGTAAGCAAGACCGAAACATAATCTTCAAGTAAAGCCTCGTATGAAAACACATTTTAAGCACAAGTGATCGATATTCAAGCAAGATTACATCATCACACATGATTAAGTGTTCCAAGGAATAAAGTCAATGCAACTAAGCCTCACTTTAGGGATATGTGAATGTGTATCACTCATCATGTGTTTGGGTTTAGCAATGAACACTCAAGCTCAAAAATCATGCAAGTAAGGACTTTACTATTGAAGCTAATATCACCAATTCCTCCACCTAGAGATGCCTAATGCAAAGTACACAAAGAATTTCGAACTTGGCTCAATGGAGGTCCTCAAAGAGGTTCCATTCGGCCGGGTTGTAATGGGGCTTTTGGTATTTTTCAAGGTGGGAATTATTTGGTCTTGTGGTGCTTACAATGGGGATTGAACAACTCTCACCAACTTCACCAAATTCCACAATTACTTTCACACCCACCCAAAAGACTTAACATTCTCCTTTCAACCCAAAATTTCACTTAACATTCCACTTCATCTTTGCTCTTATGCTTTTTGTTGGATTTTTCAACACTTTCTACATTTGGACCGACTTTCTTATGACATCGGGCCCGATGTTGCTTGTAACTCGGTCGGACCCTTTTCTTCACTTAAGCTCTTTGCTTTATTCCACCTTACATTTCCAACATTTTCTTTCTTCCTTTTCTTTCTTTTTTTTCATTTTTGTACAACAAAGATGCACTACCCACATGATTCATAACACCATTCTTTGCCCTTAAACCCAAGAGAATCTCAACTCTTCAAATACAATCCCAACCTCTCTTCTAAAGTCCAATCCCATAAGGGTCAAGTCATATAAGGCTAGGAATAATATTTTTGAGGAGTTTCAAACAAAGGCTTAGGCTAGAACGGGGCTACAAACAAAGGATTATCTTCATGGTAGGATATGGAACATTTATGTGACTAAAAGAACAAAGTTCAAAATCAATGTGACAATGCTAGGACAAATCTCATGACGGTCTTGGAAAATAGATAAACACCGCAATAGCAAGTTTTACTAAGCATGAATGAGCTAATCACACAAGAAAAATGAGGGATATGCAAATATGAACAAGCATCCCTAAAATGGCCAAAAATCAATCTCACAAGGGTCACTCATACTTAGTTGCATAAGAACTCATCCTAGAACTCACATGTTCAATAAAACAAGCAAGATATCATGATCACATCAAAAGCAATATCATTTAAGAGGCTAAACTATCCAAAAATATGCAAAGGAATTTACATGCTCACATCATCATTAGCTTTTATTGTGGCAATCTAAGATGGGAATTTCTAGTCCAAAACCTACAAAACACAAAATCTTTTTGTTGTTTTCAACACAATTTTTCAATTTTTATGGATTTTTTGCAAAAATTTCTCTAAAACCAAAAACTCATCCATTCAAGACCAAATTAATCATTCATGTTTTTCATCAAACCACAAACCAAGAAGCAAACATCCCAAACACAAACTAGAAACACAAACTAAATATCCTCAAAATAATAAACAAACATAAACAAGTGAAATCATGAACACACTTACCCCCACCCAATACTTAAAATTTTGATGTCCCCATCAAACAAGGAAATCAAAACTTAAAAGCAAGAGAGAAGAGTATGAAAAGCTCACAATTTCTTATTCTTCAATGGCATGTATAGGATCAATCGAAGGGGTTGTCACGTCTACGTCCTCTTTGGAGCCTTGCTTGCCACTCCCTCTCGTACACTTGTTCTTGGTAGAAGTCTTGTGGTGGTGGTTGAAGTTGAGGCTCCGGGCGTGTCCATTGGTCCTCACGGGAAGGGAAGGTCCCGCTCATCCATGTGTTGTAGCTATCTTGGACCCGCCACCTTTGGTCTTCCACCTCCCTAAGCTCCTCTATCTCTCGTCTAGTGTAGCCGAGGGCCCGGTTCATCTCTTGTTGGCTAGCTTGGAAAGAGCTTTGTTGTTGAAGCATTTGTTGTTGTTGTTGGTACATTTGTTGTTGTTGGAGATTCACTTGATGGACCTCTTGGAGAACATTTTCTTGTTGAAGTTGGAGATGAGCCATTTGGTTGTCCAAGAAGGACATGTCCACGGTTTATTGTTGCTCGGGAAACACCATTCCCGGACCGTACCATTGGGCATAGCCTTCATAACCGCCACCTTGGAATTGCTCTCGCCTTGCACCGCTCCCTTCTCCACGCTCATAATGCCTCGGGACCTCACCACCATGGAATGAACTGGACCGACGTTGAGGGAAGTCGGGCCCGACTTGGTGTGTACCTCGGTCCGCCAGTGTTGGAGCATAGTGCGTGGCTCGGAGGTCGGCCATCAAACCTTGGAAGCGCTCATCTTCTTCATTTTTCTTTTGATCGACTTCCATGTCTTCCCCACGAGGTGCAAACACGAAGTTGTCTTGGTCGGAATCCGGTGTAGATGGAGGGGAGGTAAACCGAATGTGTTGAGATTGTTGTCGCCGCCCCTCTCTTGCACCTTCGGGGTCACCAAATGAGTGTGGCTTGCCGGCCCACACTTGGTACCAATTTTGATACCGAGAAAGGTCATAGAGGTTGTGTACTAACCGATTCGACACACCATCATAGTTTGAGTGAGGGGCCAAGGAAATCATGTAGAGCTTCTCCTTGATGATGTTGGCCTTCTTGAAATACTTCATGTTCATGAACTCAACACCATTCGGAGCCGGAGAATACTTGTCAAGATCAACTCCTAGACGCATGGCGAGCCTTGCTATCATCCCACCGAAGTAGATCCAAGAGGAGCTTTGGAAGTCTCGCACCATCTTGACCCACTCCCATGCAAGGTTCATGGGCTTCTCGGTGTTGAAGAGCATCTCATGGAGCAACATGATCTCCTCCTTCATCGGCTTGCTCAACTCATGACGAGCATAGATTGCACACCCCAAAACTCGCACCATGACCCGAAAAAGAGGGCTAGCAATCTCGGTTGTGGAGGCGCCCTTTCTCATCTCGCTCTTCCCGGCCACATGACGCCACACTTGGTTCACCTTCTCATTGTCGACGCCGGTCTCTTCTCTTGGGCATGGAAACCCGAAGTAGGTAGCCAAGTCCCTAAGAGAGAGATTGTGGTCCTCATTGCCCAATTGGAAAGTGATCGCCCCTTCCTCATCCTCCACATTATCATAAGTGCATTCAAAAGTGGCCATGAATTCCGAGGTGAGGGCGGGATAGTGGGTGTTGTCCCACCTTAGCATTCCATTGAGACCGATATGGGAGTAGCACCTTGGAAGAGCTTGATCCATGTCCATCTTCCTCACGGCGTCCCAATCAAGCCACCTTGTGTGATGCTCAAGCGCCATATACCTTGCATAACTCTCAACTTGCTCATCATCCTCCAAGTAGACATCATCCAACTTTGGCTCTTTCCTTGACTTCTTGGACTTCTTCCTCGGCCTTTCCGCATGAGATGATGAAGCTCTAGTCTCCATGGTACCTACACACATCCAACCAAACAAAAGGGTCCAAGATAAACTCCATACAACTCAACAAAAGCACTCATCAACACACAACAACACATCAACACAAGGGAACTCCATACTTAGTCTCTAAACACACATGCATCACAATCGAACATGAATCATCATGGATATCTTCTAACAATGGATAAGCAAATGATCATACTACATCATGATTAGGCTATAGCCAACAATGAAACACATGAATCCACATGATATCACAAGAAGAGGGCAAAAACAACATGGATCGACTTCCAACCTATGTCGGGCCCGACACATCCTCAACCTCGGCCCGACTTGATGGACCGACTTCCACAACTCGGGCCCGACTTTCCTGGGCACGTCGATCTCGACCTAGTTCATGCTTCGACTTCTAGCCTTAAATCAACCCAAATCACTCTATCATGCACTTAAATTTCAAATTCAACCATCAAACATCCCTAATCGAAGTTCTAAATGGATCTAAGCATGCATAAACAACTTTAAAGCTCAATTTCACAAATCATGCAAATCTACCATTGATGCTCAAGCTCAAGCTCTCAATCAAACATGGCATTACTCAATCTACGCAATGAAAGCACAAAATTTTCAAAGAAATAAGTAGAGATCGAGTAACACATACCGGATTCGAAGAGTATTGAACTTTTAAACAAATAAGCAACTTAGAACTCAAATTTCCTAGATCTAGATCTAGATGGGGGATGAAGAACGAGATTGAACTCGAAATTTCTATTTGGAATCGGGTTAGGGAGGTCTTTTTATGGTTGGATCGAGATGAAGAAGGGAAGTGTGTGGATCGAGTATGGAAGGGGAGGGGGGCGGCCGACTTTGAGAATTTTTGAGGGAGAGGGGTTGTATTTTGGGAATGGTGGTTGATATGAAGATGATAGGTAGGTGGGGGATAGTATTTAATGGGGGAAAAGGACAAATTAGGTCAAGGGCAAAATTGGCATTCCAACTAGTCAAATCGAGTTGGACCGACTTCATGGACCGACGTCCCTATGTCGGGCCCGACTTACCTGGGCTCGATGTGGGAGTATTTGGGTCACCAATTTTACTCCATCCTCTTGCAACTTCTTTCCCATATTTTCATTTAAATATTTCACCTCAAATCCTACACAACTTTGAAGAATGCACGACACCATAAATCCACAAAACACTAGATAGAGATTGGTTAGGGAAAAGCTAGGCTAAACTAAGAAAAATCAAACTAAAATTACGAAAAGAAAGCTACTAGCTCGGGTTGCCTCCCGAGAAGCGCTCGTTTAGAGTCACTAGCTTGACTTCCTAACCTCAACCTTATGGCGGGTGAAACACGGTGAATTGCTCGCCATTGTTATGCCCATTCCCATTGCCTTCATACCCATAAAACCACCAACGATGGTCTATATAGGCATGGCTATCCGGTCTCGGGCCTCTCTCATCATACTCCTCCAACGGATGAGATTTCTTCTCCTTACTTGCTCCATCATGTTCCTCTTTTCCTACACCAAAGTTATCCAAAGAATTCCTAGGAGATTCTACCAATTCATCTTTCAAGTCACTAAGGCAAATGTAGGAGTCTCCTAAGTCATCTTTCAAATCACTTAAACAAATGTAGGAATCAAAAGTTTGGGAAGAATTGTGGTCATCACCAACATCAAAAGGATATAAGTAAGGATACTCTTCATTTCTCCTTGGGCTAGCATTGATCCTTGACTCATCTTGATCCTCAATTTGCTCCAACAACTCCCTTGCTTGTATTTGTTTATTGAACCCTTCATCACTTCTCAACACAACGACCTCTCTAGCAACTTCCACTTCTTCACCTTTTCTCTTAGCACTCTCTTCAAGTTTGAGGATAGCCAAGGCGTCCGGCTCATTCAAGGCCTTGTTGAAGTGAAAATCGACCTTTTCTTCACCAATCTCAAAGGAAACCTTGCCGTTTTTGACATCAAACCTTGCCCCCGCCGTAGCTAAGAATGGTCTTCCTAAGATTATTGGGACCAAGGGATCCTCATGCATGTCCAAGATCACGAAATCATCGGGGACAAAGTACTTTCCAACTCGCACCGGAACGTCATCCAATATTCCCTTAGCCTTGATGATGGAACCGTCGGCCATAGTTAGGGACATATCGGCCGGCTCCATTTCACCCAAATTTGCTCTTCTCCAAATGCTAGCGGGCATCACCGAAACACTTGCCCCAAGGTCACATAAGGCTTGGAAATTTTGAGACCCCACACCAATGGTTATAGCAAAACGACCGGGATCTCCTAGCTTTTGCGGTAACTCCAAGGTCTTGACCTCATCTTGCATTTCAACTATGGACCTCTTCTTGCTCAAAATCTCCTTTAAAAACTTGGCATAAGATGGCATCTCACTCAATGCATCGGTGAACGGGATAGAGATGTTCAAGCCTTGCAAGAGTTTGAGAAACCTCTTGAACTTGTTCTCAACAACATCTTTCGGCTTCTTTGAGGGATATGGAAGAATCGTTGCACCTTGAATCTTGCTTGGACCAACTTCTTTGGACTTCCCTACTTCACTTGCAACATTTCCTGGTTGGACCGACTTGGGCACCATGTCGGGCCCGATGTTGTGACTCTCGGTCCGAGGTAGAGGAGTTGGATCAAGGTCTGTGTACGTCGGTCCCGAGTTGCTCTCGACCTCGGTCCGTGGTGAAGGAGTCGATCTTCTTGCTGGGTCGACTTCGGGGAATGTCGGACCCGACTTGCTGGGTAAGTTGGTCCGACTCTCTTCATTCTTCTTAGGCACGTGTGGCTCGGGTAGGTTTCGGCCACTTCTCAATCCAATTGCCCGGACTTCATTTTGATTGTTTTGAGCTCGAGGATTCTCCTCGGGTCGGCCCGGAAGTCTCCCATTCTCTCTCGGGGATTGAGTCGCAATTTGAGCAAATTGATTGTCGACTTGCCTCCTCCATGCACCAAACTCATTGAATTGGGTCCTCATCTCCTTGAACCCATCTCTCATCTATTGAGCAAATGTTTGTAACTCATTGAATCCCGGTGGTCTATATGGTGGTGGTGGCGCCCTTGGCTCGTTTTGGTTGAAGTTGTTGTTGTAGCCTTGAGCTTGACCGTTGTTCCACCGGCCATTGCCACCATTGTTGAAATTGCCTCTTCCACCGAAATTTCCTCGAACATAGTTTGCCTCCTCAATTCGCTCGACCAAGCGTACTTGGCTCTCATTCGGACAAACTTGTGTAGCATGTGCAAAGGATCCACACTCCTCACAAGCTCTAGCATTTTGCTTGTAGTAGTGGACTTGCCTCTTAAGCTTGCTCACTTCACCTTCAAGGAATTGGAGCTTCACATCCCTATCAATGTCTTCTCCCTTTGGATCATATAACTTCCTTGCACCTTCACCTTGAACTTTCTCCTCCTTGCTAGCTTGACTCACCCCATACATGGCCTCATAATCGGATAGCTTGTCAAGTAGCTCCCAAGCTTGATCCGGTGTCAAGTCTATGAACCCACAATCGGTGTGGAGATTGAGCTTGTCCTTCGTTACCGGATTGATGCCTTGGAAAAAGATGTCTTGAAGTACATATGGTTGTTGGCCATGAGTAGGTTTGGCGCAACATCTCCTTGAAACGGTCCCATGCTTCGAAGAGGGGCTCATTCGGACCTTGTTGAAAGCTTGCAATCTTCCTTCTTAACTCGGTTGTCTTTGAGGGCGGGAAGAAGTTCATCAAGAAAGCGTCATAGAGTGTCTTCCAAGTTGTGATTGACCTAGGAGCTTGGCTCTCGAGCCAATGTGTGGCCTTGCCCCCAAGTGACCATTTGAACGCCTTTAGAAGCACATACTCCAATGTCTCCTCGTCGGTGGAGATCGTCTCACACATATCCACAAATCGCTTAACATGCTCTATGGGACACTCATGTGGACGGCCCTCGAATTGATCACGCTTGATGAGGGAGATGAATTGCGTCTTGATCTCAAAATTCTTGGCAACCTCGGGAAGCACAATAGCCGGCTCGGGTACCCTCAACTCCGGATGCATGTATTGGCGTGCATTCCGGGGTAGAGCGTTGAGTTGAGCCTCGGCTCTCATCCGTTGCTCCCGTTCTCTTCTTGCCACCTCCTCTTGATTGTCCCTCTCAAGTTGCAATCTAGCCATTTCAGCCCTAAGTTGAGCCAACTCCTCATCAACATGGAGAGCTTGATTCGCCATCTTTTTCCTTCTTCGGGCTTCCTTGAGAATACTTTCCGGATCACTCACAAACTCAAGCTCAAGTGTTCCTCGGGAGGAACGAGCTAGCATACACCTATGAAACAAAAACACAAACCAAAACAAATCAAAAACAAACAAAGGGTTTGGGCTATTCCCTCACCCAAATCACTACCAAAACACAAGAAACTCACCAAATTGGCACTCAATGCACTTAGACTTCCCCGGCAACGGCGCCAATCTTTTGATCGCTCTCACGGTGTGCGAGGGTCTAGAGATACAATTTATAACCCGACCCCGTTGTAGCACGTGGTGGGTGTCGAACACTCGGGAAGTCTACTCGATTGATGTGCCTAGACACTAGGAAGCTGGAAAAGAGAGCTTAAAACAAAGGTAAACAAAGAGAACAGTCGGGACCGATACAGAGGTCACGTCGGGCCCGATGTTGGCGACAAGAGGAAGTCGGGACCGACGTAGGGTAAGTCGGGCCCGAGGTAGCTGGGTTTGTCGAACTTCAAAGATTAAAAGTAGATCTTGGGCTTTTGGGTTCCTTCTCTAGTAGATTAAGGCTTATCCACCCCCATTCAAGCAATGAGTGATGATCGGACTAGGATCGAGTGCTTTCGCCCTCGTTCCAACCACTTCTACACATCGATCATTGGGGAAATCCCCTTCGAAGCAAGGTCTTGAGATTGACACATGTTCACTTTCGCTACTTTGCCAATCTCAAGCCTTGATTCCCAACTTTCGCAAGGAATTGTAGCTCTATGTAGAGTGGGTTCCTTAGATCAAACACTCAAGGCTATGGAATTTGGGGTTTCTAGCCTACACCTAGCTAGGGTTTTCCCCCATAACCCAAGATCAAGGAGATCTACTCCATGTGACAAGCAAAGAAAGCAATCAAATCAAAAGGGAAAGCAATCATCATAATCAATCTCAAAACGAAGCGAAGTTTCATTCAAATCCAAAGCAATCCACAAATTCAAATCAAGGGTTTTCAAATCCACAAGAACAAAGCAAATCAAAGCAAATCTACCAACAAAACCTATCAAGACTTCCTCCCTTGGCCGATTCTCTCTCTCTTCCTTCTCCTCTCCTTCCTCCTTGCTCTCCAAGAATCCTCTTGGCTCCCTTGGAACCCCCCTTTTTTTGTGTGTGAGAGCCCCTTAAATTAGAAGACAAGAGGGCCTTTTATAGATTAGATGAGGGGCAAAAGTGGAAGTTCACAATTTCGTGCCTTGGAGCCCAAGTAGTCCAGTGACCGACACGGAGGACCTCGGGCCCGAGTTACTGGGCAACTCGGTCCGAGGTTGGAGACTTCAAAGTCGGGCCCGATGTTGGTTGCAACTCGGTCCGAACCTCGTTCCACCTTCTTCTTGTTGGCTTTCCTCTTGTTCTTCTTCATGGCTTGCTCCTCTCTTTCCTCCTTTGCTTGGGCCTCGCTCCATGTCTCGACCCTCCTTCAAATCGATCCTTGATTCATGCCAGATTACCTACAAAACACATAAAATGTGCGTAGTCTCCGAATCTCATAGAAATACGGGAACTAAGCTAAAAAGGAACAAAACGCACAAGAAAAGGGGAAAAAGAAACATATTTACAAAGGAAATCACATATGAAAACACCACCAAATAGAGAGACATCAATATGTTTTTGCATTGATATTCTAAATGGGGCCAATTTCCTTGAAAATTTAAACCATACTTTTATATCCCTAATTCCAAAAGTTCATGAACCTACAAAAATGAAAGATCTCAGATGTATCAGTTTATGTAATGTGTTTTACAGGATTATTTTGAAGGTGCTGGCTAACTGGTTGAAGACTGTTCTTCATAAAGTGATCTCCCTAGCTTAGAGTGCTTTTGTTCTAGGAAGGCTGATTACTGATAATGTTCTTTCTGCTTTTAAAAATTTTTATTATATGAAGAATAAGAAAGAAGGGAAAACATGCTTTATAGCTGTTAAGCTGGATATGGTGAAGGCTTACGATAGGGTGGAATGGTCTTATTTAGAGCAAGTATTAGGGCGGTTGGGTTTTGCTTCTCAGTGGACTGCTTTGATTATGAGATGTGTGCAAAGTGTTTCGTTTTCTGTGCCGATGGAGGGGTTTCCCTTAAGGGAGTTTAAACCACACAAAGGTCTTAGGCAAGGGGATCCTCTATCGCCTTACCTATTTCCTTTACGTGCAGAGGGACTTGCTGGTCTTCTTAGAGAGAGTGACAATGCCGGTCGTCTTCATGGAGTGAAGATTTCCCGAAATGCTCCGTCAGTGTCCCATTTGTTTTTTGCTAATGATAGTGTCTTTTTTGCAAGAGCAACTTGTCAACAAGCGCGAGAGATTGTTAATATCCTCCATGTGTATGGAGCAGCTTCAGGACATCAAGTGAACTTTGCAAAGTCTGAGCTATCCTTCAGTAAAAATGTGTCTCCTAAACGGATAAGTGACATTCATGAAATTCTTCATGTTAGTGAAGTTGATAAGCATGAGTGATATTCGGGTCTCCCGACTATGGTGGGGAGGTCAAAAAAAAGTTATTTTCCAACAGGTTAAGGAGAGAGTGTGGAAGAAACTCAAAGGGTGGAAGGAGAGTACTCTTTCTAGGGCAGGAAAGGAAGTGTTAATGAAGGTGGTGGTTCAAGCTATCCCGATGTATACAATGTCTTACTTTTTGTTGCCTAATGAGATGTGTCATGAGATTGAGCAAATTATCTGTAATTTCTTCTAGGGCTCTGAAAATAATAAAAAGAGAATCCACTAGATAAGTTGGAAGAGACTGGGTCGTTCAAAATATTTTGGAGGGATCGGTTTTAGGGATTTGCATGCTTTCAATCTCGCTCTTTTAGCCAAACAAGGGTGAAGGCTCTTACAACAACCAGACTCACTTCTTGCAAAGCTTCTCAAGGCAAAATATTTTCCTTGGGAGTGATTTCTTGTAGGCTTCGATTGGTTTCAATCCTAGTTTCACATGGAGAAGTATTTTCAGTGCAAGAAGTCTACTAGAATCTGATCTTTTCTGGCAGGTCGGAAACGGATCATCGATTGGGGTTTTTAAGGATCGTTGGATTCGTAGGGATGATTCTTTCCGTGTCTTGACAAGCTCGGAAGATGGTGATGAGAACATCTACATCTATGACCTGATTGACTGGGAGGCGTCAAGTTGGCGTGAAGATGTTGTTATTGAGAAGCTTTTACCGATTGATGCTGAAATCGTCCTTCGAATTCACCTTATTGATGCGTCAGTGGCTGATTCTTTCTACTGGTTTTATGAAGGGATGGTGAATTCTCTGTTCTTCCTATCATTTGTTGATGAAGAAAGAAGCAAATAATAATGGGACAGGTGAGACTTCTGATTTGAAAGTTGTCTGCTCTTTCTGGAAAAAGTTGTGGAAATTTCCAATTTTACCTAGGATTAGAAATTTTCTTTGGAGAGCTTCAAGAAACATCCTCCCTTGCAAATAAAATCTTTTCCGACGTAAAATTTCCGACGATCCTTTGTGTGATCTTTTTGGTGTAAAAGAATCGACTCTTCATGTTGTCCTTGGCTGCAAGCTTCCAAAAGATGTATGGAAACAATTTAAATGTTTGGTGTTGGGTGGTTCTGGGTTTTCTCAGTTTGATGACTGGGCTAATCAAGTTTTCCATGCACATGAGGATGCTGATATTGTTCTCTGGGCAACTCTATGTTGGGAATTATGGAACGCGTGAAATGCTCGACTTTTCTCGTCCACTTGTTCCAATGCTGAAGAGATTTCCACTCGTGTTCTCTCCTTGGTGGTAGAAGCTCGCTCTGTTCTTCTTGAAAGCACTGCTTGAAAATGCTGTGAGCATGTCAAATGGTGTAAACCTCCAGCTGGCGTAATCAAAGTCAACTGCGATGCTTCAGTTGTGGGTGAGAAGTCTGTACTAGTACAGACTTCTACTTGATTGGCCGGCTGTTAATTAATATGAAGGATTTTGGCTTGGTTGACAAAGTTGGCTAGCTCATGGTTGCCGGTTGGCTATCAATTAACGAACACAATTAAACAAATGGCAAACTGGCATGGTCCTCAACGTTGCTCTAAAAGATGCACCTTTCTAAAGGGTCAAAAGTCGATGATACTCCTGCGACGCTTTTGTGCTCTTTTCTTCTTCTTTTTTTAAATGTACCTACAATTTTTCTAGGGTGAAAAGATGCTTTTGCTCAATTATTTTCACTGTCCGGAAAGTTATGGCGAATTGGCGATCGATCTCACAATGTTTGTGCTTCAATAATAGCAACATGTTTGTATAGTTTCACACATTCATTCTGAACAGCGATCCAACCAAATAATTAATATTTTATAAATTAAGGCAAATAATTGAACTAAAGTGACCGACAATTTCAGTCATTCTTTGCATGGAATCAAATTAATTACTAGACATATAAAACTAAAATATCCTTAAAACATGACTAATAAATTTCCTATAACCTTTTCTAAAATAGAAAACTAAATATTATATTCTTTAAAATAATTTTACTTCAAGTTCAACAATTTTCTTATTATAGAAAATCTTATATTTAATATTGTTAGTGCAAAAAACGTAGCCTGCAATGCAGTAATTGATTGCTCATTCTTCACCTTCCGTTCCAACTGTTCTTCAACCTAGAACCTGCAAAACAATGGACAAAGGGGGCGGGAACCCCTAATCCAACTCCGATGCCTAAGTCAAAAGAGCAGTCGTCGATTGAGCGTCAAGGTAAAGACAAGAAAAGCTAGAGAACTCAACGAATATGAGTATTTCAGAATATCCAAGTTGAGCGAATATCAGCATGTTCAATATGTGAATGTGTGCTCTTGATACACGACAATGACGTGTATTTATAATGAAAGAGAGAGGGTAGGAGGACCGAAAATCAACCCCGGCCGACCGAATGCCTCGTCACCCAATCAAGCGGTATCTTACTCCCTACTCCAAGCGAAAGTTCTATCTCTTCATTAAGATAATATCTTCCATTATGTCGAATAATCACCATATTTAATTTTATATAATTTTTACCCGCTCACAAATGCCCCACCTATGCCTTCGTTATGCTTCTCACGTAACTACGACGTAGGGTACATAGGTTTAATACAAAGTAGCCATGCAGATTAGTTGCTTCAAGTCCCCTAACGCACGCTTTCGTATATTTGTATATTCGTACATCCATGAGCGAATATCGTGGGATTCGTGCAGGCATATTCGTACATCCATGAGCGAATATCATGGTCTCGTTTCCTCTTCTACATACACGCATATGTAGAGATCCATTATTGCGATTAACTAATGTTGTGCTTAATATTTTTTTATGAAAGACACAAACTGATGCAAAAATTGTCTTTTATTAAGATTAAACGTGAATGACATGATCTTAAAGACTAAACTAATGAATGGCAAGAAAAAATCTAAGGGCCTCATCAAAACCACGTGGGAAAAAGAGTACCCTATTTACATGCATTTTCTAACCCCGGGATCCCTGCACAGGGGAAGACGGGTAACCGCAGTCGCAGTTCTTTTCTCGAGAGGACAAATCTTCAGACGCAGGTTCGCGGTCGCGGAAGGACGGTCCGCTGTCACGGAACTCGGTGTCGCGGTCGCGGCTTTTTGCTAGAAATGAGGTCTTACTCTCTGGACCAGATCCGTGGTCGCGACCCTCGGGCCCGCAGTCGCGGAAACGTTGTTGGTCGCCATTACTTGGCTCATCTTCAATCCTTTGCATAAACTCTGTCTTAGGGCAATTTTCGTTAGAGAACATACGCGCTTCAAGTTGATTAGTCCATACTCGGACTATAGCATCTTCATCTCGAAACTGGATCATTTGATGGAGGGTCAAAGGTACCGCTCCTATCCCATGAATCCATGGCCTCCCCAAAATCAAATTATATGTGCAAGCACGTCGACGATCAAAAAGTCTATTGTCATCACTTTCCTAGCCAAGCTGACTTGTGTCTTATATACATTACAAGCGGGAACGTTGGATATCCTCCAAGTCCTGTCAGTTGCATTTTGACTAGAATCAAGTCTTCATTCTTCTTTCCAACGAATCTGAAGACATCATAATACATAATATCATTCTTCTTTCCAAGGAATCTGAAGACATCATAATACATAAGACTAAGGGGTCGTTGTGAGGGATTTGGACTAACACAAGGTCCTTGTCTCGAAAAATCAGCCCATCCACTACGGCCGCGGGTGAGGATGGCGGTCGCGGCTCGGCGTGTTGAACTCTCAATGCTTCAAGCTCATGGCATGATCTCCTAAATCTGCTCCTAGCTTGATCATCTTCATGTTTATATGTCACCGAGATTGTTTGAATGACTTCAATTTATTTCCTTCTCGGTTCTCCCTTGTTTTCAAGCTTGTCTTCTTTAATGTACTCACGCAAGTACCCTTCTTGAACCAAGCTTTCAAGGAACTTCTTAAATGGCTCACAACCTTCAGTGATGTGCCCATGTATTCTGTGGTACATGCAATACTTCCGGCTATTGGGATCATCTTCAGGTGATTCACCCTTTGGAGGATAGCGGAAGTAACTCTCATGCTTAATGCGCGATGAAATTCTGTAGATTGGAACATTGAAAGTGGCGTAGACCGCGCTCGCTTGAATTTCCAAGGAATATCCCTTTCTAAAGCTTTTGTTTGAAGGGCGATGTGATTTCTGAGGCGGAGAGGACGTTCTTCCTCTTGTCTTAGACTCCTACAAGTGTACATACTAGTGAATACGCTTTTGGAGCTCAGCTATAGTCGAAGGAAGACAAAGTGTCAACTCTTTCCCTAGCTAGCTATCAGACAGAATTGCCCTCTTTAAGGCAGTAATTGCAGTCTTCTCAACACACCCCTCTATTTCAGCGTAACACTCCGTAAAACGATTGGAAAAGCGACACAATCTTTCGCCTTTCTCCCTTTTGAGGCCGAAAAGTGTATCAAGAAATGTTGCATCCCGGCTGTTGCCTATATAGAGCTTCAGAAATTTAGTGGCCAATTGATCCCAAGATAGTATTGATCGTGGTTTCCAACTTTGGAACCCTTTAGCGATCCCTTGGTGAGGCTACTTGGAAATATCTTGCACGTTATAGCTTCCTCGGACACCCATAGTGCCATCTTATGAGAGAAAGCAGCTATACGGTTTTCGGGGTCCGAATTCCCATCATAAAGAGTAATTGATGGTGGAGAAAACTTTGTTGGGGGGCGAGCTTGCTAAATATCTCTATGGAATGGTGTCGATATCACCATAGCCAACATATGCTCTGCTTGCTCTTGAGCCGATTGCAAGGTCCTGGCTTGCGCTCTTAAGAGATCAAGCAATCTCCTTTCAGTGCGTCTAAGAGCCCGTTTCCTCCCTTCATGTCTTTCTCTACTTTCACTCCGACGATGACTCCACTGTCTCTTCTTCTTTTTGCCTCGATCATGGTTTGACTCGAGATTCTCGGAGGGGTGATAACGATGAATTTCGTTGTGCAAATCACAGGTATGCAAAAGAATCCAAACTAACTTAAAATCGTAGTCTTTAGGAAGTCCGAGTCGAATCCACAAGGAGACAGGTTTTATCTTTTGTAATGAAGTTTGTGTCAAACAAGTAACAAGAGGTTTTTTTATTGTAACAAAGTCTAAGCATGCAAAGCTAACAAAGCAATAAAGGTTGTGAATAACAATATTTAAGAAGATAGCTTAGGCAAACTAATTTCCACAATCGTATGACAAGTTGATCACTGATTTCACCTCAATATCACATGCAATAGATTTTCCAATTCCTTTTCAATTCTAATTAACAGCACAACCAGATACTATTAGTTCTAACTAATTAAACAACCATGAAACCATCAATGATTTAGTTAATATCAACAGTAAGGATAGGAATATAATAGGATACAATTCTAGCATAAAACAACCAGCTTTTACCCTAGAATGTAAATCAAATCTCTTCTGCATAAGACTAGCACAACCAGATACTAGTACGATGAAGTTGGTACTTCAATCTAGAGATGCTCAACCAGTAACACTCTAGATCTAGCAATAGATCCAATAACAACAAACCCTAGTTGATCAGGCTAGAACCTGTTGAAATAAATCATAGAAATTCAAGCAAGAGAGAATATTAAATACATGCAATAGATAGGGAATTAGAAATCTCACAACTTTTATCAAAACGATGCTCCAATTCTTTGACTAAGCACAAGGGATTAGTTCTCCATAGAAATTATGTAAAACTTAGAATGAAAAGTATGAGAATGTGAATGATAGTTCCTTCTCCCAAAAACCCCAATATAAAGAAGAAAATTAGGTCCAAACAACATAGGTATAAATACTAGAACATATAATTATAACTTGATCAAGACGTCCTATCATGTAATTGACTAAAGCAAAAAGCATAGAGAATTCATCCATTCCAGACCTTACCAAGGTAATGTGTTTGCACTCTCACTCAAGTGTTTAAGGACATGTGTTTCACTCAAAATCAACAATGAAAAACTAGACTACCATAGGCTTGCATCAACGTCCTACTTCTCCACCGTTATAGACCAAACACACAACAAAAGTCATGAGGTCTTTTCAAGGATTCTAATGGGGCCAAGGTAAAGACAATTTGGAAGGGATCATATTTGGTCTTATGGTGCTAAATCCGAGACAAAAAACTAACTAAACTCAAACTTCACATTTTTCTTCTTCTTACTTCCAACTTCCTTACCAATACCAATCACACACTTAAGCTCTTTTGTTTCTTTTTTTTTTCAACTCTTTTCTCATCTTATGAAAGCTACTTTCTTTGAAGCTCAAATTTTTTCTTTCAACACTTTTTTTCAACTTATTCTTCATCTTTGTTTTTTCTCAACTTTCACACTAGAGTTGTCTTTCCTTCTACCTTTCCATCACACTTCCCCCATACTATAAGGAACTTCTTTTGGACTTTTACAATCAAACTCACAAACATCTCTACAAGAAGGGAAAGTCTCCAAAATCCAGACATGTACACCATAAGAAAATTGAATATAAATTACGTTGACTCGACTAAAGTCGTTGTGTCAAGATCAAAAATAAATTACCCAAAATTACAAACTAAGTATAGCATGCAAGTAAGGGGTCGAACCAAAGAGAATCAGTGTTTCCAAACAATCAGCAAAGACAGGGGCTTTGGGTTTAAGCAAGCAAACAAATTTAAGTTTCAAATCAATTAAAGGAAAGCAGAGTTCATTCAATCAATTCCACCTTTTTAATCCTTCGATCATTGATTCATCCACTTTTATATATTTCCTAGGTTAATTCCAATCCTTATTAAGATTTCCGCTTGTCCACGGTCCAAGCGTAACTATGATATGAACAATGACGCTTAATTCAAATCATGCAAAGTATTAAGGATAATAGGAAATCAAATCATGCAATCAAACAACGAGTCTCATTGATAAGCTCTAGATTAGTATGGTTATCTCTTGTATTTTAGGCATGATTTGAGTGTGTTTAGGTTATTTTTTAGCATAATTGTAATATGAAGACCGAAGACACGATTTGAAGAATTGCAAGAGTTTTGAAGACAAGTGTTGATTTGGAGTTGTTTTGACGCCATTTTCTTGTGACGCATCGTTCAGGAGCTAAGGTGATCGGATAAAGCTGAATTTGGTATCATTGGAAAGCTAACTCGAAGAGCTACAATTCATGTTTGTACGGCGAGTTCAAATTCCAACTCTAAGTGGGTCAAAACCACCTCCGAAGTTGACACTAGAAAGTTGTCAAAAGACCCGCGACCGCGGCCTAGTACTCGCACCCGCAGTGTTGGCCTTATCCACGAGGATGGAGAGACGCAGAAGACCCGCGCCCGCAGGTGCTGACCCGCGCTCGCAGGTGGATGTTTCCGCGCGGACTTTATTTTATCTTTAATTTTACGTTTTATTATCTTTAGTATTTAGTTTGCACAGACAAGAATCAAATTAACCAAAGGATAGAAAACTTACCAAAATCTCACGAATTCAATAAATGGCTTCCTTGATCAAACAAACTAGGAAGATTAGTTCTCCATAAAAACTGAAATAAACTAGGTTAAAACTAAAAAGTAGGCTCTCTAAAGTAATCTCTCAAACTGAATACGAAACTAGGTATAAATACTAGAACATCCGAATAAAATAACTAAATACTAAAGATAATAAAATGTAAGATAAAGATAAAATAAAGTCGGCGCAGAAATAGGCCACCCGTGAGCACGGGTCAGCAGCCGCGGTCGCGGCTCCCTCGAGCTCTCGGCCTCGCGGAATCGAACTGCACCGCAATCTCGGGTCTCAACCCGCGGTCGCGGGTCTTCTTCTTCGTAAAGTCTTCAATATTGTACTTCCTAGCAACCGCTTTGAAGCGGGTCTTCAGCTCAAACTCGGATTCCTGTCTTCAAAGTATTCTTCTGTAGGCTTTACTGATTTTACAATTAAACGCTCTAATCTTGCCTAAAACACTCAGAAATCCTAATAAAAATTCATAATTACGCTGTACAGAATCTAGCGTATCATACGTATAATTTTATATAACAATAAAATACAAAAAATTAAAAAAATTGAATACCTTAAAAGTTATAGGATATCCAAAGAGACTATAGCCATATCTATGTGTTGGATTGCTGAACTTTGAATAATCACGCTCAGATTGATTCAACTGCATCATGCTTTCGATCAATTCACCATTATAAAACCTCCCCCATGGGTAGGCATTGAACTGATCAATATCAGATAGGATGCCAAGATAATATGGATTAACTTCAGTAGGATTGCGTCGAGGCAACAAAATTCCCTCAATAATCAACCAGTTTGTAAGCTTGAATTTTTTTTCTTCATCTTTAGTTTTCTTGAAAAACTGAACCAACTTTGAAAATGTACACCTATTACATCCAAGCTCCTTGACCATATCTACTGGAGGGAACATATGAGGCTCATTTTGGGTACAATTTAACACAGTTACTGCAGCAAAATCAGAAAGGAAAAATTGCCAAATACTCCCAGTTATTCTAAATCACATCTCATGCTTATACTTAGTTTCTAACTCATGCAATAACACATGTTGAATAAGTTGGGAATGTAAATTCAGCCTATCACCTAACTTAACAACAGGACCCAAAAAACCATTGCACAACTTAGTCCAATTGTCAATTGAGAGATTTGACTTTATAGTTTTAAAACCATGAGCTTTGTTGTAGCGGCTAACTTTCCCAGGATAGTATTTGAGTGGAGGTAAAATATATTGCATTTCCTTCTGTTCCATACTTCAACCTCAAAACAAAATGAGAAAATATCAAAATCTGCCAACAATCATAGTGAAAGTAATCAATACCACAATTACCCGCAATATCATCATAAAGGTTACACAAAACCTAAAACCAATGTCAATTGCAAACAATAAGATCAAATGTCAACAACTTTAGCAAATGCAATCACATATGTCATCAAAGCATTGCAGCTGTCAACAGCCTCTAAAATTGTCAACAATATCTTAAATGTAAATAACTATTGTCATCTAAACCTTAAACAATCACATATGTCAACAAAGCATTGTAATTATTAACAATCTCTACAATTGTCAACAATATCTTAAATGTAAACAAATGTTGTAATCTTAACCTTAAAAAATCAAATATGCCATCAAGCATTGCAATTGTCAACAATCTCTACAATTGTCAACACAACCTTAAACACTCTAAACCATGTGTAAAAGAGATCAATGATATCAAATGTCATCAATATTAACAAACATCAATTAACATTGTAAACAAATAACACCTCTATTTTGCAACGATGGGTATTACCGCCAGTGACCTCGGATTTTACCGTCCAAAGTCACCCAAGGCTTTAAATAATTTAATTAAACATAATTAAAGGACAATGAACTAAAAGCGAAAATTTTATTCATTGATAAGAACATTCGTTAGTAGTTGTTTTGCAAACAATGTATTAGTGGAAAATTAAGCCCATATTATAAAAGGAGTGAAAAGACGTATTGAAAATACAAGTATTTTTCTCCAAGACAACTCATATGATGATGATTTGCTTGCCTTAAAATGGAAGCGCTTGGTGCACCATCTTCTGAATGCTTTGCTCTATAAAAAGTTCTTCCTTCCTTCAACGTCGTCTTGCCTTGACCTTCTATCCTTGCATAACTCTTCAAACCTTCTAGCCTTTGTCTTCAAAACTTTGGTGGGACCTCCTAGAGTCTGGCATTTGTTGCAAAGGGCGAGAAATACCAGGCAAAAATGCGGAAATAGCGAAATTAGTCTAAGGAGACTAAGCAAGTGAGAATGGAAATTCTCAAGGGTAATTTGGTAATTTCAGTAATTTCATCTAGGAGATAAATAGAAGAGATGTTCTTGAAAGTTATAATTATTTTGTGGAGCTTATAAGGACGGAATTTAATTGATCTCGAAGAGAGATAAACTTGGATTCGAAAGCGAAGGAAACTACGAGGTTTTAGTTCCTTTAGAGTACAATTAATGTTGGGAACATTTTAATTACACAACAAGTTTCAGAAAGCCTCTCGCGCCCTTTTCGGACCTCAACCAACCTCATCATATTCGGTGCTCCAAATCGGGGAGGTGGCCCGAAGGCACTTAAGTACCAAACACACCTTGACAAGCCCGAATAAGCATTCAGATTGGAAAGACGATTGTTCAAGAACTGAGAGTCGGGTTGGTCTTCCAAGTTGTACTAAACCAACCCGGTTCAATTTAATTAATATACACTAGCCCTTATCTTTAATACGTGTCAAAATGTTTCATATTATTTATGAATTTTAAGGGTGTGGAGGCTATGAAAGAGCCGAGTCCACTTAAAGGGACGGAGTTCCGACACCTAGATAGGGTGTAGACATCCCTCCAACAAGTAGGAGCGGACATAGATCATGATCCTTAAGTCGCGATAATCAAGGGCGTATTGCCATACCACTCGACATATTATAGAGATGTTCGGGTCAAACCCGTATCCCTTACTATACTATTAAAGTCGATAACGAACCTCGAAAAGAGATTTAAACATACAAAGGCCACACAAACAAGCCTAATAATATTTCTATCAATACTAAAAATAATAATAATAGTAATAACGATAACAAGGGGGTCGTTATTTCTAACAATCAATATTTCCTAGATTTATTTATTTTAGCAAACAAGGTTGTTCCCAAAATAGAGAGAGTTTACGGAATCGAATTATTGAAAAGTTTCAAGGAGAATATCCACTGACCTTGAATCGTGTTCGGACTTTTCACAAGGCTCGGAAAAATTCGACGGACTTATTGAGCTCGAAATCCTTGACATATAATTTCGAGAAGATAACGAGTGAATTTATATTATAATTCCTATCTCATTTATTATGCAAACCTTTTCTCTTATTTTACCTTTCACTAAGAGAAAGTATTAAATTCTAAATTATTTTATTTAATAATTTAGGTGAAAGTTTTAAACAATAATAATCCTTGATTATTATTTTCAAAAAGATGTTTAAAATAACTTTTATAAAAATACTATACTCATTTAAAGGTTCATGCAATGGTGGAATAAATCCAAGAAATCACTTTTTAAACACCACTAGAAATATTTATTTAATTTGATTAAATAAATATTATTTTCATGATTCTTAGTAAGTCTAAGGTCATTTATAATATTTTTCAAAATTATTCTAAGGTCTAAATTGACATGCAAAGGTTAATAAATTCACATAAAACCTTTTTTGAAAATCCCATGTACTTTTATCCCTTTTATTTAAATAAAAATTATTCTCATGGGTGATAGTATTTCTATAGATTAATTAAATTTATTCCAAAATTATAATAAGTTAAATTGACATCCAAGAGTGGTTTAGTTCATATAACGCCTTTTAAATCCACATGCAAATACTCATTTAAATTATTGAAGAACATTTTTGTTCTTATGAATTTACTTTAGTCAAAGGCTCATATAAAAGTTATTCCAAAGCTTATAACAAGGTTAAAATGAAATGAAAGACTATTTTCTCATAACAAAATCTTGTTTTATTTAATTCCCTTATTTTAAGCTATATCTTTTATAATAAAAGAAAAATATTCCTAAGTTAATATAATTTTTAAAAATTAGACTTTCCATGCTCAAAATCATGATTAAAAATTCTTATAAATTATTAGAATTTATTTTATAGTTTACAAAAATATTTTCCCTTAGATCTTATCAATGCATGTTATTTTTTATTAAAACTATGTACAAGGAAATACATCTTATAAAATCTGATTTTTAATATTCTGAATTTTGTATGGGTATTATGTTAAAGGAACTTTATTAAAAAATATCCCCAAAATTAATTTAAAGAAAAATAAAAATAAAAGAAATTATACCCCTTTTCTTTTCTACATACAGGAACTTCTGTAAAATAGGGGCAAGAGGCAGGGAAGGCGCCAAACACCAGGACATGCGACGGCAGGGTGGCGGGAGCACCGGCGGTGGCGCGCGCAGGTAGGGGGCGGCGGCGGCGGCCCGGTGGTCCAGTGGTGTGGGACGCACAAAACTAGGGTTTAGTGGGATTTTGTGGAAAAATCAGCACCAAAATTCCTTGAATTAATGGCTGGAAAAACTTGATTGAGAGTGAAAATTCAAGAGGAGGAAAAAAGGATTTGCTTGTGAGTCTTTCCTCTAGACAACACCTCTTTAAATAGGGTAGAATGCACCTCCCTTTGATCCACACCTGCATGGTTGGACCTCTCATGGAAGAGGTGATCCATGGAAGTTGCTCCATTGTGTGTTTCTTTCAATGAAGGTGGAAGAAGAAGATTGGTGATGTAACACCCCATTCTGGCATGAACCTAGGGTCACAAGGTGGTAGGCCTCACAATGGGCCTACCAGAACAAGCTGACAACAATAGACTCTATTGGACCTTGCAACAAAAGCACTGCGAGTAAATTCAAATAAACCGTCCAATCTAGAAGTTCAAAATTTTATGTCATAAAATCATGCAAGCAAGAGCCCAAAATCTGTAAAACATGACAACAAGATGTCAAGGCTAGTCTAAGGTCCAAACCCTCAACATATACTCCCAAAAAGACTCATAGTCCAAGCATCACTCACAATCTAAGAAAAACCAAAAGACTAAAGTACTAATGTCAATCCTCTAAGACTCAACACATCAAGACCGAGCTCCACCATCCGGTATGCAACCTCCTGGCACATTTTCCATGTCGGATTCCTTACCTAAAAACGCCACAAGTTGATCACATTAGCCTACGGTCCCGGTATGGGCCAAACAAGTAAATCAAATATGTAACAAAACATTTTTAGCAAACTAAACTTGTATATATCCATACACTTAAAGATACACACACAATTACAGTCATAATAGAAGTATGATAGTAGCCAAACCAATATAGTCGAATGTGAAATCATCCAAAGTAATGTCAAAAGGATATTAACAACAAGTAAAAGTATATTACCCAAGCACACATAATCACAACATACATTCTCTGAGGTCATCACTCAAGCATTTTAGACATTTCAAACAAAATCCATAGAATATAATAGCAATTCAACGTCATCCTCCATATATGGCACCCTCCGGCCTCTCATCGATGGCGCACGGTCAGGGCGCGTCCTATACACGTTCCCATTTTTCCCCATTCACCCTTCTTTCCCCGGCTAAACCTCTACTAGAGTGTTTGCCAAAACAATCTATTTATTTTTTTTATTTTTTTTTAGAAGGGGGTTCCTTCCAGCCGCATGACCATGCTCGGGGGCCACTTCTTCGTCAGCTTATCCCGTGCTCCATGATCATGCCGGTGGAACCCAGTGCACGCATAACGAAAACATTTAAAAGCGGTTTCCATGATTTCAAATATATATAAGCACGTAATATGGAATCATTCCAAAATAAGGGCTACACATTCAATTTACTCGTTTAACGCATAACGAGTCGTAAGCTAAGTAAGTCGGCAAGTGACTTACCTCGAAGGCGAGACACAAACACGTAGCGGAAGAAAGGAACCTCGAACAAGTAACACACGAACGCTATCGAATCCTAACAATTCAATAACCAAAACTATAACATTCGATGAGAAACGAAACACAAACTTAACGCCCCAAAAACTAAAAGCTCTTTCTAAGCGATTCTTGTTATCATTATCAATTTTTGGTTAATAACTTACAACTTCTAAGACAACCCAACCTGTACACATGTTCAATTCTAACTTAAGCTACTAACTACTAGTATACTTCAAAATGACATTCTTGCAATACGGACCTACTTAATCGATATGGTAGTATTTAACCTACTACTAGGACAAGACATTTAATTTAAACAACAAGTTCAAAACAACATCACTAAGCTAACAATTAAACAATATTATATCTGAATCAAATACAATAGCAACCAATTTGTTGATCACCATTACTAACTAAATTCATTACCAATATCCAAACCAGTACATTCACAATTCCACGTATGGGCAAATCAGTCAACAACAAGTTAACTTGATATCACCACCATGAGACGCCATTAATGACCAAAACCTTTAATTAGTTCAAACCAATCCTCGAACCACTATTGATGACATGGAATTCAAATAACTCAAAAGTTCGTTCATGAAGAATTAATCAAGGAATCGGCCACACACAACATAGCAACTCAATTCCCTTCATTCACAGCCCAAACAAATTGACCCAGAACTTATATTGTAAAAGCTAACAATCTAGCCTACACACATCGATTGAATCTTTTTACAAACAACCACAACATGTAATTGGGTCCGAACGGAAACAAAATGAGATTGGGCAAGAGGCACCACCTCCTACACTTGTATTGTTTGCGGGAAGGAGATGGAATGCAGTTTGAGTCTCGAAACTGATCGAAGACGGTGACGGTGTGCGGCTACGGTGAACGACGACGTTGACTGGGAATGGCAACTTCGGACAGGGAGAGCTACTAACGATGGCGACGTTGTTCCGGGTAGTGGGCGTCGCCGGAGAGGAGGAATCGAACAGCAGCAACGTACGAAAGCGTCACAAGGTTGAGGGCGATTCGAGGTGGCGAGGCGCTCGGGGCAACCACCGGCGAAAGAGAAGGCTCGCACTGGCGGCCTGGCTTCTCCGAGGTCAAGGTCGATTGCCCGGGTTGGAGTGTTAAACGGAGGCGAGAATAACGGAGGTTGGTGATGAGCTGAGAGTGCTCGGGCTCTAGATTGAGTGAAATTCAGAGGAGATTGAGAGGGCAAGCGAAAATTAGATCCCTAGAGTTGGTGTGGTGAGTGGCGGCCATTTGAAGAAGACGGTGAACAGTTTCCACAATATTAGGGATAGAAGGAAAAGGGCTTGGGTGGAAAAGTGATGGGCTTCGCCCCATCTTGATTTTAAGCCCAACTTTAGGATGAGAAAGAGAGAGGATAAATTGGCCCAAAACTTAAATACTCGGAATAAAACACACACCCTATAACGCTCAAAGATTATAACTTCACCTAACGAAACCCCTGGTATTACAGGTGAAAAGGAAAGGTGGGAAGAGAGGACTCTAGTGGCCATTGTAGGAGGTGGGAGCTCCTTGATTGAACATACGTCAAATCAATCAGCGATCAACCATGGCTATTTCTCCTAACAAGAAAGGAATAATGAAATAAGAGGATTTAAAATCCTAAGTTGGTAGATAAGTTACCATACCATAGCGGAAAAGGGAGTGTGTGTTAGTTTGGAAAATGCAAGAGATCATGGGTTCGAGTCCCACCTCTCGCATTTTCTTTTCTTTTTTGCCCATTATCCTTATTATTTTTATTTAGATTTAAATTTAAATGTGAAATTACACAAAGTATTATTCATCCTTAATTATTTAAAGGGAAATTCCTTTTGGTACCCCTAAATTTTTGCATTTTCCTTTTGGTACCCAAGAAAAAAACTTATTCCTCTTGGTACCCCTGAGGTTTTGAGTTTTCCTGTTGACGCCCCTCTCCGGTTCAAATTAGTTAAATTCAAGCTCACCATTATGTTTCTCACCCATCAATTAGTAGGATTTGACTATTAAAACATCAAAATTCATAACATAACTATCCCAATTTGAATTTTTAAACAATTTTTTAAACAACCCCTTAAAATAGAGAATTATTTTAAAATTCAAATTGATCTAATTTGGTAATGAATTTAAGTGTTTTAAGGGTTGAATCCTACTAATTTAAGGGTGATTAACATAATGGTAAGCTTGAAATTAACTAATTTGAACCAGAGAGGGGCGTCAACGGGAAAAGCCAAAAACTTAGGGGTACCAAGAGGAATAAGTTTTTTTCTTGGGCACCAAAAGGAAAAGGCAAAAACTTAGGGGCAGCAAAAGGAATTTCCCTTATTTAAATTTTTATTTGACATTATGCTATATTTTTACAAATTAAATATTATATTATGAATAATCATAATAATGAATAACCTTTCTATTTTAGAGAAAAACTTAATTAAATAAAATAACCTTTTCTTTATATACAAATAGCGACTATTACACAAAAATTGCAATTTTAATCAAACTTCATCAGAACACTAAATTATCATCAAAATATAAAATGTCAACAAAAAAAATAAATCTATAAAAAGAACCTGTCAACCTCACAAATTCAAAGTTGTCAACAAAACTCTAACACTGGAATCAACAATAGCACAATGTCATTAATAAACACTATTGTTATCAACAATATAAAATGGCACAGAAAATTAAAAAATGACCAAAAGTAAAACAAAATGACAAGAGAATAAAGGTTAAAAGCAAAATCAAACCTAAAAAACTCACCAGTATAAGAATGAAGAGCATAAACCGTAACATAATAACAAAACACAAGCACATACAACAAGACATCTAGCAACAAGGACTCAGAAAACAAAAATAAATCTACGAAATCAATACAAAGCAGAAGAAATGAACCAAAAATTGCAAAACAAACTGCCATTGACGAAGTAAACTGTAATCAACGAAACACAACAAATAGAATGAACAAACGCTTTAACAACGACGAACAAAAGAAAATACAAAGTGAAGATCAATCGATTTCATAGAAGAATAAGAGGAGATAAACGATCGACAAGGAAAAATCAGAGCAAAATCATACGTGGAAGTTGAGAAATTGTTGAAAAGAAGAAGATTATGGAGGTCGGGAGTGAGAGTGGGAAAATAGAGAGCAAACCGTTCAAAACGAGAATTATTTCGGCTAATTAAAACATAGACACATACTTATTTGTAATAAATAATCTTAAGGGGGATATATGGGATAATTCCCTCGTTTATACGTAGATAATTTTTATTAGTATTCAAATCCCTGAATTAGGGATTTAAAACAAAATAAATTATTTTCATTTTAATTTTTATTAGTTTTTGAAATATGATTTATTCTGAGATCATAATCTTCATTAAGTATTTCTTGTATTCGTTTGGTTTCCCTAGAACTGAACTTAGGTTTTTTGTTTATGAAATTGTGTATTTTACGATCTCGTTCGAGATTCGTTGTTGTGAATCTAGCATAGAAATTAAGGGTGGGAGTTCACTGACTCGTGAACACCCATTTATAATATTTGTATTAGGATGGACCTAGAGCCTATTATTGGTCATGACCCCACCCTATCAACCGTTCTTAGCGGTGTAACACCTAACTGGTGCCTCATATTTGGAGATTAAAGCCCTTTACTTTTATTGGGATATAATAACCCAAGGTTTACGAGGAAACCATATTGCAACCTTCAAAGCTACCAATTCAAGTGTTAAGTTTTGTAACTAATATAAGATGAGTGTTAAAGCACATGATTAAATGAACGAGGGTAGTTAGTACAACTTGTAAAACGGTTCTTGCTCCCGTACATAACAAGTATTCTTACCAATCTAAATTCGAAAAACATGTATCCGGTGAAGTTGGTCATAGACTCGATTGGTTGACGGATGATTTTTCAAAGATATTGTGTGATTAATAATATTCCTGACAAACTCATTTGTTTCCTTAAGGAACCATAGCTTTGTGATGTCCTATTACCTTTCTTGCATGTTTCTTTCCTTTCATTCGGAGACTGATGGATATAATTAAAATAAGTTATATGTCCTTTACTAGTATTCATTCGGAGACCGATGGATATAATTAAAATAAGTTCACAAGAATCCCACTTAAATTCCACTTGCTTAGTCTATCACAAGACTAACCCGACCACTTCCTTTTCCTTACGTGGCCGGTTGGTGTCATCCGTCCCTATACAAAACATCAAAGAGTAGAGAAGTTAAGATACATGACTAAGTACTAAAGAGGTTAAAGAATTTCCTTATCTATTTTCAAATACTTTTCAAATTATAGGTTGAGATCCTTGGTTTGTAAGGACCACCTATTGTTGTTCTTATGCAAACAACTTATTTAATGTGTTTCGCATATTCTGCAGTGAAAAGTTGAATTTGGATAACTCTATTGTAATATCATGAAGTTTTATTGAATTTGCTTATTTGCTTATGAATTATTTATATTCTAGATACATGGTTGCTTTCAGAAAGTAAATTCCGAGGTTACTAACGGTAATTTCTCCGAGAGAAAACGAGGGTTTTATAGGATAGGCTTGCTTATTTAATAAGAAATGTTCGACAAAAAAAATCAGACATTAGATGAAACCCCCACCCCTTCATGCGCTTCGCTGTGCCTCCATCCCATCATCACATTCCTATGACGGGGAAACATAAATTGTTTTACCCAAATTTATTTTACACTTTTCTCAAAAAAAGCACCTTAATTTCATTTGTTTAAATTTTATTTTATTTGTATTTATTATTATAATAAATTTACTCTTATAAGTCAAATATTGTTGTAATCATCCATGAGCATATCAATTAGATATAGCCAACGAACGACGAACCATAAAATATATATTCAAGTAAGAAAAATATGAGGAAGTAAAGAATATGTGTATAAGATAATCTTATTAGTCAAATAATAAATAATTTATCATTATTTAAACAAAAAATATAGTATTTTTATTCCTTAGGCCATCTCCAACAACTTCCCAAACTGTTGGAAATTATGCATTTGGAGAATTTAACCCATTTTTCCCCCAACAGTTTCCCTATCTAAATCTCTACAATGGAGAAAGAAGGAAAAAACTAGTGAGCATTCCCTAAATTTAGAGAATTCCCCATTTTGAAATTTGATTCTCCATTTTTATTTTTATTTTATTTTCTTATAAAAAGATAAATTACATCTTAATTGATACTAGTGAGATTTTTTATTTAATTGGTATCACTAAAGTAGTGGATTTTCTTATTCAATTGGATTTACAAGTCGATTTTATGAGTCACAAAATCACCAAACTATTAGGATACTACTATAAATTCATATTGGATGACTTACAATTTTTTGTAATTGATGGAGTATGGCATTTTAGATGGCGTTATGTGAAATATTCAATGATCAATTTTATTTCTATTTATTATTTAGTTTGGATTGTAGGTTAAATGATGTACGTGAATTTTTTTTTTCTTCGATTGATATCATTTGAGACTTGAAAAAGGGCGTTCTCGATTGATATTATAATGCATATGTAAGCATGGGACAAAACTGAACATAGCCAAAATGATAGAAGAACCAATTCTCACTTTGTTTTGATTCTACAAGATACATGATTGTATCTAGATCTAAATAATATAAACAAAAAATAAATAGTATTGAATTGCACATAACATTAAAGGAATTGAGCTAATCATTTTCAAGGTATAATTTCAAACAATGACTAGACAAAAAAATAATTTGAAAGAGACAAAGATGGGAAAGCAAAGAATGTGTATATGACATAACAAAAGGGGTGAAATTTATATAAGAAAATTAGTTCTATAATTTTATTTAATTTCATTTGAACTAACATTAGATAACCTCCATATTTTCTTATTTGTCAAATAAAAAATAATTTATTATTTTTAGGATAAGATTATATGATATTTTTTATTTCTTTATTAGTCAAAAAATATTTATGTATTTATTAAATATATATTGAATAGTATTTTACAACATATAAATAAAACTAATAAATGTTGCATTCTTCAAAATAGAGAAGTTGTTGGAGTTGGAGTAGAAATTGTTTGAAGAATATGGCTTTTGCTTCTCTATTTTGGAGTAAAATTTAGAGAAGCTATTGGAGATGGCCTTACTAGTCAAACAAAATATAATTATTTATTTATTAAATAGATATTGTAAAGTATTTTTATTTCTTTACGAACCTAAATGTGGTGCCATGCACGGTATGCAGTTTTATTTTATTTAAATAATTTTTATGTATCATTTTATAGAGTTTGGTTCAAATAAAAAAAATTATTATCTTGAAACGAACTTTTATCTTGAAACAAATGCACTTTTCCTAGTCTGTAATGCACTTATCCTATTTCGGAATTTACTTTTTCGGATTTGCACTTTTCGTACTTTGCAGTGCACGTTTCATACATTTTATAGTACACTTTTTCGGATTGCACTTTTGTATGAAAAGTGCACTACGAACTAGGAAAAGTGCATTCGTTTCACGTTTAAGGATAACGATTTGTTTCATTTGAACCAAACTCTCATTTTATAATATCTATGTTTTGTTATCGAAATTATAGCAGCAATATAATTACAAAATAAGGCATTATTCAAACAAAAATAGACCTTATCATGAAAACTATTAATGAATATGGGACACCGATTAAAACACTAGAAATGAATTTGGGCCATCCTAAAAAAATTTTTTTTTTACCTTTTTAAGTCTTTTTACGAATGTAAAATGATATAAATCGAGTATGAGCATATGGCCATAACACATGAACATGCAATACTAATATGTGAACTTACTTATATTATATGTGAACGTATGCTAAATTTTTCAAAGTTAAAAGGTGGTTATATGTGAACAGCCGATATAAAAATGTGAACATGTGTATAAAATATGTGAATAGAATGTAAAATGCCAAGCATCTTGTTTTTCTCAAAAACAAGTGGAAATATAAATAAATAAATATTTTTTTTATTTTTTTGTCATAATTTTTTAAGCCTTTTAACGCTTGTATGATGATTTAATCGGACATGAACATATGACCATCAAACATGAACAAATAGTACTAATAGGTGAATACACTTGCAATATATGTGAATGTATTATAAAATCTCTCAACTGTTAAGGTGATAATATGTGAACATATGCATAAAATATGTGAACATAATATAAAGAGTCAAATGTCGTGATTTTAGAAAGAACAAGCGAATGTTTTTTTCAAAATTACTATTTTTCCCTTATCCTCAAAATTACCTTTTTTTTATTTTTCGTCAAAATAAAAAAAAATTGCTTGTTTTTGCCAAAATCACATGTAACTTTTTACATTACGTTCACATATTTTATGCATATGTTCACACTATTATAAAACATGTTCACATATTATCACCTTAATAGTTTAGAGATTTTATAATACGTTCACATATATTGCAAGTGTGTTCACATTTTAGTACTGTTTGTTCATGTTTTATGGTCATATATTCATGTTCGATTTAATCATCATACAAGGGTTAAAAGGCTTTTAAAAAATTGACAAAAAATTAAAAAATATATATATCCATAAAATATATAAAACATCACACTTGTTTTGGACAAAAACATGACGCTTGCCATTTTACATTCTGTTCACATATTTTATACACATGTTCACATTATTATAAGGGTTGTTCACATATAACCACCTTTTAACTTTAGAAAATTTAGCATACATTCACATATAATATAAGTATGTTCATATATTAGTATTGCATGTTCATGTGTTATGGTCATATGTTCATACTCGATGTATATCATTCTACATACATAAAAAGACTTTATAAGTAAAAAAATAAAAAATTATTTTGTTTTTTTTTTTGGTTTTTTTATTTTAATCGGATGTCCTAGATCCATTTCTAGTTTTCATGATAAGAGCTATTTTCATTTGAATCAATACCCAAAAAATAATCTATAATGTATGAATATAAACCAATATTTTGGTCAGTAAATACATATAATATTGTAATCAAATACCATATATTTGTTATATAAGGAAGACTTTGTTGAGAGGGTTACCCAACAACAAATAAAATTTGTAGTCAAGAGCCTGCTGAGTATAAGGAGGCCAGGATCGTCCATGGGAAGCAAGGTTATTTGTTTACCAAACTAAGTAAACAAGAAAACAAAGCAAAACAAGACAAAACAAGCTACAACAGCCCTCGGTACCGACCTTGTCAGGGTCGGTAACGACGCTGGAATTCTACTAAAACAGAGCAAACAACATGATTCAAGTGCAGGCTCGGTACCGATCTGTGTGCCTCGGTAACGAGTCTGTTCGGATGCAAAACGAAGGAAAATCAAGGGATAAAAAGATCTAGGACAAGGGTTACCACGACATAATTATGCATACAAACCCATGTCAAGGATAAAGATCATGCCTTTAAAGATAAATCTATCAACTTTCGTTGACTAAACAAGCGAATCAATCAACTTTCATAAATCAATTCACTTTTCTACTTGTTTTGAATCCAAAGCTCGAAACTTTCGTTATCGAACAATATCAACTTTCAATTTCACAACTTTCTCTCTCGATTAAGCAATAAACTCAAATTACTTCGACACTCGTCTAAGTAAAAACAATAAGGCATGGAAATATTTTGGCTATGTGGTGCTAATAACATCCGAGAATAAAAGACTCCTAAAAACTCACACATAACATCAAAACTCTCATAAAAACATATACCGAACTCACTCTTCATTATTATGCTCTTTCATTCTTTCTCCTCACTGACCTTTTAAATCCTAGAAAGCCTCTTAAGAACTTAAAGACTTTGATTTATACTTTAAACACACTGCACATTTTCCTTCTCTTTCTCTTTTTTTTTCCTCTATACTTCTCCATTTTTCCTTTTATCGACTTGCCTCATTACCGACCTGAGAGGGTGGATAACGAGCTAGATTTTTCACTTCTCTTCCTCGATTTTTCTCCCTTTTTACCATCGGTACCGAGCCCACATAGGCTGGTATCGATCCAAACATTCCTTTTCTTTCTCTTTCTTTGTGCACACTTCTTACCAATAGATCTTTTACAAAATAAAACAAGAGACTTCCAATCTAACCCACCAAAACCCTTATTTTGAACCAAAACATAACATTTTGCACTCTACAAAAACATACCTCTCCAACTAAGTCCTAATCCCCGGATAGGGTCAAGCTTATCTCGGCTAGGGAATAATTTTGTGGAGCAACAAATAAAAGGCTAAAGCTCAAATTGGCTGTCAAAAACAAGGATCATGTAAGGGTGCATATGGATTAATAGGGCTCATAAAAATAAGTTCTCTATCATATGACTTTCACAAGTAATGAACTGAAAATCTTATATAGGTCTCAAGAAATAGATAACCATCACAATTCCAAGAGATAATATATATAAAGAGAGTAATTCACAGAAGAAAAGAAGAGGGATTTTTTATGTTCTCCCTATAAGGCCAAAAATAACTCACAAGGTCAATTTGTTGGATTGCAACTACTCATACTAATAGTTATACATGCTCAATTTCATCAAATGCTATTCCTCTACAAAAACAATTTCATAATAAGAATCAGGATATATTATCAAAAACATGCTGAAAGAAAATTACATGGTCATGCAAGCAATTACTATCAAAGAACCAAAAGACAAGGTACTTATTTGCTGTAAAAAAAAATTAATTTTTAAAAATTTTCAATTTTTTGTTATTTTTTGATTTTTTTTTTAAAACAAAGACAACTAAAAACAAGAAACAACTAAACAAGAAACAAAACAAAGCAAACAAGCAAAACAAACAAAGAAGCAAGTTTTCTTTTCCCTCCCTAACCCATACTTAAAATTACAGTGTCCCCACTGTAATAAAGCTAAGCAAAAGAAAAGAATAAGGAAAAAGAAGAAACTCACAAGATAAACTTTGAAGCAGAAGAAACATCCTTTGAAAGCTGAATCATCAATGTGGTGGTGGAAACTGGCGCTCAAAGTTTCCCATGAACTCATACATAGTCCTCCAGCGCTCCTCATCTACCGTCACCCACTGCTCCATCGTCCTCTAATGAGCGTCAGCTTGTTGATGCCTTGCATCCTCAAGAGCCATGCGAGCTGAATACACACCCTCCCAACGATCCATCCGTTGAGTGAGTTGTGTCTGTTGCAGGTTCAACTGCTGCATCTGGAAAGATAAATCTTCGGCCCACGGAGGTGGAACTTTTGAACCGTTGTAACTTGGTTGGGGTGGTGGTTGATAATGATCTTGGTGCTGGAAATGGTCTTGATAAATGACCGGATTGTAGAGCACTAGTCCATACGACTGTGGCTCGGTAGGCGGAGGATCAGGCTCGTTACCGAAGTGGAATGCCTCGGTATTGACTTCAAAATACTCAGTATCAAGCCCAGGTTGCTCGTTACCGAGGTCATCATCTTCGCCAAGTACCTCGGTACCGAGGTCATCATCCTCGATATCGAGCTCCTCCGTAGCTGCCTCGTCTTCATCCACGGCAACGCCTTCTCTATCGTATCTAGTCTCACATTCCCTCAATGATGGCTCATCTTAAGGCTTCTTTTCCAACGGGAACGAATGAGACGTCCAAGCTTCGTACCAATTCGGAACATAGAGAAACTCCAACTTGGCCCGAGTGATCGGCACCACCTGTCCAAGCACCTTGGTTGCGACACCATCTTGAATCCTCACAAAGATTCCGGAAGAGAACCAATACTTCGAGTCTAACTTCTGGAGAAGTTGAGGACTGTAGCGCCTTAGGTCGACACCGATCTTCTCCGCCAAAAGACTCACTAAGTTCCCACACCATACTTGCTTTGATTTCGCCCCGTGCTTCTCGACATATTTCAACCATTCATACCCCAAATTCATGGGGGCGGGTTCCTCGAAAAGAATGGTGCGGAGGCATGAAACCTCCGTCCTCGTTGGCCTTGAAAGCTCCTTCTTGGGCCAAAATGTGGTGCGCAAGACTCAAAGAATGATCCGGAAGATGGGGTTGATGATGCTTGCCCCTAGGAGTGCCGGTGCGGAAGGATTGACCTCCCCGGAAATATAGCTCCAAGTGTCGGTGACCTTGAAATCGTCGGCCTTGTAATCCCTAGAGTGGTGGGGGAAGTCGAGGAGTTGATTGAACTAGGCCATTGTGTACTCGTGGTCGGCAATGCCCAAACGAAATTTGATCTTCCTTACCGATGTCTTGGACTTCAAACTCATTTGTAGAGTGCCTATGAACTCGGAGGTGAGGGCCGGGTAATGCGGCGTGTCCTCCTTCTTCAATAGATGCGGCACACCAAGAATAGGAAAGGCGTGCTTGACATAATCATAGATCTCGATGGCCCTTCCACTTGACCTCGAGAACCATCTAGTGAAATGGTCCTTCTAAAGGACGGAATCAAAGACCTCCACTTGCTCCCGAGTTGGCAAAACGACATCATCCATGCGTAGAGGAGATGGGGATCTTCGAGTCCTTCTCTTCTTTCCGGCTCTAGTGCTTGCCATTGGGTACCTGAAAACACCATGCAATTCCAAGATAAGATCCACTAAAACTAAAAAAATAAAACCCCCATACTTGCTCTTGGAAATGGTCTCGACCCACCTCGGTACCGAGCCAATTGGGTCGGTAACGAGGTCTCTAGGTTGGACTCTAGATCTGAGCATTCTCAGGTCGTTACCGACCCTCACAGGTCGGTAACGAGCCTGGGCGAGAACAATATGCAAGCGATTCCGCTTTCCAAATCTCAAAATTTTCCACAACTCAACACAATTTCAACCACGATTCCACATAAAAACACATAATCTAGAACATGCAACCCCATACTTGCTCGAAACCCTATCTAGTCATGCCAATAATTGCCAAAATTTTATAGTGAAAATCATGCAATTCAAGAACTAGTTTACTTCAGGCTTTCCTTTATCAAAATTCAATGCAAACGAAGCAAGAATAACCGAAATTAAATCCAGATCGATCACCAAACAAAGAAGAAATAGAAGCACGATGCAATATAGACATGCAAACAGATTTCTCATAGAGATCTAGATATGAAAACTCCCCTAAATTACCATGAAACTTCAAGAAAAAGAATTAGGGTTTAGAAATCATACCGTAGATTTGAGAATTGAAGAACAAAAATCGAAATTTGAATGGGTAACAAGGGCTTGAGTGCTCCGGTAACGAATCACAAGAGTTGTGCTCGTTATCGAGTGGGTTACGATTGAGGGCGTGGGGTGCGATAGCAACAGCGCTGAGAGAAATCTGAGTGGAGTCGGTGGGGTTTTATGGGAGTTTGTTTAAGATTGGTATGGATCTGAAGGCTTAAGAGTGTTTAAAAGGAAGAGGGCAAAGGCGGCATGTAGGGGCAGGGAGAGATAGAAGATAGAATTAGGTTTAGGGAACTTACCTGCCCGCGCGTTGCTGGATTTTGGTTGCGTCTCAGGTCCGTACCGACCCTCACAGATCGGTATCGAGCCTGGGCGACTCATTTTCTAGCGTCTTTCGAGCCCGACTTCCTATGACATGTTAGCTCCAAAAATATTCTATCTTGCAAACTTCCATACTACTAAAACTCAAAAGAAAGCTAGGAAAAAGAGCTAGTGAAAAGAAAACCAAACTAAAACTAAAACTAGGTTGCCTCCCATAAGCGCTATTTTTAACGTCGTTAGCCCGACGTACTTACATGGCTAATCAAGGTGGTTCCTTCTCGGCTTTGTTGGAGTCTTGGGAGACCCCATACTTAGCGTTAAAGGTATTGTTATTTCTTCTCACTAAATTTGGTCCTTCACCTTCTAATAGTATGCCCGGTATTCCTACATAAGGGTTAGTGAAGTCTGAAAACCAGGGAGGTTTCGACTCCTATATAGCATAAATAGTAGGGTATGGTGTAGGAATATGATATAAGGAAGGGTCATGACCAGTGATAGTGAATCCAGAGTTAGAATAATCACCTCGATCCATTAGTGAGGGTGTCGGCACCGAGGTAGTTGAGGTCGTTATCGACCTATCAGAAGCAAAACCTCTCTCGGCGTCGTGCCAAAACGCGTCGCCTCCGTCATATTGTTGTATGAAGGGCTTGGTACCGACCCTATGGTGGTCGGTAGCGGTCTTGATGGCGCTCTCGTAATCCTTATTAATTGGAAGGGAAACTTCAGACTCAACAATGTCGAGCTCTGGCTGGGACATCTCGATCTGTGCGGCAGCGGCCGTGTAACTGGCATCTTGATTAAGACTGAACTCGACCGTTCCTCCCCTATATCGAAGGTGAGGAGTCCTTTTCGAACGTCAACTCGAGCGTCTGCTATAGAAAGGAATGGCCTGCCTAGGATGATGGGTACGAGAGGGTCTTCAGGCATATCGAGGACAATGAAATCGTTTGGTATGAAGAATTTCCCCACTTGAATGGGATAATCATCAACGACTCATGTAGATTTCACACTTGATCCGTCCGCCATATACAACCTCATATCCACGGGTTCCAGAGGTCACATGTTGACTTTTGACCAGATTGATAAGGGAAGTAAAATGGCGCTGGCTCCCAAATCGCGTAGTGCTTTGAATCGGTGGTCGCCAATCCCAATAGTGATAGAAAATCTCCCTAGGTCACCTAGCTTCTCCGTAAGAGTAATGGATCGGACCTCATCTGTCAGCTCTGTTATGGATCTTTTCCTGCTAACAATGTCCTTCAAAAATTTTGTGTAATCCGGCATTTCGCTTAGGGCCTCAGCGAATGGTATAGAAATATTCAAGCCCTGAAGAATCTTAACGAAACGCTTAAACTTGCCTTCTGATGAGTCCTTTGACTTCTTAGTAGGAAAGGGAAAGGGGAGAGACTTCACCAATCTCGGAGAAAAAGCGGGCTCGAGAGGTGGTGCTACCGGGTCGACAATAGGGTCGATCGGTGCCGTAGAAGGATCGATACCGACCCTAATTGGTCGGTATCGAGCCTGGGACTAAGAGAGGAGCTCGGTGTAGAAAACTTACCTGAGTTGGGGTCGGTGACGACCCTGGGAGCATCGGTACTGAGTGGTTCAGGCTCGGTAACGACCCTCTTTGGCCCGTTGTCGACTTGGGCCGTGGCGTCTATTTCAGTAACGGGGTCCTTCTCCTTAGCTTTGGCACGATCTAGCAGCGTCTTCCCGCTCCTGAGGTGTACGGCCGCTATCTGTCCTCTAGGGTTCTCCTCGGGGCGGCCCGGGAGTTGCCCTTGCGGCTTCGGAATTTGTACAGCTAGGTTCCTGAGCTGTGAGTCAAAACTTTTCTTCCAAACATCGAACTCTCCCCATCTTTTCATCTGATTGTTGAGGTTGGCTAGGACTCTAGTGATTTCGTTCTTTACGCCATTGATCCCTTCATAGAGTCCTTGCACCCAAGATGGTGGCTCTTCATAGCCTAGAGGTCGATATGGTACGGGTCGTTTGTCCGGAGGGGGTGTTGCATAACTCGGATTTTGATTTCCCCAAGCCGGATAATTGTTTAGCCTGTTAAAGTTATTAGGCGGGTTCCTGTATTGTCCTCTCATATAGTTCATCTCAGCATATGTCTCAGCGGCTCTAACCTGCTCGATGTTAGTGCAAGCAGAAGTACTATGGGCAGAAGAGCCACACTCTTGACAAGGTTCAGAGGTTTTTAGAAAACTTACCTGTTTCTTTAGATGGTTGATCTCATCCTGTAGAAATTGATTTTTGACATCAGGATCAACTTCGTCTTTATTAGGCATGTAGAGACGCTTTTGTGGCTAGGGTGACTGTTGGGTTCCATACATGGCATCGTAGTTAGACAACTTGTCTAGCAGTTCCCATGCAACAGTGGGATCCATCTCAATAAATTCGCAAGCAGTGTGCGTGTTGATGCGGTTCTTTGTTTCTGCATTAATCCCTTGGAAGAAGATTTCTTGGAGCACATATAATGGTTGCCCATGAGTGGGGCACTGTCTGAGCATCTCCTTGAACCTCTCCCACGTCTCTACAAAGGTCTCGTTAGGCAGTTGGTGATAGGAGGTGATGCATTTTCTCAACTCCGTTGTGTTGGCAGGAGGGAAAAACTTTGTAAGAAATTGATCATACAAAGCCTTCCAAGTCCTGATAGACTTCGGAGGTAAGCTCTCCAACCAGCTCAGGGCCTTTCCAGAAAGAGACCACCTAAAAGCTTTTAATAGAACACATTCTAGTGAGACGCCTTCAGCATCAATAGTGTCACATAAATCAAGGAAATTTTTAATATGTTCCATAGGGCACTCAGTAGGTTTCCCTTCAAACTGAGCCCTTTTGATTAAGGATATAAATTGAGACTTGATCTCAAAAGTCTTCTCTATCTCCAGAAGCACGATTACGGACTCTGGCACCCTTAGTTCTGGATGTATATACTGTTTGGCATTCCTTGGATAGGCATTCAACTGCTCCTATAGACGGGCATTGTCCTCTCGATGACATTCAGTGTTTACTCGCTCTCGTTTAGCTGTTGCGGCAGCAGCGTCTCGATCAGCTTGTAATGCCTCCATCTGCCTCGGGAGAGCGGCCATCTGTTGTGCCATCTCTTTACGAGTCATTGCCATGGCTTGGTTTCCTCTACTTCTGCGGTGCAGGGTGCGTTCCGGTTCAAAATAATAACCATTGTTATCAAAGTCGTAGCTGAGAAAACAATCAAAAGAAAACAAAATTAAAAAAAAAAAGGGGTCGGGCTATTCCTAGACCCACAGGTAAACAAACAAACACTGTTGCTTCCCCGGAAACGACGCCAATTTGTTGAGAGGGTTACCCGACAACAAATAAAATTTGTAGTCAAGAACCCGCTGAGTATAGGGAGGTCAGGATCGTCCACGAGAAACAAGGTTATTTGTTTAACAAACTAAGAAAACAAGAAAACAAAGCAAAACAAGACAAAACAGGCTACAACAGCCCTCGGTACCGATCTTGTCAGGGTTGGTAACAATGCTGGAATTCTACTAAAATAGAGAAAACAACACGATTCAACTGCAGGCTCGGTACCGATCTGTGTGCCTCAGTAACGAGTTTGTTCGGATGCAAAACGAAGGAAAATCAAGGGATAAAAAGATTTAGGACAAGGGTTACCACGACCTAATTATGCATACAAACTCATGTGAAGGATAAAGATCATACCTTTAAAGATAAATCTATCAACTTTCATTGACTAAACAAGCGAATCAATCAACTTTCATAAATCAATTCACTTTTCTACTTGTTTTGAATCCAAAACTCGAAATTTTCGTTATCGAACAATATCAACTTTCAAGTTCACAACTTTCTCTCTCGATTAAGCAATAAACTAAAATTACTTTGACTCTCGTCTAAGTATAAGCACAAACAAGTAATTCAAAGGATAGAAGGCATTCAAAACATCAACACATTCATTCAACCATGCATAACTATGTCGGGCTTCAACCCCGACCCTAGAAAAGAGAACTACTCACACATAATTGAATCAAAACAAACAACTTTTTTGAAAGAAAACATTGAAAAGTAAAACTTACTTTGAAATTAAAGAAATATCGTCTTACAAACCACACGTTCAAACTCGAAACAATGAAGAACAACAACAACAACCTCGATCACGATCCTCTCTCTCTCTCTCTCTCTCTCTCTCGATCGACAGAATCGAATTACCAAACTACCGTCTTTTTCTCCAACGACTTTCTTTTCTCCAAAACTAACGAAATCCCCCCTTTACTAGGCTAGAACAAGGGTATTTATACTAGAGGAAACTATCTAATAAAGATTTAAAAGATAAAAACTTCCTAAACTAAAAAGATCACAAGATAAAAGATATAAGTTCCGAAAGTCAGCACTGCTCTACCGACACAGGTCAACTCGGTAACGACCTGCACAGGGTCGGTAGATACTTGCTGAATTCCTTGGATAAAATATTGTTGCACAGCTCGGTATCGACCCTCACAGGTCGGTAACGAGGTCTTTGTTTCGGCTTTATTTGAAATCTTTCCATGACTTTTCTTGGACTTCACCGGGATCTTTAACATGCACTCTTTCTTTTCTTCTTCTATGCACTCCACCATTCACCACTTGACTTCAGCTTCACTTGAAAATGCTCCTTTCCACTTCAAAAACCTACAAAAAAAACATAAAACGGAGTAGCTTCCATATTTTTCACAAAATATGCAAACTTATCCAAAAACACACAAAACTAACTCTAAAACTCACTAAAACTAAACCAAACAACCTAAGAAAAACAACTAAAACTATACTAAAAACACGAACATTAGACATTTAACAATACACCTCTTAATGATAAGAGTGGTGCTCAGGTGCCTAATTTTCATTGGGTGCAAGCTGCGAGCAAACTGGGACCATTGGATCTGAGGAATGGACGTATGAGATTAAAACAATGGGTTCAAGAAAAATAAGAAAAAGAATTCAATGGGTTCATTTAGAGTGACATATACGAGTAAATATAGGGTAATTTTTTATGCCATTCTCAAGCTACCCCTGAACACTAAAGAGTGAAAAAAAACACTCTCAACCTAAAAAACCCTAGACTCGTACCACTCCCGTGACCCCGTCGTCTCTTGTTCTCTTCTGCGATCCTCTACCTTGCTCAAATCTCTCCAAACCTGCAATGGTGCAATCCATCCATCATGCCAGCATCGTCGTAGCTCTTTAGATCTTTCGTCTAGTACTAGCGATGACCGACTACTCGACCAACATGACAACATGTTCTTCTCCTTCTTCGGTTCTAAGTTCTAAATTCTAATCTTCTAATTTGATTTCATATGTTGAATTTTGACATATTGTGGTTGAAGTCCTAAATCATTTCCATTCTTGACTGATCAGCCATTACTCTTTAGGATGTTATTGATACGTGATTGCCTCAGAATCCTCCTTGATAATCTCGTATATGACCCACACGATCCCGATCTTGCCTAGTAACCTTTATTCAATCCTACAAAAGCTTTCAAATTTAGTTTACTTGTTGCGCAAGGAATGACGAAACTGAATGGAACAAATTGAGAGAATCGCGAGTTTGATAGATTGAAAGGTTCAATTTTGATAGTTCAATCATATTGGCTATAACGCTAAATCTGATTAATTAACTAGAATGATCTTTAACAATCAATTCTAGAACTACCTCTGTTGAACAAGTCAATGAATCAAATTAAACAAACACAAGAGAGAGAGAAGTCGGATTGATGTTGAATGAATGATGATGATCTCGAAAGCAATTGCAAACAAACACAAGTCGTTATTTTTGGAGCCCAAGAGATAGATTGAACCAATTTGGGTTTAATCTCTCTCAAGCTAATTTTTATTAATGAAATTGCAAAGTATAAATAGTAGAATACAAAGCTGAATCTTGGAGAGCAAGAAAAGAACATGGAGCCGGCCCTAGGAGAGAGAAAGTCCATGTCTTGCTTCCCAAGATATAATAAAATATCTAAAGCTATAACTAACTAGATCTCGCTTAAATAAAATAAATCATGGTTGATTTATTTATTTAAGAAAAATATGCTAACAAACTTAAAATATCTAAAAGATAATAAAAACATAGGAGAGAGAATAATCAACCACTAACATAAGCCTATGGTCGAAATTCTCCAATTATTTTAGCATAAAAAACGTCCATAAATAAAACAAATAAAGATAGAAATTTAAACTAAAGATAAGATTCTCGTAAGACTTGAACAGCTCTTAGTAAATCGCACTTTTCGCCTCTTTTCTGTTGGATTCTGGATTCGACAAAAACTACAAAGTTATAGATCTTTTAATTATCTACCCAACGCAATTTGAACGGAATTGAGATGAATTTTCTAGCCCAAGTTATGAACATTTTACTGAGCATTGTTTTTAATTTGACGGGTCTCTTAACTTTTCGAACTTTCAAGACTGCATCCTCTTCCTTGGTGGCCTTGGACGACATTGATGAACATAATCAAAGGAAAATATGTAATGGAAAACCTTCTTGAACTTGAATGCTCGGGACCTTAGTAAAGGTCTTGGTGTTTGGCCTCTATTCATCTTTGACGAATCTTTGACTTGGATCCTCCCTTGATTTGTATCATTCTCCCCCACTTGGCCTCGAATCGTCCTCGATTCGACATTGTATGTAGATTCAACGGGAGATTCATCAATTAATAATTTCAAATCAAAAAGATACGGACCCGTGGAAACATCCGAGCTAGGCATTGCAACAACTTGCATGATTGAATTTGATGCGGTGTCGATGACCAATGACTCTTCATCAAGAGTAGGGTACTCTTGATATACTTCTTCTAAGATTATTGGTTCACCACACCAATCGGGAGCAATCACTATGTCAGGAAGCTTTGCAATAGTGATTTCTTCATATTGATCAAATTTGTGGACTTCTTTTTGGACCGATGGAAAAGTCTTCATTAGTGTTGTGAGTAGCGCTTCTATGCTATCAAAGCGAGGATTGAGAAAAGTTTCAACCCAAGCCTGTAGAGGGTCATTGTAGTCACCGTGACTGAGCTTCGCTTGAATAGGCATCTTTGTACTTGACACACAAGGAACAAAGAACGAATCAGAAATTGAAGAGTAAGAGAAGGGAGATTCGAATGAATAGAACTTCTCAAGATGATAGTTCAATTGAAAGGCTCGAACGCTATTTCAATTGACAAACTAGTTGAGATCGTTAACAATCCAACTAGAACAATCAAATTGATGAATCTATAAACTCAAATCTGAAATTTGGAATGAAAACAAGGTGGATCGATCAATGCAATTAATCACACAAGAAATCTGGAATTTTATGGGCCCGAGAGATAGATTAAATCAATTGGGTTTAATCTCTCTCAAGCTGATTTTTATTAATGAAATTGCAAAGTATAAATGATGTCTCTCTATTTGGTGGTGTTTTCATACGTGATTTCCTTTGTAAATATGTTTCTTTTTCCCCTTTTCTTGTGCGTTTTGTTCCTTTTTAGCTTAGTTCCCGTATTTCTATGAGATTCGGAGACTACGCACATTTTATGTGTTTTGTAGGTAATATGGCATGAATCAAGGATCGATTTGAAGGAGGATCGAGACATGGAGCGAGGCCCGAGCAAAGGAGGAAAGAGAGGAGCAAGCCATGAAGAAGAACAAGAGGAAAGCCAACAAGAAGAAGGTGGAACGAGGTTCAGACCGAGTTGCAACCAACCTCGGGCCCGACTTGAAGTTTCAACCTCGGACCGACATGCACAGTAACTCGGGCCCGAGGTCCTCCGTGTCGGTCCAAGTCGGTCACCGAACTACTTGGGCTCCAAGGCACGAATTTGTGGACTTCCACTTTTGCCCCTCATCTAATTCATAAAAGGCCCTCTTGTCTTCTAAGAAAGGGTTCCTCCCCCCACTCTCTCACAAAAAGAGGGTTCCAAGGGAGCCAAGAGGATTCTTGGAGAGCAAGGAGGAAGGAGAGGAGAAGGAAGAGAGAGAGAATCGGCCAAGGGAGAGGAAGATTGATAGGTTTGGTTGATAGATTAGCTTTGCTTTGTTTTGATCTTGTGGATTTGGAAACCCTTGATTGGAATTTATGGATTGCTTTTGATTTGAATGAAACTTTGCTTTGTTTTGAGATTGATGATGTTGATTGCTTTCCCTTTTGATTTGTTTGCTTTCTTTGTTTGCCTTATGGAGTAGATCTCCTTGATCTTGGGTTATGGGGGAAAACCCTAGCTAGGCTTAGGCTAGAAACCCCAATTCCATAGCCTTGAGTGTTTGATCTAAGGAACCCACTCTACATAGAGCTACAATTCCTTGCGAAAGTTGGGAATCAAGGCTTGAGATTGGCAAAGTAGCGAAAGTGAACATGTGTCAATCTCAAGACCTTGCTTCGAAGGGGATTTCCCCAATGATCGATGTGTAGAAGTGGTTGGAACGAGGGCGAAAGCACTCGATCCTAGTCCGATCATCACTCATTGCTTGAATTGAGGTGGATAAGCCTTAATCCACTAGAGAAGGAACCCAAAAGCCCAAGATCTATTTTTAATCTTTGAAGTTCGACAAACCCAGCTACCTCGGGCCCGACTTACCCTACGTCGGTCCCGACTTCCTCTTGTCGCCAACATCGGGCCCGACGTGACCTCTGTGTCGGTCCCGACTGTTTTCTTTGTTTTCCTTTGTTTTATGCTCTCCTTTCTAGCTTCCTAGTATCTAGGCACATCGATCGAGTAGACTTCCCGAGTGTTCGACACCCACCACGTACTACAACGGGGTCGGGTTATAAATTGTATCTCTAGACCCTCGCACACCGTGAGAGGCGATCAAAAGATTGGCGCCATTACCGGGGAAGTCTAAGTGCATTGAGTGCCAATTTGGTGAGTTTTTTGTGTTTTGATAGTGATTTGGGTGAGGGAATAGCCCAAACCCTTTGTTTGTTTTTGATTTGTTTTGGTTTGTGTTTTTGTTTCATAGGTGTATGCTAGCTCGTTCCTCCCGAGGAACACTTGAGATTGAGTTTGTGAGTGATCCGGAAAGTATTCTCAAAGAAGCCCGAAGAAGGAAAAGGATGGAGAATCAAGCTCTCCATGTTGATGAAGAGTTGGCTCAACTTAGGGCCGAAATGGCTAGATTGCAACTTGAGAGGGACAATCAAGAGGAGGTGGCAAGAAGAGAACGGGAGCAACGGATGAGAGCCGAGGCTCAACTCAATGCCCTACCCCGGAATGCACGCCAATACATGCATCCGGAGTTGAGAGTACCCGAGCCGGCTATTGTGCTTCCCGAGGTTGCCAAGAATTTTGAGATCAAGACGCAATTCATCTCCCTCATCAAGCGTGATCAATTCGAGGGCCGTCCACATGAGTGTCCCATAGAGCATGTTAAACGATTTGTGGCTATGTGTGAGACGATCTCCACCGACGAGGAGACATTGGAGTATGTGCTTCTAAAGGCGTTCAAATGGTCACTTGGGGGCAAGGCCACACATTGGCTCGAGAGCCAAGCTCCTAGGTCAATCACAACTTGGAAGACACTCTATGACGCTTTCTTGATGAAGTTCTTCCCGCCTTCAAAGACAACCGAGTTAAGAAGGAAGATTGCAAGCTTTCAACAAGGTCCGAATGAGCCCCTCTTCGAAGCATGGGACCGTTTCAAGGAGATGTTGCGCCAATGTCCTACTCATGGCCAACAACCATATGTACTTCAAGACATCTTTTTCCAAGGCATCAATCCGGTAACAAAGGACAAGCTCAATCTCCACACCGATTGTGGGTTCATAGACTTGACACCGGACCAAGCTTGGGAGCTACTTGACAAGCTATCCGATTATGAGGCCATGTATGGGGTGAGTCAAGCTAGCAAGGAGGTGAAAGTTCAAGGTGAAGGTGCAAGGAAGTTATATGATCCAAAGGGAGAAGACATTGATAGGGATGTGAAGCTCCAATTCCTTGAAGGTGAAGTGAGCAAGCTTAAGAGGCAAGTCCACTACTACAAGCAAAATGCTAGAGCTTGTGAGGAGTGTGGATCCTTTGCACATGCTACACAAGTTTGTCCGAATGAGAGCCAAGTACGCTTGGCCGAGCGAATTGAGGAGGCAAACTATGTTCGAGGAAATTTCGGTGGAAGAGGCAATTTCAACAATGGTGGCAATGGCCGGTGGAACAACGGTCAAGCTCAAGGCTACAACAACAACTTCAACCAAAACGAGCCAAGGGCGCCACCACCACCATATAGACCACCGGGATTCAATGAGTTACAAACATTTGCTCAAGAGATGAGAGATGGGTTCAAGGAGATGAGGACCCAATTCAATGAGTTTGGTGCATGGAGGAGGCAAGTCGACAATCAATTTGCTCAAATTGCGACTCAAGCCCCGAGAGAGAATGGGAGACTTCCGGGCCGACCCGAGGAGAATCCTCGAGCTCAAAACAATCAAAATGAAGTCCGGGCAATTGGATTGAGAAGTGGCCGGAACCTACCCGAGCCACACGTGCCTAAGAAGAATGAAGAGAGTCGGACCAACTTACCCAGCAAGTCGGGTCCGACATTCCCCGAAGTCGACCCAGCAAGAAGATCGACTCCTTCACCACGGACCGAGGTCGAGAGCAACTCGGGACCGACGTACACAGACCTCGATCCAACTCCTCTGCCTCGGACCGAGAGTCACAACATCGGGCCCGACATGGTGCCCAAGTCGGTCCAACCAAGAAATGTTGCAAGTGAAGTAGGGAAGTCCAAGGAGGTTGATCCAAGCAAGATTCAAGGTGCAACGATTCTTCCATATCCCTCAAAGAAGCCGAAAGATGTTGTTGAGAACAAGTTCAAGAGGTTTCTCAAACTCTTGCAAGGCTTGAACATCTCTATCCCGTTCACCGATGCATTGAGTGAGATGCCATCTTATGCCAAGTTTTTAAAGGAGATTTTGAGCAAGAAGAGGTCCATAGTTGAAATGCAAGTTGAGGTCAAGACCTTGGAGTTACCACAAAAGCTAGGAGATCCCGGTCGTTTTGCTATAACCATTGGTGTGGGGTCCCAAAACTTCCAAGCCTTGTGTGATCTTGGAGCAAGCACGAGCATCATTCCTTACACCATATGGAAATCCACATCCATGGGTCTCATAGCTCCGGTCAACATGAGGTTAACGATAGCGGATGGGTCGTCCATCGAGCCAATTGGTATCGTCGAGGATTATCCCGTTTGCATTGAAGGCCACTATGTCCCAATTGACTTTGTTGTGGTGGACATGATAGAAGTGCCGGGTGAACCGATTATACTAGGGAGACCTTTCCTTGCTACGGTCGGGGCAATCATTGATGTAAAAGAGGTCCACTTGTCTCTTGACATTGGAGGAAGAGAGATTGAGTTTTTCTTTAGGCCAACTTCAAAAGGGACCGTACATAAGGAAGCTAAGATGATCCAAGTTCCTCTTGGATTGCAATGGGAAGCCGTTTCTAAGAAGTCAAGGCCAAGGGAGCTTAGGTTGAAAGTCACCCCACCACCTAGAGAAATTGAGATAGAGCGCCAAGGTCTAGCCCTCAATATGATTGAGCATGAACAATTGGAGGAAAGGATGTCTTATTTGGAGGTGTTCAAGGCCGAGGAAGAAGAAGTTCAAGCACCACCGGAACCATCTCAAGAACTCAAGGAGCTTCCAAAAGATTTGAGGTACGCATTTCTTGGTCCCAACTCTTCTTTACCCGTAATCATAAATGCCAACTTGAATGATGATGAGGAGTCTAAGTTGTTAGAGGTTCTAAGAAAACATAGAGGAGCTTTAGGGTATTCACTAGAGGAACTAAAGGGAATCTCTCCCTCAATTTGCATGCATAGGATTTATATGGAGGATAACCATAAACCCACTATTGAACCCCAAAGAAGATTAAATCCTAACATGAAAGAAGTGGTAAAGAGTGAAATACTTAGGATGTTGGATGCGGGAATTATCTTCCCAATTTCTGATAGCAAGTATGTGAGTCCCGTGCATGTAGTTCCTAAGAAAGGAGGTCTCACCGTTGTGCAAAATGAAAAGGGAGAAATGATACCTATGAGAAGCACAACAAAATGGCGTATGTGTATTGATTACCGTAAGCTTAATAGTGGCACTCGCAAGGACCATTTTCCTCTTCCTTTCATAGACCAAGTCCTAGAAAGATTAGCACAACATGAATATTTTTGCTACTTGGGCGGGTATAGCGGGTTTTGGCAAATCCCTATTCATCCCGATGATCAAGAGAAGACGACATTCACATGTCCTTATGGGACTTTTGCCTATAGACGCATGCCTTTTGGTTTATGTAATGCGCCGGCAACATTTCAAAGATGCATGATGTCCATCTTCTCCGATATGGTTGAGGATATAGTAGAAGTGTTTATGGATGATTTCTCCGTCTATGGTTCCTCATTTGATGTTTGCTTAGCTAACTTAGACAAGGTTTTGACTAGATGTGAGGAGACTAGCTTGGTGCTTAATTGGGAAAAATGCCACTTTATGGTGAAGGAGGGCATAGTACTAGGACACCTAGTTTCTAGTAGGGGGATAGAAGTAGATAAAGCTAAAGTTGAAATAATTGAAAAACTACCTCCTCCCTCTTGTGTTCGTGATGTTAGGAGTTTCTTAGGTCATGCGGGATTTTATAGACGGTTCATCAAGGATTTTTCTAAAATTGCAAAACCATTGTCTAACCTCTTGATGAAGGATGTGCCCTTTGAATTTTCCGAGGATTGCATGAGTTCTTTTTGTAGGTTGAGAGATGCCTTGATTTCGGCTCCAATAATGGCGACACCCGATTGGAATCTTCCATTCGAGGTGATGTGTGATGCTAGTGATTTCGCCGTAGGGGCCGTCCTTGGGCAAAGGAAGGATGGAAAGTTACATGCCATCTACTACGCAAGCAAAACTTTGGATGAAACTCAGTGCAATTACACAACGACGGAGAAGGAGTTTCTTGCGATAGTGTTTGCATTTGAGAAATTCCGTTCATATCTTGTGGGATCAAAGGTGGTAGTCTTCACGGACCATGCGGCAATCAAATACCTCATGAAGAAGAAAGATGCAAAGCCGAGGCTTCTAAGGTGGATGCTCCTTCTCCAAGAGTTTGACCATGAAATCAAGGACAAAACCGGTGCGGAAAATGTGGTAGCTGATCATCTATCCCGTTTGCGCATTGAATACATGTTGGAGATGGAGGATGGTCTGACTATAGATGATTCAAGAGCTGATGAAGTTCTCATGAGCGGGAAGGAGGAAAGGAAAGGTGGATCGACGAACCAAGTAAGTCGGGCCCGAGGTCCAGAACATCGGACCGAAGGCAAGGCAAGTACGAGTGAGTCGGGACCGAGGTCTTCAACATCGGGCCCGAGCGACCTGTCTGTCTGCGAAGCTAGACCGGCGTCCAACCATGTCGGGCTCGGTACACTTCAATGTCGATCCGTGGAAGAAAGTAAGTTTCCTAACTCGATGTCCATTCCTTCTCGTTCTCAATTGATTAATTCTTTCTCTCCCACTGGCCTTCTTTCTATTAGTGCCGTAAGACGAGGGGTTTCCCCTTGGTTTGCGGATTTTGCTAACTTTGTCGTAGGGGGAGTGATCCCACCAAATTTGTCTTATCAAGCTAGGAAGAAATTCTTACATGATGCTAGACAATATTTTTGGGATGATCCATATCTCTACAAGGAAGGGCGTGATCAAATCTATAGACGGTGTGTGTCAAGTGAAGAGGTTGAGAGCATAATTCACCATTGCCATTCCTTGCCTACGGGGGGTCACGCTAAGAGTTCCAAAACCACCTCAAAAATTCTTCAATGTGGTTATTATTGGCCAACCATGTTCAAGGATGTGCATGATTATGTGAGGAAGTGTGAGGAGTGCCAAAGAGAGGGGAACCTATCAAGGAGGAATGAGACTCCTCAAACTGGCATTCTAGAAGTTGAATTATTTGATGTATGGGGTATTGATTTCATGGGACCATTTCCCACATCGGGGCCTTACAAGTACATCTTGGTAGCCGTGGACTATGTCTCAAAATGGGTGGAGGCCATACCAACAAGAACCTATGATGCTAGGGTGGTGATGAAGTTCTTAAAAAGCAACATTTTTGCAAGGTTTGGAGTACCTAGAGTTCTCATAAGTGATGGCGGACCTCATTTCATTGAGAGGTGTTTCGAGAATGTGTTGATCAAGTATGGGGTGTCTCATCGAGTTGCTACTCCTTATCATCCTCAAACAAGTGGGCAAGTCGAGGTGTCAAACCGTCAAATCAAGGCTATCTTGGAGAAGACCGTATCTCGATCAAGGAAAGATTGGGCCTCTAAGCTCGATGATGCACTTTGGGCCTATAGAACCGCCTTTAAGACACCTCTGGGAACTACACCCTTCAATCTAGTTTATGGCAAGGCATGTCATCTTCCGGTAGAGCTTGAGCACAAGGCAAAATGGGCACTCAAAGAGATGAATTGGGATATCAACTTGGCCGGTGAGAAAAGGTTTCTAGAACTTCATGAGTTGGGGGAATTGAGGTTGAAAGCCTATGAGAACTCCAAGCTATACAAGGAGAAGACCAAGAAGTGGCATGATAGGAAGTTAATTCCAAAGACCTATCAAACCGGTGACAAGGTTCTCCTTTTCAATTCAAGGCTTAAACTTTTCCCCGGAAAGTTAAGGACTAGGTGGAGCGGACCATTTGTGGTCCACCGTATCTATGCTCATGGTGCGGTGGACTTGGTTGATGAACAAGGACATATTTTCAAAGTGAATGGTCATCGAGTGAAGAAGTTCTATGACAAGGACGGTCCAAACGAAGAAGTTAGAGCCTCATGGGCTCTCGTCCTCGCCGATTGATCCTATACATGCCATTGAAGAATAAGAAATTGTGAGCTTTTCATACTCTTCTCTCTTGCTTTTAAGTTTTGGTTTCCTTGTTTGATGGGGACATCAAAATTTTAAGTATGGGGTGGGGGTAAGTGTGTTCATGATTTCACTTGTTTATGTCTGTTTATTATTTTGAGGATATTTAGTTTGTGTTTCTAGTTTGTGTTTGGGATGTTTGCTTCTTGGTTTGTGGTCTGATGAAAAACATGAGTGATTAATTTGGTCTTGAATGGATGAGTTTTTGGTTTTAGAGAAATTTTTGCAAAAAAAAATCCATAAAAATTGAAAAAAATTGTGTTGAAAACAACAAAAAGATTTTGTGTTTTGTAGGTTTTGGACTAGAAATTCCCATCTTAGATTGCCACAATAAAAGCTAATGATGATGTGAGCATGTAAATTCCTTTGCATATTTTTGGATGGTTTAGCCTCTAAAAAGATGTTGCTTTTGATGTGATCATGATATCTTGCTTGTTTTATTGAACATGTGAGTTCTAGGATGAGTTCTTATGCAACTAAGTATGAGTGACCCTTGTGAGATTGATTTTTGGCCATTTTAGGGATGCTTGTTCATATTTGCATATCCCTCATTTTTCTTGTGTGATTAGCTCATTCATGCTTAGTAAAACTTGCTATTGCGGTGTTTATCTATTTTCAAGACCGTCATGAGATTTGTCCTAGCATTGTCACATTGATTTTGAACTTTGTTCTTTTAGTCACATAAATGTTCCATATCCTACCATGAAGATAATCCTTTGTTTGTAGCCCCGTTCTAGCCTAAGCCTTTGTTTGAAACTCCTCAAAAATATTATTCCTAGCCTTATATGACTTGACCCTTATGGGATTGGACTTTAGAAGAGAGGTTTGGATTGTATTTGAAGAGTTGAGATTCTCTTGGGTTTAAGGGCAAAGAATGGTGTTATGAATCATGTGGGTAGTGCATCTTTGTTGTACAAAAATGAAAAAAAAGAGAAAGAAAAGGAAGAAAGAAAATGTTGGAAATGTAAGGTGGAATAAAGCAAAGAGCTTAAGTGAAGAAAAGGGTCCGACCGAGTTATAAGCAACATCGGGCCCGATGTCATAAGAAAGTCGGTCCAAATGTAGAAAGTGTTGAAAAATCCAACAAAAAGCATAAGAGCAAAGATGAAGTGGAATGTTAAGTGAAATTTTGGGTTGAAAGGAAAATGTTAAGTTTTTTTGGGTGAGTGTGAAAGTAATTGTGGAATTTTGGTGAAGTTGGTGAGAGTTTAGGTTGTTCAATCCCCATTGAAAGCACCACGAGACCAAATAATTCCCACCTTGAAAAATACCAAAAGCCCATTACAACCCGGCCGAATGGAACCTCTTTGAGGACCTCCATTGAGCCAACTTCGAAATTCTTTGTGTACTTTGCATTAGGCATCTCTAGGTGGAGGAATTGGTGATATTAACTTCAATAGTAAAGTCCTTACTTGCATGATTTTTGAGCTTGAGTGTTCATTGCTAAACCCAAACACATGATGAGTGATACACATTCACATATCCCTAAAGTGAGGCTTGGTTGCATTGACTTTATTCCTTGGAACACTTAATCATGTGTGATGATGTAATCTTGCTTGAATATCGATCACTTGTGCTTAAAATGTGTTTTCATACGAGGCTTTACTTGAAGATTATGTTTCGGTCTTGCTTACATTGTTATTGTTTGAGGACAAGCAAGTTTAAGTATGGGGTATTTTGATGTCTCTCTATTTGGTGGTGTTTTCATATGTGATTTCCTTTGTAAATATGTTTCTTTTTCCCCTTTTCTTGTGCGTTTTGTTCCTTTTTAGCTTAGTTCCCGTATTTCTATGAGATTCGGAGACTACGCACATTTTATGTGTTTTGTAGGTAATATGGCATGAATCAAGGATCGATTTGAAGGAGGATCGAGACATGGAGAGAGGCCCGAGCAAAGGAGGAAAGAGAGGAGCAAGCCATGAAGAAGAACAAGAGGAAAGCCAACAAGAAGAAGGTGGAACGAGGTTCGGACCGAGTTGCAACCAACCTCGGGCCCGACTTGAAGTTTCAACCTCGGACCGACATGCACAGTAACTCGGGCCCGAGGTCCTCCGTGTCGGTCCAAGTCGGTCACCGAACTACTTGGGCTCCAAGGCACGAATTTGTGGACTTCCACTTTTGCCCCTCATCTAATCCATAAAAGGCCCTCTTGTCTTCTAAGAAAGGGTTCCTCCCCCCACTCTCTCACAAAAAGGGGGTTCCAAGGGAGCCAAGAGGATTCTTGGAGAGCAAGGAGGAAGGAGAGGAGAAGGAAGAGAGAGAGAATCGGCCAAGGGAGAGGAAGATTGATAGGTTTGGTTGATAGATTAGCTTTGCTTTGTTTTGATCTTGTGGATTTGGAAACCCTTGATTGGAATTTGTGGATTGCTTTTGATTTGAATGAAACTTTGCTTTGTTTTGAGATTGATGATGTTGATTGCTTTCCCTTTTGATTTGTTTGCTTTCTTTGTTTGCCTTATGGAGTAGATCTCCTTGATCTTGGGTTATGGGGGAAAACCCTAGCTAGGCTTAGGCTAGAAACCCCAATTCCATAGCCTTGAGTGTTTGATCTAAGGAACCCACTCTACATAGAGCTACAATTCCTTGCGAAAGTTGGGAATCAAGGCTTGAGATTGGCAAAGTAGCGAAAGTGAACATGTGTCAATCTCAAGACCTTGCTTCGAAGGGGATTTCCCTAATGATCGATGTGTAGAAGTGGTTGGAACGAGGGCGAAAGCACTCGATCCTAGTCCGATCATCACTCATTGCTTGAATTGGGGTGGATAAGCCTTAATCCACTAGAGAAGGAACCCAAAATCCCAAGATCTATTTTTAATCTTTGAAGTTCGACAAACCCAGCTACCTCGGGCCCGACTTACCCTACGTCGGTCCCGACTTCTTCTTGTCGCCAACATCGGGCCCGACGTGACCTCTGTGTCGGTCCCGACTGTTTTCTTTGTTTTCCTTCGTTTTATGCTCTCCTTTCTAGCTTCCTAGTATCTAGGCACATCGATCGAGTAGACTTCCCGAGTGTTCGACACCCACCACGTACTACAACGGGGTCGGGTTATAAATTGTATCTCTAGACCCTCGCACACCGTGAGAGGCAATCAATAAACAGTAGAATACAAAGCTGAATCTTGGAGAGCGAGAAAAGAACATGGAGCCGGCCCTAGGAGAGAGAAAGCCCATGTCTTGCTTCCCAAGATATAATAAAATATCTAAAGCTATAACTAACTAGATCTCGCTTAAATAAAATAAATCATGGTTGATTTATTTATTTAAGAAAAATATGCTAACAAACTTAAAATATCTAAAAGATAATAAAACCATAGGAGAGAGAATAATCAACCACTAACATAAGCCTATGGTCGAAATTCTCCAATTATTCTAGCATAAAAAACGTCCATAAATAAAACAAATAAAGATAGAAATTTAAACTAAAGATAAGATTCATGTAAGACTTGAACAACTCTTAGTAAATCGCACTTTTCGCCTCTTTGATGTTGGATTCTGGATTTGACATAAACTACAAAGTTATAGATCTTTTAATTATCTATCCAACGCAATTTGAACGGAATTGAGATGAATTTTCTAGCCCAAGTCATGACCATATTACTGAGCATTGTTTTTAATTTGACGGGTCTCTTAACTTTTCGAACTTTCAAGACTGCATCCTCTTCCTTGGTGGCCTTGGAAGACATTGATGAACATAATCAAAGGAAAATATGGAATGGAAAACCTTCTTGAACTCGAATGCTCGGGACCTTAGTAAAGGTCTTAGTGTTTGGCCTCTATTCATCTTTGACGAATCATTAACTTGGATCCTCCCTTGATTTGTATCATTCTCCCCCACTTGGCCTCGAATCGTCCTCGATTCGAAGTTATATGTAGATTCAACGGGAGATTCATCAATTAATAATTTCAAATCAGAAAGAGACGGACCCGTGGAAACATCCGAGCTAGGCATTGCAACAACTTGCATGATTGAATTTGATGCGGTGTCGATGACCAATGACTCTTCATCAAGAGTAGGGTACTCTTGATATACTTCTTCTAAGATTATTGGTTCACCACACCAATCGGGAGCAATCACTATGTCAGGAAGCTTTGCAATAGTGATGTCTTCATCTTGATCAAATTTGTGGACTTCTTTTTGGACCGATGGAAAAGTCTTCATTAGTGTTGTGAGTAGCGCTTCTATGCGATCAAAGCGAGGATTGAGAAAAGTTTCAACCCAAGCCTGTAGAGGGTCATTGTAGTCACCGTGATTGAGCTTCGGTTGAATAGGCATCTTTGTACTTGACACACAAGGAACAAAGAACGAATCAGAATTGAAGAGTAAGAGAAGGGAGATTCGAATGAATAGAACTTCTCAAGATGATAGTTCAATTGAAAGGCTCGAACGCTATTTCAATTGACAAACTAGTTGAGATCGTTAACAATCCAACTAGAACAATCAAATTGATGATTCTATAAACTCAAATCTGAAATTTGGAATGAAAACAAGGTGGATCGATCAATGCAATTAATCACACAAGAAATCTTGAATTTTATGGGCCCGAGATATAGATTAAACCAATTGGGTTTAGTCTCTCTCAAGCTGATTTTTATTAATAAAATTGCAAAGTATAAACAGTAGAATACAAAGCTGAATCTTGGAGAGCAAGAAAAGAACATGGAGCCGGCCCTAGGAGAGAGAAAGTCCATGTCTTGCTTCCCAAGATATAATAAAATATCTAAAGCTATAACTAACTAGATCTCCCTTAAATAAAATAAATCATGGTTGATTTATTTATTTAAGAAAAATATGCTAACAAACTTAAAATATCTAAAAGATAACAAAAACATAGGAGAGAGAATAATCAACCACTAACATAAGCCTATGGTCGAAATTCTCCAATTATAGAAATTTAAACTAAAGATAAGATTTCCGTAAGACTTGAACAACTCTTAGTAAATCACAATTTCCGCCTCTTTTCTGTTGGATTCTGGATTTGACATAAACTAAAAAGTTGTAGATCTTTTAATTATTTATCCAACGCAATTTGAAAGGACTTGAGATGAATTTTCTAGCCCAAGTTATGACCATTTTACTGAGCATTGTTTTTAATTTGACGGGTCTCTTAACTTTTCGAACTTTCAAGACTTCATCCTCTTCCTTGGTGGCCTTGGACGAAATTGATGAACATAATCAAAGGACAATATGAAATCCATGAAAACCTTCTTGAACTTGAATGCTCGGGACCTTAGTAAAGGTCTTGGTGTTTGGCCTCTATTCATCTTTGACGAATCATTGACTTGGATCCTCCCTTGATTTGTATCAGTTATCATTGGCTTGTTTGGAGCATCTGATTGCTTAAGAATTATTCTATAGTTTTTCGTGACATGCGATTTAGGAGGTTGTTCATTTTTTCTAATGGGTATGTTAAGGTTCATAATTTTGTATGTTGAGGTTCATCATTAGTGTTCTTACAATTAATGTTTTGTACTGAGTTCACAATAAGTTGTATGTTGAAGTTATTTTGGTGGCCTATAAGCATAGCTTGGAAACTTATTTGGTATCCTATTAGCTCAAATGGTAGAGCAATGTGCATGTGCACATAGATGTGGGTTCAAATCCCACATAGGCAAATTCTATGTACAGTTTATGTACTCTGGTTCATGATTTTGTAAGCTCGGGTTCATATTAGTTTATCTTATAGTTCATGTCATTTAAGTCATACAGGTTGTTATTTTGATTCATGTCTTTTGGTTCATGACATTTCTTCGTTCGGTTCATATTTTTATAAGCATAGGTTCATGATATTTCACACTATGAGTCACATCTTTTTAATTCATAAAATTTGATCTATTAGTTCATGTATTTATAGGGTTAGGTTCATAACAATTGTCAATAAGGTTCACGAAATTTAATTCATAATCCTTTATATTACCTATTTCACAAATGTTGTTTTATGCGTTCATGTCCTTATATGGTTGGGTTCATAATAATTGCAATAAAGGTTCACTGAATTTAATTCACAATACTTATTATTTATGTCATATATTCTAGATCATAAATGATATTTTGTGGGTTCACAAGTTTGAATGTTAAAGTTCATAATAAGTGTTCTTACAGTTCATGATTTCTTGCTCGTAGCAGTTAGTGTTATGACTTTAGATTCATAAAAATGGTTTTGTTTGTGGTTTAATATGTAGGTTTCAAACCCATATCATGTGTAATGATACAGATTACTCTCCCTTTTGGGTTAATAGGCTATAAACATTATTTAAATCATAATCACCACATAGTGAGTAATTTCTAAGTACACAACAAAGAGTACGACATTGTAACTATATATATGGGTTCATCAATACATAATTACAATGTCGTAAGTCATAACATGTATTTTGGTTCACAATATTTAATTCTTCCTACGATTCATGTCTTTTATAAGCATAAGTTCACAAGATTTAATCTTATAATTCATGTCTTTTAGTTCATAATGGTTGTTATTTTACTACATGTATTTTGGTTCATAACAATTATTCTATTAGTTCATGTATTTGTAAGCTAAGGTTCATATTAATTCTTCTTACAACTCATGTCTTTTATCAAATACATTACTTGATCTCTCGACTATAATTATTACGGGGAAAAATACATGGAGAAAAACATGATTGATGAGAATCAAGGATCGTGAAGTCCACAGTGCAAGGTAAGCCCCCTACACTTCCAATGAATTCGACAACAAACACCTAAAAATCTGGCCTGTATTCAACTGGCTTTTTCTCCCTGATCCGGACTCGGATTTGAGTGATTCCAAATCGAGGAGTTAGATCTACGAGTCTAGTTAAACTCCTCAAAATATTAAAGCCATATGATGAGTATATTGGAAGTTATGTCGATTTTTTGGAGGTGATGCAGAATCCACCGAGAAGAGATTCCGATGGGAGTTTGAATGAGATTGATGGAGTGGAGATTGAAGGGGATTCAAATGGGATGGTTTTTTTTATGAGATGAAGTGATGGATATGGATGTGGAATTACAGAGATATGACTTACTCTCCAAAAACACAAACTATTGATTCAAACAAGGATATGACTCACCTTGAATGGATCCTTGAAGATGACTCGATATGACTCACGAACCAAGGGGATTCACTAGCTTTAAGGACAAGTGGATCAAGACTAAGAAAAACTCAATGATTAATTCTCATTAGGTTTCAAAACTTCCTTAAACAAGAAGAACAAATGCCTATAAATAGGCACACAAAATAGGGTTACAAACAACCCTTCGTGTTCACATTCACCTACCACCTTACCTACCACATCACCTACCACTTTACCTACCACCTTACCTACCACCTTTCCTACTACCTCTTTTTTACTTTCATAGAATAATAAAAATATAGAATATTTACAATAAATAAATACATCCCACACAATTATTAGGGACTTAGATGCAAACGGAATTGAACATGAGTCTCGAGAGTGACGACACAAGCTTGAAGAAGAATCTTGATTGACCTCGGGGTGGATCACATCATCCTCTCCTCCTTTAATAGGATTCGTCCTCGAGTCCATTTGATCGGGATGCTCAACGTCGTTCTTCAACAAAAAGGATGTGGTATTCTCTTCTTCTTGAAGTAGAAATGGCAAGCATGAAGAAACCTTAGGTGTTGCATCCATCCACGGAGTAGTCAAAGAATTTAGTGAACTACGCACAATGGTAGGTCGATGCTTGGTTCTTATAGAGTAAGGTGATGATTCTATAACTTCCTCTACTTCATGTATGTCCTCGACTTCAACATACTCATTCTCACACTGAAGTAGAGTCAAAGTAGGATCATCTTGTGGATCTTGGTTCATGGTTGCCACTTCAACAGACATGACCTCCCCTTCTTGAAAATGTTCATCCCAAAGAGGTGGTTCTTCAAAATAGGGGCACTCCTCTTGTAGTATCCGCATCATTTCCATGGGAGACTTGATAGTGATAAGTTGGTCCAAGCTTTGGAAGGAAATCATTTATTTTCTTTTTGCTTGCAACTTCTAATAAGATAAGATTTCAACCAAATTTTGAGCGTTTACCTTGCGTAGCTCTGATACCAAATGATGAGAATCAAGGATCGTGAAGTCCTCAGTGCAAGGTAAGCCCTCTACACTTCCAATGAATTCGACAACAAACACCTAAAGATCTGGCCTGTATTCAACTGGCTTTTTCTCCCTGGTCCAGACTCGGATTTGAGTGATTCCAAATCGAGGAGTTAGATCTACGAGTCTAGTTAAACTCGTCAAAATATTAAAGCCATTTGATGATTATATTGGAAGTTATGTCGATTTTACTGAGGTGATGCAGAATCCACCGAGAAGAGATTCCGATGGGAGTTTGAATGAGATTGATGGAGTGGCGATTGAAGGGGATTCAAATGGGATGGTTTTTTTATGAGATGAAGTGATGGATATGGATGTGGAATTAGAGAGATATGACTTACTCTCCAAAAACACAAACTATGGATTCAAACAAGGATATGACTCACCTTGAATGGATCCTTCAAGATGGCTCAATATGACTCACGAACCAAGGGGATTCATTAGCCTTAAGGACGAGTGGATCAAGACTAAGAAAAACTCAATGATTAATTCTCATTAGGTTTCAAAACTTCCTTAAACAAGAAGAACAAAATGCCTATAAATAGGCACACAAAATAGGGTTACAAACAACCCTTCGTGTTCACATTCACCTACCACCTTACCTACCACATCACCTACCACCTTACCTACCACCTTTCCTACTATCTCTTTTTTACTTTCATAGAATAATAAAAATATAGAATATTTACAATAAATAAATACATCCCACACAATTATTAGGGACTTGGATGCAAACGGAATTGAACATGAGTCTCGAGAGTGACGACACAAGCTTGAAGAAGAATCTTGATTGACCTCGGGGTGGATCACATCAATGATTTTACTCATGTAGCCTATGTAAGATTCAAACCCACATCATGTGCAACAAACACATTACTCTTCCTTTTAAGCTAATAAGCTTTAAAAATGATTTTGTACAAATATTAAACAAAACAAGTTTTATATCTATCTTTTGGTTTACTAACCCATCAATTTTCCTAAAAAAACAAATTCAATCTTCATAATTTTACAAACGAGAGAGGTCCCTTGTTATAATGCTAATTCTAGAATAACTTCCATTGAAACTAGAAATTTATCAAACACTTAGTGTGCACCTCCTAAAATTCAAACAAAAAGACCTAATAAATAGATTAAGAATGCTTTGCTTCATTTCATTATATCCCAAAAAATTGAAGCTTCAAATTAATGGAAGCATAAATAAAAACACAAAAATATCAACGTTATACAAAATGAGGTATCCCGAAATAAAAAATTGTTCCGACGGAACCTTCTCTTCGACAGCTAATTGTAGTTTAGTATGCGGTTCATGAAAATACAAGTGATAGTTCATATAAACACAAGTAAAGGTGCATAAAGTGACGCACAACCTATTTGAAAATACAACTCAATGAAATTGTAATGAAAAGAACTTAAAACGTAGCTACTCAATGAAACCACACTAAACAAGCAAGTAGACAACTAAAGTCAATGAAGATCGATCAAGAGAACACAAAAACATGGCCAAATAAGTGCAATTCGAAGTACCAAATTCCAAAATTTCAAAAACCCTAAATATGAAATTGAAACCATTCAAAAGAAAATACAATCGAGATCCATGAAGAAAGAAAGCAATTTGGGTTCGAAAATAAGTGGAAATGAGCCAAATTAGAAGGAGCTAGAGGAAATGAAGATGGTGAAGAATCGATCGAAATTGTTGATGAGGTATTTTCGGTGGTCGTTGATACCTGTCAAAGAAACCTTAGCTTAACCAACTCAGTAGAGTGGCAAGTAAGGGTCGAACCCACAGAGACTCGTGTAAATGTGTTATTGCTTAAGTGCCAAGTAACTAATATAGGGGGGTTTTATTGAATGAAAATCTAATCTACTATGCAAAGTTGGAAACTATCAAAGAATGCAAATTAAATCTAAGTATGAATGCAAATATGAGTTATGACAATATGAGAGAAATATGTTCAACTAGTTAAATCCATCATAGATATACTTATTGATCATTGATTCTTTTGATTCTCAATTCCCTTGAATAATCTATTGTGGATTATACTCCTACTAAGGATTATGACCCAAACTTCATAAATAGTTGAAAGAACTAACAGTCTAAACAACCCTAATCATATAACAACCTAAAACAACGTCTAGATTCAATTAAACGACAGCTTTACGAATCAAGTTATCAATAGAAACAAACACTTAGAGCAAACAGACATCTAAGTTATTTGTGGATTTATTCCCTTCTACAATTGAATAGCCCGAACGGGTCTAAACAAGTATAGATGCTACTTTATCTAATCAACCCCGAACGGGCATCAATCAGATTAGTTGTAAATTAACCTAGAAATTCTATTAGGTGGCCAATCTAACAAAACCCTAGAATAATTATGATTCAATTAAGCACAGGGAATAAAACCTATTCAAGTTGATGAGAATCAATCAAACCTCACAATATTATGCAATCTATGATTTCAATAACTAGTCAAACACAAGAGAAATTAGCAATGCATAATTAAATTAAAATCAAACTTACAAAGGTTCAAAGGTTCTTCCTTGAAAGAAAACCCTAGCCCCCAAAAGTATGATCAAAGTATGAGAAAAATAAACTAACATAAGGTTTATATATGTCTCTAAAAATATCCCTCAAAATATCATATCTTAAGCATACATCTCGGCCAAAATACAAGCCCAAATATCTTAAATCTCAAAGCCCAAAACCAAAAGCTCGGCCCAAAACACGTCCGCGTGAAATCCCAGATTGCGCGGCATGACATAATTGCGCGGCCGCGCAATTCTACTTCCCCGCGCAATTGGCTTGCAGTTGGAATTGCTCGGGCTAATTGCTCGAGTTCGATCCCGAGCACTCTCCTTAGCTTGGCTCTTCTCCATCCATCATCCTAGCACTCCTAGCTTCCTTTAGCTCGTCCACCACCACCATGGTCAATCTATACTCGCCCCGTTGTTGCTCCTGAACCTAAAACTTGCAAAACCGAGCAAACCAACGCATAATACCCGACAACACAAAAACCTAAAAACTACATAAAAACCAACCTAAACCTAACTAAAACATATATAAAACATGCATCTAAGCTACTCCTATATGCAAGCTATCAATTGTGCGTCCAAAGGTTGAAGAAAGCTATCGTAGGATGTCTACATTCTAATTGGATGTGTACAAAGATGAAAATACACCCGAGTTTTAAAAATTAAGTAAGAACGCGTGCCTCATAATAAGCATTGATTTCTCTACTCACATTTTACACTCTAACCTTTATTTTCATTGGATCTCAACTCCATATCCTATAAAATAAGGAGAGTTTAGAGCCCTTGGATCAAGGTGATCCAAGGCTTGATGTTCTATCTCTTTTAGGGACGCGGTGACTTTTTTTGTAATTTATCGAAAACTACAAAAGTGTGTCGCAATCGTGAAAAAGCGCATTGCGAAATCCAAAAAGTGCATTACGTAATGGAAAAAGTGCAAAAAAATGAAGCTAGTGGGGCACGCGCTCCATGTTTGGTTCATTGTAAAAGTGCATCGTTATCGCAAAAAAGTGCATTGCGAAATACCAAAAATGGATTAATAAACCAAAAATCTCTTTAGATTCCCCTAAGAAGCATGTGATATGATGGAAAGGATTGCATTGCACTCTCACAACTATTTTGACTCCCGCTCCACTTCTAATGTCAAATTAGATGTTGGTAGACATGAACTAGATATCAACACTCATTTGAGAGCTTAGGTTGAATCTCTTACTCAAAAGATGAAACAAATGGGGGTTGTCTTTGCCAAAGCAGAAAAGAGAGGTAATCCTAAATCATCAAGTTTTAGGCTAATTATTATTTTTGTGGGGAAGTTGATCATGTAGGGAAGCTTGTCATTTGTATGCTTCCCAAAGATAGCCACAAGAAGTAGAAGTTAGCTATTTGAATAACTACAATCGGGGGTAGGGAATGATCCATACTCTAATACTTGCAAACTCGATTGGAGGAATCACCCCAACTTCTCCAATAGAAATAATCAAACACAACAAAGATAAGCTCTAGGATTCCACCAAAAGCCACACAATTTCATAGTCTAGTTGCTCAGCCTTCGCTAAAGCCTCCTTGGGAAACTTCTTTTGAAAGCTTAGATACTTCAATGAAGACACACTAAGGAATTTCATCCTCATGTGAAGTATTTGAAATTAGTTGAGCAATAGGTGGCTCAACAATCCTATAATTTCCCTAGACCGAGTGTTCAATTACTCGGGCAACCTAAAACTAATCACAAAGGTTTGTTGAATGTTGTAACTTTGAGGAATGGAAGAGAAATAGAAAATCCAAAGAATCTCTCCAAAGTTACAAAACCTAAGAAACAATAAAGTGAGACACATGAAGAGCCTAATAGAGTAATTTCTAAAGATAAGGAGGTTCCTTATGTGCCACCACCTCCTTACAAGACTCCACTTTCGTTCCCTCAAAGGAGAGCTCTAGCCCAACTAGATCAACAATACAAAAATTTTGTGGATGTCTTGAATAACTTGTACATTAACATTTCATTTACTGATGCTCTTAAGCAAATTTCGTCATATGTGAAGTTCTTAAAAGAGATATTGTCCAACAAAAGAAAGCTTGATGATTGCCAATCGGTCTATTTGATCCAAGAATGCAACGCTCTCATCCAAAACAAGCTTCCTCATAAGCTTGAGGACCCAAGTTGTTTCTATGTTCTCATTTTTTTGTAATACTACCTACAATGCTTTATCTAATTTGGGAGTTGATGTGAGCATCCTTTCCCCTCTCCATTTACAAATATTTTGGGAGAGCCCAAATCTATAATGATTACCGTTTTCATGGTTGATAAATATGCAAATCGTCTAGTAGGTATTCTATAGGACATACCTATCTAAATAGGTAAGTTCTATATACTTGTTGATTTTATAGTGCTTCATATTGATGTTGGCATTCTTGTCCTAGTTATCGTAGGAAGACACTTTTTACCCACTACACATACACTGATAGATGTTAAGAAAGGGGTTCTCTCCTTCACCATAGGTGATGATAAAATCGAATTTGGATTTACTAGATCTATTCAACAACCTACTTGTGAGGATGATGATTGTAAGATAAATGCCATAAACAAGAAAGGTCAAGAATCCTTAATGTTAGTAGTCTCTAAAGACCTATTGGATCATTGCTTGACCACTAGTGTAGTCCATACCAAGGAAGAAGAACTACTTGTTGATGTAATTCAAGATTTGAAGCAAATGAAAGAACCCCAAGGGAAGATTGCTAAAACCATGAAAATATTGAAACCACTTCCATCCACTTTGAGGTATGCATTTCTAGGATCCGACTCTACATATTCTATAATTGTCAACGCTAGTTTGAGTCATGAAGAAATTGAAAAATTGTTACATGAGCTTAGACTGCATAGGAAGGTGTTAGTGCACAAAAATTCTACTTCAATTCACTAATTGATTAGTCCCTTCTTCACCTTCTGCTCCAATTTCTTCCTTAACCTCGAACCTGCAAAACAATGGACAAAGGAGGGCGGAGACCCCCTAATCTACCTCTGATGCCTAAGTCATAAGAGCAATTGTCGATTGAACGTCAAGGTAAATGACAAGACTTGCTAGCGATCTCAGCGAATATGAGGTGCTCATCATAAATGGCGATGATCTCATCCCCCTAATCCACCTCCGAAAATCTCATCCCCTAGGGCCGGCCAAAGTGCCTTTTCACCCAAGCAAGCGGTATATTGCTCCCCACTCCAAGCGAAAATTCTATCTTTCGACTAAGATAGAATCCTCCATTATAAAGAGTAACCACCATATTTAATTTTATATTAAAATACTTAAATATAGAAAAAATCATAATAAATAAAATACCTTAATGGAGGTAGATAGAGAAAATATTTACGACGATTAATTTTACCCACTCACAAATACCCTACTTACATCTTAGGTACGTTAGAACATAACTAAGATGTAAGGTACTATAGGTCTAACACAAAGTGGCCAAGCGGATTAGTCGACCAGGTTCCCCTTAGGCACGTTTTCGTATATTCATATATTTGTATATTCCTAAATTCGAATATTCGTACATCCATGAGCAAATATAATTGGATCCGTGCTCATCCTTAAGCGCTTCATTTGTTGAAAATTAAGGTAGACTTATTGGAACAATCAAAAAAGAGGAGAGAGAACAAAACGTTGAATAAAAAAGTTCTTGGCCACGATTTAATTTAAGAAAACAGAAAATACAAAAAAACAAGGTGCTTGTCCCATTAGCTATTCTCTCAACTCAACATCTACACGAGTCCTAAAAAGCTTCACTTTCGGTGATTCCGCGGTCGCAACCACATGGTCTGCGGTCGCTGTCGACAGCCCACGGTCGCAGCGATAATTTGCGGTCGCGGTGATAATCCGCGGCCGCGGTTTTGCCTCTACGGGAAGAACTTCAAATGAGCGACATTCCAAGTTCGGGGGAAGACCTTCCCGTCGAGACTCTTTAACTTGTATGCTCCCCACCCATACGCTATAGTCACTTGATACGGACCTTCCCAATTTTGGCCGAGCTTGCCATCTACGGGATTGCGTGCACTTCCCAAGACCGTCGAAGTACAAGATCACCGACTAAAAAAGTGCGGTATTTTACACGTTGGGCTACGACCTATTTGGCTGCCCCTTGGTAGGCCGCAAGACGCACGGCTGCAATATCTCGGCGTTCCTCGGCGAAGTCGAGGTAGGCAGAAAGAGCGTAATTATTCTCTTCAAGCTCAAATAATGTCGTCCTCAAGGTTGGAAGGCCGACCGCTAGCGGGATTACCGCCTTTATGCCATATTCTAAAGCGAAGGGAGACTCCCCGATCGATCTACGCAAAGTGGTTTGATAGGCCCACCGAACGGCTGGCAAATCTTCATTCCATCTTCTCTTAGCTCTTTCAAGACGCTTCTTCAACCCTTCAATGATCACTTTGTTGTTGCCTCGACTTGCCCGTTTCTTGTGGGTAGCCAACAGAAGAGTAGATATTCTTGATGCCCATCCCCTTGCAATATTCTTTGAACTTTAGACTGTTGAATTGGGTCCCGTTGTCAAAGATAAGGGCAAAAGGGATTCCAAAGCGTATGATGCTGTGTTCCCAGACGAACTTTTGGGTGTCGGAATCATGGATATTTGCTACAAGTTTTGCCTCCACCCATTTAGTGAAATAGTCTGTGGCGGTAATAAGGTAACACACATTCTCGGGCGCTTTCGGGAAGGGACCGATGATATCAAGGCCCCATTGTGCAAAATGCCATGGACTAGTCAAGGAGTAATTACTCCCTGACTAGTCCATGGCCTTTTTCAACCGGCATGTGTGTAATTTTAGCGAACCTTTGACACTTGTCGCACTTTTTCACATACAACTCGGCGTCTCTTTGCATGTATGGCCACCAATATCCTTGAGAACGATCTCGGAATGCCAAACTACAACCTCCGGCGTGCATCTACAATATTCCTTCATGAATCTCGTATAGTAAAGGCTCAACCTTGCTTGGGGGGTACACATCTCAAGTTTGGCCCGAAAAAAGATCGACGATGTAGAATCTTTTTCGGCGATAGCCAAAACCTATGAGGCCTTAAGCGAACTTTCCTACCCTTAGCGGTATTCGAAGGAAGGACGTTCTCATCCAAGTAACGTATCAAGGGTAATTTGCCAACTGAGATCATCGCTTTCCGCGTCCGCGGCCTCTGTCAAGGCGATTTCCGAGGTCACGACTGTAGGCATATTATCGCTTGTGGCTTCGTTTGAGGCACCGATTGTTGGACATCCCGATACTTCAACATGAATCGATGTCTTAAGCGAGTTTCCTGAACAAGCAGCCAAAGCTGCTAATGCATCAACATACTTGTTTTGATCGCGCGATCGTTGTCTAAGCTCGTAATGCTCAAAATCTTCTAGCATAGATCTTGTTTTCTCCATATATGAATCGATGCCTCATAATGCCCTAGTACTTGATTAACTATTAGCTGTGAATTGGACAGAACAAGTAGTTTAGTAATTCTAAGACTAGATGTCGTTTCTAACCCGAGTATTAGCGCTTCACACTCGGCTTCATTGTTGGTTACATCAAAGCAAAGGCGAACTACAAGTTGAAGTGCCTCTCTAGTAGGTGATGTGAGCATAATTCTGAACCCAAATCCTTGATTATTGCTTGCACCGTCGACCTCAAGAATCCACACGGGATTTATCACGATCTAGGGTGATCTGCGGACGCGGTAGAGGAACCCGAGACCGCAGATTTGCTTAAATGAGAGACAAACACTCTCTAGGGATTTCCGCGACCGCGGACTCCTTGGCTGCGATCGCGTCCTCGTAATCCGCGATCGTGGTTTCCTTCTCTGACCTTATTTTGCGATTCTGGACCACTCCCGCGACCACGGTTTCGCTTTCGGCTTACGCGGACCCGAACAGTTCGTGGGAGAATTCGGATATGAAATCTGCCATCACCTATCCGTTTATGGCGGTTTGGGGTACATATTCAATGTCGTATTGCCTACCACCCATTTTGAGAACCGTCCGGCGAGATCCGAGCTAGAGAGAAGTGCTTGAATAGGATAGGTTGTAATGACTTGAATTGGGTCCTCTTAGAAATAATGGTTGAGCTTGCGAGATGCGGTGACCAAGGCTAATAATAATTGTTCCATGGGCGAATATCTTGTTTCAGCGTCAAGCAGTGTCTTACAAGCGTAGTAGACTGGCCTTTGATTTTTACCCTGTTCCTTAATCAAGATTGCGATGACTGCTCGATGGGACACAACTAAATAAAGCTTCAAGGTGTCCCCTTTATCAGGCACAATCAAGATTGGAGGCGATTGCAAGTATGCCTTTAATTTTTGTAAATCTTCTTCACATTCCTGACTCTATTCAAAGGAGCGACCTTTCTTCAATTCTTGAAAGAATGACTGGCACTTGTCTAAGGACCGACTAATGAATCGGCTGAGAGTTGCAACCATCCTTATCAATTTTTGCACCTCTTTGATGTTTCTAGGGCTCGCGATGGCATCAAGGGCTCGAATCTGATCCGAACTTGCTTCGATTCCTCGACGAGTAACGAGGTGTCCTAGAAACTTGCCCGAACCAACTGCAAATGCGCATTTCGTGGCGTTGAGCTTAAGTATGGATGCTCGAAGGATGTCGAAAACATCTTGCAAGTCTTCTAGATGAGACGATGCCCTTTTACTCTTGACCACCATGTCATCAATGTAAGCTTCAATGGTCTTCTCGATTTTTGTACTAAATAATTTGGTGACGAGCCGCTAAAAGGTTGCCCCGACATTCTTCGATCTGAAAGGCATCACCTTGTAATAGAAAATCCCTTGTGGGGTTATGAATGTTGTCTTCTCTTGGTCATCTTCATACATTGGGATTTGATGGTAACCCTGGTATGCATCTAGAAAGCTCATGCGCTCATGGTTCACAATAGCATCTACTAATTGATCGATCTTTGGAAGTGGAAACAAGTCCTTTGGAGAAGCCCTGTCAAGATCAGTAAATTCCACACAGACTCTCCAATATCCCGTCTTTTTCTTAACTACGAAGGTATTTGCTAGCCAAGTTGGGTACCACACCTCTAGAATGTCATTAGCTTCTTGTAATTTCTTTATTTTAGTGATCACGGCTTCAGTATGCTGGATAGAGGACCGCCTTGCTCGTTGTACAATCGGCTTTGCGTCTGGGAGGACGTTCAACCTATGGAAAGCTAAATCCGGGTCTATTCCAAGCATATCATATGGGTTCCAAGCGAAGACGTCATGATTGCTTAATAATAGGTGTGTGATGGCCGAAAGTTCATCGTTAGAGAGATTTGCCCCTACGAAAACTTCTTCTCCCGCTCATTATCTCCAACGGAAATCTCTTGAACTTCGTCCATAGACTTCTGGTTTTGTTCTGAACCTATGTTAGTGAAATCCATTGGTTTGCGTAGCTTCGAAGCATGCTCGGCCACAAAGGGGCCACGGTCGCGGTTGCGCAAGCCGCGATTGCGGCGATCCTGACAGAGGTCAGTATCCGCCGATCTGCGGTCGCGGATTTGTGGTCTGTTGATATCCGCCTTTTTAGTCGTGTTTTTATGTGTTTGAGTCTTTTTCTTGAGTTTAGTGTTTTGTTTTGAGTCGTTTGTGTAGGTTTTTGTATTTTCTTAAGATATGGAGTCTACATAAGCTTTGGTGGTGTTTTGTAGGTTTTAGAAGCTGTTTGGAGCATATTTGAAGAAAGAAGGAGATCACTTAAGGAATGAAGCCATGAGAGACAATGAAGATCCAATTTAAGCCATGGAGGAAGTTAAGAGACCAGTTACCGAGCCTAAGGAAGAAGAATCAAGGCAAAAGGAAGGATAACGACCCCTTTACCGAAGCAATAACGAGCCAAATTACACACTGAAGAGGGTCGTTACCGAGGTACACAAGTTCGGCAACGAGGTGCCCAGAAAAGCAAAAGAGTCAAAGAAATTCAAGAAATCCTACCGACCTTGACGGGGTCGATACCGAGGTACTCCGTGTCGGTAGGGACATCCGAGTCGGCGCAATTAAAGACATTTTATCCCATATCTTTATATTATTAGATAGTTTTAAGGAATATATCTTTTAGAGATTTATTTCCTTATAGATAGCTTTAGTTTCTCTATAAATACTCTTGTCTAGCTCTAGTTTTTCTATCATCTTTTAGAGGGGAAGATGACAGGGGCGTGAGATATAGATAGAGAGACGAGTTGCTTGGAGAGAAAGTTTCATTTTGAATTCAGTTTGTAAGCTTTTCCTTTCTTTATTAATGCAATTGCTTTGTTTTAATCATGATTTGTAAGTAGTCTCTCTCTCCAAGGTTGGGGTTAAACCCAACAATGGTTATGCATGCTTGCTTTTGATCATGTTTTGATTTTTTTTATCATAATTCTTCTCTCTTGTTCTTAATCCTTGAAAGAAAGTGGATAAGGAAATTCCTATTCATAGTTGAAGCGAAAGCGGAAATCTTGAATCAGAATAGTCAATTAGATTTTTGAAACGAAAGCGGATCAATCCTAGTTGAAGTAGAATAGATAGATAGTAAATTTTATTGATTTGACAAAAGTTGATTGATTTACTTTCTTAGTTAACAAAAGTTGACGACTTTATGTGATAAAGGCATGATCTTTATGTTTCATTAGCGTTTGCATGCATAATTATTGTTGTGGGGATACCAAAACCTTAGATTTTCTCTCATATTGATAAAAACCTAAACTTTTCTCTCTTACTTGCACTCTATGTAAGAACAATTGTTTATAGGATCACTGCAGGCTCGCTATCGAACCCCTGGGCCTCGGTACCGACCCTCTCTGAAAACCCGTTTTGCTTTTAATTTAGTTTGTCTTTGTCTTTGCTTACAGTGTATGCCAGTTGGAGGACGTCGAGTTGTCTCTAATCCAGTAGTTAACTCTGAACCCGAGCGATCCTTCCACCGCAAATTAACAAAAAACAAAGCAATGGCAACCACTGAAGAAATAACCCAACTGATGGCCGATCTTCGAGCTCAGATGGAGAGGCTCCAAGATGATAGAGATCATGAATGGGAACAACGTACTCAATTACAGGAACAACTGAATGCCATTCCAAAGAATGACAAGCAATACATGCACTTCGAACTGAGGGTGCCAGAATCAGCTATTGCTCTCCTAGAGATAGAGAAAGCTTTTGAGATCAAATCTCATTTTATATCCTTGATTAAAAGGACTAAGTTTGAAGGGAAACCCACTGAGTGCCCTATGGAACATATTAGAAATTTTACTGATTTATGTGACACTATTGATGTTGACGGTGTCTCTTTAGAATATGTTCAATTGAAAGCTTTTAAGTGGTCCCTTACAGGAAATGCCATGAGCTGGTTAGAGAGCCTACCTCCTAGGTATGTTAGGTCATGGAGGGCTTTGCACGACTTATTCATGAAAAAGTTCTTCCCACCTGCCAAAACTACGGAGCTAAGGAAACGCATCACCTCCTACCACCAGCTGCCTAATGAGACCTTTTTGGAGATTTGGGAGAGATTCAAGGAGATGCTTCCATAATGCCCTACACATGGGCAACCACAATATGTGCTCCAGGATATCTTCTTCCAAGGGATCAATGCTGAAATAAAGAACCGCATTAATTTGCACACTGCTTGCGGTTTCATAGAGATGGATCTTGATGATGCATGGGAGCTGCTTGACAAACTCCCTAACCACGATGCAATGTATGGAATGCAGCAAGCCCAACAGCCCCAAAAGAAGCTGTATAATCCACAGACAGACGAGGTAGACCCCGAGGGGAAATACCAATTCATGCAAGACGAGATCAATCACTTGAAAAAGCAAGTAAGTTACTTTAAATCATCTCAGTCTTGTCAAGAATGCGGGTCTCAAGCCCATGCTACTTCTGCCTGCACTAACTTGCAACAGGTCCGTGTTGCTGGGGCATATGAAGAAGCTAACTATATGAGAGGCTCCTATAGGAACCAAGCACATAATTCTTATGCAGGGAGGAATAACAATCAGCCCACCTGGGGCAGTTATGCACATGGCCAAGGGAGCCAACCTCCTCAGCAAGAACAAAGGGTTCCACCATATAGGCCTCCGAGCTATCAAGAGACGCCATCCTGGGTGAATGGACTCCATAAAGGAATCAATAAGGTGAAAAACGAAACCAATGGAGTCCGGGATGACCTAGATAATCAGATGAAAAGTGTACATACACAATTGGGAGAGTTGGAAACATGGAAGAAGAGTGTAAACTCCCAACTTGGTAACCTAGCTGCACAGATTCCAAGACCTCAAGGGCAACTCCCAGGCCGTCTTGAAGAGAACCCGAGAGGACAAATTGCAGCTATACACCTAAGGAGCGGGAAGGAGTTGCTAGATCGAACCAAGCCTAAAAGTACTGAGCACGGTGACGAAGATAACACCCCTTTCAAGCCCGTTACCGACCCCAACAGGGTCGATACCGAGGCTCAATAAGTCGTTACCGACCGCACAAGGGTCGATAACGACCCTTCCAGATCAGGTAAGTCTTCGAAACCGAACCCCCCTCTCAGTTATATATGAAGTTGTTATCGACCCCCATAGCGTCGGTACCGACCCTCCTTCTACATCGGTCGACCCTCTAGTCGATTCGGTAGAGCCTCGATTCGGGCCTCTTTCTAATCCAAGTCCGTCAAATACTCTTCCTTTCCTTTCAAGAAAGCTAATGATGTCATGGAAGAAAGTTTAGACGCTTTGTCAAAATTCTCCAAGGCTTAAACATATCTATTCCATTCGCAGAAGCCCTAAGCGAAATGCCTGTGTACACTAAATTTTTTAAAGAGATCTTAAGAAGGAAGCGATCTATATCAAAGCTAAGGAATGATGCCCGATCCATAGAGCTCCCAGAAAAGCTAGGTGATCCAGGTAAGTTTTCCATTACAATTGGTATTGGAACTCACCGTTTTAAAGCGCTATGTGATTTAGGTGCTAGTGCGAGTCTGCTACCGCTCTCAATTTGGTCAAAAGCTAATATGGGACCGCCAGAATTAATCAACATGAGGCTATACATGGCAAATGGATCCTGTGTAAAGGCAACCGGAGTCGTTGAGGATGTCCCTATTCAAGCGGGCAAATTCTTTGTCCCAAACGACTTTATTGTTCTAGACATGCCTGAAGACCCTACAGTGCCTATCATTCTTGGAAGACCATTCCTAGCTACAGCATGTGCACGTCTTGATGTAAAGAAGGGACTCCTAACCTTCGATATAGGGGAGGAGAAGGTCGAGTTCCATTTCAATCCCGTTGTGAATGAGACCGCTGTTGTGAAGAGCATTAATGAAGGGCCTACCACCCCCATGGGTCAGTAACGACCCATCTTTGAGGGAAAAACACGACGCTGGAGGCAAAATCAGGCCCGTTACCGAGGCACTTCCTGACCTAGATAGGTCGGTAACGACCCACAACCCCTCAGTAATGACCCTTTCTCTTACATGCAAATGTGAGTCTTCTTACTTTAATTTTGTACTTTCTAATGAAGATTTCTCCTTACACCCTCCTTCTACTTTTTCTACATCCCTTCCTACTTTAAATCCTATGAAAGAGTCGAAACCCCCTTGGTTTTCGGATTTTACTAACCCTAATGTAAGAATTCCGAGCATACTTGTTGATGATAGAGGACCAAATGTATTGGGGAGAAGTTTTGAAGATTTTCCATCTAAGTATGGGGTTTCTCTTGATCCCGTCAAAGCTGGATGGAAGCCGCCCTGATCCACCAATGTAATTTCATCGGACTAACGACGTTAAAAGTAGCACTACCTCAAAGAAATAAAGTCGTTTGGGACCCGCTTTTAGTTCGTTTTTCTTAGATCTTTTTGCTAGCTTTCTTTTGACTTTTTTTAGGTTAGATTAGTGTAGTAGGGATAGATGTTTTTATGAAGTGACTCAGGTAAAAAGAAGAAAACGAAGGGCTACCTCAAAGAAAAATCAATGCACTCAGTGTTGAATGCAACAACGAAGAAAATCGGTGTATAAGCAGTTAGGTTCGTTAAGGACCCTCATGGTCGGTACCGACCTCTACAGGAAATCTGAAAAATTCAAACTCCTCAAGTGATCAATGGTTTCACGCAGCTTCAGTTTTATTTTGTGATTTCCCTTTTCTTATCCTCTTTATTCTTTTTATGTCTTTAAACAATGAGGACGTTGTTTGGTTTAAGTATGGGATGGGGGGGAAGGAAACTCAGTTTTTGTGTTTTTGTATTTTTTTGTTTGTGTTGTAGGATTGATAATACTTCACTTAGATGTCCTATGATAATGCTTTAACTTGCTTGATCATGTAATTCCTATAGCATGTTTGGAAAGCTTTGCCTAAATCATGTTGAAAAATTGTTTTTATGTGGATACTTAGCATGTGATGAAATTGAGCACATGTGATCTTAGGTAAAGGTGACTTGAATCCAACAAAAATTGCTACCTTGTGAGTTGTTTTTGGCCTTATAGGGAAAACATCAAGAATCACTCTTCTTTTCTTGTGTGATTTACTCTCCTTATGCATATTATCTCTTGTCACTCATATGGTTATCTATTACTTAAAGCCTTATGAGATTTTAGTTCATTGCATGTGATGTCATATGATGGAGAACTTATTCTTTTAACCCATTTTCTACCTTATATATTACCTACCTTATCATTATCCTCTTTTTGAAGCCAATTTGAGCCTTTAAGCCTTTTATTTTTAAGCTCCACAAAATATTCCCTAGCCGATATAATCTTGACCCTATCAGGGGATTAGGACTTAGTATTGGTTGGTGTGATAATTTTTGTTGAAGAAAGAGATGTGTTGGTTCAAGTGTGGGATAATATGGGTTGGTTAAAGTAAAAATCTTGCAGTTGGATATGTAAAAGGAGTTTGGTTCCCTGAATGCACTTGCTATAAAAGAAAGAAGAAGAAATGAGAAGAACTCGTTACCGACCCTAGTAGGGTCGGTACCGACCTTTTCAAAAAAAAATCAGCAATGAAAAAAATCGAGAAAAGAAAGATGAGTAGTAGAGAATAAAGTGTGCATGAGCCAAATCTTCCTTAGCGTTTTTAAGCAAGATTAGTGAGTTATTAAAGAGGTTGAATGAAAAAAAAAAGATGAGTGTTCTTAAAGTTTACTGAGTTTGGTATATTGTTCGAGAGTTTTGGTGAGTATGTTGTAAGTTTAGGAGTCTATATTCCCGGATTTTTAGCACCACAAACCAAAATATTTACATGCCTCATTGTCATTACCAAGCACCATTACAACCTGGCCGAATGGAAGTTTCTATGAAGTTTTTCACTGAGCCTAAGTTCTCTTGATGATTTTTATGTGTTTTGACATCTCTGGAGGAGAGTTTGGTGATATAAGTAACAATGACTATGAGTTTTTGCATATAGGATTGAGTTGAGAGTTGTTATTTAAAGCCTAAACACTTGAGAGTTGAGTGAAACACAATATACCCCTGTGAGGTTGGATTATGGTTGCTTTTTCTTGAGGTTGCTCATATATGTGTGATGACATTAGATTCACTTGTCTATTTGTTCTACGTGTGCTATTGATGTTGCTTTTTAAGGGCATTGACTTGAAGAATATGATGTTGGTTTTGATTGATGTCTTGTTGATTGCTTGAGGACAAGCAAGTCTAAGTATGGGATATTTTGATATCCGCCTTTTTAGTCGTGTTTTTAGGTGTTTTTATGTGTTTGAATCTTTTTCTTGATCGAGTTTAGTGTTTTTTTTAGTCGTTTGTGTACGTTTTCGTATTTCCTTAAGATATGGAGTCTACATAAGCTTTGGTGGTATTTTTGTAGGTTTTAGAAGCTGTTTGGAGCATATTTGAAGAAAGAAGGAGAGCACTTAAGGAATGAAGCCATGAGAGACAATGAAGATCCAATTTAAGCCATGAAGGAAGTTAAGAGACCCGTTACTGAGCCTAAGGAAGAAGAATCAAGGCAAAAGGAAGGCTAACGACCCCTTTACCGAAGCAATAACGAGCCAAACTACACACTGAAGGGGGTCGTTACCGAGGTACACAGGGTCGGTAACGAGGTGCCCAGAAAAGCAGAAGAGTCAAAGAAATTCAAGAAATCCTACTGACACTAATGGGGTCGATGCCGAGGTACTCCGTGTCGATGGGAACATCCGAGTCGACGCAATTAAAGACTTTTTATCCATATCTTTATATTATTAGATAGTTTTAAGGGATATATCTTTTAGAGATTTATTTCCTTATAGATAGCTTTAGTTTCTCTATAAATACTCTTGTCTAGCTCTAGTTTTTCTATAATCTTTTAGAGGGGAATTTTGAGGAGGAGAGAAAAGAGAGAAGAGGAGAGGGGCGTGAGATAGAGATATAGAGACGAGTTGCTTGGAGAGAAAGTTTCATTTTGAATTAAGTTTGTAAGCTTTTCCTTTCTTTATTAACGCAATTGCTTTGTTTTAATCATGATTTGTGAGTAGTCTCTCTCTCTAAGGTTGGGGTTAAACCCAACAATGGTTATGCATGCTTGCTTTTGATCATGTTTTGATTGTTTTTATCATAATTCTTCTCTCTTGTTCTTAATCCTTGAAATGAAAGTGGATAAGGAAATTCTCATTCATAGTTGAAGCGAAAGCGAAAATCTTGAATCAGAATAGTCAATTAGGGTTTTGAAACGAAAGCGGATCAATCCTAGTTGAAGTAGAATAGATAGATAGTAAAGTTTATTGATTTGACGAAAGTTGATTGATTTACTTGCTTAGTTAACGAAAGTTGACGACTTTATGTGATAAAGGCATGATCTTTATGTTTCATTAGTGTTTGCATGCATAATTATTATTGTGGGGATACCAAAACCTTAGATTTTCTCTCTTATTGATAAAAACCTAAACTTTTCTCTCTTACTTGCACTCTAAGTAAGAACAAAACTTGATACTGACTTTCTCCCGTGGATGAACCTGACTCCCATGTACTCAGCGGGGTCTTGATTATAAAGTTATTTGTTGTCAAGAAACTCTTTCAACATCTGTGCCCGCGGACAGTTCCGCGGTTCAGTTACACACTCGCACACGATCGATCAAGCTAGTCTTGATCGTCGTTGCTTGTGCGATCCTTCTTTTCTTCCAAGGGAATCGATATCCCTCTTATGCTTGGGCTCCTTCTTTTTGACAATTGTTGATTGTTGATGTGCGATTCGTGATCAAGTTTTCGCTTTTGGGACACCGGGCGGGCACCCGAACCCAGACTTTCACACGGTAGTCGATTATCAGCCTTGGGATGCATTAGGGTTTGATCATTTGAGCGAATATCGGATTTCTCTCAATCGCCCTGCGCATCGCGGTCGCGGTTTCCTGATCCGCATCGTACTTTCCTGATCCAAGGTCGCAGACTACTGTTTCACGGTCGCGGATTTGCTCATCGGGGGCATTGCGCTCGATTTCGCTTTGCGCGATTGTCGTAGGACTTAGAAAAGTTCTTCTTTTTTCTTCTGGGATCGATTCCATCACTATAATTGCATGTATCGATTACTCATTTCCTACAGACGACACCAATTGTTAGTGCACAAAAATTCTCCTTCAATGCACTAATTGATTACTCCCTTCTTCACCTTCTGCTCCAATTGCTTCCTTAACCTAGAACCTGCAAAATAATGGACAAAGGGGGCGGGGACCCCCTAATCCACCTTCGATGCCTAAGTAAGAAGAGAAATTGTCGATTGAACGTCAAGGTAAAGGACAAGACTTGCTAGCGAGCTCAGCGAATATGAGGTGCTCATCATAAATGGCGATGACATGTATTTAAAATGGAGGAGAGAGGGCAGGGGGGCTGAAATCTCATCCCTAGGGCCGGCCGAAGTGCCTTGTCACCCAAGCAATCGGTATCTTGCTCCCAACTCCAAGTGAAAATTCTATCTTTCGACTAAGACAGAATCCTCCTTTATAACGAATAACCGCTATATTTAATTTTATATTAAAATACTTAAATATAGAAAAAAGCATAATAAATAAAATACCTTTATGGCGGTAGATAGAGAAAATATTTATGGTGATTAATTTTACCCGCTCATAGAAGGCTATAGGATATTCTATTGGTGAATTAAGGAATTAGTCCCTCAAATTGCATGCATAGGATCTTATATAGGATGATCATAAAACTTCAATTGAACATCAAAGAAGGCTTAAACCAAATATGAAGGAATCAATGAAAAAATAATTGCTTAAATTGTTAGATGCATGCATTATTTATCCTATTTCTGATAATAATTGAGTTAGTCTTGTTCATGTGGTTCCTAAGAAAGGTTGAATGATTGTAGAGAAAAATGAAAAGAATGAGTTAATCCTTACTAGAACTATTATGAGTTGGAGAATGTGCATTGATTACAAAAAATTGAATAAGGCCACCCGTAATGATCACTTTCCCCTTCCTTTCATTGATCAAATGTTAGAATGATTAGCTCAATATTCACATTTTTGTTATCTAGATGGGTATAGTGGTTTCTTTCAAATTCTCAATCACCTTTATGATCAAGAGACAACCAACTTTTACATGCCCTTATGACACTTTTGCATATAGAAGAATGCATTTTGGATTATGTAACGCCCCTACTACTTTTCACAGATATATGATAGCTATCTTTTCTAACTTGATTGAAGACACTATGGAGGTCTTCATGGGTGACATTTTTGTGTGTGGTACTTCTTTCAATTCTTGTTTACATAACATGTCAAGAGTTTTATAGAGATGTGAAGAAGTTAACCTTGTTTTGAATTGGAGAAAACATTTTTTCATGGTAAGTGAAGGGATAGTTTTAGGTCATCTAGTTTCTAACCGAGGTATTGAGGTTGATAGGGCTATGATTGAAACAATTGAGAAGATGCCACCTCCTACTTTGGTAAAGGGGGTAAGAAGCTTTTGGGAAATACATGTGTTTATATATAGAAGGTTTATTAGGGATTTTTCTTAAATATCTAAACCTCTTACTAATTTATTTCTTAAAGATGTGGAATTTTATATTTCCAATGAGTGTCTTGAAATTTTCAACAAGTTGAAGCAGACTCTAAATTCAGCTCCAATTATACAACCTCCTAATTCACATAGGCTTCATCAAGAGTCTTGATGAAGCCTATGTGAATTATGCTACTACTGAGAAGGACATGCTTGTTATAGTATTTTCTTTTGAGAAGTTCAAGTCTTATTTGGTGGGAGCCAAAGTTATTGTCTACATTTATCATTTTGCTATTAAATATCTCTTGAGAAACATGGACGCCAAACCTAGATTGATTCATTGGATCTTTCTTCTTCAAATGTTTGATTTGGAGATCAAGGACAAGAATGGTGTGAAAATTTGGTTGGTGATCACCTCTCTAGGCTAAATCTGGAGCAATTAGAGAGTAAAATAATGATCTTCCAATAGATGATTCTTTCCCTAACGATCATCTTTTTGGATAATAGAAGAACTTCTCTAATTTGCCACTTCTAAGATGCCCTGGTATGCTGATTTTGTCAATTAATTGGTTTGTAATGAGTTACCCCACCTAGGATCACTTTTCGATCAGCAGAAAATGAAGTTTAGGTATGATGTAAGACATTATTATTGGAGTGAGCCTTTTCTCTTTAAAAGATACGTTGATGGAGTAATTAGACTTTGCATTCTTGAAGAAGAATTGGAAAGTGTTGTCAAGCATTATCATTCGTTGCCATATGGTGGCCATGCTAACTCCTGCAAGACCACTACTAAAATTATCAACCTTGGTTTCTACTAGTCGTCAATGTTCAAACATGTCCACCGTTTCATCCCCTCTTCTATCTAACTCATACCAACGCATGGAAATATTTCTAGGAGGAATGAGATGTTTCTCAACAACATTCAAGAGGTGAAGATCTTTGATGTTTAGAGAATTGATTTTATGGGCCCTTTTCCCTCATCATTCAACAATAAGTAGCTCTTATTAGCAGTGGATTATTTTTCCAAGTGGGTTGAAGAAATTGCATCACCAAAGAATGACTCTAGGGTAGTGTCTAAAATCTTAAAAAATATATATTTTCCCAAGTTTGGTACTCTATGAGTGGTCATCGGTGATGGGCGCTCACATTTCATTGAAAAGAAGTTTGAAGCTCGATCTATTGAAAAAGTATTGGGAGACCCACAAGATTGCAACCATGTATCATCCTCAAAAAAGTTGTCAAGTAGAGATTTCTAACAAAGACATAAAGAGCATTCTAGAGAAGATTGTATCCCGATCCCACAAGGATTGGTCAACCAAGTTAGATGATGCTCTTTAGAGTTATAGAACTACACTCAAGACTCCCAACTAGTGGGATTACGCCTTTTAAATTAATATATGGGAAGTCTTATCATCTACTGGTAGAGTTGGAGCATAAAGCTTACTTGGCAATTAAGTTGTTGAACTATGACATGAAGGAAGCCGGTGAGAAGAGACTTTTATAGCTACAAGAGCTAGAGGAACTAAGATTTGATGCATATGAGAATGCAAGGATTTACAAGGAGATGACCAAAAGATGGCATGACAAACACATTATTCCAAGAGAGATTCAAATAGGTGAACTTGTCTTGCTATTTAACTCCATATTAAGATTATTTCCAAGAAAGCTGAAATCAAATTGGAATGGCCCTTTTGTGATGAAACAAGTATACCCACATGGTGTTGTTGATGTTTGGAGTGAAGAAACTAGACAATTTAAGGTGAATGGACAACGCTTGAAGTACATAGTAGGAAATCTAATTGAAAAGATAAATTTCATTGATCTTCTTGATTTGAGTTCATAAAAGAAGTAGGGTTGCTCATTGACCTAAAACTAAACCGAAGCGGGTGAAACCGAAATGAACCGAAAACTGATTTTCAGAATTTTCGTAACCGAACAAATTAAATTGTTCAGTTTGGTTTGGTTCGGGTTGGAACCAAAGAGCCAATCAAGTACAAAACCCATTTAAATATAAATCCGAACCAACTAGACCGAAACTAGAACCGAAATAAACCAAAGTAGTCAACAGATCATACAAATCTGGCTTAGCTTTCTATCTCTTTCGAAGTAGTCAATAGACCTAATATGAGCATACAAATTTGGCTTTCAAGTTTCAAAATCAGTTTGCCCAACTTCTCAGTGGTACTGGTAGTTAGATTTTAGAAGAAGCAGAAGTATAGAACAAAGAGCTCACCAAGAGGGAAGGAGGCGTGATTGTCTGCTGACGGTAGAAGACGGGAGGGTCGTCGAATCCATCGATAGAGGACGAGTAGTCGCCGTTGATAATTAATAGAGGACGAGCACGAGCACTCGTGGACTAGCGTTACTCGGAGGACACCATCGGTTGACTGGAGGACGAGAGAGGGAGAGAGCCCGTGAGACTCGAGAGGCCTCCAGGAATCAAGGTCTAGAGAGAGGCGTAGCCGCAAGCTCTCGGCGAGAGGCTCTCGAAGAGAGAGGTCGCAGGCTTTTGGTGGGCTGCTGGGCACAGTCGCACTTGCACAATGGGAACAGAAATTTTGAAAATGGGAATGGGAGGCCAGTGGAGGTATGGGTTAGGGATTTAGGGTAAGGGGGATTTTTTAATTAAAATAAATCGGTTTACCTGAACCGAACCGACCCGAACCAAAAACCGAACTATCAAAAATCTTGGACCGAGGACCGAACCGAATTACTTTGGATCGTTTAGGTTTTGCTCGGTTCGATAAGGTTCTCGGGTATAAACCGAATTACCTGAACCAATGAACAACCCTAAAAATAAGATGAAAGGTCAAGCTAACAACCTTATACAAGCGCTTTTTGGGAGGAACCAAAGATTTCTTTTTATTTGTTTTTCTTGTTCTTTACAAAGAATTGTGCAAGACGCATGATCATGCAAAATGGCTTAGTTAATGCATATGGTGGTGCTCCTTAGGCGCACGACCGTGCACCCTTCTTAAAAAAAGAATAAAAAGAAAGAGAAGTTGTTTCTCCGTTTTTTTCTTTTCTTTTTCCTTTTTCTTCTCTTTTCCCTCTCTTCTTTTTCTTCTTCTTTGCCTCTCCTCCTTTTCATCTATCGCTATATGTCTCCTCCTTCTCTCTCTCTCTCTCTCTCTCTCTCTCTCTCTCTCTCTCTCTCGACCTCCTTCTCCCTCTCTTCCTCACTTTTTTGGCCAACCTGCCACACCTCCAGCCAGCTTCTCGCACCACCCCTCGCACAGCCTCTCTCCCCCCACCATCGATACCCAAGCTACAAATCTGTCACCACACCCTAGTCGCGCGCCATCACCGCCTATCATCAGTGTTGCCCGCCATCGTACCTACGACCATCCACCGGAGTGCCACTCTACACATGTCATAGCTCTGACCAACCCACACCCCACTCTAGGTAAAAAAATTCTACCCTCTCCTTTTGAATTGAAAAATGGTAATATTACTGGTTTTTGCCTAGTTAGATTATAAATTGTAAAAAATTGGGTGCATTACTTGTAGCATTTTAATATAATTGATGGATTATAATTGAAAATTGTGCGGGGAATTATTGAATTTTGTCATTTTTCTCGAATTTAATTAAAGATTATGGAAGTTGGTGGTCTTGTGGGGACCCTTGAATGTCTTGATATCAATTGTTGAAAGTCCCTTGCCAAGGACATGTTGTGGGGTTTGCTTTGTGTTTATGTGTTATATTTTGTAAACAAAGATAGTTCTGGGGGGAGAACTATTCGGATTGCCAAAACACTAGCCATGCTTCACTTGAGCAGTTGGGGGCTATGAATGAAATCCGCCGGTTAGCCTCTGAAATTGGCATTAAAAGCCTTCTCACTTTGTTTGGATCGACTTATGAGTTAAGGCCTTTGACTATTACTGCCTCTACTAACTTGGAAGATGTAGGATTTCTTCGGTGCCTTCTTGGGGACCAGCGGCAGAGTTTGAGGCTTCCTCTGTTGAACTAAATCTTCAACTTTTCTATAGGAGGTAGATGGTCATTGCTTGATTCTAATGAGTAATATGCTTTTTTTATAAGATTTCAAGAAACCATGCATTTCGTGGTCAATTTGCAAAGGCTTCCAACATTTTGTTTTTGGAAGGCGTCATTGCTTGATTCTAATGAGTAAGATGCTTTTTTCATAAGATTTTAAGAAACCATGCATTTCGTGTTTAATTTGCAAAGGCTTCCAATATATTTTTAGAAGGTGCACAATATATATTTTAATGTTTGAAATTAATATTTGTTTGTAAATATTTACACACACAATACAAAATCAAAATCAAAAAAGAATGATGAAACTAATCGAAATCGTAGAAATTTTAAGTTGAATGAAACACTATCGTTTCTGATGCGACCTCGTTTGAAGGGTGCTATGGATCTTTTCGTGGCAAGAGTATTGGGTCTCGATGTTGGCAAACGGAAGACTTTGGGTTGCTCGAATCAACGTTGGATTGATCGAACTTGGATCAACGAACAAAAATGAGAGTGTTGAATGCTTTCAAAGTAATCAAATTGTAATTGCGCAGCACAAGGATAAGAAATAGGAGAAACCCTCGACTATAATTCAAATCCAATGTGTGCGTGAGTTGAAAATAAAGAACATAGCACCTTATATAGGTGCGGCACAATGAAACCGTAGAAATAAGCTAGCGCACGCCTAGGGCTTGCATGCAAGCAAGGCCCATCGGCGCAAGGCCCAAGAAGGACCTTCTAATAATGTAATAACATGAATAAAAGTGTCTAACAATAGAAAACATGCTAAAAAAGGCATAAAAAGATATGTCGTTGGCCATCGACTCGGACGTGTCATGACATGGCCAACGTTGGGCGTGGCGCGGCGTGGTAAGACCGTGGCACGCCGTCGCGTGCGTTGGTGCGGCGAAGGTGTGCGGCGCTGGCGAGGCTGGCGAGAACCTCAAGTTGCGACGCTGGTGGGCGACGTAGGTCTGGGGTCTGGTGTGAGGGACGGCTCCAAGGTGGATGGTGCCGAGGACTCGTCTCGAGGTTCTCTGAAGCTAAGGACGCGTACGGTGGTGTGCGCCGGCGCAGAGAAGGGAGCGCCATGGCCCGCGGAAATGCGCGAAAGAAAGGACTGCGTCGTGGTCTCGATGGCATGGTGAAGGCATCGTCCTCTTCACTAGCGTCCAATAACGGGGTCGCATCAGTTTCGTACATACCTAATTACCGTCCACCAAAAACCTTCAACTCTTACGTTCTCATCGCTCACTCTCCAATCTCAATTCGTGTTTCCATTTGATCATTCTTTTCCTACAATTTGAGGGTTGTCATCTTTTTGTTGTTTAGTGTTGGATGAAATTTTGATGTGTTCATGAAAAACTAAAAGACTTATATAGTGACAGAGGGAGTAGAATAGGAAATGTTAGAATTTAAATTCGATCTTATCTTTTGTTAATACTCGAGGTTGTTTTGATGTCATGTTCTATCTGTAATTCCAAAGGTTTCTAATTTAATGGTGTAATGTCAAAGGTAGATATTATGTTCTATTATTTTTATGTATAATACTAAAGGTTACAAAAATTAAAAATTTTAAATTAAGATGGGAAATTATTGGACAAATCCTCCAAATGTACAATAGCTAGATAATTTTTTTAATATTACAAGACATTAAATCAAAAAAATTTAGCATTTCTTTGCTTAAAGCAGTTCAAGAGCATATTATTACCAAGCCCTTCAATCCAGACCTCCTTGCTACTGAGCAGCAACTCATTGATGAAGTTGAGCTAAAAATTTTGATTCTCATCAAAGATCTTATGCAGTGTTCCAAGGCAAATTGGTTAAAATATGGAGACGAGAACTCTCGGTTCTTTCATTATACGATCAAGCACCGGAGGAATGCCAATTCCATTTTCTCAATTATGAAAAACAATAGAGTTAGGATTGATAACAGCTGTGACATTGAGCATTACATATATAGTCAAGTATTGCAAGGAGCTTTTAGGTCGGAAATCTGACCAAGTGCAGAGCATCGATCCTGAAGTGTGCCTCCTTGGGCCATGTGTTAACGAAGATGAATCTGCCATGCTCTGCTCTCCAGTTACATTTGAGGAAATTAAAGCTGCTTTCTTCTCTATTCCTGACTCTAAAAGCTCGGGGCCTTATTATTACAGGAGCGCCTTCTTCAAATGAACGTGGAGTGTTGTTGGTCATGATATTTCTAGAGCTGTCCAAGAGTTTTTTGCCAGCGGAAAGATGCTGAAACAGATCAATGCTACAATCATTCATCTAATTCCCAAAAGTAGCACTCCGAACAACATTGCGGACTACCGGCCTATTTCATGTTGTTCAACAATATATAAAGCTATGTCTAAGATTATCACCAACAGACTTAGAGTGGTCATCCACCACATTGTTGACTATCGACAAGGTGCTTACCCGCCGGAAAGAGGGGCGTTGTAGAATGCGCTGGTTAGCCAAGAGAGCTTGAAGCATTATAGTTGCACTAATAACTCGCCAAGATGCGCTATCAAGATGGACCTGCGCAAAGCATACAACACGATTGAGTGGAGCTTCATTGTCGATATCTTAAATGCCTTCAAGTTTCCGCACAAATTTGTAAGTCTCATTCAATCTTGCATTACCAATGTTGCCTTTTCCATCAATGTGAATGACGTTCTTGTTGGGTTCTTTAAAGGTGAAAGAGGGATTCGCCAAGGCGATCCTCTTTCTCCCTATTTGTTTGCCTTGGCTATTGAGTATCTTCACATGTTGTTGAAGAATATGAGTGATAGATCCTTATTTCGGTTCCATCCTATGTGCAAAGAGCTGAAGCTGGTTCATCACACATTCGTTGATGATCTTTTCTCATTCTCTAGGGGAAACCCTCTTCAGTTTGATGCTTGGAAAATGTCATACATGAGTTCTATTTGACTTCTAGACTCTAATACAACCAAACAAAATCACAAGTATTTTGCGTCGGTATGAGTCAGGAAAATGTTGAAGATGTCAAGGCAATTCTCGACCTCGAAATAGGTCAGCTCCCAATCACTTATCTCGAGATTCCTCTTCTCTCCCGCAAACTCAAATCTGGTGAATACAATGTTCTGATTGACAAGATCGCTGCTTGAATACAATGTTGGACTTCTAGAATGCTTTCTTACGCTGGTCGATGTGTACTGACCAAATCTGTCATGAGCGATATTTGCAACTTTTGGTCAAAAAATTTTATCCTTCCAAATGAAGTCACTAAGAGGATCCAAAAATTGATGATGAACTTCCTTTGGAGCGGGATAGCTGAAAGAAATACAAAGCTAGTTGCTTGGAAAGAAGTTGACATGCCAACAGAGGAAGGGGGTCTCGGGATCAAAGAGATCTTAGCTTGGAACAAAGCACAAGCTGCAAAGCATCTCTTTGACATCGATTTTGGGGCTGATAATGTTTGGGTTCTGTGGGCTAAAAGCAACTTACTGTCCAATAGCAATCTTTGGGACTCGACTCCTAGAGATAAAGACACATGGGCATGGAAGGCCTTGCTTAGGATTAGAGATGAACTTGCCCTCACCAAGAGTAGAATCGACAACCCTGAGTGGGAGCGTATCTAGCAGGTCGGAAACTCCCACAACATCAGTCAGCTTATTAACGAGTCTTGGAGGCACAAAGGCGAGATCAAATCGTGGGGGTCTATTATCTAGAAAGCCCCGATCTTCTCGAGATGTGCTTTTGTGGTTTGGCTTGCTCTTAAAAATCGCACTCCAAACCTAAACCGGCTGCATAATATGGGAATTGTCGACTCCAACACTTGCCCACTTTGCAATTCAGAAGTAGAAACTACCGCTAATACTTGGTTTGACTGCTCATTCTCAATAGTTATTGCTTTCTTTGTTATGAAATGGACTTGTGTCGGGATTCAGCTCGGTAGCATTGGGAGCTGGCTTTCCTAGTAATCTGCTAGCAAACGGAAGAAGTCGCCCATTTTCAGCTCATAATTGCCTCCCTTACCACCGTCGTCTATGAAATCTGGCATGAGAGGAATCTTCCTTACTTCCAAGACGTCGTTCCCAACGTGAGCACCTGTGTTCAACGCACCATTCATAACATCAAACAAAGAATCCGAGCTAAAGTGAAGGATGACAAAGGTACCTTGAATCATTGGATTGATGAACGATGAGGCCGTCTAGCATGCTTGAGGATTTGATCCTTTTCTGAATGTTTTTGGTCTACCTTCCCTGTTGTTGTAGGGAAAATACTGCTTAATATGCCATTGATTGTTTTGGTGGAACTTTAACTGATGCGAGCTTTTGTATATTTCTATTTACTAATGAAAATTTACCGTTTAAAAAAAATTTACATACTGTAAGATAAGAATCCATCATTACTTCAAGGAGCAAATCGGGTGGCTGACAAATTAGCAAACTTAAGCTACCAAAACATTTTTTGATATAGGATGGTGGAACTTTAAGGTGTCATTCGAAAAGTTATGGTGGAACTTAGTCTAATCACTATTTAAAATTTAGAAAAGAAAACCATTTTTTCGTTTTCTACTTGTAAACCCTTTTTGATAAATATTCTTTTAAATAATTTACAAAGATACACAATTTGATGAGTTGATTACATTTATACGAAATTTTCCATTAAATATAGTGGCCGGCTTACTGGCTTAGTGTACAAGGTCAAGGTGGCAAGATTATCTTTCGGAAGGGGCCAAGAAGATCATGTGTGATATGTCAGTAGACAACCAATTTCCTTGAACCCTACGAAGAACCTACGTATAACTAAATTCACACCTACAGTCTACAGACCTAGCTTTTTCCTTTTGCCAACTAGGTTACCCCTTTCTTTTTTCACACACAACGTACACAAATATGTTTTGGCCTATTCAAAATTCGGCCAAGGTTGCCAGTCCAAGAAAATGATATTATACCCGATTCACATAGTTTTAAATTACTGTAATTAATATAGATACGTATAAAAAATTCTTGACTAAAAACTTAATTAATACTCCGCAGTATAAGTGTATTAGAGCATCTTCAATGATGAGTTTTAAGTTAAATTTTTTATTTTGTTTTTTTAATATTCTCTTTCTTCCACATCAATTGTTCTAAAAATCCCGCCTAGCTCCGTCTAGACGCCGTCTAGGCGTCGGAAGGTGTTAGCCTTCAAGCCCGTCTAAGAGACCGCGCGTCTAGTCCGTCTAGGCCCTAGGCGGCCCCTCTCTGCCAAGGGTCCGCCTAGCTTATTTTAGAACACTGTCCACATCAGCATAAAAAATTTTATTCTACATCCATGATATCCATAACAATATCGTATTTTTTTTTTTTAATTTATTTTTCAAACAAAATTTTAAGTTTTACGCAAGGATGGCAATGGGGCGGGGAATACCCTCCCCGTCCCCATCCCCATTTAGCATTTTACTCGCATCCCCGCAAACATACCCATATGGGGAATGAAAATCTTCCCGGTTTCTATCTCCGTCGATCGGGTCCCTGTCCTCGTCAGAGATTCTCCATTCTCATTTCCCCGGCCCCATTTAGAATCCCATACCTTTGTCCATTTAATTCCCCATTAAAATTATCATATAATTTTTAATTGTTTTTTATATACATGTATTCATTATTTATGATTTTAAACTAAAAATGTCATCAAAAAAGAATGAGATTGATAAGAAAAATAATCACATTAAAAATCATACAAAACGACCATTTTAAACTCACACGTTGTCTCTACAAAGTTTCCTCGGATTCTCCAACAGGGATTCCTCATGGATATCCCTGACGTGTACATAAACGGGACAGTTAATGGATTGGAGATATTTATCCCCGCCCCATACCCATACCCATTTGGGAAATCATTTATCCTCCCCCCCCCCCCCCTCCCCCCTCTCATCTTGTCCCCATTTCCGTTTAAAATCATCAGCTCCATCCCCTTGAGATTCTTAAAACTTAAAAAAAAATTAGTTTTATGTCAGAAAAATAAACAAATATTTATCAGTATAAATTTTCTGTGAAAAGAGATATTCAAAAAATAAAATAAGAAATTTGGGACTATGGTAACAATAGTTGACTAGCCAATCATTGATCTCCATGTCATTGGAAACAACTACATTGACCCCTTCCATTGGAAGCTCAACCCTAGCTAGTGTTCTAGGTTTTTCTATATGTTAATTACACTTCCTTGCTTTGAGCAAATTGAGAAGCCACGTAATTTAATTTACTGATTAAAATTAACCCATTTTAAAATCAGTTATACCACTTTACTACGAGTTTGGTTCAAATGAAAAAATTCTTATCCTGAAAAATTAAAAGTGCACTACAAAGTACAAAAACGCATTAGAAAATATGTGTACTACAAATAATAAGAAAAGTGCAAAACAAAATACGAAAAGTGCAAATGCGAAAAAGTACAATCCAAAGTAGGATAAGTGCACTACGAACTAAAAAAAGTGTATTTCTTTTTATTTTTGAGGATAAAAGTTTTTTTCATTTGAACCAAACTCCTTTACCACAGTATCAAAGATCATATATTTAAATAGTTAATCAACTAAGGGCTTACTATTGTTTTCTTCACTACATAGAAATATAGTTTTCCTTATAAATTAATGCAAATTAAATTATACTTGTATCCTGCCGTGACCACGTACATTTTCCATTGTCCAGTTTATCCAATTAACCAGGTAAAATAGTTAACTTTGCCACCACCTCCATAGAATCCCTATATATGCCCATTATTATTCTTAGAGCTTTATTCAATTGTACTAGTTCAATAATCCTACATATCCACGAATATACCAAGCTTTCTCTAGCTAGCTCCTTCCATGGCTTCACCGTCTCCTTCAAAACTGCATGCCATCATAATCCCTCTCATGTCCCAAAGCCACCTGATCCCCATGATCCACCTTTCCAAGGTCTTAGCGCACAAGGGAGTCGTCATAACCATTACCATGACCCCTATCAACGCTGCTCGATACAAGCCCATGATTGAAAGACTAGTCCATGTCAACCAATCCCTTGATATTCGTCTTTTATCCCTCCCTTTCCCATGCAAGGAGGCGGGTTTACCCGAGGGCGTTGAGAATCTTGATGCCCTCCCATCTCCTCGACTCCTGAAACAGTTCCTTGAATCCACCATTTTGTTGCGGGATCCATTAGAGGCCGAAATGGAAAAAATGCATCCTAGCCCTAGTTGCATAATCTCGAGTCTTCCATGGACCTCTGATGTGGCGAAAAGGTTTAATGTGCCTAGGTTTGCTTTCCAAGGGGTGTCCTGTTTCACCCTCGTTTGTGCACACAACATGGATCTCCATGATGTGTATCCTCAGGTCAAGTCGGTCTCGGAGAGGTTCCTTGTGCCTAATTTGCCAGATCGGATTGAGTTCACACTTGCCCAAATCCCTAAGGTTGTAAGACAAGGCCCTGATAGCCAGGGTTTGAAGGAGATCCAAGAAAAGATAAAGCATGCTGGGGTTTCCGCAGAGGTGTTGTTGGTGAACACTTTTGAGGAGTTGGAGTTTGAGTATGTGAAATCATACCAAACGATAGTGAAAAGGGTGCTTTGTGTAGGACCCTTGTCTCTGTGGGATAGTGTCTTACAAGAGAAAATTTATAGAGAAGAAAAAGGTGATGAGCACTATTGTATAGAGTGGCTCAATGACATGAAGCCAAGGAGTGTGATCTATGCTTGCTTTGGGAGCCTATGTCACCTTTCACCTAGCCAATTGATTGAGCTTGGGATCGGTTTAGAATCATCGAAACACCCATTCATTTGGATAATTAGAGATTATGATTATGTTAAGGAGATTGAATCATGGTTCCAAGAAGAAAATTTTGAGGAGAGGGTTAGAAATCGCGGTCTAGTGATCAAAGGTTGGGCGCCCCAAGTGGAGATACTATCACATTGGGCAATAGGAGGGTTTCTGACACACTGCGGTTGGAACTCAACAATGGAGGGTTTGTGTGCTGGAGTGCCTATGATCACATGGCCTATGTTTGCAGAGCAGTTCTACAATGAGAAGTATATTGTCCAAGTGCTAAAGATTGGTGTTAGGATTGGAGTTGAGGTCTCAATGGATTGGTCTCATGGGAAGAAAGACAACGGCGTGTATGTGGTACGAGAAGATGTGGAGAAAGCGATAGAGAAGCTAATGGACAAAGGGAAAGAGGGAAATGAGAGGAGGAGGAGAGCGAGAGAGCTTGGAGAGTCGGCTAGGAAGGTGGTCGAGGAAGGTGGGTCTTCTTCTTGCAACATAACATTGCTTATCCAAGAGATGATGGAACAGACCCAACAAAGAAGATTCGAGTGAAGATTCTTGCCGGTGGGGGTAATTTCATTGTGTATGTATGTGTGAGATTGGAGTGTGCTTAATTGTGGATTTAAAAGTAGTCAGATCTCGATTGTGGATCGAGAACTAATAAAGGAGAGAATCAAATGGTTCATAGTGATGCTATAGTCACTATAGCTACCTAGCTAGCTAGCTAGTGGCCTATAACGTTATCATACATGAATCATGTGATTTCATTATTTTAATTCCAAAAAAAGCTTTAAATTAAATAATGTCATTTTGTAGTGAAAGTTGCTGATAATGACAAGTATTAACTACTGATCATTGTTGACAAATAAGGTACTTTCTTACAAATACATAAGAAATTATCTCGAGGAGCTATTCTTCAATTTTTTGAATATTGATCCAACCATCTTCAATGTCAGTCTATAGTCTTATACATATTTCCTTGTTTTTTTTGATAGGGAGTCTTAAATCTTAATACATATTTCCTTGCATGCGTGTAAAATGTAAAATTTTTTAATAGGGAGTCTTCTATTTTGAACAATTAATTTTGTTGGAACTGTGTTTAAAATATCGAACAACAATTTTTTCCATCAGTTTTGATAATGACAAACACAACACAAGTATCTCAAAGGAACTACATATTGAAAACAAACAACAATGATCCATGAAATTGTTCCCATCCAAGAGAACTGTAAAGTTAGTCCAAAATCAGACAAAGAAGAGGCACAAGCCAGATATAACAGAGACACAGTCTGTGTGTCAAACTGTGTCAATGCTTCTAAACAGCTAAGATCCTCTTCCCAAGAGTTAACCTAAATTTAAGTCGCATGTTGAGAACGTACATCCTTGGGGAACAAGACAACGACATTTCAGATCGACTTTGGCTTTGAAGATAAGGATTGGCATCAAAGACAAGTTGGGCTATAAATACAAGTGAATAGTGATAATTCTCAAATCACTTCTCGCCAAGGACAAAAGAAGAACCCCTAAGCTGAGCACATCGGTGAAAAAGAGAAAGAGTAAGAGAAGTCACTGGTGGTGAGTGTCCGATCTCGGCGATGGGAAGGTAATTGTTCCAATGCGATAGGAAACTGAGTCAGTCTCCAGGTGTAATGATTGATTTATTGTATTAGTTGAGTTTGTTTGCTCAAGAACTAAGTTGATAGATTCGTTAGTGTTACGAAAGTTTGATGACTGCTAGAAATAGAGAAGTTTGAATCTTGTTTTAGTAATAAGGAACAAATCAGTAATACAAGTATTGCATTCAAAATCCTCCACAGGAGGTAGAGGTTTAAGGGTGCGTTCGTTAGATGCTTTTTTGGTTGCTTATAAGTACTATGTTGCTTATTTAGAGAAATATGCATCTGGGAGGTGTGCTCAGCAACACATGCTTATTTGAAATAAGCAACTTATTTTGGATGCTTATTTCCAGAAAAAATAATCAACATCCCATGCTTATTTAAAATAAGGAAACTTAGCTCCAAAAAAATAAGCACATGGGCCCCACACCCCAATCTTTTGACTACCCCCAAATGCCCAATATGGTTCTCATCTCTCTCTTCCTTCTTCTCTACCGAGAATTGCCATTGACGCTTCTCCGTCGAAGGCCATCGAAGCGCCATTCCAAGCGATTTCTTTCTCCAATGAAGGCCTCATGTTGGAAGCACCATCTCCATTGACGTTTGGATGCTCCATCTCCATTGATTGCGGTGGTGGGGCTAGTTGAGGAACGCCGACAGTGAGAGCTTATAGGACAAGGCTAGAGAAGAACAACGGTAGTGCTGCGTTGGTAACTGGTGAGAGACGGCCTCTTCAATTGCACCAAAATGTATCGTGTGTGTTGTGATAAAAGAGGGGTAAGTTTAATATTTTTATTTTATTATTTTTATTTTAAAGGGGTTTTTGGTCAATTCCAAGATTATCTTTTAAAAAAATAAGCAAATCCTCAAACTGAACCCCCACAAACTTATTTCAAAAATAAGTTTTCGCTTTCAGCATCAGAAACAAGCACCTAATATCAACATTCAATACAATCAGCATCAGCTTCAACATCAACATCAACATTGATTTGACGAACGGACCCTTAGCCACACAACTAGTTAGTTGTTGTGGGTTCTTCTATGAGGCCCCCTTTACTTTATTTATTTACTTGCATATTTATGTTATTTCTCTGCCTAAGGAGTAGTTCCTATAATTGTTCTTTACTAGTACTAACGTACGTCGATCTAACAAATTTGATATAATACTAATAAATAGATAAAGATGTTTTAACTAAGCAGATTTTAAATAAAAATTTAATATCTATACTGAACCATCGTTGACGCGTGAATGATGAATTTATCCCTGAAAATTCTTGTTTTTTTTTAAAGGATCAAGCAACCAAAAGATATCGTGAGTTGGTTTTTTTTTTCGGATAGAGCGAATTAGTTTATTGAGTAGGCAAGATTGTCCCATCAACAATTACACGAGATAGTGATGGTTAAAATAACTAACTAACGTAATTAATAGCCGTAGCTAAAAGGGGCATTAACTTGTGTAAAATGTAGCATCATTAAGAAAAGAAAAAAAACAGAAGCATATAGAGAAATCCACTACTACTGAACTTGTTGTAGTAATAGATGAGACTTGAATCAACCGTCATCAAAGTTGTAATGACAGTTGGATGTCCATATCTTTAGTTCTGGCTTTCTATTCTAGCATCTGTATTTCTGTTATATTTTGAAATGAATTGAGGATTTTGAATCATAATCATGGATGTTAAACTGTGTATGTGTATTCTTGGATGAGATTAGAAGTGCTAAATTTAGAGCTTGTCAAATTGAGCCTTTAGATGTTGAATGCAGGTTTTTGGAGGTGAAGTCTCTGGTTCTTTCTTCAAAGATGAGCAAAAGATATTAGAGTCAACGATTTTTGTGTGGATTTCTAGATGTAAAGCTTCATCAACATGCTTACTAGTGAGACCATCAACAATCGTGACCTTGGTGAGGATATTTTCTATCTCCATAAAACTTGATCCCTTGAAACTTATTTAAGTAATATTGAACTTGTTGTAGTAATAGATGACACTTGAATCAACCGTCATCAGAGTTGTAATGACAGTTGGATGTTCCAATGCTAATATTCATCAATGCGCTTGATGGCATAATTGAAAGTTGCATTTGTTTGATATTCAAAGGCTTGTGAATTGATGACATAAATATTCTAGTTATTGAGAGTTGATTCTAACTGGTGTGGCTGCTTAATTGCATCTTTTGCTATTTTCATGCTTTGTTCAATTGCCCAAAATGAGTTATTTGTTGTATTGTTAAATTTTGTATGTGATGTTCAATAATGGAGTGTCCCTACTGAATTCCAACAATATTAGACGAGGTTTTTATTGATTTTGGCATTTGAGGATGACGGTTTGGTATTTATAGCTTTTGTTAATTTCATCTTTACTTTCATTTGCATAAAAAAAATTCAATAAAAAGGAGCCAATCTTCATTCCTAGATGACGACGGTTGATAACAAACGTCATAAAAAAACACCATCAAGCTTTGATGATGGTTGAATGTCATCAAGGCTTTGATGACGGTTGAATGTCATCAATGTCAATTGTTTTGACATTTGGGTTGACAATTTCCCCTTTGTGATAGTTTATACGATTTCACCTTTTTTTAGTATTGTCATCAAGGCTCTTTGATGACATTTGTGATGACAAATGAATATCACCAAAGACCTTTGATGACAAACGAATGTAATTATTTGTCACTAATGGGGCACAATTAGTAGTGTAGTTGTTACAGTGAAGCGGCTTTAGTTTAGTCAATCTAGTATAAATACATTTATTCTAGTTTCTGTTGTAAGCTTTTCTTCTCTATCATGAAAATGACAATGTTTTCTCAGCAACTCCCCGCGTTACTTTCTCTCTTTTGAATTCTTTTTGTTCTTCGTTTGGCACAAGTTCACAGGAGAAATGACAGAGTATCGAATGGAAAGCAAACACAATTTGTACATGTTCTTGTGATGCACTTTTTGAGCCCTAAAAATTACAAGGAAAAAATACGACAAACAAGACGCTTCATATCTGGTTTGCAACTAGCATATATAATATAGAAAATTCAACAGTAAACAATAAAATTTCTTGCCCAAACCATATCTGCTTACAAAAAATTGTATAAAGCAAATATATAAACAGTTACAAACCACCAGCTGCTCTCTTAACCAAAACTACAAAATGCCAGGAAGCAAGTTTTCCAAGGGTAAAGGCACAACTAAGGTTGGTGAACCCGGTCCAATTACACTGTCCAACCAACAGCCTTTCAAAAAGCCCACATGTATGAAACTAAGAACCTACATTTTTCCTATTTGAGTCATGCCAAGAACAACTAAGTACCTACCTTCAAAAAAGGCAGCTGGGATCAGTTTACATATCCAAGTCAAAAAATTGAATTTCATGCACAGGTAATAGTCTGGGAAGCATTTTCTGTTTGGTTAATAATCACTTGGCAGTCTGAAACTTGTTTCTCCAGCATTACAACACCCGTGAATTCTGTAATCTGCCAGTAAGTCTTCTTATATTCAGACACCTAAGACACACAAGCGGGGTGCGATAAGAAAATCAGCTTTAACAGAAAGGGAACAAAAAAATCTGCAGGGTACACAATTTTTGTGAAATATCAATCAAACCTGGTCTGGGTTCATTTTCTTAAAGCCAAATTTAAGCCACACACCCTCAGCACCTTCAGCAGCTGGAAGCACAATGGCCTTTACACCATGGGATGCAAACAGCCCCTCAATGCAGCCAAACAATGCTTGGAAGTAGCCCTGTGAAACCATTAATTAAACCAATGACAAAAGGAAACAGTAGACTTTACTGCCAGAATATGGGGACTGCTCACAATTTCATCCTAGAATCCCAATCTCAATAACATTTGTAACAAATATCAAACAGCAAGTGTTGACGGATAGGATAAAAACAAGAGGTATCAAGAACCAATATTATTTTTACTTCAGACATCATAGACTACAAATAACCACAGGAACCATTCACACACAAAAACGATTGAGAACAACAATATGTAAATGGACTAAGCTGACCTTGCCACGGTAACCACCACGTGTTGCAACTAATGGCAACTCCACAACCTCTTGACCAAACAAACGAAAAACTGCAACTGATGCGATCTGGGAGCTGGCATTCATTGAAGAAAGCATGTCATGCACTCATGCATGAGGCAAACAAGTATTGATAATAAATTTAAGAGATTTATGCGTTTTTAAAATTAAGAAAAATGGTTATCTTATTCCAAAAAGCCTATGGGAGCAACTGCAGCTTTAAATCTTACTTGACAAGCAATACCGCACAATACATCCCTCGAAATTCTCGGTTCCTTACTTTTCTCCTTCAAGATAGAAAAACACAACCAAGAATGAATCAATATAACAATCTTATCAGATAGGGAAAAAATTCATCTATGTATGACATTGAGAGAGGAAGATATGCCTACCCATAAACAATTGAAGGAATCAGGTCACGCCCAGTTACACCATCTACTATAGTACCAAATCCCTCCTGCAGAAGGTAACATAGGTGTGAATGAACCAGGAAATTAGATATGATGTTAACATAAGCATCTGAAAGTCATGTGTTTGATAGAAATGATGCTTCTCCACATTTCTTCATATTACTATTAGGCAAACAGTACAACTTGTTTAATAGTTCAATTTTGTTTCTTCTACAAAACTAGCCAGTTCCTGAACAATCTCCCATGGTGAAACTAAGATGTTTGTAGACAGAGCATCTGATTGATTGCATATGCATTTCCATCCTGTTACTCATATCTAAAATGATGTCAAGATCTAGAAAGCCACTGTGCGTGTGTAGGTATGAAGATTGGAAATTGCAATTCCAATGGATAACGCGCAGCATTGCAAAAGACAGCATGCAAATTAAAATTAAAAAAGACGGTTATAAACTCCCACTGTAAACAATTAAGATATACTCTCCATACTAGCAGATTAAATTCCCGAACTGTATCTGGTTTAAAGATTACAGCTAAAGGGTTTTGTAGTATTGCAATGTTGCTGTGAGCCTTATTTAACAACAATGCATCTACAAAAGAACCCATGATCTAAGAGTTCGCAGCTTTCTACTAAAATACCAAAAAACTGTCATTTAGGCATTTAGCTCTCTAATTTTGTTCAGAAATGTTTGAGACTTTAGAATTTTAGGTAATGTTTTATTGGTAGGTTACTAGGTTTGTCATTGGAAACTGCACATATTGACACTTTCTATGCAAATTCTCATTATTCATAAGCTACAAATAATTTTGATAAATTATAAATTTGATGAAATGTTTATATTATGCTAATTTAATATTGAATTCTTTAATAGTTGTGCCAAAGGCTAAATGATAAGCTTTACCGGTCAGAATTAGTACATTGAAAACACTGTAAACATCCAGCACAACCCAGGATAAAAACCCACCAAGAAGGAATAGCATGTGATAGAAATAATCTTGTGGTTGCAAGACAAATAAGGTAATCTGAAGTCTTAAGCAGCCATTAATAAAAGCTACTTACATGTAGTATAGAAATAGCCTGTGAGAGCAATGGTCTTGTGGTTGCTCTTGCTTCAGAAGAAACTTGGCCACTGAGGAGCCTCCAACTCACATCAAAATCACTTGGAATTTCAGCATTATGTGCCCTAAACTTATCCCTTATAACATCCAAAAGATTGTTGGGCAACTTTTCTGCTTCTCGATTCAGTAGACTCTGTAACGAACAACGAATCATTTGACATTTGGTGTTGCAAAACCACTCCCCCTGTGGAAGGTCCTGTCATCGAGCCATCAAATTGGTTACGTGAGAACAGTATTGCAAATACAGACAAAGCAATAGTTTATAGATTGAATAAACCATATGACAGCAGAAGACAGATAATTTCAGAGTGCACACCTCAAGATCAGCCATTTTATGTGTCTTCAAGCAACCTACGTGATACTCTCTTTCACACTGTTACATATGAAGAACTAGCATCAATCTCCATTTGAAACAATTAATGCAAAATGAACAAGGCAACACATAACATTACCAGCCTGACCTCCAAAACAAGATGATTACCTGATCACAGATGAGAATTGTACGAGGCCCAAAGCCAGATTTGGAGAAGTCCAAGCCTCTGCAATAAAGACAGAATGTATCCATAGAATCAAGTTCCGTCTAGGTGCATACTAATTTTTCTAAATGAAAGAGAAGAGAATTTTGAAGTGGAGAACACACAATGAAGCTTCACAAAACCTAGATGATCCAGATTTTATTTAAAAAAAAAAGAGCAAAGTTATAAAGTATAATATTGGACAGTAGGACACTCTAGAAAATAGAAATAAGCCAAAAAGAAGAATACACCTTTGTCTGGAACATGAGAATAATAAAAAATTTAGTTCAATTTAATAATTTATGTTCTCTTATCTTCCATATGCAAAAACATAAAAAAAACACCAAATATTTGGTACCTTTTTTAGTATGCAAATGACAGTACGAGACAGATAAAGAAAAACACAACTATCTACTAGAATGGATAATTAATCTCACAAAAGATACCATATATAGAAAGATAAGTTAACCAAATTCTTGGAAGCAAATAGCTAAAATAATGTGACAAACATCTCTACCAACCAGAAATTAAACAAATTCATCAGCAATGGGTACACACACTGAGAAACAGAAGGACAAGATACTCGAGCGAGCATTACATATTCACACATTGAGCAGTGTAGTATCTGCGTACATGCATATTTATGTACACTTCCGTTGCTTACTTATTCCAGGAAGAAGAAGTCGTTAGCTGTTGGGGAGCAAATCAGTATAATCTGATTTATTCTTTCTAGTATTTAATTGCTTAATTTCTGCTAATTATTTATTACTTCTCCTATTTTCTAGGTCAGCAGATGTTTAGTTATTAGGAGATCGAGTCAATTAGTCAGTTACTGTTTTATAGGACATTATCTGAGCATTATCTGTGCATAATCTCAAAAGCGAGTTAGTGGGTCAGTTTTAGAACTGTTTGAGTCAGTATTTAAGTTTTGTTCTGGTCAGTTGTAAGGATCATCGTTTTTAATCAATAGAAAAGAGATTGTTTTCCTGCAAACTTTCCTCTTTGCTAGATACTGGCTTAGAGTGGTACTTATCATATAACAAAAGTGTGCTTGTTTCTTCTGCATGTTCAAACTGATTATGAACATTCTTAGGAGCATAGATGATTCCAATACCTGCACAAGTAACATGAGGTAGCATCATCTTGAAAGTCTTTGACCATCCGAATACTACGGTTGCTAATCTGCTTTATTGAGTCAACCCCTGAAACTCTTCCAGCTGCGATAGCATTGACATTCCATTGAACAGACCTATCTCTTTCAAAAGCACTTTCACAATATCTACAAAACCATGTACCGCGAGGCTGGTGTGTCAAAGAGGCACATTCTGCATAAGTAGCAAACAGAATTACAAGTGACCAACAAAAAAAAAAAATTCCAGCCCGTAAACAGCCTATGGGAGGACAGATAGCCTTGCAAGATAATCTAAGTTCATGGTTAAAATATGAGAACAATACCAAATCAATGAAAAGGAAAGATGGAAAACAACAAAATGGAAAGCAACAAAACTTATCAATACAAAAAATGAAAGGAGCAATTATCTCAACACCATCAATCAACAATGACCAATAAACTAGAAATTGAGACAACAATCACCTAGCATATTCTTCAAACACATAAAAATAAAAGAATACTAATATTATCCTCCTTTGCTTTAGAGCAAGAAGAGGAGGGGGGACAAGTAGATACATGAAATATAGATACATACAAGAATGGAAAAAGGGCCTTTATGTGGATTTTCCAAATAAAAGTATCCTTTATTGATAAACATTCAGAATGAATGACATCATAAGAAATGCGATATGGATCCATTCACCAAAAACTCTTTCAAACCAAATGACAAAAATTAATAGCTAAACTATTGCATATAAAAGGATCTACTGTACATATTTTTTTGACGACAAGACAAATATAACGGGGCAAAAGACAATTCAGGGGATCTCAGAAGTGTCCTTTTCTTAATCTGCAACTTAGTCTCATGTTCACTTATTGCTGAAACCTTTTCCGATGGAAATGATGGTGAACAAAGGCCACATTTGTACGAAAAGACACTTTCTTTGACGAAATAGTGGAAGGAATGCAACAAAATTCAGGTTTTCTACCTTTGTGAAAGGCCCTCGGGCATCCATCACATAAAAGCAATTCCCCACCATCAGCACAAATGAGGCAAAGATCATCACTTTCTTTAACATCTCTTCTGCTACTTTTAAGTAGAGATACAGCCAACTCATGCAGTGACACTCCATTAGAAGTGTATATGTTAGAGTATCTGGCAAACACAAAGAAGTAATATTGTGAAAGGTATTTAGGGAGGCACAACAGAAATAAACATAATGATATAGAACAATAGCTGTCGCAACATTAGATAAGAGTATAACTTAAGATATGTACAACAGGCCCTAAGAGGAAGTATGTTGCTTAATAATTGAAATAGACTCACGGTTTCCTCCGTGTAGCAAACCCAGCATGTGCCTCAAATTGTGAAGCGCTAACCTATTCACATATGCACAAACTATATCATCTGGTTATGAAAAACATTCAACATTTCCAGCTGAAAAGGCAACATGAGTATACCACTTCATCGCAGCAGCGACAAAAGATGCCTGAATCCTTTTTATATCCTTCCAATATTTTCTGTCAAAAAGAAAAGAAACGACAAGTTCAATAAATGAACTTTGAACAAATGTTTTATTTTGAGTGTCATTTAACTGACCTTTCCACGAACAAAATAAGCCAATTCTGTTCCATCTGGTAACCCAGCATCATCAAACACTAATCTATGCATCTTCAGATCTCTGACAATAGACACATACATACATAAGGTGCTAGAACAATTTCGACATCATAGGACGATCCTTTTATGGTTTATGGTTATCAATGCTCAGTTGGGACCAGGAATTCAAACGCTAGCCAAACACGAACAAGTCTTCTTAATATACTATTCAAATAGAAACACATGGACATTGAATTGAAATTCCTATACCAGAAATGACTATAAAACTGCATGTCATTTATTATACAGGTACGAACCTAACCTAGAAATGATAGTAACATGGATTAAATGGTAATATGCGCTGATACCAATAAACAAAGGATAGTTAAACTATCATAAAGTGGAATACTAAAAGCCTAATATAGTTGTCGATTGAATAAAGGATAGAAAAGATCATCATTAAATCATGCTTTTTAAAATCGAATATAGCTATGTTCAAAAAACTTGATATAATAAATTTGTGATTCCCTAATTTACACATACAAGTTAATTTAGCACCTTAAATTTATCTGCACTAAAGTGTTTTTCTCAATGAATTATGTGAAAATAGTTATGGACATAATTTGGCCTTGTTTTTCGCTTCAGTGACAAACTCAGTCATAGAATGGATACAAAAAGAAACAAATAAGAAATGGATGTGCAAGATGCCAGCCCCATGAAGGCCGGCCTAAAGGGGGTGGTGAGAGAGGCAACTTCGTGACCTCATTTTCATAGGGATAGAAGCAGACATAGCATTTGATATATAATTTTCTAAGATCTAAAATACTTGTAGAAAACTACCTTTGGTTGGAGACTTCCTATATCGACATTTATATTTTCCACTTGCTACATGGTCGATTATCTCTTTTTAATTTGGAAATTTTTTGTTGATTTAAGTTCATGTCTTTATATAATCTCCATATTTCACATTTCCCCTTTCCCATAGATTTTCGCCTTTTATTTTAAAATGGAAAAAAACAATTAAGATCCTTATAAAAATGTCAGTTATAATCTCTTTTGGTAGGGTCTCATTTTTTATTCCACCCCAGGCCTACCAAATGTCAGGATTGGCCAATACCGCAACAACATCATTGTTTCATATGCAGCACAAATTCACATCTCACTGGTTCGGTAGAAGAGTTATGGGGGTCAACCGAAACTTGGTCATCAAACAAATATATCACAGAATAGATAATGCAATATAATTGAAATGAAAAAAATAATTAATGTGACGAACTTTCGTGTTATCTTCCCAGCCTTCCTTTGAGATGAACCTTCAAGCGAAGGACCTTTGGACGAATTATGTGCCTGAATGGGATTTTTCGGCCTGCATACACCAGCAAAAAGAAACATTTACCAAAAAATAAACACATATGAAAAAGAAGAAACTTTTGCAAGCCTCAAACTAAGAGAAGCAAACTAAAACAGTAAGGATATTGAAGGTTCAAATTTGCAATTTGCAATCATTCATCATTTCTCCCTCTGATCAGAGAGCATGAGTACCTTCTTCCTCTTTTTTTACCCGGTCTGAGGGATGTCTTGGGGGTTGAAACTTTTCTGGTTGACCTGAAGTATTAGAATAAGACATTCTGAGTGAGTAGCTGACTGCAATAATTTTATTCATTGGCTTAGAAATGAATACAATCCAAAGTTAATTGTGCAAGTATATAAAGGTAAAAGCATAAGGTACTCTCCACTAAATGAAAACATTAATATGACTTGCCATAAGAGTAAATTCTTCGTGCAAATAAAAGACTAAGACCCTCTAAATGACCAATATCAGGCAGAGTGGAGGGGAAACAATCGGAAGGATAATAGTAATAGCACATACTCTTTAATCTTCAGACAAGCCCTGGTCTTTCCCAGAGAACATTTTGCCACCTGAGTACTTCTTGATCTCTTTCCTTGAGAAAATTTACTTAGCAAAATAACCGATCAAATTGTCAGTAACCTTTCAATTCTACAACCCATGTTTCATAAGGAATTCAACACTAGATTATCTCCAGATGATTTCAGAGTCGAAGCTGGTTTAGGTAAACTAAATATTCCAGAAGTACAGGATATAATTAAATAAGAAGGGTAATCAAACACTCAAATAATTAGCTAGTTTAGCTACCTATCCGTTCCAAGATTGCTATCTTCTACAGAGTTCAAAATTGAAGTGGCCACAACTGGCTTTAGAGTTGAAGCAAGCTTAGCTGACCTGAAAATCCAGGGAAACATTAGCATATGACAAGGCAAATTAGACAATCAAAAGATGCATCAAGAGTTCATACAAGGACTGAAACAGTACAAATAAAACAAATAAAAAAAACTTTAGTTCAAACCCTCAAACTCCTAATTGAGAATATATCAAAGAAGAAAATACAATTGGTGACTAATAAGTCTTGCAGAAAAATTTAATGTATAGTGGAAAACATGTTCCCAAGGCCAAGAAAAGAACTAGTCAATTTGAAATAGGGCCTAGGAATGCCGGTGAACACTGCATTGCACCTTCAGTTCTCATGGTAATGTAACCTACAGATGCATCTGCAGGTCATATATCCCATTACTAATATCTACAGATACAATAAAAAGCAATATAGATTATTTCTTTCCAATTCTAATAACCAAACCTTGTGTGACACTGTGACCTGCATATGAGAGTGATTACATCATTTCAGAATGCATGGTATGGCACCACTTTTTTCATAAAACATATCATCCATTACTAGTATCTACAGAAATAATAAACAATGATATTAGATTAATTCTTTACAATTCTAATAACCAACCCTTGTGTAACAGGGTGAGCTGCACACAAGAGCGGTTACATCATTTTAGAGCAGCTAAAAACATGGAAATGAAGCACAGCTTATAGAGCAGCTAAAAACATGAATACCACGATAGCTGTCTCACTTTGAAAGCAAAACACAAAAGTCACTATGGCAAATTTCAACCGCTGAATACCCTAGTTCACAAACACAGATCATTTAAACACCCCAATTATGCATTGATGTCATGTCAAATTTAAAGTCATAGTTCCCATTTATAGATCACCATTGGTAAACTCATAAGCAAACCTGCAACAGACAACATACACCAAGCAACAAGTAAGAGCATACCCTCTCGTTTTACCAGCTGTAATCGGTAGGATCTCAGTAGGCAAAAATCTTTTTGTGCATGAGTTGCATATTTGATCTCTGTCTGCAACATTGTCCATGCTAAAGGACTCTGTAAATGAACTGGCAGAGTTAAGGTATAATATAATACAGTACATGCACAAGCTGTATGTTGCAACTACAGAGCTCGTGTCAACCAAGACAGCATGAAATTTTACCTTTACAATCTCGACAGACCACCATTTCTTTTTGAGCACAAGGACCAATAGCATTTCGTATTTTTGTCTCCAAATTCTTCAGTTCAGTTCCCCTGCAGAGTTGTAGTATATCAATGAGACTCCTCCCATTTTCAAGGCATATGTACTGCGCTGCCCGTCTGTACGAATTACAAGCATGAATCTCGAACTGAGCAGGACGAAGCACCTTGAAGTGAAAAGAAACATAATGCTTATAAATGGATGCACAAAATCATAAATACAAAAACATATGGAGAAGTTCAAATACCCACTTTGCTTCCCTGGCACATGTCACAAGAACACAAGATACCAAAACCTTTGATTATTCCATGTATCCCGGGACCCTGAACAAAAAAGTAGAAATTTCCGTCAGAGGCAATATCAGAGCTATTGTCATATGATGATACTACACAGCACATAAGGAAAGAAAGCTAACTGAAGGAAAGAAAGCTAATTGCTACTCATTCATACAACAAATATCTTAACAGGTCGTTTGCAGTCTTGCAGATTATGGACATATATTTTCCTTCTACAGCCCAATGAAAAAATTAGTCCTAATGAAGTGAAAAGGATAAAAGAAAAATTTTCTGTATATACATAAATGTTGATGGAAACAAAAGTACCTGCTTACCACCATTGTAATAAACCTTACACCCTTCCAAAATACCAGTCTCAAACAGTTCTCTAACAGTCCTGGGAATTTTGGAAAGAGAGTTTTGCTCTAAATCATCCACCTCAAATTTTTTGGGCGATTCTAATCTGGTGCAATTAACATAACTGTCTTCATTGAAATCCTTCTTATTTACATCTACAGCTTCAGACCTATGATTCGGATCAACAGTTACAAGTTTATCTTCATTTCCAGTAGTAGTCATGTTAGTTCCCGTATCTGATAGATCCCTGGGATCCTTTTCATTGACCTTCAGAGCAGAACGAGTGAACCTTCTCCGAGGCTTCTCAGCCAGTGTCTTCAAATTCCCATTAACAAGAGCGACTTCCTTCTTCACTGATGATTGGTCCATGGCTCCCCCATTTTTTGTTTCTGTTTCATGCAACATTTCCACTACGCCATTCCCCAACCCAGATGCAAATACTCTGCTCTTTGGTTGCACGAGGGCATCATTAACTAAATTTGAATTCCCAACCCACAAATGCTCCTTGACACAATCCATACCATTAACTGAACAATCCTTGGAAACTGGTGTGCAAGCAACCGATGTTTCAGCTTCTACTTCACATTTACTTTTCACAATCCCAGAAACAGCTTCCCTTATCTCAACCTCGGCAGAATGCTTCCCCTCAACCCCAAGATCACCGTTACTCCGACTCTGAGGTTCCTCAATTTGAACGTCTGAACTATCCAATGCAATAGGCTCAGCAAGCGTCGTTGATTCAATTTCTGTTCCACACTTCCTCTCAAACAGCCCGGTTGCCATTCCAGATACAACTTTACTGCCCATTTCAATTGAAGGGTACCCGACCGAATCAACAAAGGCAGCATTTGGACTAGCTATACCATTGTCAAGCAGACCCTTCTTATTCTCATTGACAACAGAACTTCGAATACCCGAATCTTCAATCTCAACCGACGAACAATTAAACGCCCCTTGCTCTTCTCTGGCCGACGTTTTCACTCTTTTCCGGCTTCTGCTCCCGGAAACACCATTACAATCACTCGGAGCTCTATTTGACCGGGTCTTCCCAATAGAATCCAAAATCAGAGACCGAGCCCCCAATGCGAAGGCCAACTCTCGCTTCATACTCAAATTCCTACACCATCTTCTGAAAACAGACAAACATACTTAAATAAACCATCAAAAAAACTGAAAGATGCAAATCAGTGAATCGGTAGCAACAACAGATGAAAGACCGACCTGAAGCAAGTTGAATCAAGTAGGAAATCATCAAAGGACTTCTTCGGAAGATTAGGTAAGATCACCGAAACCCTAAATCTGCACAGTTTGATGGATTGCGATTATGGAGACAATTTTCAGTGTGGATCTCAACGGCTAGCAATTTGGTGGATTCAAAGAAAAGAAAAGATTTTGTGACAAGGTTTTAGAGATCTCAAGGATCCTGCTCTGCTGTAAACACGAGCAGGACGACAATTACGAATTTACGATTAGGAATTTAGGAAGGTGAACAGAAGTGATTTTGCGACGGATTTCTCGAATAAATATATTACTCCGTAATATTAATAATTGGTAAATGGTAGTATTAAGGTCTCTGTAAAGCCCAGTACGAGTGGGAAATTATTGCGCAGCACACTAGAGCGTCGTCATTGGGTCTTTTGCTCACAGATCGGGAACTTGTTTCTTTTTGAACGAAATTCAGCGATAACTAGTTGCATGTATCCGTCGTACCATGTACGACTACGATTTAATATTTTATAGACATTATAAATAGGATATTAATAAATAAAGATAAATATAAAATTTAATATATCAGTGATTTATTGCTCGTAGAATGTACAATTTTTTTAATCAATATAAATGATTAAATTTAATGTTAAGAATGATATATTAATAAGAAAATTAAGAAAAATATAATATAATTTTTTCAAATTCAAATTAGGCAAGTAATTATCTAGATACTGATTTTTTTTTATCAAAGCTTGATTTAAGATAAATTTTTTACATAAATAGATAAAAAGATAAAGATAGAATAATTTTTGATATTTTTGATTAAACTTTGACTTTAAAAATTATTTTTCACATAAATAGATAGAATTTTTTTAATGACATAGACTTAATTAATATAAATAAAAAATTAATTTTAAATGTAAGGTGGGGCCAAAATTAACTTGGTGGCTCAAAATTTAGGCAACTAATTATCTAGATATTAATTTTTTTATCAAAATTTGATTTAAGATAAATCTTTTACATAATTAGATAAAAAGATACCGATATAATATTTTTCATTAGTTTTTAATTAAATTTCGAATTTAAATTTTTTTCACATAAATAGATAGAAAAGAATGTCAATGAAAAAGCTAAATCAATATAAATAAAAATTAATTTTTAAATTTATGGTGGGGCCAGAATTAACGTGGTGGCTCGAAAAGATATAGCGGTTAACCGGTCATCTATAACTATATATTAAAGTTATCCCTTTCCGAGCCACTAGAACGATTCTAGCCCCACCTCATATTTAAAAAATTAATTTTTATTTTTAATACTTAACTTTTTTCTATCAAATTTTTCTTTAACTATTTAAATCTATCTTTAAAATCAAACAAATATCTATTTAGTATAAACAATATCTTTTGAAAACTTACTTATACAAATATTTAAAATTAAAGATGACAAATTTAAAATATTTTAAAATAAGTATACATATCTTTTATCTTTTAACATGATATCTTTTCACGAATTTATTTATAGATATATATTCTTTTATAATAATAAAATTAATGATGAATAATTATAATTTTTAAAAATAATAAAAATAATTAATATAATATTTGATAGATATATTAAAATATTTGATCTATAACTATATATTAAAGCTACATTTTCGAGTCACCAGAACAATTATGGCCCCACTCATATTTAAAAAATTAATTTTTATTTCTATTGTTATAACTTCTTTCTATTAAATTCTTTTTTAACTATTTAAATTTATCTCTAACATCAAACAAATATCTATTTGGTATAATAATATCTTTTGTAAGCTTCCTTATACAAGTATTTAAAATTAAAGATAAAATATTTTAAAATAAATATAAATCCTTTAGCATATACCTTTTGACGAATTTATTTATACATATATATTGATTTTCTTTTATAAAAAATTAATGATAAATATTTATAATGTTTAAAATTAATATAAAATAGATAATAAAATATTTAATAGACATATTAAAAATATTTGATAATATATAAATTTATGTACATGAAAAGTAATAAAATATTAATAATATAATATTTGATTAACCAAATTATACATTTTACGAGCAATAAATTACTTATATTAAAGTTTTTATTATATTTTTATTTATTAATATCCTATTTATAATGTCTATAAAATAGCGAATCGTAGTCGTACATGGTACGACGGGTACAACTAGTATAAGTAATATTCTTTCTGACCAAAGAAAAAAAGGGGGGTTAGGATTTGAAAATCAAAACAAACTAGTTGAATCCCCGTGATACTCACGGGATAATTTTACTAAAAAATATAAAATATTATGATATTAATATAAAATTTAAAGCACTTGTATATAATATTATAATAAAAATATATAATTTATATAAAAAATCTTTAAGATTGTGTCCATATTTTATCAACATATAGATAAAAAAATTATATACTTGAAGCCCGATTTTTGTTAAAAGATAAAAAAATTGCTATGCATAAAATTAATATAAAATATTAGATCAAGTTATTATCAACATATAGATAAAAAAAATTATATACTTAGATCACAAATCTTGTTACAAGGTAAAAAAAAATATGCATAAAAAATACCAACATATCGATCAAGTTATTATATTATAAAATAAAAATTGAATTTATAGAAAGAATGATACAAGTAATAATAATTTTTATTATTAAAAATGTAATATTATTTTATTCAAGGAATGCCATGTGGCGCAATATTTTCAACAAACATCGTTTCTACTTTATAATGTATTAGGTAGATATTGATTTATTTTTCTTTTATAATGTACTAGTATGTATTCCCGTACCTTGTACGGGTTTTGCTTCAACTAAATATTAATAGGAGAAAATTTTTAAATATTTCATTCTTGAGAAATAATCATATTTACACTAAAATATAGAAATTTTTGAATAAATATATAAAATCAAAAAACTATAAGAGTGGTCATATATCATTTAAAATAATAAATATTTTATTAATATTATGCATTAAATTAATAGGTAAAACATGATAGTTTATTAATATATAAGGATTGTAAATACTAAAAAAAATTAAGGGCAAAGAGGTAAACGAAAAAATTAAAACGCCTATGTGGCATAGTTAAGACGACGACACGTAGGATAAAGGGATTCGACTTTAGTTATAGTATATTGATGATTAGCGTAGATATAGATAGAAATTTATATCGGTAATTATTTTTTTTCAATAATCCGATAAAAATATTTTAGCATAATTTTAAGATACAATATATAATATTGCTTATCAATATCAATAAACATATACATTATTTATTTTATAACATCTAAAATCTTACCCTAAAAACCCTTCAATCTTTATAAATTCATTTTTTATTTAGTAATGGCTATTGTTTAAATTTTTTTGAATATGTGTATATTAATTTTTTAATTTTTAATGTGATACGTACTATATGAAACAATATACGCATATAATAAGGTATCTATCCATTATCTATTTTATGAAGTGGTTAAGATAAAGATTTCTAGAATTATTATTTAGTTTTTTATGTTGAAAAAACCAAAAAAGTTTGTTCATTATTTTATTCAGGTTTTGCCACGTGGCGCAAATTTTTACACGGACTTGGTTTCTGCTTTATAATGTATTAGGGTAGATGAATGAATCCCTATACTGTGGAAAATTCTAGCGAAACCAGAAAATATGTGAGTAAGGGTAATAACAGAAAAATACTTAAATAATACTAGAAATGGTTCATGGCAATGGGGTAAATTAATAAAGTTAAAAGAAAAGTTTCTAAAAGGATTAATTTGGCAAATTGGTGACGGAGAAACGGTTCGTTTCTGGAAGGATCAATGGGCACAAATCGGCCATTAATGGAAATGTGTCAGATCCCCCACATGTAGATGTCAATGTAATTGTGTCTAGGTATATTAATATATTAGCCAATAGAAAGAAAATTAGCTTCAAAGTATATTGCCACCTGAATGGGTTGCAAGAATAATGTCAATCATAATTCTGAAAACTCATATTAGAGATAGATTATACTGGTTCCCGAGTAAAAATGGGTGGTTTTCCACACATTCGGCTAATGCACTCATTGCGAACGTGGATAACATGCTGGATTGTACATTCAACTGGATATGGAAATTAGATGTAAGCCCAAAAATTAGAATGTTTTTGTGGAAAATATGTATGCAGGGACTACCGACCAAAGAAAAACTCCTTTAGAGATATGCCGCAGTGACTCCCAAATGTCCTCTATGTCAGCATACCATGGAAATATCTAAACATATTCTTCTACAATGTCCGTTTACTCTAAGAACTTTATATAACATTGACCTAATGATTGTAGACGCAATTGACCGAAATATAAGAACAGATTCAAACACCCTAGCATGTATACAAATGCTGAAAGATCAAATATTCCTACAAAATTTAATGAATTGGTTATAGGATGGTGGAGCATTTGGTACTATAGGAATAGAACAATTTTCAACCAAACTAGTGACAGACCGGCTATGACCATTGAAGAATTTATAAAACAACATATTAGAGCATGGGAAAAGGTGAAAATTTTAACAATGAATCTGAACTCAGCCCAAAGCCACTGTTGATAGGGTTTCTTGACAATAAATAAATTTATAATCAAGACCCCGCTGAGTACAGGGAAGTCAGGTTCGTCCACGGGAGAAAGTCATGTATCAAGTTCTGTTACTTAGAGCGCAAGTAATCAATCAAAAGCAAGGGTTTTTAACAAGAGAAAGAGATTTCTAAGGTTTAGGGTATCCCCACAACAACAATTATGCATACAAATGCTTATGAAACATAAAGATCATGCTTTTATCACATAAAGGCGTTAACTTAAGCAAATAAATCAATCAACTTTCGTCCTATCAATAAACTTACTATCTAATCTCTTCTACTTCAACTAGGATAGATCTGCTTTCGCTTCAAAACCCTAAATTGACTATTCTGATTCAAACTTTTTGTTTTCGCTTCAACTATGAATGAGAAATTCCTTTCAACTTTCATTTCAAGGATTAAGAACAAGAGAATAGAATCATGCAATAAAAAAAATCAAGAAATGATCACAAGCAAACATGAACAACCATTGTTGGGTTTAACCCCAACCTTAGAGAGAGAGAACTACTCACAATTCAGAACTGAAAACATCTAAATTAAATAAAAGAGAAAGCTTAGAACTGAATTCAAAGCGAAACTTGTTCTCCAAGCAATCCACAAACTCATCCTCTCTATCTACCTCTCACGCCTCTCTCTTCTCTCCTCCTCTCCCCCTAAACTAGGTTAATTGTGGCATTCATAAAAACAAGGCTAGACAAGAGTATTTATAGAGAAACTAATCTATCTAAGAGTTATCTATAAGGAAATAATATCTTCTAATAAGATATATCACCTAAGGAAACTATTTAAAGGGATAAAATAACATTAATTGTGCCGACTCGGTCTTTGCTAACGATACGGGACCCTTGGTACCGACCCTGTATGCCTCGGTACCGACCCTGTTACCCTCGGTACCGACCCTGTTCAGCACTACGAACAGTTGAGAGTAAAACTTCCGTAGCGGGTTCGTTACAACTCCGTTTGACTCAATTCTTTTTCCTATGTCTTTGTAACAAGTTTCTCTACTTCTGTCCAAGCTCAAACTTGATTCTTCATTTTATTAGTTGAGTGCTTTTCTTTGGCCTTGCTTCATTCTTGAGTGCTATCTTCAAGTGCTTTCCTCCTTTCTTCAAAATATGCTTCAAAACAACTTCTAAAACCTACAAAACACCACCAAAGCTTATGTAGACTCCATATCTTAAGAAAATACGAAAACCTACACAAACGACTCAAAACAAAACACAAAACTAAAGAAAAAGACTCAAACACACAAAAACACATCCTAAAAACACGACTAAGAAGAAGGACATCAAAATACCCCATACTTATGCTTGTTTGTCCTCAAGCAATCAACAAGACAAGAACCAAAACCATCAACACATATATCAAGTCCATGCCCTTATCAAAAAACATCATCAAAGCTCAAGTAGAAATAGATAGACAAGTGAATCTAACGTCATCACACATATATGAGCAACCTCAAGCAAAAGCAACTAAGAATCCAACCTCACAAGGGTAATGTGTTTCTCTCAACTATCAAGTGTTTAGGCATAGAATAATAACTCTCAACTCAATCTAATATACAAAAATCAACATAGTCATTGTTGCTTATATCACCAAACTCTCCACCAGAGATGTCAAAACACATAAAAATCATCAAGAGAACTTAGGCTCAATGAAATACTTCATAGAAGTTTCCATTCGGCTGGGTTGTAAAGGGGCTTGGTAATGACAATAGGCGTAGAAATATTTTGGCTATGTGGTGCTAATAATATCCGGGAATAAAGACTCCTAAAAACTCACACATTACCAAAACTCTCAAAAGACAATACCAAACTCACTTTTCTTTATGCACACTCATTCTTTCTTTCAACACCTTTTAAAATCCCACTAATCTTGCTTTCAAACACTAAGGAAGATTTGGCTCATGCACACTTTACTCTCTATTCAACGTTTTTTTGGATTTTCAGATTTTTCCATGATCTTTCTTCTATTTTCTTTCTTTCTGAGGGGGCTCGGTACCGACCCTACTGGGGTCGATATCGTTGCTGCATTTTTTTGTTTTCCCCCTTTCTTTTTGTTGCATTCAGAGAACCAAACTCCTTTTACATGACAAACTGCAAGATCGTTTCAAAAACCCAACCCATATTACCCCACACTTGAACCAATACATCACTCAACACAATTATCACAACCAACACTAAGTCCTAATCCCCGGATAGGGTCAAGCTAACATCGGCTAGGGCACAATTTTGTGGAGCTAAAAATAAAAGGCTTTAAGGCTCAAATTAGCTTCAAAAAGACGATAATGATAAGGTAGGTAAAAAGAGAGGATAAATGTGGTTTAAAGAAATAAGTTCTCCATCATCTGATTTCACATTCAATGAACTAATATCTCATATAGGTCTCAAGAAATAGATAACCATATCAGTGACAAGAGATAATATGCATAAGGAGAGTAAATCACACAAGAAAAGAAGAGGGATTTTTTATGTTCTCCCTATAAGGCCAAAAATAACTCACAAGGTAGCAATTTTTGTTGGATTTCAGTCACTTCTACCTAAGATCATATGTGCTAAATTTCATCACAAGCTAAATATCCACATAAAAAAAAAACAAATTTCAACATGATTCAGGCAAAGCTATCCAAACATGCTAAAGGAATTATAGGATCAAGCAAGTTAAAGCATATCATAGGACATCTAAGTGGAATATTATCAATCCTAAAACACAAACAAAGTCGACACAAAAACCGAGACAACAACTAAGTTTCCTTTTCCCATACCCCATACTTAAACCAAACAATGTCCTCACTGTTTAAAGCAAAGACATAAAAATAAAGAGGGAAAAGAAAAGGGAACTCACAAAATAAAACTGAAGTTGTTTGAAACCATTAATCACTTGAGGAGTTTAAAGTTTCTCGGTTCTATAGAGGTCGGTACCGACCCTGTGGGGGTCGGTAACGAACTTGGCATGCTTGTACACCGATTTTCATTGTTGCTCTTCATGTTTAGCACTTCTTCTTCTTTCTTTGTACCCGAGTCACTTTAGAAAAACTTCTATCCCTACTATACTAATCTAACCTAAAAACTAGTCAAAAGAAAGCTAGCAAAAAGAACTAAGAAAGCAAAAACTAAAAGCAAAAACAAAAAGCGGGTTGCCTCCCGTAAGCGCTATTTCTAACGTCGTTAGCCCGACGAACTTACCTTTTCCCTAAGGTGGCTTCTCTCCAGCTTTGTAGGGATCAAGAGAACCCCCATACTTAGCCTGAAAAACATCATAGCTTCTCTCCAAAATATTTGGCCCTCGATCATCAATAAGTATGCTCGGTAATCCTACAACAGGGTTAGTAAAATCCGAAAACCAAGGAGGTTTTGACTCCTTCATATGACTAACAGTAGGTTGTGACATAGAATAAGGATGGGAAAAAGGATCATGACCAGAATTGATTGAACCAGAATAAGAAGACTTACCTTGATCGAGCAAAAAAGGGCTCGGTAACGTGGTAGAGCAGGTCGTTACCGACCTATCTAGGTCAGGAAGTGGCTGGGTACCGGGCTTGAATCCACCTCCAGCTTTGTAATTTTTCGTATTAGGGTCGTTATCGACCCATGGTTGGTTGGTAGGCTCCTCGGTAGGTATGACTTCCTTGAATTTGCTTGTTTTTGTACTCGGAGAAGGATCGTTACCGAGCCATGGTGGGTCGGTAAATCCCTCAGTACTGCAACTAGCAACCTCATTCACGGTCGGATTGAAGTGAAACTCGACTTTTTCTTCTCCTATATCAAACGTGAGAAGTCCTTTCCTCACATCAACACATGCCCCTGTAGTGGCTAAGAATGGTCTGCCTAGAATGATTGGTACCATAGGGTTTTTTTGGCATATCTAGCACAATGAAGTCGTTGGGAACAAAAAATTTTCCAACTTGGATAGGGACATCATCAACGACTCTAGTTGCTTTGACATAAGATCCGTCCGACATGTAGAGATTCATATCGACAGGCTCCAGTGGTCCCATGTTAGCCTTGGTCCAGATAGACAATGGTAATAAACTGGCACTAGCACCTAGATCACATAGAACTTTAAAACGGTGAGTCCCAATGCCAATTGAAATTGCAAACTTACCTGGATCTCCTAGCTTTTCTGGAAGCTTCAAGGATCGGACTGTATTATTCAGTTCTAATATGGACCTTTTCCTGCTTAAGATGTCTTTTAAAAACATGGTATAGGCAGGCATTTCATTAAGGGCGTCAGTAAAAGGTATAGAAATATTTAAGCCTTGAAGAATTTCGACAAAGCGTCTAAACTTTCCTTCCGTGACATCATTAGACTTCTTAATCGGGAAAGGAAGAGTTTTAGACGGACTCGGGATAGAAAGAGACCCGGATTGAGGCCCTACCGAATCGACAAGAGGGTCGAATGGTATTGTAGGAGGATCGGTATCGACCCTAGTGGGGTCGGTACCGAGCCTATGACTAAGGGAGTGACTCGGTATCGAGGACTTACCTGGATTGGGGTCGTTATCGACCTGGGAAGCATTGGTACCGAGGTCTTTAGGCTCGGTATCGACCTTGTTTGGCTCGTTATCGAGCCTGGTTAGAGCATCATCCTCGGTATCGACCTTGTTGTCTTTGGCCTCGGCACGGTTCGGTAGTGTCTTTCCGCTCATGAGGTGTACATCTGCTATTTGTCTTCTCGGGTTCTTGTCAATGCGGCCTGGGAGTTTCCCTTGAGGTCGTGGAACTTGTGCAGCAAGGTTCCTTAGTTGTGAGTCAACGCTCTTCTTCCAGTTCTCAAACTCTCCCCACCGTTTCATTTGATTATTGAGGTTAGCTTGGACTCCATTGATTTCATTCTTTACTCCATTGATCCCTTCATGAAGTCCTTGCACCTAGGATGGTGGCTCTTGATAGCCCGGAGGTCTATAAGGCGGAACCCTCTGATCTTGTTGAGGAGGTTGGCTTCCTTGGCCATAGTTGCCCCAGGTGGGCTGATTATTATTCCTCCCTGCATAAAAAGTATTACCTTGGTTCCTATATGGAACCCTCATATAGTTAGCTTCTTCATATGCTTCAACAGCACAGACCTGTTGCAAGTTAGTGCAGGCGGAAGTAGCATGAGCTTGAGACCCGCATTCTTGACAAGAAGGAGATGATTTAAGATAACTTACTTGCTTTTTCAGGCGGTTGATCTCGTCTTGCAAGAACTGGCGTTCCACCTCAGGGTCGACCTCATCCTTGTTTGGTGTATAGAGTCTTTGTTGGGGTTGTTGGGCCTACTGTATTCCATACAGTGTATCGTAATTGGTCAACTTGTCAAGCAATGCCCACGCCTCATCGGGATCCATCTCAATGAAACTGCATGCAGTGTGAAGATTGATGTGGTTTTTCGTCTCAGCATTGATCCCTTGGAAGAAGATTTCTTGGAGCACATATTGTGGTTGCCCATGAGTAGGGCACTGTCTAAGCATCTCCTTGAATCTCTCCCATGTCTCCACAAAGGTCTCATTCGGCAGTTGGTGATAGGAGGTGATGCGCTTCCTTAACTCTGTAGTATTGGCAGGTGGGAAGAACTTTGTCATGAACAAGTCATGCAGAGTTTCCCACGTCTTTATTGATTTGGGAGGTAGGATTTCTAACCAGCTCAGGGCCTTTCCTGTAAGAGACCACTTAAAGGCTTTTAATAGAACATATTCTAAAGAGACACCGTTAGCAGCAATAGTGTCACATAAATCAAGGAAATTTCTAATATGTTTTATCGGGCACTCAGTGGGTTTTCCCTCAAACTGAGCCCTTTTGATTAAGGATATGAATTGAGATTTGATCTCAAAGGTCTTCTCTATCTCAGGAAGCTCAATGGAGGACTCTGGTACCCTCAGTTCTGGATGCATATAATGCTTGGCATTCCTTGGATAGGCATTCAACTGCTCTTGTAGACGAGCATTGTCCTCTCGGTGACTTTCATCTACAACGCCTTTTTCAGCTTGTAATCCTTCCATCTGCCTGCGGAGAGCAGCCATCTCTTCAGTGGTTGCCATTGCTTTGTTTTCTCGTAATCTGCGGTGGAAGGATCTCTCGGGTTCAAAGTCTACTATTGGATTAGAGACAACTCGGCGTCCTTCAGCTGGCATACACTATAAGCAAAAACAAAAACGAAAACGAAATCAAAAGCAAAACAGGTTCTCAAAGAGGGTCAGTACCGACGCCTAGAGGGTCATTATCAAGCCTGCAGTGATCCCGTAAAAACTAAACCGAAAAGAAAAGAACTGAGTTTTGTCGACAAGGTCGGTACCGACCTGGGTGGGGTCGTTACCGACTCGATAGTCATCACGGAAACAAACAGAAAAAGAAACTGGGTTTGTCGGCAGGGTCAGTACCGACCCTAGGGGGGTCGTTACCGACTCGGCTGAGTCCCGAAAAACGCTAAAAGAACAAAACTTGGCACTATTGAAATCTCCCCGGCAACGGCGCCAATTTGTCGATAGGATTTCTTGACAATAAATAAATTTATAATCAAGACTCCACTGAGTACATGGGAGTCAGGTTCATCCACGGGAGAAAGTCATGTATCAAGTTTTGTTACTTAGAGCGCAAGTAATCAATCAAAAGCAAGGGTTTTTAACAAGAGAAAGAGATTTCTTAGGTTTAGGGTATCCCCACAACAACAATTATGCATACAAATGCTTATGAAACATAAAGATCATGCTTTTATCACATAAAGGCGTATGCTTTTATCAAAGAAGAACACATGGATGGCCACTACGGGGTACGTTATTAGGGACCATAATGGTAAAATTATTACGATGAATGCGGTTGCATATAAATTTTGGGATGTCAACCAATCAGAAGCAAGGGGAATGCACGAAGGCGTTTGTGTGTCCAAAATTATAATTGAAGGAGACAGCCTAATAGCGATAAATGCACTAAAAGGTAGTAAATCCTGCCCTTGGAAAATAGAAATGATGATCTCAAATACTTTGGTTCTCCTACGGTCCTTTGAGGTAGTCAGATTTGCACATGTACCTCGTGACTGTAACAAAGTGGCGGATTTGATTTGCGGACTACGTTACTTCAGTAGCTTCCCACAAATTCAGACCCATTCAAGACTCCGAGTCCTCATCCACAAGGATGCGCTAGGTTAACTTCTAGTCAGCTTAATTCTTTTCTACTCAAAAAAAATATTCTTTCTGCCTTATAATATTTGTCCACTTTTTTTTATATTGTCCCAAAATATTTGTTATATTTTTTCCTTTTTTATATTTATATTTTTCTTAAAATATTATTCATATGCAATATCATCTTTATCCATATTATCTAATAAAAAACTAAGTCATCTTCTTTTTCTTTTTCTTTCTTTCCATCTTTATCCATCAACATCACAATCTGTCTCATTCCTATTGTTTTTTTTAATTTGTGTGAATGTTGTGTTTTTTGGACAAACAAAATGGAACGGAAGGAGTAGTCCGTATATTTTTAAAAATGCAATGTAAATATAAAATACTACTAAACTAGTTTATTAACTATATCCTTATATGAAAATTATTTTATTTTTTAAATTAATAAAAGGACTTAAAAATATATTTACAATACAAAATCTAAATTGCAGCCATGACTGTATGTATAAATATTGTTTAGAGAATCAAATTCATATATTAAAAATAATAATTTTAAAAATAAATATTTATATATCTTACAACTTTATGTATTTATTTTTCAAATATTTAAAAAATTATAAACTTTTTATCAAATATTTAGTTGATTTTAAAATTTTCTTTTTTATCTATCAAAATATAGTTTGAGCTTAAAAATTGCTTTTTTATCCATCATAAAAAGGTAATGTTGGGTCCGTTTTTGGTGAAAATGGGGCTTATCCTAAAAACTTGAAACAATTGAGGATCTTTGAATTTGATGAATGAATGGTTAAGATTAAAAAAGATTTGTCTTCTTAAGATTATATGAAACTTCACAAAAATCGTAGCGGACTATTGGCATTGATAGAGTAAAATGCGAATCCAGGGGAAAATCTCATACATGAGACTTAATTTGGATAGATTAACTAGTATTAACAAGTATTATTGCAGGGTTGTCGTCTAGCTTGGGAGAAGGGCTTTCAGAAGGAGGTCATGGAACCTGATTCGATGTCTGTTGATCTCAATGGTAAGGGTGTTAGTAGTAATCACCCGCTTTCCAACTTGGTATGTCAATGCCAAGGCTTTTTAAGAAGGAACTGGCAAGTCCAGATCCGTCATGTGTACCATGAATCCAATTGTTTGGCGGATCGATTAGCTTTTATTTGTTTTAGTTTTCCTATTGGTTTAAGTGTATTGTCTGTCCCGTCGGAGGGGATCTGATCTTTACTGTCTGATGATTTAAGGGGTCGAGCTATCCCCTGCTTGCGTACTACTTAGCCCACTTTTTATTATTAATAAAATGCCCCCTTGATGGGCCGGAGAGTGTTGCCTCTCCTTCTACCAAAAAAAGAGGGGGCAATACCTATTTTGTTAGACATATTTGCTTCCTTAGCTTTGTGGTGTGATTCTATGAATTATATATGGTATGTTCAGGTTGTTATAGGGTTAATTCAGATATATTAATCATCAGCTTCAATATTTATACATATATTCATGCTCAGAATGTATTATACCAAATTCAAGTGTAATAACATACATATTCAAACTTAGTCATATATAGATGCATGCATAACACGTTATATGTTCATATTATAATAGAGCAAATTCAGTATTGCTAACATCCATATTCAAATTCATATATATAATAATAAATTCATTCATAACATCTGATATGTTCAGATTTTTTCAATGCTAATTCAAGTGTTTTAACATATACATTCAGAAGTAGTTTTTAGGAGTACACATCGTATGTTTAATTTGTATTAGGGCAAATTCAAGTGAGTTAACATACATATTCAGACTAACTCATACATAGTTTAAATATTGTTAATAGCCTGTTTAGTATGTATATGTCTTTTTTAGCTTCAGGAACTCTCTTCTTTGGACAATGAAGATGATTTCGAAACACCCTTGGCAAAAATGATGGTATTGAAGAAAAAAGATGTCAAGATTCCTGCATAAAAAAGAGTCCATATATAGTGCGGGCAATTAACATCCATGCAAAGATATCTAAAGAGGAGAAGCAGATGTATAACTATGTGATGGATTACTTGCCAAATAAGTAGGTTTATTCGTTTTTTTTGTGATAAATCATTCTATTAGAATTTATAAATATGCTAAATTGTAACTACATGGTGTAGTGTGATCACGTTTGCTCACAATGGTCGAATATTGTTAGCAAATGAGTTCAAAACACTAGAGGGAGGCACCTATATAGCAATCAGTATTCTGGATATATGGTGTATTTATTTTAACGAAAGAGAAGTTGTTCGTGCTCCTAATTCAACTAGGCGTTTATTTATAAATCCTGGAGTAACGGTAAATTCAAAGTTAAAGTCATGTTTTAAGGCGTTCGACCTTAAATATGTTTTTATATTATATGTTTATAATATAACGTGTGATGGTAATTGAATTATATGCAGACTGGATCAATTGTAAATGATGAATCGTGTCCTTATGAACAGTTATTTGCAAAGTTCAAGGAGGACATGGATGTAGTAATTTCGCAGGCACCCAATACATCACCACTAGATGCTGATCTGGTAAGCACGAAAATGCTTATATGATTTTTAAATACAAATGTTTATGCTTATTAGATATTAATAAAATTAACAAATTTGTATATTTTTTCCCAATACTTGCACATGCGCATTTTTATGCCATATGTTTCAACTTTCTCAAGAGTACAATCGAGATTATTGATAACTCAACTGATGAGGATGCAAACTTGCAAGGAAAATATGGCACAATAGTCAGATTACTGGTAATTATAGTCTTAATCGTCGTTTAGGGTAATTTTTTTGATGGTATAATAATTATGATTTTTTTGCCAGAGCAAGATGTTTATTCAGTATATGGGCTCATTGAATGCGGAGAACCGGTGTGAACGTTTCATGAAGAAGAGACCAATCATACTGAACATGAATTGGCGTGACGATGCAAACAAAATTGATTGTGGGTTATACTTAATGCGCCATTTAGAGACCTATATGGGTCAAGATGCAAAAAACTGGGATGCTGGATTCAAAGCTTATTCATCGAGGAATATTAACCCACTCCGGACTAAATATCTACATGTTCGATTGCTATCTAAGTTCAATGAGAAGCATCGAGATTTGAGAAGGAAGTTGTTATGCTATATTGAGTCAGTTCAAAATACCATAGTGGTTGTAAATAAATAGTTCTAAACTGAGTTTATTTTTTTGGACCTTAATATATTTTTTTTAATATAACTTATAATAATTATTTTTATGTTGATTATGATACATTATATACTATGATTTAAGGAAATTTCGTGAAGCATTTACCTTATTGTTTGGTTTCATTTTGTACGTAAACTTTTCTGCATGCTTTCTATACTATGTTTGCTTGGATAACATGTGAGTTGTGCATGCTACATTATATCTAAGTAAGGAATGTGGTATGTTCAGGGTGTATGAGATCGAATTTAGTTGTATTATCATCCATATTCAAACTTATATATGAATAAATTCAAGCATAAAATGTGGTACGTTTAGAGTGTACTAAATTCAGGTTTATTACCCCCCCCCCATATTCAAACTTATTTGTATATAGCGTCATGACATCATTTGATACGTTCACTTCGTAGCATATATAATTCAAGCTTTTATAAATTCAAAATATCACCAACAATATTCAAAAGACCAAAGGCAAATTTCGACACAAATAGTAAATTATAACCAATTCTTAAACGACATACTCCAACATTCAACACAATTCAAATGATCATTCAAATGACATTATAACATTCAAATGACGGAAGGTAACATTCAAATGAGCATTTAAGGAGTACCAGACGACATCAATCGATTAACTAATATTCAAACAACGTTAGCAATCAATTAAGACATCACATTTTTTAATTTATCACAATTCTTGCTGTCATGTCCAATAGAAAGACCGCAATTTTTGCACTTCCTCTTCCCCTTTTTTTGAAGCTTTTTGTTATTCACCCATGGATATCTCCTTTCCACCTCGTAGTCTTTTTCCTGTTCCACTCCCTTTGTTTTTTGCCATTGTGGGTGGTCTAACATGAATCTCTTCAGGGATGGATATTTATGCAAATGCTTCTGTGTCATCGCTGATTGTTCTTGTTTTTCCGGTTTGCACATCAGCCTGTTCAAAATCAGCTCGAATTTTTGTCAACAAAACATCTAATCTTTCATCGTTGTCATCGGCAAGGCCTATACAAGCATGTATGGCTGACCAAACTGAACTGAGCTTAGATTGATTTTCCTCCATTCAAGTACTCTGATTTAACACATCACTCATTGCATCAGAATGTATGTCCCTAGCTGCACCCTTCCTCCGACGTTTGTGAATCATTGTATCCGGGATCTTTTTACAACCATATGCTTTCCAAGCTGCAAAGGTATGGCTACACGGGATCCCGATTCTATTGTATATCATACAAGTGCATGTTGTGAAACCATCCTTTCCCTCGTAATGTACTTGATATTCATCGATGCCCTCCTTGATCGTGTAATCTATGAACCATTCACCTATAATTGAATAGAAGTTACTAATTACTTACATAGAATCGAACATACAATATATTCAACATGTACACATTTATATTCAATATATTACAGGGCATATTCAAGACATAAACGTGTATACTCAAAACATAATAGAGTAGGCAGAAAATGACAAATTATTATAATAATATAAATTCAAAATTTGTAATGAATATTTTAGTATGCCTACTATTTTCTTCATTATATATTATAATAAGTTCAAAGTAAAACAAAATAATATGCATACTTTTTGTTTAATTTATCACAAAACAATAGAAGCATGCATCACTTATTTCATCCTGAACCTAATCAAACACATTGAGAGTGTAAACTTCTAAAGCATGTCTCTCTATTAATATCAGGATCTTCAGGTCATGTGATTTCGTGTCAGAATCCATATCATTCACCAACTGGTCATGTCGTTGTTTTTCAAGCGTAGTTTCAAAATGGGTGAATAACTCTACGAGGCTAAAAGCCTTGTTCGCATACTTCCCAAAGAAACTATTTTGAGACTCAGGATTAGACGTCGTCCTCACCAAACCCCCCAACACTATATCTCTAAAATATGATGGGATCCAATACGTTTGAAGATCATACATATCCTTAAACCATGGATTACCACGCTCATCATACTTGTCAAGGAAATCAGACCAACCTTCCTCAAACTGTTGTATATTAATCTGATCACTCTAAACAACGTGGCCTAATGTTCTCCTATACCCAGGCTCATTGAGTTTTGAAGAACTAACCTTTTTCGACACCTTATCCATAATGTGCCACATGCAGAATCGATTTTTTTGTAGTACCGAATACCCGCTCAACTGCGATCTTCATAGCAGGGTCCTGATCGGTGACTATAATCGTGGGTTCATAATCCATGGCGTTCTTGAAATGTTCAAAAAGCCATGAGAAAGATTCCACATCCTCTTTCATCAGCAACCCACAACCAAAGGTAACACACCTTTTATGATTGTCTAAGCTAGTGAAAGGTGTGAAAACCATGCGGTACCTACACGATAAAACAAAACTCGATAAGAAGTTACTGATATTCGAAACTGTAAGGGTATATTCAACTTTATAAACTAACAAATTCAAATGTAACAACTTACTTATTCGTCCCATATGTTGAGTCAAATGACACAACTTCGCCAAAAGCAGCATAATTCCACCTAGCAATTGGCTCACACCAAAACAGTTTTGTCAGCTGTTGAGAATCATTCACTATATACTCGAAGTAGAATGCACTATTGATCTCCTTATTTATCTCGAACTTGTTGATAATCATTTGAGCATCTTCATCTTTGATATTTGCCATAAGATTCCTCTTATAATTTTTGAAATCTATTGTTGTGGCACGCATGTTAATGTATCCACCAACAATTTGTTTTAATAACTTGTGGGAACGTACATGACCCAAATTCGCTCTTGCACAGCTCATCATGAATTTTTTATGTCCTATTTCCATCTTCCTGTTACTCTTCATCAGATGCTTTGCATAATTCGACACCATATCATGCATGTGTTCTTCTACAAAAGTACTAACGACATAAGTATTATGACCCCCATATTTCAATACCAACCAAGCATTACAACCCACCCTATCTGACTTAGTTTTTCTTTGTCCTATGCCCTGGCCTATATTTTTGTAGCCATCTCGGTTGCATCTGTACTACTTGTCTGCAATAACATTACACTGTTTGAACGTGTGACTGGTGCTTGCTTTGACATTGAAGCCAACAATAGATGCATATATATTCTTGGTAAAATTCTTTACCAACTTCAAGGGTCTCGAATCTATGTCCAACAAATGGCTTTTTATTCGAAGGACAACGTGGAATCCGTAATTCTACATTCTCATCCTTTGGGTCAACAATGCAATCAGTCCCATATACAAATTTTGAGAAATCTTCTTCCACATTTGCACTGCAATTGTTGTCATTTCATTTTCTGAACTGTCTGAACCATCATCAAAGACATAATCACTCCATTTTCTTGGCAATGTTGTTGAAAAATCAAAATTCAAATATAAGCTTTCGACTATGTCATTCAACTAGTACATAAAAACAAAAAGATTCGAATAACCCATGTTTAATATTCAAGTACAAATGTTTTTATATTCAGTAATTAAAGTGACATATTCAGATCCAATGACCACATCATATATACTTATATTCGGGATTGTACATTGAATATTCAGATACACACACATATATGTTCAATATCATAACAAACATATTCGAGTTTACTAAAACACTTACTTTAAAATACTTCAATAGTGTACTATACAAGTTCGAGTACACATAAGGACTTGTTCAACATATAGGGTGGTATATTCAGGCTTAATCCATGTAAGAGTAAACCGTTATAGTAAGTACAATATGTTCAGACGCATAGACTAGTATGTTCAATATATTACGTCTTCATATTCAGATTTCGCATATTCCGGTAAACATATTAGTAGATTCAGTTCATAACATATACATATTCAAGTTATAAATTTATGTCCAGACATCAAATTCAACAATATATATGCAATATTCAGTTTGAACTACTAATATATTCAGTGAGTGATCATATATGTTAAACTATAATTATTTGAAGGACACTATAAATGAATAATACTAGGTTCGAACCAAAAAAACGACAAGCAGGTTTTTCATGAACGTGATGAACAATATCTATTCTCCATGTCGATTCTCGAACCAAATGGCAATGTTATAACAAAATTCAGTTTGAAATACTAACCTTTCTCCATGTCGATTCTCGACCCAATTGACATATGCGACTGACGAAACAATAGGTTAGATCCAAAAAAACGCAGATTTTCAAGGCTATCAAATTGAATGTGATGAATGATTGAAGAAGGTTAAGAAAGCAGTGAATGCAGGGTTTTCTGAATGTGCTGAACAATATCGAGCAGTTCCCTTTCACGTATAAACTCGTTTCCTATAATCACACACGTTTTGTTTTTTTTTTCTTTTTCTTTTAAATTTTTTTCCTTTTTCAAGATATCATACATATTCAAGCCCATATTTGTTACCATGCTCCTATAATCAGATCCGTTGATTTTGCCTAATCCTATGAACCTAATTTCGCCTATGGTTTCTCTATAATACTTTTTTCTCTGGATCCCTCCCCCATTATATATATATATATAACTAACTAACTTCGTCCGTTGGACTGGGTAAATATTATATTTTTTATTTTTTATTATTTCAAATGTCTAGGTTTTTGGAAATTATAACATGTGATTAAGTGTACTAAATTTGAGTTTATGGAATTGCATTATGAAATACCATAACTACTGATATAACTAAAATGAAATAAAATGTTGCAAATAATACATAAATAAATTATTTAATTATTTAATCGATGTGCACTACGTAACAATTTAAGATATAATAAATTTCTTTTCCATCTAAATTTGGTTGATAGTTCAAGTATTATTTTGATTTCATTTTCTCAATATACCACCGATTTTGAAGGTTTATTTTTTAAAAATAATTTTTTTCAAATTCAAATTAATACGGTTCTCGCACATATGAAATTGTAAATAACCAACAATATATGATATTGTGTATTTTTTTTTAAGAAAAATGATATTATGTCTTCATATGTTTTTATATCATACACAATGTTTATATTTTTTTCTAAAAGAAGAGTCTCAAGTTTTTTAAAGGAGATAAATAGTCATTTTATAAATATGTATATAATGTCTTTCAAATAAATGACTAAATACTTATTATATTTTAATATTGATGAAAATAATACATAAATGTGGATCATTTATTCGGCTTGAGACGAATAACTTTTATAGTTGTATAGAAGATATAGATTAAAACCCATAAGGATTCGATCCCAGATTTTGCCACGTGTCGATTCCAAATTATGCCACGTATAATTTTGACACATGGAGTAATTTCCTTAAATCATTAATTTTACACATCATATAACACATCATCTTTTACCATATTCCAATATAAGTTAATAATTTACATGTCATTTAATATTTAACTTAATATTGAAACAACTCCAATAATTTGGCCTTTACATGTCATTTCGAACATACTTTATTATTAGAATTGAACAAAAATTATTTTTTATTGGTAGAACTAATTTGTAGATTTGAATAACTTCGTGGTTGATATCTATATTAGTTAATTAATATATTTTTTACATAATTTGTTAAATACAAATTATAAATAAAGAAGTTTGTTTCAAACTATACTCTATTAATTTTTTTTGGCTTAGAATGGGTGTACTTTATTTAAGTATATGAATATTAATATATTTAGAGAAAATTGCATAAAACCAACCGTAAATTACCACACTTTGCTCAAAACCACCTATTATACAAGTAATTATTGAAAGCCACCCTTTTAATCAATTTCGTTCGCGATCGACCACCCATTTTGAAGTCCATGAATTGTAACTCTAGGTGTTAACCTAGTATGAATTTTTTTTTTTCTATTTGATCTAATCTAGGTGTTTCTTGCAAAGTCAAAACTCTCATGGTTACAAGACAAAAAGGTGGTTCAGAATTTTTAGGCTCAATTACCTCAATGTCGTCCTCTTTATAGGCTTGATCCTCCTCCTCCCATTGGTTTGGAGGTATAATTTCATCACTCATATAGCCCCCATTGATAGTCAAGAATACTTGCTTCATATTGAGGCAATCCCTAGCCAAATGTCCTCTCCCTTTGCATTTGAAGCATTTTATATCTCTAGCTCTTTCTCGTGGAGGAGGGGCATTAGTGGGGGCATCTAGGGGTGTGTGTACCTTGTTTAGGTGAGCTTTGAGCTCTCTTAGGCTACATAAAAGGTTTAGAAGAAAATGAATTAGAATTTGAGCTCGGATTAGAAGTGTACCTTTTGTTTATGTTCCAAGTGTCCTTTTTCTTCCTTTGCAGTTGTTCATCCAAGACTGGGTTGAATGAACTAATGTGTGGATGTCCTTGATTTGTTGTACCTCTAGAACATATCTAATACGTGTGTTGAAGCCATCCTTGAATTGGGTCTTTAGGGATCGTTGAGAGTGACGAATGCCAACTTTGTAGCTCAAATCTTCAAGCTTATTGAAATACTCTATTGGTGACTTGACACTTTGTTTCAGAGTGGCCATTTTAAGCCTTGTGTGCTTCATATGCTCCTCAGCCATATACGTCTTTTTCATAACAAACTTCAGCTTGTTCTAAGTTTCAATTGGTGGAAATCCCTTTCTAACTCTATCAACTCTCAATATGAACAACCAAGATCTAGCGGTTTCTATAAAGTGGATGGTGACAACCTCTACCTTCTCCCATTCCTCAGAGCCCAAGTGCTCTAGAATGTAGCTAGTGGATTGCTCCCACTCTAGGTACTTCTCTAGATTCAGCTCACCAATAAAGGGCTCGTTTTTACTCTAATATCTCTTCTACTCACTTGAGGATTGGGCTGAGCATTTTGTTTAATTGACCTCCTTCTACCAGAAGCTTGTGATAGCTCTTCCACACTCAATTTCTTTATAAAAATCATCTAGTGGCATCCTCCATGAAGTTTACTCATCTTCTATAGTCTTCAAGATCCTCATCATAAGGATCATTGTAGCGGTGGCACGCCATAGGGGCAGCGCACTTAGGTGGGGTACCAGATGAGTGTGTGGCTTTGGTGTTGGCCTTGGCTAGTTCCCACGACTTCGACCTCGACCACCATAGTTGTTGTAATGACCGGGGAAGGTGTGAGCTGAGGGTTCCTCGAGTCATGGTAGGGGGCAAGTACATCATATTAATCTTCTTCTTCTAGCTTATTCTTGCCCTTTTGACTTGTGGAAGCTTGATTTGGGTCCATCTCTCTTTCATGATCAGATTTGTCGTCACCTTTATGGAACAAAAGCTTCTTGAGATGCTACTAACTTAGACTCTTAATTCTTGAAATTGTGGTTTGAAGGTAGCTTTCATAATCTCCACTAGTCTGGGCATGAACTCATCAATTCCTTCTCTAATAGCATTTGTGATGTACTCAACGATATCTTTGTTGACATTGTAGTCATCCAGATTGAGTTGCTTTTTTGAAGACACATCTTTGACCTGAAATGACACACAACACACTCGAGAGTAGTATGAGCTTTAAGCAAATCACAATAGCAATATCACACCTTAATCAATCTAAAACTTCCTTTGTCTTATCACACTTCAGCAAATCAGTTTTTTGTGTGAAAAGCAAGGTAATTTTATAGAAATAAGGTATGAGAAGACTAAGATAATCAAGAAAATTTTCAACTTCATCTATCTAGCAAGTATGCAAGCAACAGAAAACGATAAAAATTTTCCCTTTTAAAGCTCAAGTGATCAAAGTAATTTCTCAATTGAGTAATGTAAGTGAATTATAGCCAAAATAAGCATGCAAATGTGGTGAAGTTTTCAAGTAAGGGTGTGTGACCTTAAAGCAAGGATGGTCACAAATTCAATACAAAGTGATCAATAATGCAACTTTTCAACAAGAAATCATTAGGGGTCTTTTGTGGCTAAAAACTAGATGAGATAGATCAATTGATTCAACTTTCTCTTTTTTGTATTATGCACGAATTACTAAGAGGCGTTGAATGGAAATAACAAGAAGCAAATCAACAACGAAAGGAACTTGTTTTTGGTAGATTGTGTTTGAATGACTCAAATAAACACAAACTGGTTTTTTGTCTTAGTGATTTATCCTACCAATGATATTATCTAGAAGCCATAATAAAAGAGAAACAAAGCATATATTTGTGTCATTAAGGGACCTTGATGAAAAAACAACCGTCTACAAGTATCATAAAAACTGTCATCAAATATTTTCAAAGGACCTTGATGACATTCAACCACATAAAAACAACTATCATCACACATAAAAAACAAAGTTGTCATCATGTTTGATTTTAAGCCTTGATGATAAACAAGTGTCATTAAGGGACCTTGATGACATTCATTTTTTTGTCATCCAAAGGGCATTGATGAAAAACAATTATCATCAAGTATCATGATAAACTATCATCAAATGTTTTCAAAGGACCTTGATGACATTCAACCACATAAAAACAACTGTCATCACACATAAAAAACTAAGTTGTCATCATGTTTGATTTTTTAGTGTCATGAAATATGTGTCATCATGTATAATTTTTTAGTGTCATCATTAAAAGTGTCATCAAATATGTGTCATCACGTATAATTTTTTGTGTCATTTGATATTCGTGTTTTTAGTCTACTTTTTAGTGTGTTTTCTTAGTTTGTTTAGTTTAGTTTTAGTAGTTTTAGAGTTATTTTTGTGTGTTTTTGGATAAGTTTGCATATTTTGTGTGAAGTATGGAAGCTACTCCGCTTTGTGTCTTTTTGTAGGTTTTGAGCAGGAAAGAGTGATTTTGGAGCTGAATTGGAGTACTATGGTGGAGGACGGAAGAATATGAAGATAAAGAAGTCGAAGTCCAAGCTTTTAGAGTTGAAGAGTTGAAGAAGAGCAAATCCAGACTCGTTAACAAGGTTGTGAAGGGTCGTTAACGAGGCTTAGAGATAGGATTTTTTGAGAGATCTTTGTGATGTCTACCGACCCTGTGCGGAAATCTATCTTGATAATTCCGTGTCAGTAGGGCTTTTAATGAGTCTTAGGGTTATTATATTTTATGATTTATATATTTCTATCTTTTTAGAGTAAGTTTCTATCTTTTAGGTAAGTTTTTATCTTCTAGCCTTTTTATTAGATAGCTTTATTAGTATAAATACCCTTCTTTTCTAGCTTAGTGAGGGGGTTTGAACAGAGACGAATTTGATTTTCTCTAGGGGAGCCGAACACGAGAGAAGTCGAGTGGGAAGATCATCGAGCCAAGGTCGATCGAGAGAGAAGCATTGGGTCGTTAATCGGTTCGTTTGCTCGTTATTGTCTTGTTTGTTTTCGGTTTCTTCGGGATATTGTAAGATGATATTTTTCCTAGTAATTTCAAGAAAGGTTGTTTTGTTTTCAATGTTTTCTCTTATTGAAGTTGTTTGCTTTATTTCTATGAGTAGTGAGTAGTTTTCTTATCTAGGGTCGGGGTTGAAACCCGGCATAGTTATGCATGTTTGATGAGTAAGTTGATGTGTTGAATGCCTTTTATCTATTTTAGATTGCTTGTTGTGTTTATGCCTAGACGATAGCCGAAGTAATTTGAGTTCTTAACTTGATCGAGAGAGAAAGTTATAAACTTGAATGTTGATACTGTTCGATAACGAAAGTTTCGAGCTTTGGATCCAAAAAAAGTGATTAAGTGAATTGATTTATGAGAATTGATTGATTTGCTTGCTAAATCAGCGAAAGTTGATGAATTTATCTTTTTAAAGGCATGATCTTTATCTTCTTACGAGTTTATATGCATGACTGTGTTGTGGTAACCCTTGTCCTAGGTTTTTACTCTTAATTGAGTTTGTTTTCGGTATACTCGTTATTCAGATTCGTTGCCTCGGTACCGAACTTGAGTTTTTAGTCGTTAATCTGCATTCGTAGTGTATCCAGGTTCGTTAACGACCCTGACAAAGTCGTTAACGAGGTTGGTCGTAGGTGTTTTATTCTATTTTGCTTTGTTTCGTTTTTAGTAGTTGATAGACAAACAATAGTGCTTCCCGTGGAACGATCTTGACTTCGCTATACTCAGCGGGGTCTTGACTTATAAATTTTATTTGTTGTCCAGTTAGTCAAGAAAATACCCGTCAACAAATTGGCGCCGTTGCCGGGGAGGCAACAAGTTTGTTTGTTTATCTTGGGTCTGGGAATAGCCTGACCCCGTTTTTTGTTTTAATTTCTTTTTCTTTGTTTGTTTTCTCAGCATATGCCAGCTGGACGTCGAAGGCTCAAATTTGACAACACCGGTTATTATTCAGAACCCGAACGCTCCCTGCACCGTAGACGCAGAGAAAATCAAGCCATGGCTACACAGGAAGAGATGTCTCAACGAATGGAGGAACTCCAAAGGCGGATGGAGGCGCTACAAGTTGATCGAGACACCGCCACTACCGAGGCTGAACGTCAACGAGTCAATAGTGCTCGTTTACAAGAAGAGCTGAATGCCTATCCGAGGAATGCCAAGCAATATATGCACCCAGAACTGAAGGTGCCAGAGTCTCCAATTGTGCTTCCGGAGATAGAGAAACCTTTTGAGATTAAGTCTCAATTTATATCCTTGATTAAACGGGCTCTGTTTGAAGGGAAACCTACTGAGTGCCCTATGGAACATGTTAAGAATTTTCTTGATTTATGTGACACCATAGCTGTTGAAGGTGTCTCACTTGAATATGTTCTGTTAAAAGCTTTTAGATGGTCTCTTACTGGAAAGGCCCTGAGCTGGTTGGAGAGCTTACCTCCTAAGTCTATCAGGACTTGGAAGAATTTGTATGATCAATTTCTTACAAAAATTTTCCCTCCTTCCAAGACAACAGAGTTGAGAAAGCGGATCACCTCCTATCATCAGCTGCCTAATGAGACTTTTGTTGAAACATGGGAAAGATTTAAGGAAATGCTTAGACAATTCCCTACTCATGGGCAACCTTTATATGTGCTCCAAGAAATCTTTTTCCAGGGTATTAATGCAGAAATGAAGAACCACATCAACACGCATACAGCGTGCGGCTTTATAAAGATGGAACCCACGGCTGCATGGGAATTGTTGGACAAGCTGTCTAACTATGATGCCATGTATGGTACCCAACAATCTCCCCAGCCCAAGAGGCGTCTCTACATGCCTAACAAGGAAGATGTTGACCCCGATGTCAAAAATCAATTTCTGCAAGACGAGGTCAACCGCCTGAAGAAACAGGTAAGTTTTCTGAAATCCTCTCAATCTTGTCAAGAGTGTGGCTCCTCTACCCATATTACTTCAGCTTGCACTAACATAGAACAGGTAAGAGCCGCTGAGACATATGCTGAAGTGAACTATATGAGAGGCCCATATAGGAACCAGCCTAGTAATTTTGACAGGTCAAACAATTATCCAACGTGGGGCAACCAAAACCCGAATCCCAACTATGCAGCGCCCCCACCGGATAGACGACATGCACCGTATCGACCTCCAGGCTATCAAGAGCCACCATCATCGGTGAAAGGGTTACAAGAAGGCATCAACGGAGTTCAAGCCAACCTAAATAACCAACTAAAAAGATTGGGAGAGTTCGATGTGTGGAAGAAAAATGTTGACTCCCAACTAGGGAATCTTGCTGCATAGATTCCAAGACCACAAGGGCAACTCCCGGGACGACCCGAGGAGAACCCGAAGGGACAAATAGTAGCGGTACACCTTAGGAGCGGAAAGACACTACCGGAGCGTGTCCAAGCTAAGGAGAAGGGCCCTACGACTGAAGAGGACGCCACGGTTCAGTTCGGTAACGAGCCAGCGAGAGCAAGTACCGAATTGGCACACCATGGTGACGAAGCTCCCAGGGTCGTCAACGACCCTAGTCCAGGTAAGTTTCCTGATCCGAGCCCCTCTCTCAATCCCAGGCTAGTTAACGACCCCATCAGGGTCGATAACGATCCGCCGAGAGCATCTAACGACCCTAGTGTCGACCCGGTAGCATCACCTCTCGAGCATGACTTGGTTCCGAGAATGGTGAAAGCTCTTCCTTTTCCTATTAAGAAATCAAAGGACTCTACTGAGAGTAAGTTCAAGCGTTTCGTAAAGATTCTCCAGGGCATTAATATTTCTATCCCATTCGTTGAGGCCCTAAGCGAAATGCCGGCTTACACGAAATTTTTGAAAGATATTCTTAGTAGGAAACGATCCATCACAAAGCTGCAAGATGAGGTCCGATCTATTGCTCTACCAGAAAAGGTAGGAGACCCAGGGAGATTTGCCATAACAATTGGCATAGGTGACCACAAATTCAAGGCTCTGTGTGATTTGGGAGCCAGTGCTAGTTTACTCCCACTTTCAATCTGGTCAAAATCCAACATGGGACCATTAGAGCCTGTAGACATGAACCTCTACATGGCAGACGGATCAAGCGTAAAGGCTATAGGAGTCGTGGACGACTATCCCATTCAAGTTGGGAAATTCTTCATTCCAAATGATTTCATCGTTCTCGACATGCCTGAAGACCCTCACGTCCCCATTATCCTAGGTAGGCCATTCCTAGCTACAACAGGTGCTAGGGTCGATGTGCGGAAAGGACTTCTCTCTTTTGATATTGGAGAGGAACGCGTGGAATTCGGCCTCGACCAAAACGCTAATGACCCAACTGCGGCCGCAAAGATCGAGTTGACCCAGCCAGAACTCGACATAATTGTTCCTAACGACCCTCCTCCAATTAGCAAAGAGGACGAGAATTTCACACAGATCCCTACCGAACCTCCTTGGCCCATTACCGAGCCCCGCATGCAGGGCTATAATCAAGGTTAGTACTCTAACCATGAATTCACTATTACTGGTTATAATTCTTCTTCATACTTTGTTCCTACAGCGTGTCCCACTGTTTATGCTATAGAGGAGTCAAAACCACCTTGGTTTTCGGATTTCACTAACCCTTATGTAGGAATACTGGGCATATTGATAGAAGAAAAAGGACCAAATTTAGTGACTCAAGCCAATAATGCCTACAAAGCTAAGTATGGGGTACCTCAAGACCCTAACATAGTCGAAAGAGAGCCACCCTAGCCAAGGTAAGTACGTCGGGCTGACGACGTTAAAAATAGCGCTTGCGGGAGGCAACCCGGTTTTTAGTATAGTTTAGATTTTCTTCTTTTCTTCTTCCTTTTTTTTTCTAGCTTTCTTTTAAGTTTTTTTAGTAGTTTAGAAGTAGAAAGATAGAATGGTTTTAAGCTAATAAGATGCAGGAGTTGGGCTCGTAAATCACTCGAAAAAGGCTACGGCGACTCGTTAATGACCCAACCCAGGGTCGTTAACGACCCGGTTTGGCGAACCAATTTCGGAAACGAGCAGGTAAGAACATTTTAACCTAATCTATCTTCTATCTTTACCTATGTGCCGCCTCTTACCCCTTCCCATACCTCTAGCCCTCTCCTATAAAACCCTTCCAAAACTCCCAAAATTCCACCCTCAAATCTCTCAATCCAAAAGCTTAAACTCTCAAAAATCCCACCGGTATCTCCTCACCACCGATCGGAAATCTCACCACCACCGAGCCTCGGAGTCCCACCCTAGTTAACGAGATAGCCGCCCTTGATTTGCTTACCGACGAGGATCTTTACTCCTTAACCACCCCGATTTTCAGTTCTCGTTCTTCAATTTCTTGGTCTAACGGTATGATTTCTAAACCCTAACTCTCTACTTGGTATGGTTCATGATTTTTTTAGGGTAGGAAGTTCATATCTTGTTCTTATTTGAAGCACTTGAGTTGCATGCCTATTATTGCTTAACGATCCTATTGCTTCAATATTGGTGTTTGATCTTGATTAGTATTGGTTTGTTCTTGCTTGCTTCTCCATTGAAATTTGATTAGGAAAAGCATGAACTACCTTGATTCTAGAATTGTTTGATCTTCACCATGACTTTTTTGGCAATTTTGACATGTTCGGGACGAGTAATCGGGCAAGTATGGGGTGCATATACCCGATTGTGTACTTTATGTGGGATTTTGTTTGATGCATGCTTGTTTTGTTGGAAATTTTGGAGTAATTAGTCCTTGGAATTCGCGACTGGTTCTCGATCAGGCTCGTTAAGGACCTGCCCAGGTTCGTTAACGATCCTGCGTATTATCAAGCCCAAAAATCAGTCCAGATCCGTTACCGATCCCAATTGGGCAGTTAACGAGGCATTCCGAGAGCCATTTCGAGACCAAGTATGGGGTCTCTTGTCTATTGATTTGTGTGGATCTTATCTTGAAAAATTTGTATTTTTTAGGTCCACATGGCAAGTTCTAGCCGAGCTGCAACCCGAGCCCAAAAGAAGAAGAGGAATCAACGGTCCCCATCTCCACCCTGCATGGACAACGTGATTTTGCGCACTCAAGGACAAGCGGACCGCTACAACGCCATATTAGACAAGGACCACTACACTAGGTGGTTCTCGAGATCGAGTGCTAAGCAAATGGAGCTTTATGACGATGTTAAGGAGGCCTTTTCTATTCTCGGCGTGCCTCACTTGCTGAAGAAAGAAGCGGTACCACACTTCCCGGCTCTCACATCCGAGTTCCTAGCCACCCTTGAGACAAGATTCCCGACGAAGACTTCGGACGGACGGATCAGATTCAGGCTCGGTAATGTCAGTCACGAGTATACAATGGCGGAGTTCAATGGTATTCTTGAGCTCCCAAATCCTTCTCGAGATTACAGTCTCAAAGACTACAAGGTGACAAGGACTTGGAGCTATATCACCGGGGAAGTAGAGCCTTCCGCTGCAGCACTATCCGGGGCAAGCATCATCAACCCCATTTTCCGGATCATTCTGCGAGTCCTAGCTGCTACTTTTTGGCCCAAGAGAGAGTTGAACAGGCCGACAAGGATGGAAGTTTTATGCCTCCGCACCATCCTTTTTGAGTAACCCGCCCCATTGAACTTGGGGTATGAATGGCTATACTATGTTGAGAAGTCGATCAAGTCAAAGGAAGTATGGTGCGGGAATTTGGTTAGTCTCTTGGCAACCAATCTTGGAGTTGATCTATCTCTCTACACGCCATCCCACGCCCAACTGCTCAACAGAAACTATTGGTTTAGCTCCGGCATTTTCACTCAAACCGAGGGAGGGTTTACTACAAAAGTTCAAGGCCAAGATGTTGTACCCACCCTGGCTAAATTGGAGCTACTATATGTACCAAACTGGTATGAGGCATGGACATGGCATGCGTTCCCATTGGAGCCCAAGCCGCAAGATGAGCTGACGCTTAGGCCATGTGAATCCCGGTTCGAGAGGGAGGAAGAAGCTATGGACGAAGATGATGAAGAGACTGAGGTAGCTACCGAGGCAGGCACGGAAGAGCTCGACCTCGGGGATGATGACCTCGAATCTGAAATTCTGGGCAACAATATCTTCGTTAACGAGCCCTCCAGGGTCGTTAACGACCACTTCGAGGCTTCTACCGATGCTACTATCAAGGCTCACGGTGTCGGTACCGACCCCCGCAGCAACCTACCGAGCCACATTCTTATGGTCTCATGCCTTACAATCCGGTACTTTTTCTAGACCACTTCCAGCCTCACTACCAACCACTTCCTCAGCCCGAGTACACTGGATCGAGTATCCCGCCTCCATGGGCCGAAGATCTTTCATCTCAGATGCAGCAGCTTAACCTTCAACAGACACATATTCACCAGAGGATGGATAGATGGGAGAGTGTCTATTCTGCTCGCATGACATTCGAAGATGCGAGGCACCATCAGAGGGAGGTGGATGATGCAGAGCGTTGGAGGACATTCTATGAGTTTATGGGGAACTTTGAGCGCCAGTTTCCACCACCTGGGCGCTGATTCAGTTTGAAGAGTTGTTTTCTTTTCTGCTTTCAAAGATCTTGTAAGTTTTTCTTGTGTTTTCTTTTCTTTCTTTCTTTTCTATTCTTTTCTTACTGCTTATTTATATTACAATAGGGACACTGTAATTTTAAGTATGGGGTGGGAAAGGGTAGAAAGTTAGTGTCTTGTTTGTTTTGTGTCTTTTTGTGTTTTAAGTAGTTCTTTGTTTCTAAAATCAAACCAAAAATCGAAAAAAAAAAATGAAAAAAATGATAAAAAAAAAGAGTTTTAGAATGGATAGATACCCTTTTTCTTATGGTTCTATGATAGTAGTTGCTAGCATGATCATGTAATTCCTTGCAAGCATGTCTTTGATAGTATAGACTGATTCTTGTTATGAAGTTGTTTTATGAAGGAATAGCGTTTGATGAAATTGAGCATGTATACTTTTTAGCATAAGTGATGCAATCCAATAAAAATTGCTACCTTGTGAGATATTTTTGGCCTTATAGGGAGAACATAAAATCCCTCTTCTTTTCTTGTGTGATTTACTCTCTTTATGCATATTATCTCTTGGAATTGTGATGGTTATCTATTTCTTGAATCCTATATAAGATTTATTAGTTCATTACTTGTGAAGATCATATGATAGAGAACTTATTTTTCATAAGCCTACTTATCCATATCCTACCTTCATTATTCCTCTTTTTGAAGCCAATTTGAGCCTTTAAGCCTGTTATTTTTAGCTCCATAAAATTATTCCCTAGCCGAGATAAGCTTGACCCTATCCGGGGATTAGGACTTAGTGCTGGTAATGGTTGTGTTGAGTGAGATTGTATTGGTTAAAGTGTGGGGTAATGTGGGTTGGGTATTTGAAAGATCTTGCAGTTTGTTATGTAAATGGAGTTTGGTTCCCTGAATGCACTTGCAAAAGAGGTAAAGAGGGAAAAGAAAAAGAAATACAGAGTCGTTACCAACCTTAGAAGAGTTCGGTACCGAAGCCCCCTCGAAGGAAAAAAAGAGAAAGAAAATGAAAAAGGTCCGAAAGAAAAAGAAGAGCTGAATAGTGAAAGTGTGCATGAGTCAAAATTTCCTTGTAGTTTGTAAGCAAGATAAGTTGGGATAAAAGTGTTAATGAGGGTATGCATAATGAAGAGTGAGTTTGGTATTGTTTTATGAGAGTTTTGTTTATGTGAGTTTTTAGGAGTCTTATATTCCCGGATATTATTAGCACCACATGACCAAAATATTTCCACGCCTAATTGTCTTTTCCAAGCCCCATTACAACCCGATCGAATGGAAGCTTCTATGAAGTTTTTCATTGAGCCTAAGTTTTTCTTGATGATTTTTGCTTGTTTTGACAAATCTTAGGTGGAGAGTTTGGTGATATAAGTTCCAATTTCTATGAGTTTTTGTGTATAAGATGAGTTGAGAGATTGAATTTATAAGCCTAAACACTTGAGAGTTGAGTGAAATACATATATCCCTTGTGAGGTTGGATTGTATTTTCTTATGTCTATTTAGTGCATATATGTGTGATGACATTAATAGTCATTTGCTATTTTCTTCTTTGTGTTGAAGTTGCTTTTTAGTTGATGGCTATTTACTTGATGAGTATGATTGTTTGGTTTTGATTATTGTTTAGTGATTGCTTGAGGACAAGCAAGTCTAAGTATGGGGTATTTTGATATTCGTGTTTTTAGTCTAGTTTTTAGTGTGTTTTCTTAGTTTGTTTAGTTTTAGTAGTTTTAGAGTTAGTTTTGTGTGTTTTTGGATAAGTTTGCATATTTTGTGTGAAGTATGGAAGCTACTCCGTTTTGTGTCTTTTTGTAGGTTTTGAGCAGGAAAGAGTGATTTTGGAACTGAATTGGAGTACTATGGTGGAGGACGGAAGAATATGAAGATAAAGAAGTCGAAGTCCAAGCTTTTAGAGTTGAAGAGTTGAAGAAGAGCAAATCCAGACTCGTTAACGAGGCTGTGAAGGGTCGTTAACGAGGCTTAGAGATAGGATTTTTCGAGAGATCTTTGTGATGTCTACCGACCCTGTGCGGAAATCTATCTTGATAATTCCGTGTCGGTAGGGCTTTTAATGAGTCTTAGGGTTATTATATTTTATGATTTATATCTTTCTATCTTTTTAGAGTAAGTTTCTATCTTTTAGGTAAGTTTTTATCTTCTAGACTTTTTATTAGATAGCTTTATTAGTATAAATACCCTTCTTTTCTAGCTTAGAGAGGGGGTTTGAACAGAGACGAATTTGATTTTCTCTAGGGGAGCCGAACACGAGAGAAGTCGAGTGGGAAGATCATCGAGCCAAGGTCGATCGAGAGAGAAGCATTGGGTCGTTAATCGGTTCGTTTGCTCGTTATTGTCTTGTTTGTTTTCGGTTTCTTCAGGATATTGTAAGACGATATTTTTCCTAGTAATTTCAGAAAGGTTGTTTTGTTTTCAATGTTTTCTCTTATTGAAGTTGTTTGCTTTATTTCTATGAGTAGTGAGTAGTTTTCTTATCTAGGGTCGGGGTTGAAACCCGGCATAGTTATGCATGTTTGATGAGTAAGTTGATGTGTTGAATGCCTTTTATCTATTTTAGATTGCTTGTTGTGTTTATGCCTAGACGATAGCCGAAGTAATTTGAGTTCTTAACTTGATCGAGAGAGAAAGTTATTAACTTGAATATTGATATTGTTCGATAACGAAAGTTTCGAGCTTTGGATCCAAAAAAAGTGATTAAGTGAATTGATTTATGAGAATTGATTGATTTGCTTGCTAAATCAGTGAAAGTTGATGAATTTATCTTTTTAAAGGCATGATCTTTATCTTCTTACGAGTTTATATGCATGACTGTGTTGTAGTAACCCTTGACCTATGTTTTTATTCTTAATGGAGTTTGTTTTCGGTATACTCGTTATTCAGGTCCGTTGCCTCGGTACCGAACTTGAGTTTTTAGTCGTTAATCTGCATTCGTAATGTATCCAGGTTCGTTATCGACCCTGACAAAGTCGTTAACGAGGTTGGTCGTAGGTGTTTTATTCTATTTTGCTTTGTTTCGTTTTTAGTAGTTGATAGACAAACAATAGTGCTTCCCGTGGAACGATCCTGACTTCGCTATACTCAGCGAGGTCTTGACTTATAAATTTTATTTGTTGTCCAGTTAGTCAAGAAAATACCCGTCAACAAATTGGCGCCGTTGCTAGGGAGGCAACAAGTTTGTTTGTTTATCTTGGGTCTGGGAATAGCCCGGCCCCATTTTTTGTTTTAATTTCTTTTTCTTTGTTTTTTTTCTCAGCGTATGCCAGCTGGACGTCGAAGGCTCGAATTTGACAACACCGGTTATTATTCAGAACCCGAACGCTCCCTGAATCGTAGACGCAGAGAAAACCAAGCCATGGCTACACAGGAAGAGATGGCTCAACGAATGGAGGAACTCCAAAGGCGGATGGAGGCGCTACAAGCTGATCGAGACGCCGCCACTACCGAGGCTGAACGTCAACGAGTCAACAGTGCTCGTTTACAGGAAGAGCTGAATGCCTATCCGAGGAATGCCAATCAATATATGCACCCAGAACTGAAGGTGCCAGAGTCTCCAATTGTGCTTCCGGAGATAGAGAAACCTTTTGAGATTAAGTCTCAATTTATATCCTTGATTAAACGAGCTCAGTTTGAAGGGAAACCTACTGAGTGCCCTATGGAACATGTTAAGAATTTTCTTGATTTATGTGACACCATAGATGCTGAAGGTGTCTCACTTGAATATGTTCTGTTAAAATCATTTAGATGTTCTCTTACTGGAAAGGCCCTGAGCTGGTTGGAGAGATTACCTCCTAAGTCTATCAGGACTTGGAAGAATTTGTATGATCAATTTCTTACAAAAATTTTCCCTCTTGCCAAAACAACGGAGTTGAGAAAGCGCATCACCTCCTATCATCAGCTGCCTAATGAGACTGTTGTTGAAACAGGGGAAAGATTTAAGGAAATGCTTAGACAATGCCCTACTCATGGGCAACCTTTATATGTGCTCCAAGAAATCTTTTTCCAGGGTATTAATGCAGAAACGAAGAACCGCATCAACACGCATACAGCGTGCGGTTTTATAGAGATGGAACCCACGGCTGCATGGGAATTGTTGGACAAGTTGTCTAACTATGATGTCATGTATGTTACCCAGCAATCTCCCCAGCCCAAGAGGCGTCTCTACATGCCTAACAAGGAAGATGTTGACCCCGATGTCAAAAATCAATTTCTGCAAGACGAGGTCAACCGCATGAAGAAACAGGTAAGTTTTCTGAAATCCTCTCAATCTTGTCAAGAGTGTGGCTCCTCTACCCATATTACTTCTGCTTGCACTAACATAGAACAGGTAAGAGCCGCTGAGACATATGCTGAAGTGAACTATATGAGAGGCCCATATAGGAACCAGCCTAGTAATTTTGACAGGTCAAACAATTATCCAACGTGGGGCAACTAAAACCCGAATCCCAACTATGCAGCGCCCCCCCCCCCGGATAGACGACATGCACCGTATCGACCTCCAGGCTATCAAGAGCCACCATCATGGGTGCAAGGGTTACAGGAAGGCATCAACGGAGTTCAAGCCAACCTAAATAACCAACTAAAAAGATTGGGAGAGTTCGATGTGTGGAAGAAAAATGTTGACTCCCAACTAGGGAACCTTGCTGCATAGATTCCAAGACCACAAGGGCAACTCCCGGGACAACCCGAGGAGAACCCGAAGGGACAAATAGTAGCGGTACACCTTAGGAGCGGAAAGACACTATCGGAGCGTGTCCAAGCTAAGGAGAAGAGCCCTACGACTGAAGAGGACGCCACGGTTTAGTTCGGTAACGAGCCAACGAGAGCAAGTACCAAACTGGCACACCATGGTGACGAAGCTCCCAGCGAGAGCAAGCCACGGTTATAAAATTTATTTTCAAACTTATAATATATTTTATTATTAAAATAAATAATAATAATATATTATAATAAAATATTATAATATATTATAATAAAATAAATAATAATAATAATAATATATTATAATAATAATATATTATAATAAAATATTATAATAAAATAATAATATATTATAATAAAATATTAAAATAATAATATATTATAATAAAATATTATTAAAATAAATAATAATAATATATTATAATATTTTATTATAATATATTATTATAATTCTGATGCTTAACTTTATCTTACTATGTCTCTTTTGAGCAATTAAGACGTAACAACAATATTTAAAGTCTTATGTTTTGAGCACCTTTGATATTATGTATTATCGTTGAATTTTCGCATTTTATTTAAATTTAATTACCTTATAAAGCCTTGGGTGACTTTGGATGGTAAAATACGAGGTCACTGACCGTAATACCCATCGTTGCAAAATAGGAGTGTGAAAATTATGGTATCAAAGCCGAAAGTTTTGTTTTCAAAAAACCGAAAGTTTTGTTTTCAAAAACCGAAAGTTTTGTTTTCAAAAACCGAAAGTTTTGTTTTCAAAAACCAAAAGTTTTGTTTTCAAACCGAAAACATTTTTCTCAAATTTTTTATCTCTTTCAAACTTAAGAAATAAGTCTTTAAAATGAAAGTTTAAGAGTTAGACATTTTTGTTACTAAGAACTTTAAACAAAAATCTTTTCGGAAAAATGTGTAAGTTAGAATTCTTTTCCTAAGTTTCAAGTGATACTTGATCTATCTCAAAAATCAAAATTTCTTCTAAGTAATTCCAAGTAAAGAAAATTTCCCTTGACAATATTCTTATGTTTAATTCCTTGTTTAAATTTCCTCTACTTCCTTCAAATATCTTCGTCATATAGAATAAAAGGATATTCCATATAAACACCTTATTTTCCACAATAGAGAATTGTACTCACAAGAAGTTTAATCCGAATAAGGGAGGACGCCAGAAGGGCCGCTCAAGAGCTTGATGAGGCTTTCGCTCAATGGTCGTGGTTACGATATGGATACCCCGAGGACAACCCCCGAACTAGCACTACAAGAGGAAATGCATGAAATTGCACCCGAGGTGGATCCCAAAGAGGATGATCTCGAGGAAGAGGACCCGGAAGAGGAGTACCGAGCTCGAGGGGGAAGTTGATAATTCATTTCACGACAAATCAAGTCAGGAAAGCACTGAATAAAAGTTCCTGAGACATCATCCATGGGGACATATGACGAAGACTCCACGCTACCAAATCACAAGTCAAACTCCAATGGCCTATCAAGTGGGTGGATGGGATAATTGGACTCAAGGAGAGTCATCCCATCACCAAGCAAACGATCAATCAAAAAACTCATCTCCGATCGGTGGTCCAAACCCAACAAAGGTTCGTAAGCCAAATTACGACTATCTCCTCCAACACAAGAAAGTGTGGTCGGATGAAATGAGGTCCTACCAAAGAGAGAACGGCCAACTTCATACTCGTCTTGTCGTAAACCGTGGCTATATAGTTGCAACCCCTTGACACATCGAGCAAACCCATATGTTGTTAAACCACAAGGGAGGAGCCCTCGATGAAAGCCTATTCGATGAAGGGTTTTTGGACAATTTTTGCCTCCCAGGCACACCCTAGACCTAAGATTCGTTGGTGTGTCTTCTGAAGTGTGTAACTCTAAGAAGTCCACTTTACTTGACTATTCATTTTGTTCCTTTAGATAGTGGGGACGAATGTAGCTCGCTTTCTATTGTAGTGAATCAGCTTTTCTGTTTAAAACTTCAATGTAACTCGATTCGCGTAAATTATATTAAAATGCTCCTTTCTTTTCTAAAAAGTATTCCTTGATTTTACTCTTACACAAATGTTAATTAATGGAAAAACATTTGTGATCACCTATCCAGATGGTTAATACACGCAGAACTAGCCTCAAGAACAACCCGAACAATAACCGAGTAGGGGATGAGAATGAGAAAAGCCAATTCGAAGTACTTACCTCGAGGGAATCGTGTCCCAGTGCCTAACCCTGTTGTTGCTTTTAATGAAGGCACTATGGATGCCTTTTGAACCAAGATTCATCAAATGGTGCGAGAGGTGATTCCGGAAGTTGTGCCAAATTGAGCCAATGAAGAAAATCAAGAGGAATGTAGAGGAGTAAATGACATTCGTGAAAAGGAAGTTGAAACAAGTTTTGCTAATGCGCTTAAAACATTCAATGCAATGAAGCCTGACTCCTATGATGGAAGTGGAGATCCTGCTATCATCCACTACTAGTTCTCTCACGTGGAAAGACTGCTAAGAAATGTGCACTGCTCTGAGGCCGACAAAATGCACATGGCCGCTCTTAGACTTAAGGATTAAGTTGGGGAATGGTGGGAGAGCTCCAAATTGGCCACACACCCGAGCTAAGCTGGAACATGTTCAAGGAGAAAATGATGAACATGTTCTTCTCTGCTGCTATGAAGGACGAAAAGCCGGATGAACTGTTTTCGCCTAAGGTCAATGGGCTAAGCGTCTTTGAAAGACCTAAGAAGTTTAATCATCTACTCTAGTATGCTGGGTCGGAGTTAACTACTGAGGAGCAAAAGACCCGTCGCTTTCACAAGTGGATGAGTGACACCATCAAGCCTTGGATGGTGAACCGCAATTTTCTCAACCTTAGAGGAATATGTGGATGTTGCTTACAGGATTGAGACCACCCTGAATGAGCCAAAGAGAAGGAGGAACGGTGGAGGAAAGCCGCATCAGCAGAATTAAAGTGGATTCAAGAGGCCAACATCTCCACAGGGTTCAGGATGGTCGAAAAAGAACAAGAGTAGACCTGAGTCAACTAGGGCAAAGTCTTGCCTTGAATAGGAATCCAAGAAAAGCTCTGTAGTTTGTCACAATTGTGGAGAGTAGAGGCACATCAGCCGAGATTGCCCAAAAGATAGCATGACTTGCTACAACTGTGGAAAGGAGGGACATCTCCGTACTTATTGTAAACAAAATGGGAGCACGTAGGCCAATCACGTTCAAACTTAGTTTCTCAAAACCACCAAGCTTCGAATAAGGTTGCTGGATCAGCTTCTGTGTAGTCTACAACTCAGAATAAAGGGAAAGGGTCGATGACATTTTAGAGTCAAGGTCAACAACTCTATGAGAAGCACCACAATGATAAACCTAGTGTATTAGATGTTCCACAAGAATAGATACGTCCTCCTTCCTATCCACGTTATAATATTCATAATCATGTTAGTTTTGCCTTTAAGGAACTTTTGTATCCTAACAGTAGTTGGAAAACTTGAACCATGCCTTTTGACACTCTTCCTCGTAAGAATGTCACATTATTATGATTATGGTTTACCATATTATATCCTTGTGTGTCGAACAAAAGATCGTGTACCATCGTTGTCTTAGTATAAGAGAGTTTTGAGCCAATACATGGTTTAACTCTATGACGTGTTTGTATTTAGTACGAAGTTCACATCAACTTCTTTTCTATATACCGAAATAAAATTGTAAGATTTTTTTACGAATCAAAAGTTTTCGATATAAATTCATAGTGGCGAATAAGGGTGGACTTTTATCTCCCATCTTGATCACATGGTTGAGGTAGAAATCAGGTCTTGTTCATGTGAAGATATATAGATTAAGAGACTATGTTGGAAATAGTTCCCCGATACTGATCACATTGGTGGAATGAAACCACTTAGTCCTTCGATTTCAACCTTGTTTACGATAAACTACTTTCATATAAGAATTACAAAGTATATTATAGAGGGACGCTCGAACTACTTCTCGATAGTTAATATGTTCGGATACGATATCGTAAAGATGGTTACCTTCTCTTATGATATAACCATCGCTTGTTCCAATAGTAACTCCAATAAAAGTTCAAAATCAAAATTCTTTTTCCAAGGCATGGCTCTCACATATTCAAACATCGATTCCATCTCGAAAGTTATTGAATATCTGTCTTAAAGGAATTCATCCGCAATGACTCTATTCTTGAAGTATGGAATGGATTAGTCATTTTCTTACTCGCTTCCTGGAAACACTCTAGTGCTCGTTTCAACTAAGATGCTTATTCTATAAGCAATCTAACCTTTTATCGGGGAAGGATAGTCCAGAATTTCCGTAGGTATGACCAAGCTAAAGGATGAGACTGCTTGACCAACTGCCTACTTCACTAGCAAGACCAATTATATTTTCAATCCTTTTCATTTGGTTCGTTTAAACCACATAAGTACGCATGTGAGCATCTCTCCGAGGAACACTAATGCAACTATTCCTTAAGAAGAAAGGAGCAATAGTAATTCTTCTACTTGTTCTTTTCGAGTTCATCTTAATTTTTTTTAAAGAGAGGGATGCTTGTTCCACTAATAATTTCAAAAAGATAAGATTCTTCTAGTGCTTGAGTAAGTCATGAGAACCTTGCACTAACCCAATGGGAGGTGTTGAGTTCTTAGATGCGACAAGATCATGGAACATCAAATGAAGGAACTAAAGAAGTGCCTTAGTTCGAGTACTCTAGTCAAGGATGGTGATGAAGGTAAGACTAGAGAAATTTAGGAGACTGAGCAAAAGATGCAGAGACGTTTTCCCAAGTTATTGTCGTCTTAACTAAAAAACGAAACATTCTTTAAGGGGGTACTAGAATTTTTTTTGTCTCCTCATAGTTGTGAGTGTTTGTAGCTATCAGTGTATTATAACTTTATGCCGCCCTAAATTTTTCCTAGTTTCGGGGACGAAACTAATTTAAGAGGGTACTATTGTAATAGCCGATATTTCTAATAAAAAGAAACAGTTATTTTTATTAATCTAATTGTTTCTTGAAAATAACATGATTATTCTATATTATGATTTTTCATAATAATAATAATAATTTTGGTTAAATTTTAACTTGATAGCAAATAGAAATTTATATAATTAATCATAAACAATATTTTGATTTATTTTCCGTCAACTAAAGATTTTAATAAAAAAAATGAAGGAATTGGTTGGAGAATAAAAATTCTAGAGGTGGGACTCGAACCCTCAACCTCTTACACTCTCCACACCCAACACTCCTTCCTTTCCGATATGCTATCAAGACCTTCTTGTCACTAAAGGAAAAGTATTGCTTTTATTCTTTCTTTTTCAAGAGTTTGCAAGAAAGCCTTCTATGGCGGAATTTTGGTTTGATGTAAGACCAATTCCTACCATTCTACCTCCTTTCTCCCCCAATTCCTCTTCCTCTCCACCTCCATTCTCACCAATCTCTTCTTCCCTTCCATTGCAAGCCACCTACACCCATGCAACCATTCATGGAAGACCTCCTCCTCCATGATAGGTCAATCCTCATGGTGGTGGATTGAAGACCCCTTCTCCTTAACTATAAAAGGGGTGTGATCAAGAGGAGAAACCACACCCATTCCTCTCTTCTTCCTCTTCAAATTCATACAAGTCTCAAGTCAAATTTCAGAAATTCAACTAGCCCTTAAATCTTATTTTTTTTCTCAAAAATTCCACAAAATTCCTTCTTCCCTCTCTTTTGGCTGACCGGGCCACCTCCGTACCGCCAGCCATCTCCGTCGGCCATCGCGCACGACCGCCACCCCCTCGTCGGAGCTTCTCCGTCCTCCACCGCTGCTCAGCCTATGTCGTTCGTCCTAGTTCTGTTCTTTGGTTCTTTGGCGTAAGAAGAAAGAAGATAGAAAGGAGAGGTGAACTTAATTTCTTTTGGGTAATTTGGACAAGTTTTGGGTTGTATAATTAGGTCCATATATGCCAAATTATTAAATCGGATTTTTGCTCCTGGGAAAGGAAGAGAAGCAAGGCCCAACTTGTTCCATCTCGTAATCTGCGCCCTTTCCGTCTTGTTATTGTTCGGTATAAATTTCCGACTCATATTTTAATTAATATCTCTTTATAAAGTAATTTTTAGATATAAATAATATTTATTTAAATTAATTGAATAAATATTACAAGTGGTTTATTAAAAAGGAATTTATGGAATTAAATTCATTCGCATGCCCATCTAGCTAGTTTATAATTTTTTATAAAATTATTTAAAACATCACCTTAAAATAATAATAAAGGAATATTATTATTTCGTTATTCTAACTAAATTATTAAAATAAATAATTTAGAATAAATATCTTCTCTTAAAGAAAAGAAAATAAGATAAAGTTATTCTAAGAAATGAAATAAGGATTTTAATTTAATTCATTTCTTTATATTATCTCGGATTGCTAGGTCAAGCTTTCGAGTCCTCTAAGTCGTCTTAAATTCCGAGCCTTCAATTAAGTTCAAGTGAAATTCAAGGCAAGTGGATATTCTCCTAGAAACCTTTTCGATATCTCGATTCCATTAATCCTCTCTATGTTGGGAACAAACTTGTTTGCTTAAATAAATGAACATAGGATATATCGATTGCTTGAAATAACGACATTTTATAATCGTTATTATTATTCATATGCTAGAAATGAACTTAGGTCCGTTTGTTGTGGCCTTACTTGTTTCAATCTCTTTTCGAGATTTGTAATGGATTTAAGATAGAATTAGGGATGCGGGTTTGGCCCCGAACATCTCTCTATAACATGTCGAGTGGTACGGCTTTACGCCCTCTCTTCCCGCGACTTAAGGATCATGATCTATATCCACTCCTATTCGTTGGAGGGATGTTACACCCTATTTAGGTGTCGGAACTCCGTTCCATATGTGGACTCGGCTCTTTCATTGCCTCCACCCCCCTTAAAAATCATAAATGATATGAAACGTTTTGACACGTAATAAAGATAAGTGCTAGTGCACATTAATAAAAATGAATCGGTTTGGATTAGTACAACTTGGAAGACCAACCTGGCTCTCGGCTTTTCGACGATCGTCTTTCCAATCTGAATGCTTATTCAGGCTCGTCTAGGTGGGATTTGTACTTAAGCGCCTTTGGGCCACCTCCCAGATCTGGAGATTTGAATTTGATGAGGTTGTTTGAGGTCCCAAAAGAGTACAAGATGCTTTATAAAACTTGATGTGTAATAAAACGTTCCCAACATTAATTATACTCTAAGAGGAACTAGAATCTCGTAGTTTCCTTCTTTTCGGATTCTAGTTATCTCTCTTTGAGATCGACTAATTTCCGTCCTTAAAGCTCCACAAAAAGATTATAATTTTCAAGTACATCTCTCCTTTATCTCCTTGATGAAATAATAATATTACCAGATTACCCTTGAGAATTTCCGTTCTCACTTGTTTAGTCTCCTTAGACTAATTTCGCTATTTCCACATTTTTGTCTGGTATTTCTCGCCCTTTGCGACAAATGCGAGACTCTAGGAAACTTCTCCTGAAGGTCTAAAGACAGAGATTCAAGAATTGAAGGAAGGAAGGTCAAGTCATTCTCGAAGATGCTTTCTCACATTTTGGGTCCCACTTTGCTTTGCAAGAATTGTATCTTTTAATTTCATTGCTTAACTCTATCTTATTATGTCTCTTTTGAACATTTAAGATGTAATAACAATATGTAAAGTCTTATGTTTGAGAACCCTTAATATTATCCATTATCTTTGAATTTCCGCATTTTTATTTAAATTTAATTACCTTATAAAGCCTTGAGTGACTTTGGACGGTAAAATTCGAGATCACTAGCAGTAATACCCATCGTTGCAAAATAAGGGTGTTAATGTAAAACTCTAGGATAAAGATGTTTCTATTATAGGAAGAGTTCGTGGACTAGTAGTGGCGCCATAGTTTGAAGTACCACCATATATTACTACCGCTATTTGAGCCACCTAGGTGGGATTTCTTTTTGCTTTGAAGGGCACGCGAATTGTGCCTAATCATAATGATGTTGCGGAGCATCTAGGTTCGTCTGGGGAATTGTAGAGGAAACTGAGATCTAGGGTAGTTCATTGTATGTTAGAGAAGTAGAGTCAAAGGAGCTATGCTAGTAATGAGGGTGGCAAAGACTACCAAGTTGTGCAATGATGGATATGTGGGGTACTGGTAATCTGTCTTTCAAGAGGACAAGGAAAGACTACACATCTAGAATATACCTGATGTTTGTAAGTTGCGAATGTTAATTCCGGGATTAGCTTTTAGTATCACCACCTTAGAGTGGGGTAGATTATAGTAGTGAATTGGAGTTGGGGAGGAGATCGATATCGAATGTTCCGAATCGTATAGTCACGAGGAAGGATATTTTCCTATGATTGTGCATTGATTATTGAGAGTTGAACTAAGGGCTCGTTTGGTATCGATATAAGATATCAATATCGGGTATCGGTATCGGGTATCGGTATCGGTATCGGTATCGGTATCGGATATGAGATATCATTCATATCTCATATCTCTCATACCTCTTTTTTTTTGGGGGTATATCAACTATCATGCATTTGGCCTTGTTTTGATATCAAGATATGGCCCGATATCCATATACTCCCATACCAAACACAAGATATGACCCGATACTGATATCTAAATCCATATACTCCCATACCAAACACAAGATATGGCCCGATACCGATATCTGATATCAGGATATCAATACCAAACGGGCCCTAAGTGATTATTATGATTAAGAATTCATTGTCCTGTAATGATGACTTTTTGGACCAATTGCAAGGGGCTATGGTGTTTTCAAAAGTGGATTTGTGATCAGGTCATCTCTTGTTGAAAAAAAAGAGACATGCATATGATGGATTTTCAAGCAAGATATGAGCATTATAAAGGTGTAGTGATGCCGTTTGGATTGGCTAATGCCCTTATAGTGTTTTTGGAATGATGAATTGGGTATTCATTGACCACTTGGTCAAGTTCATGGTGGTTTTTATTGATAAAACATTCTGATTTACTCTCAGAATAAAAAGGACCATGTAGAGCACCTCAGACTAGTATAAGGAATATTGAGACAACTACGATTGTTTGCAAAGTTGTCCAAGTAGGATTTCTGGTAATCAAAAATTACATTACTAGCACATGTTGTGTCCATAGAGATAGTTATAGTGAACCCCTTGATGATCGAAGTTAAGTTTTGAAAAAGGGGAATAAGAATTTATAATTTATAGTGATGTCTCAAGGGTAGGGCTCGAATGTGTGCTGATGTAGAGGGATAAAGTTATTGCGTATGCTTCTAGACAGTCAAAACTGAATAAGTTGAATTGATTAAAGCATGATTAGAAATTAGTAGTAGTGGTGCATGCTTAGAAGATTGGTGCCATTGCTAGTAAGGAAATACATGCAAGGTGATGATAGATTATAAAATTTATAAGTATATCTTTACTTAGTAAGAATTGGGTATGTGTTGAGAGGGTTTTACTTGACCAACAAATAAATTTATAGATCAAGACCCAGCTAAGTACAGTGGAGTCAGGTTCGTCCACGGGAAGAGAATTCAATGTTTAACTACTATACTAAAACGCAAAAGAACAAGCAAACATAAGAAATAACCGAAACAAAAACAAAGCAACAATCGGTAGAACACTGAAAGGCTCGGTTCCCACCTATGGGGGGTCGAGTAACGAGGTGTATTGGGAACGCAGGGTTTCACAAGCGAGGGAAAGATCTAGGATTTAGGGTTTACCACAACATAGTCAAGCAATCTAAATAATTTGAATCATAAAAATCATGCATTTAAACACAAGTAATCAACTTTCGTTGAACAAACAAGCAAATCAATCAACTTTCATAAATTAATTCACTTTATCTACTTATTACGATCTAAAGTTCTCAACTTTCGTTTCAAACTTTATCTCTATTCAAGTTCAAAACTTCCTCTTTCGATCAAGTCATAAACATGAATTACTTCAATTTTCATCAAAGCATATGCACAAATAAGTAGAAAAATAGATAAAAGGCAATCAAATCATTCAATCATATCATCATCATGCACAACTATGTTGGGTTTTTACCCCAACCCTAGAACAAGAGAACTACTCATTCATGGTGGAGAAGAAACAAACAATAGAATTGAAGGAACACATGACTTGAATTTAAACTACAAACTTACTTGAATTCAAAACTACAATTGTCTTCAAAATCAACTAAGAACACCAAGGAAAAATCCCACAAATCTCTTCCTTGTGCCCTAAGCAACTCAAACTTGTCTCTCAAAATCCTCCCAAACGTCCGTACGTAATTAAAAGAGAGAGAGATCCCCCAAACTTTGTCCAAACAAGGGTTTAAATACTAAAAGATCTATCTAAAAAGTTTCCTTAAAGATAAAAACAACCAAACTAAAAACATATCGGAATAATTTCCTTAAAAGCACGAAGTCAACGTGGCCCTACCGACACGGGGACCCTCGGTACCGACCCCCCTCAGGGTCGGTAGGACTTTCTGCTGAATTCTTGCGGTTTGTTTCCTGAAGGCCTCGGTACCGATCCCCCCAGGGTCGGTAATGAGCTTGTTCTAGGCTTATTTCCTTATTTTCTTCACTTTATTCCTTTGGATTTCTCGGTATCTTCTTCTGACATCTTTAACTCTTCTTCCTTGGCTACTCCTCTCCTTTTATGCCCTCGAATGCTTCCAATCTGCTCCAAAACTACACAAAAACACAAAACTAGCATAGTTTCCACACTTTTCACAAAATATGAAAGCTAAAGCAAAGGACACACAACACACACAAAAACACAACTAAAAAAGACCTAAAACCCTAAAACGACACACTAAAACAAGGCTAAAAACACGGACATTAGTATGAGACAACACAGATGGCTTGAGTTTTAAAGTATCATAACTTAAAGATCCTTTATCATCCTAGAAAAGAGAATGTAATCGTTTATGCTCTTAGTAGGAAGACATTTTAAGAATGTATGTTAGTTTATTTCCTCCTCCAAGTCAGTTTGCTCAAAATATTTCTTCAACCGGTGTCCATTAACCTTAAAGGTGGCTCTATTGTTGTCTACTAGATCAACTGCTCCATGGGGATAAATGTGGTGGACCACGAATGGCCCATTCCATCTCGATCTCAACTTTCCTGGAAATAAACGGAGTCTAGAATTAAAGAGGAGTACCTTGTCGCCAACCTCATAGGTTTTTGTCACCAACTTCTTGTCATGCCACTTCTTGGTGCACTCTTTGTAGATTTCAGCGTTCTCATACACCCTAAGCCTCAACTCCTCTAGCTCTTGCAAGTCCATGGATCGTTTTGCTCTGGCTTTGTCGAGGTCCATGTTGAGCTCCTTGAGAACCCTTAATGTTTTATGCTCTAACTCGACTGGCAAATGGCACGCCTTGCCATAAACTAGATTGTAAGGAGTGGTGCGTAAGGGTGTCTTGTACGCCAGACCTTCCCCCTTTTGTAGCATAAATCACCTTACTTGGAGATACAAAAATTGTCCTCATACATGAACCTAAATGTTAACATCACTGCCTACAATATTAAATGAAAAAATCAAGATGAATACATTTCATGAACGAAATACAAAGTTCATTTGTGTAATTTGTACCAACAATGTGCAATTGTAAAGTTCGACAAAAAAAGTAACATTTTTTTGGTAATATATTGGTCTACATGCCAATTGACATACTCAACACACTCTTTCATTTTCATTGAATGTGGTCCTATAATCTTTTTTAGTGGATATGTGGTCATAAAATGTAGTTGTAATGGAACTAATTAAACAAATCCACGCCCATGCCTAATTGTCTTATCAATAAAAAAAGCAAAGATCACTAATTCAACCAGCAAGCCCCTAACGGTTTACAAAGTACGAAAAATCAAGCAAAGAAAAGCCACTCAACATTGTTGTAGTGTCTTTTTGTGCCTTTTCACCACTTCATCCACCAATTATTATTGTTGGAACCCTAGATTCGTCTCTAACGTCAGTTTCTCGCTTAACAACACCCCTTCGAACTCCTCTTTGAAATTATTGTTGGAACCCTAGATTTGTCTCCCTTGAAGATCACGAAACTCACTCAATTGAACGCCATTTAAAATCTCCCTAATTCATGAACCCTAGTAATCGAGTTTTGAAAGAGGGAAATGCGCACAATTTGGGTGGTTGGGAATGAAATAACAAGTAAACATTCATGACCGGTTAATAGGTAAAACGCGAAATAACATGTAAACATTGAAGGTATTTTGGTAATCTTGGTGTCTTTAACGCCCTAATTGACGGAACGTAGTATTTGACTAACGAAGATGCATAAACTAGATGATTAAGTGGAATATTGCATAATTGACGGAACGTATTATTTGACTAACGGAGATGCATAAACCGGATGATTAAGTGGAATATTGCCTAGAAAGCAATAGGTAACAGATTATAAGTAGTACCAAATTTACAAACACCAATGCCTCTGATTTTCTTAATTACATTGATAATTAATTTCGTGTTTACAAAGTATGAACCATATTATAAACTGTTTAGAAATTCAATTCAAGAAATTTGTTTAAAAACAAATAAATCAGGCGAGTGCATCATAGCTTCCTGCAACATCCTCCTCCTCTTCCTCTCGGGCTAAGCAAGCCATAACCCAGTACAAGATCCCAGCAATAAAGAAGCTGAAAAACCAAGCATTATTGTAAACCGTAACGAACACCTCAGGGACCCACTTCCATAACCCAAGCTTGTTCATGAATCCTGGGACCACGGGCAAAATCCCCGCCACCAGCGCCAAAATGGCTCTTAAATTGAACCCGCCCGTGTAATAGTACTCCCCCTTCGGACTCGACGTGTACAAGTCCTGCACATTCAATTTCATTTTCTTCAAAAGGTAATAGTCAACCAATAGGATTCCCCCGATGGGGCCAAACAGCGCCGAGTACCCCACAAGCCACGTGTACACGAAGCTCTCGCTCGACTTGAGCAGCCGCCACGGCTGGAACGCCACGGCCAGCAGCGCAGTCAGGAGCGCGCCCCTCCTGAACGTGAACGTCGATGGGCTCAGGTTGACCAGGGCGTTCGCCGGCGCCACCACGTTCGCCGCGATGTTGGTGGTGATGGTGGCGAGCCCGATCCCGAGGATCCCGAGGAGGGTGGTCACCGGGCCCCCGATTTGGGCCAAGAGCTCTGTCGGGCTCGTGATGACCCGCCCGAATATGACCCCGGTCGAAGAGGTCACCGCCAGGCCCACGAAAGTGAACAGGCCCATGAAAATAGGAAGCCCGATCTGGCCCGTGATCTGGTCCCTTTGGCTCTTGGCGTATCGCGTGAAGTCGGGGATGTTGAGGGCGAGCGTGGCCCAGAAGCTGATGTTGGCCGTTAGCGACGGGAAGAAAAGGGCCCAGAACTGGGAGGCGGTTAAGCGTGAGGACAAGGATCCCATGTGGGCGAGTCCACCGCCGTTGGTGTACGCCCACGCTAACAGGCAAGAGGTTAGGATAATCAAGATCGGGGTGGAGTACTTTTCAAGAGCCTTGATCCCCTCCATACCCTTGCAGACTACGGCCCACTGGGCCAGCCAGAAGACGATAAAGCACGAGAATTCGAGCGGCGAAGTGCCGAGCCATGAGATGGATTGGGAGCCGAGCGCCGAGTTCTTAATCGGGCTGGGAAGGAGGAGGAAAATAGCTTCGCCGCCGATCCAGGTCTCGATTCCGTACCAGCCGCAGCCGACGAGGGCGCGTAGGAGCGTGGGGATGTGGGCCCCGCGGATCCCGAAGCACGATCGGGCCAGGACCGGGAACGAGATGCCGTAGCGGGTGCCGGGCTCGCCGGTGAGGATGAGAGGAACGAGGAGGATGAGGTTGGCGGCGACCACGGTGGCGATCCCCTGCTACCAGGCCATCCCCAGGTCGACGAGGCTGCCGGCGAGGTAGTAGGACGGGACTCCGACTACTAGCCTGATCCAGAGGTTGGCCATCTCCCACCCGGTGAACGTCCGCTGGTCGGGTTTCGTTGGCTTGAGGTCGTCGTTTGTGAGGGCCGGGTCGGGCCCGTGGGCTTCCATCGGGGCTGATCCCATTGCGAGTGCGGGGGCTGGTCTCTTGCGGAGGAGGTTAACATGACCTCCTTTACTATACAAGTGGGTTAAAGGATTGGATACGAGGATGAATGAATGAGAGGTTGTGGTGAAATCGGAAAGGGAAAGGGAAATTGAGGAGGATTTAGGGACTGAAGTGGAGATTATTTGATGGGTTTGGGGATGGGGACTGAAGCTCATCAAGCACCTGGAAACCATTTTCAGCCTTTCAAATTCAGCTAAGCTAGTGCTAAGGTGTGAAATGCAAACCCTTTTTTTGGAGATTCTCTCAAATTTTTGTGGTGGTGTTTGGTTGTGACTTGCAAGGATAGAATTTGGGTTGTGGATGTTGCTGCGGATGTTGTCACTTTCATGTTCTTTTGGATCCAAATTGAATTGATTCCTGTGCTTTCATTGAGTTTTGGGTGTTTTGACTTGTGATGACAAAGTAGTGGTTGCTTTATCATTGAATCTTCTGGTGCAGATGAATTATTGAGCCAACCAAGCATACAAGCATTAAACTATATACAAATGTGTATCTGCTTTGATCAAAATAACTATTTTACCATTTTCGTTCTATTTGGAATTTATAAACAGATACACTCACCTAAGAATATCATAATTTGGATAATTCGCTCAACAATCATCATAATTCAGCTGTATTTCTAATCTAAAATTCTTTAGTTAATGTCGAATTTAAATGACATAAAATTACGAACTAAAAATACCTATTCGAGTTTTTTTTTCTTTTTTTTTTTGTAGAAAGTGAATGGGGCTTGCTAAACGTCACCAATAAAAATCATCACCATTTTCATTATCCATTTTTATCCGCAATGGTACAATAAAATTACAAACAAACAAAATCACATTTCCCAAAAATCAAAATATCCGATCTTCACTCTCTCATCACTTTGGAATAAATTGATCTTTGGCAAACTAAAATTGATCTTTGGCAAACTGAAGAAAGATCTGAAGAAAGATGGCTTACAAATTACAATCATATACGAGATTAATATTTACATTGTTATCATCATGCACACCATAAAATATACCGGTCAATATATATCACTTACATATATGGGAAAATTAAAAATTTAATCATTGTTAATCAACACAATCAATACTTTTAACTTTATGAAAATCGAGCATGAAGTTAACGTGCACAGAAATTTCGATCTTGCCAATTGAACTTCCGTGAAAGTATAACAAAATCATGTTTAAATTACGAAAACCACTTACGTACAATTCTATTGGACTTACTTAAGAGAGATTCATAAAATCAGTAAATTTTAAACTGGTGAACATGAATGAAGGCAATAGGGATAGCCGCCGTCTTTTCTTCTTTTTTGTTTCTTTATTTACTGAAGGGTAATTAGGTCATAACTTATAAAATGGAGATGGTTTAGTTAAAATCCGGTGATGTTTAGTATTTATGATATATAACTATATATTAAAGCTAAATATTTTCGAATGATCATATTGATTCTCTGATCCCACCTTATATTTTAAAAAATTAATTTTTATGTATAATTTTCATAAATAAATTATCATTAAACCATCAAACTCATATTAGGCTCACCTTAATGATTTTGGCTCCGTCTCATATTGTAAAACAGGAGGTCATACACAAAAGTAGGAAGCTAATTTTGTACGTGATAAAAAAAAGCGATGATCAACAATTCATGGAGAAATATACTCCGTAGAAGTTTATTTCCTATTTTTCAAATGGTAGAAAGATTTGTTGTAATGCCTATATAAACACTTTTACAGAAGCAAAATCTGATCATCTTCAGAAAATCAAAGAGAAAAAAGAAAAATAGGATTTCATTTTGCAAAAAGAAAAGAGAGAAACAAAGAGAGGTTAATTTTTTCTTTGTAAAGATATACTCTTTTGTACGACGAACTTGTGGCTTGTACAAGTTGTCGGATTTATTTCCTTCATATAGTAAGAAACATATCACCCCGAGGACGTAGACAATTTGTCGAACCTCGTTAAATTCTTGTGTGTTCATACTACTTTAATTATTTCATATTAGTCGAAGCTTCCGCGGCTACTCAACAATTGGTATCAGAGCCAAATCAAAGTCTAAGGTGGTCAAGGTCTGATTTTGAAATCAATAGCTTCTAGTAGCGGAATTATTAAAGTTGGAAAATACGAGATTGAGAAATTCAATGGGAAGAATGATTTCTCCTATTGAAGGATGGAGATGAAGAATTTGTTAATATCTCAAAAGTTACACAAGGCGTTGGGTAAGGATAAGAAACCCGGAGATATGAAGGATAGTGACTGTGAAGAGCTTGATATGGAAGCACGCGCTACCATAATATTATGTCTTGAAAGAGATGTCGCATTTATGGTGGATGACGAGGAAACCGCATCAAGTGTATGGGAAAAGTTGGAGGCGAACTTCATGACGAAGACTCTAACAAATAGAATCTATATCAAGTCACAATTATATACTTGCAAGATGGATGAAGGAATCTCACTCCGTGATCACATCAACAAATTTGATAGGATAATTTCAAATTTGGATATTGATGTGAAGGTTGAAGATGAAGATCAAGCTCTTATGCTTTTGCTTTCTTTGCCAAAATCATATGAGAATCTTGTTCAAACAATAATGCTTGTGGGGGATACATTGACCATGGATGAAACTAGAACTGCGCTTCTAGCGGACGATCTGCGGAAGGTAGCAACTAGTAATATGACAAGTGGGAGCAATGAACAAGAACAAGGTTTGTTTGCAAGAGGACGGGGTAATAATTAGGGGTGGCAATTCGGTAAATCGGTCGGATTTCGGTTGGGTTATTCGGATTTCGGATCATTCGGATTTCGATCAGTATCGAGTATGATCAGTAATCGGGTATTTCGGGTCGGGTTGGATCGGGTCGGATGTGTAAATTGTCGGTTACATCGGGGTTATCGGGTCAAAATCGGTCAAGCAAATCCGGATTTCGGTTTAGTCGGTTTCGGGTTGAGTCAGTTTTTGCAATTTTCGATTGAATCGGATTTCGGTTGAATCGGATTTCGGTTAAATCAGTTTGGTTAAATCGGTGTTTGGTTAAATCAAATTTTGGTTGAATTAGGTCTTGACTGAATTTTTGTTGAAATCGATATTAAGAGTTCAAATTAACTGTATTTTAAGTGATAAAAGTTATATGATTTAATGAATTGGCCATGATAATATTAAGAATTGTTGCATTTATAATATAATATTTGAATTTGATTTAGATTTTGAGTTTTTAAAGATGAAATTTACCATTGTATAATAAATCAATTAATATTTCACCGAAAAAGTCAATCAAATTAATAGATGATCACAATTTACAAATTCATAAGATACAATCATACAATTTTCATAAATCACAAGTAAAGATTATATGCTATTAAACATATGTATGATTTTATATTCATAAAAAATTCTTATGATATTGCAATCAACTAATTACATGTTACAAATAATGATTATATGATGTTATACTCCAATAATTTAAAATCATCTTAGTTCACAAATAATAATTTTATAGTCACATACAATTTCAAGATCATATACATAAATAAATAAAATCTTTACATTTTATTGAAGAAATATACTTTTGTGATGAATAATAATATTGGAATTCATGACTATATGAGACTATGGTAAGTAGTTCTAAAGTTATTAAAATATTCAATCATCATTACTATATACTAAAGCGGAGGTTAAAATAATATATAAAATGATTCCATATTAAAATATATCATTCATCGTTTTTAAACCAAACTAAGTAGTTGAAATTTAATCGAATTATTTCTAAATATTTATATTTATATATATTAAAAATATATATTTGTTTTATTTTGGGATAATATTATTTTTTAGTTAAGAATATAAGATATATATATAATTCTTAAAATATCCTTTCTTATATCAATTTTTAATGATTATTTTTAGAAACGGTAGTTTTTTTAGATAAGATATGTATAGTTTTTCTAAAGTATTCTTGTTTATATCATCAGTTTGATCAAAATTTAACAAGTAAAAATACATAATACTAGTATAATTTTATAAAATTTCGTAAAAGATACGAGAACTAACACTATTAACTAAATGATTATACGATCTCTTATATTCATATGATCTTGTATACTAATAACATATAAGATCTTATATTCTATCAACCAATAGTTTTGAAAACTCAAAACATAAATATTATAAAATCTCATATTGATTTTGGTATAACTATGATAAATAATTGAATATAGACATAAATAAATAAAATATTTTTTCATTTGATAAATATATTTTTTTGTGAAGAATAATGATATTAGTGTGTATGACTTGTGAGATTACGATCAATATAGTTCTAAAAGTTATTAAAATGATTTCAATCCAATATCCAAATAATTATCTCATATCTTATATTTACATGATCTTATACATTAATCATAAATAAGATCTTATATTATTTTGGAAACTAAAAACACAAAATAGATAAAATACCATATTGATATTAGTATAACTATCATAATATACATAAATAAATAAGATCTTAATAGACTATTATTAAATAAATATAGCTTTTTGTGAGGAATGATGATATCTACCTAATACATTATAAAACAGAAACCATGTCTGTTGAAAAAATTGCGCCACGTGACATTATAAGAATAAAAATAATGTCAAGCTTTTAAATAATAACTTGTACTATTATTCTTTTTATACATCCATATCTTTTAATTATATGCTAATATTTTGAAATATAATAAACTATCTATAGAATATATGATATATTTTAGTATAAATTAGTATATCTTCATAAATTTTAATAAATTAACATTAAAAACTATTTTAATAAGTTATATTATCATTGCTAAATTTCCTACCCTAAACCCTAAACCCTAAAAGATAAGAACTCAAATACATAACCTTAGTCAACTAGTTGGTATCTAATAATCGGGTTCAGGTTGTTTCGGGTGTAATCGGGTTCGGATTGTTTCAGTTTTCGGATACAATCGGTTTGGGTACAATCGGGTTCGGGTAGCTCGGATTCGGGTATGTATCGGGTTGGTCTTTTCGGATATAATCGGTTTCGGGTTGCTTTTTTAAACGGGTTGCTTTCGGGTTCGGGTTAGAATCGATCAGATCGGGTCGGTTTCAGATTTCATTTTGTAATTTTTTCCGGATAGCGATCGATTCTCGAATCGGGTTGTTCGGTCGGTTATTTCGGGTCGGATCAGAATTTGCCACCCCTAGTAATAATAGAGGAAATATCAAGAGGGAAAAGTCTAGATCAAAATCTAGATCTCTAGCGGAAACTCGTTGTTACAAGTGTGGTGAGCTTGGGCATTGGAAGAAGGATTGTCGAAATAAGAGGGTACAATGGAAGGACAAAAATAACAAGAATAAGGGAGATCAAGATGTAAAGCACGAAGCTAGTGTAGCTTCGGATGAGTGGGGCGGAGAATGTTATTCCATTACATCTGAATTTTCAAGCAATTGGATTCTAGATACTGGATGCTCTTATCATATGTGCCCAAACAAGAAGTGGTTCACTTCCTACAAGGCCATAAATGGTGGAGCCGTTTTGATGGGTAATGACCATGGTTGTGAGATGGTGGGTATCGGTACAATTAGAATCAAGATGCATGATGGCATTGTCAGAACATTAATGGATGTTAGGCATGTCCCTAATTTGAGGAAAAATCTTATTTCTCTTGGTGTCTTAGAATCAAAAGGTTGCAAGCTAATTGGCGAGAACGGGGTTCTAAAAGTTGTTAGTGGTTCTTTGCTGGTGCTGAAGGGGATTCGCCAAAGAAATTTGTACCATCTTGTTGGCAGTATAGCTACAGGTGATGTAGCAGTTGGAACTGGTGGAAGCAAGAGAAACCCAACAGAGTACACTAGGCTTTGGCATATGCGCCTTGGACATATGTCGGAGAAGGGTCTAAATTTGCTAGGTAAGAAGGGCTTGTTGAAGTACATGAAGAAGCCTTGCATGGAGTTTTGCGAGCATTGTGTGTATGGAAAAGCAAACAGGGTTTCATTTTCAACGAGCAACCATAAAAGCAGAGGGATATTAGACTATGTTCATACAGATGTTTGGGGTCCGGCTAAAGTTGCTTCCAAAGGTGGTTCCAGGTATTTTGTCTCGTTTGTAGATGATTACTCGAGATATGCTTAGGTGTATTTTCTTAAGCATAAGAATGAGGTATTCGAGACATTCAAGCAATTGAAAGCAATGGTCGAGAACAGAACGGATCGAAAGCTGAAAACTTTGAGGTCTGATAATGGCACATAGTACACAGATGGTGCTTTCAAGAAGTTTTGTGTTGAAGAAGGCATTGTTCGACATTGGATGGTTAGAGACACACCACAATAGAATGGAGTCGTAGAAAGACTAAACCGTACACTACTTGAGAAAGCTAGATGTATGCGCTCCAATTCTGGTTTGGGTCGAGAATGGTGGGCTGAGTCGGTTGCCACAACTGCTTACATTGTGAACCGATCTCCCCATTCGACATTGGATGGAGACACTCCTTTTACGATGTGCTCAGGAGAAGAGGCGGATTGTGGAAGACTTAGAGTATTCGGATGCATATCGTATTATCATGTCAAGGATAACAAGCTTGATAATAGGGCCAAGAAGGCAATTTTCTTGCTATATGCAAGAGGAGTCAAGGGCTACCGTCTTTGGTCTTTAGATGATTCTAAGTTTGTAATCAGCAGAGATGTTACTTTTGATGAGAACTCCATGGCAGCTTTATCAAAAGCCGAAGGTCCTAAAGGTGGTGATGTTGCGACGTTAAAATCTCAAGTAGTTGAGATAGAAGAATCTGAGGACCAACCAGATTCTAGTCATGATCAAGAGGAATCTCATCATGACACATATTGTCAAGAAGATGATGAGCTTGAACATGAGGAGGTTCAGCAGGAAAATACACAAGTACTACAACAACAACAACAAGAGTCTTTGGCTTCAACTAGACCAAGACGGAATTATAAACCAGTTCAGAGGTATGGGTTCGATGAGCCTCTGAAACACTACAAGCAGTTAAACTTAGAATATGCTCTCTCGGTGGAGGATGATGAGCCGGTCACCTTCAAACAAGCTATCAAAGATGTTTTTTTGATTAGGTAATGATTAGGGGACTCCCCTTCACGGGGGGCGCCCTAGGGCATCCTTTCGGATGAGAACAAGAAGTTCTGGATGAGTCTTTAAACTCTCTGCATGGAGACTGTGGCCCAATTTCGCAATTTTATTAGCCACATCGTTACGATCCCTAGAAATATGATTAATCGAAATATCTTGATTTCCATAAATAGAAACAAGGATATCAGCTATTATCAGTTCAATCTCCCAAGGACAATGATTTTTCCCTTTGATGGCATTAATAACTTGGAGATTATCCCCCTCAATTTCCACCTTTCCAAGATTTCTATTATTCACGTGTCTAATTGCTTCCCGGAGTGCTAGAGCTTCAGCCTTGATCATAGAGACTTTTCCAAAACTCTTAGTCATAATGTCTCTTACATGACCTAGGTGATTTCTAACCACTAGTGCTCCAACCGTGCTACCGTTAGAGAGCTTAGAAGCGTCAACGTTTATTTTTAGGTATCCTGGTTTTGGTTTTTGCCATTTTCTATATGTTTTTTTTTTGTTTATTTCGATTATTCTTTGGTTGCATGGATTGTGGGATTTCTTCATCTTCCTTCCAAAGCGAGGCCCTCTCCCAATTTACAATCTGGCTTCTAATATAGCTTGCTAAATCAACAATGCCATCGCATTGGTCATGTTGAAAAATAAGTTTATTACGTTGGTTCCAGATGCACCACCAGATCACAGCTAAACTAGTGAATTCATTTCTTCCAAGAATTTGATAAAGGTCATTTAGGATTGTTCTTGGCGATTTATTCTGAGAATCATAATTTCCAATCAGATGTGCCATATTTGTACTTATTTTGTTTACTATGTAAATCGTGTATGGGCAAGTGATGAGAAGGTGGTTTGTGTCCTCATTTGTGCAGTGACATAAAGCAGATCCTCCAGGTGTTATAATCTGCTTGTCTCTTAGTCTAGCTTTCGTGGGAAGTCCATTATTGTCAACTTTCCATAGGAAGTTTTTAACTTTCGGATATGTATCAAGTTTCCACATCCAGTTATTAATGTTCGGTGTTTGACTTTCTATGTTTGTAATTAAGTCTACTGCAGACGAGGTGGAGAACCATCCGTTTTTGCTTGGAGCCCAATAGAGTCTATCTTGAATGTGGTTATCCGGAATTGGTGTAGCTTGTATTTTTTCAACAATATCCTCAGGGAGGAGTTGGCTTAGTTCTTCTATTTTCCATTTATGGTCATTAGAGATCCAATTATCTACCGTTATACTCTCATCTATTGCCATTGGCTCTATAGCATGAGCGCACAACGGGCCTTCTAAGAGCCATTTATCTTTCCAGAATTTTATCGTTTTACCATCCCCAACTTGCCATATAAGTCCTTTAGCGAAATCTTCCCTTAATTTGATAAGTTTTTTCCATTGCCAAGAGGTGTTAGATTTTATTTTGTATGAGAATAAATTGTCATTTCTGAGATATTTTTGCGAGATAATCTTAACCCAGAAATTGTTGGGTTCCGCTAAGACTTTCCATAGGAGTTTCATTTGTAGTGCTTTGTTCATGTGTTCAGTCTTCCTAATTCATAATCCACCCAAATCTTTTGGTTTACATATTCTATCCCACCCCACAAGTGGCGTATATTGTCTATCTTTATTCTAAAAAAAACACCTATTAATTCTATCCATTTCTGAGTGGACATGAGAGGGTAGCATGAAACTTTGCATTACATAGTTGGGTTTTGTAGCCAAGTTGGAACGAATAAGAGTTGAACGGCCCTCCTGAGAAAGGGAGTTAGCCTTCCATTTGGTGAGTTGTTTTTGCGCTTTTCCAATTGTTTCTTCAAAGGTATCCTTGTTAACCTTTCCACTATTGATTGGGCACCCAAGGTACTTTTCCAGGTTTGTCATAGTTGAGATTCCAAGAGTTTGTTGAACTATATTTTTTTTATGCGTAGTCATATTTTTGGAGGCTTGGAAAGCCGATTTGTTATAGTTAACTTTTTGTCCCGAGATACTACAGAAATCATCTACGATCGTCTTTACTTTGGTACAGGAGCTATGTGATGCTTTAGCGAAAATGATAATGTCGTCAGCAAATGCTAAGAAAGGAATGCATGTGCCACCTCTGGCTATGGGGAATCCAACGGATTTGGTATCCATCTCACTCGTAGTTTGTAGCTTTCTTGAGAGGATTTCTGCTGCTATAACAAATAAGAAAGGTGACAACGGGTCACCTTGCCTAAGTCCGCGTTCTGGGATAAAAGGTTCAGTGGGTCCGTTGTTTACAAGAACTGATAGTGAGGCTGTACAGACACACTCACGAATCCACCCTATAAATTTCTGGTGAAAACCGAACCTATGCAAAATATCAAGGAGATAATCCCAATCCACACAGTCATATGCCTTCTCCATATTCAATTTAATTGCAACCCATCCCTCTTTGTTTTTACTATTTCTAAAGGAGTGAAAAATCTCATGTGCGATAAGAATGTTGTCTTGGATTGCTCGGTTTGCGATGAAAGCCCCTTGAAGAGGGTGGATAATTTTACTGATTATCTTTTTTATCCGTTCCGTTATTATTTTAGATATAACTTTATAGATAGTAGAGCACAGACTAATCGGTCTATAGTGGTTAGTTGATCTAGGATTCTCTATCTTGGGTATGAGTGTTATGAACGTATGATTAATTTGTCGTAAGATCTTACCGGAATGGAAGAAGCCTTTGACTGCTTTGATTACCATCGGGCCCACAATGTCCCAATACCTTTTATAAAATTCCGCAGTCAAAGATGTTGATAAGGAGAGATGGTTGCTTGCTATGGAGGAAGAGATGGAATCTCTCCATAAGAACAAGACATGGGAGGTAGTCCCATTGCTTGAGGGAAAGACTGCTATTGGTTGTAAGTGGGTATATAAAAGAAAAGAAGATTCATCTGAGCTTGGTGGTACAAGGTATAAGGCATGATTAGTGGCCAAGGGTTTTGCACAAAAAGAAGGTGTGGACTACAATGAGATCTTTTCTCCTGTGGTAAAGTATACATCTATTCGGGTGCTTTTGAGCATTGTTGCTTATGGTGATCTGGAGTTAGAACAACTTGATGTCAAAACAGCTTTCTTGCACGGAGACTTGGATGAGGAAATCTACATGTATCAACTAGAAGGATACAAAGTAGAGGGAAAGGAAGGTCAGGTATGTCGCTTGAAGAAGTCCTTATATGGGCTGAAACAATCGCCTCGACAGTGGTACAAGCGATTTGACTCTTTTATGCTTAAGCATGGATTCTCCAGAAGTGATCATGATTGTTGTGTCTACATTCAAAAGCTTCATGGAGGTGATTATATTTATCTCTTATTGTATGTGGATGACATGCTTATTGCTTCAAGAAGCATGGTGGAGATAAATAAGTTGAAGGTCGAACTTGGTAAAGAGTTCGATATGAAGGACATGGGCGCTGTTAGAAAGATACTAGGTATGGAGATCAGAAGAGAGCGAACGACTTGTCATTTATTCTTGAATCAGAAAAGTTACATTCAGAAGGTTATTGATCGGTTTGGTATGCAAAATGCGAAGTCAGTGGTGACTCCATTGGCACAATATTTCAAATCCTCTGGTAGGCAATCTCCCGTTACAACACAAGAAAAAGCATACATGAATAATGTACCATATGCAAGTGCAGTTGGTAGTTTAATGTATGCTATGGTGTGTACACGACCAGATATTTCACAAGCAGTTAGTGTTGTCAGTAGGTTCATGGCGAATCCTGGTAAGGCACATTGGGAAGCAGTAAAGTGGATATTGAGGTACTTGAAGGGTACCGTTACTACCGGATTATGTTTTGGTGGAAAGACATGTCAAGTTAGTGGGTTTGTCAACTCAGATTATGCAAGTGATATTGATAAACGAAGATCTACCACTGGTTATGCTTTTAAGTTATATGGTGCTCCGATAAGTTGGAGATCAATTTTACAGGCTACCATTGCACTCTCAACTACAGAGTCGGAATATATGGCTATGGCAGAGGGAGTGAAGGAAGCTTTGTGGTTGAAAGGTCTTTTGTGTAACTTGGGAATGACACATGATAGTGTGAATCTATGGTGTGATAGTCAGAGTGCGATTCACTTGGCTAAAAATCAGGTTCATCATGCTCGTACCCAGCATATTGATGTCAGGTATCATTTTGTTCGAGATGTCATAGATGATGGAGATATTTCTCTTATGAAGGTACATACAAGAGAAAACCTCGCAGACATGTTAACCAAGGTTGTGACAGGCAGTAAGTTTCAACACTGCTTGGAACTGCTTCAGATTGGCCCATGTTAAATTGCCTAGGAGGGGCATAGTCTTTCGGGACGGTTACGAGTGAGGTGGAGACTATATGGAGGACATGTAGAACTACGATTGGCTTGATCTTGATCAAAGGGTACGTAGGCAGTCATAATTATAATGATGCAGCCGAGATGGTGAACTCTATGAAGGAGTGTACTCATATTCGTCCAAAATTTGAGGCTTTCAAATTGTGAACGAGGTGGAGAAATGTAAAACAGGAGGTCATACACAAAAGTAGGAAACTAATTTTGTAAGTGATAAAAAAAGCGATGATCAACAATTCATGGAGAAATATAGAAGTTTATTTCCTATTTTTCAAATGGTAGAAAGATTTGTTGTAATGCCTATATAAACACTTTTAGAGAAGCAGAATCTGATCATCTTCAGAAAATCAAAGAGAAAAAGAAAACACGAGAGAAAAAGAAAAATAGGATTTTATTTTGCAAAAGGAAAAGAGAGAAACAAAGAGAGGTTAATTTTTTCTTTGTAAAGATATACTCTTTTGTACGACGAACTTGTGGCTTGTACAAGTTGTCGGATTTATTTCTTTCATATAGTAAGAAACATATCACCCCGAGGACGTAGACAATTTGTCGAACCTCGTTAAATTCTTGTGTGTTCATACTACTTTAATTATTTCATATTAGTCGAAGCTTCCGCGGCTACTCAACGCATATTACTATAACAATTGTAAAATCTTTTATAAACTTTTTCTAATAAATATGTCGCTTTTATTTCTTATATTAAATTAAAATCTTATGCATTAAATAAATTAAGTATTAAATCCATATAATTATGTATGACATGATGGTATAACTAGTTTTACTAAAAAGTTGACTTCTTCATATGCGAAATAATCTTTTGAATGGTGCAAATAATTTTCAAACAACAAATAAATTCGTAAAATTTTCAGGATGCCACCTAAGCTCTCATGGTGTTTTGAGCTACAAAAAAATGTTATAATGACCAGCAGCACCGGATGATGGGGCTTCTTGGCCCAAATATCCGGCGCATCATCAGCAGGCCTGGCTGCAGGGATACAACTGTACAAGCTGGCACCTGTAGCTTCAATGCTTCATTAATTTTTCAATGAAGGGTTTGTTGAACAAAAAATCATAGAGACGGCAAATTCGTATAATATTGTGTTGTGTATTATTGAAAATGTATATATTATATATATAAGGATTACAATACTCACAACATAATTTTACTAATTCTTTTTATAATATTATGATATTAATATAAAATAGAACGAATTAAGTAAATAGCGGTATGTATTCTCATACCTTATACGGGTTTTGTTTAAATAAAATAGGGATTTTTCTTTTGGTGTGCTTGAGGTTTGGTCTTTTCCTTTTGGTGCCAAAAAAATTTTTTTATTCCTTTTAATACCCTTCTAGCTTTAAAAAAGTCCTTACCTTAACCTAAAGCACACATAAAGAAATATTCCATCCAATTTTATAACATTCCCGTTAAAAATTTATAAAAAAAAAATTAAAAATCTACCCTCCCCTGATTCAAGCAAATCCAACCCCGTTTGCTTTAATTTTGAATTAGGTTTAAATTTCCTTCTTCGGCTGCTTCAATTTTTCTCGGTCGGTTGGGCATCGCCACTGTGAATTAGGGTTTTGATTGATTTGGTGAGGTTGTGTTCTTATTCTTGAGAAGTGAAATGCAGCCAGATCAAAGAAGGATCGCTTGTTCATCTGTAATTTGCGGTACAAACATGGTGAGAGATCTGAACCAAAACTTTTTTCTTCTTTTCATTTTTCCGATTGAAACAAAGTTTGCTGCTTTACTCTCAAAACAATACCCTTGAGATTGAAACAAAGTTTGCTGTTGTACTAGAATTTCATTTGTTTTTTTTTTGTACCGCTTGAAGATTTTTTTTTCTCTAGTTTTGTTCACATGATATATTAATTGCTGACATGTGTATTGTTGACTCTGTGTTAATGGACAATTTGGTCCAAAGTCGATTGCCTATTCATGTGTCATTTGTATCTTGATGGGATCAAAATGACAGCAAACTTTGAATTAGGGGTGGGTATAATTTTAATTTTTTTTTGTAAATTCTTAACGGGAATGTTATAAAATTGGATGGAATATGCCTTTATGTGTGTTTTAGGTTACGGTAAGGACTTTTTTAAAATTAGAAGGGCACCAAAAGGAATAAGAATTTTTTTTGGGCACCAAGAGAAAAAGACCAAAATTAGAGGGCACCAAAAGAAAAATCCCAATAAAATATTAGTCATAAAAAGTTTTTAAATATATCATTCTTGAGAATTAATCATATTTATACTAAATGTAGAAAATTTTGAATAAATATATAAAATCAAAAAACTATAAGAGTTGTCATATATCATTTAAAATAATAAATATTTTATTAATATTTATAATTAAATTAATAGGCAAAACATGATAGTTTAAATAATTATGAAAAAGATAAATAAAAAGTAAGATTTATAAATTAATTATATATGTGAGATTCAACCAATTAAAATCTTCTCAATTAAATTTTAACCAATTATAATATTTTAATAGATATGGATTATATGTCTTCCAAATATATGTATATGTAATCTTTTAATAAAGTAAAGGAGTAATTTAAGTCTTCCAAATATAGTCAATATAATATTTTTATAAGTAATATAAGGAATATTGTTATAATATATAAGGATTTTAAATACTAAAAAAAATTAAGGGTAAAATGGTAAATGAAAAAATTAAAACGCCTATGTGGCATAGTTAACACGACGACACATAGGATAGAGGGATTCGACTTTAGTTATAGTACTAGTTATACCCGTCGTGTCATGCACGACTACGACTCATATATTATAAATATGATATTAATAAAGTAAATATACAAAAATAAATAAAAAGCCAAAAATAATGTAAATTCTTAGAAAAATTTAATCAAATTCAATTCTTTAAAACTCTTTTCAATAAAAAGTTAAAAACATAATTAATAAGAAAAGATAAAAAAAAATATAGAATTTTTTTAAAGATAAAAAATCTTCAATATTTACATAAACAATCCAAAAAGGAAATTAAGGAAAAGATAATATATTTTTTTTATAAAAATTTAATTTAGGCAAGTAATTATATCGATATTTAAATTTTTTTACTTTTTTTTTATCAAAATTTGATTTAAGATAATTTATTTTAAATAGATAAAAAGATAAAGATAAAATATTTTTCGTTATTTTTAATAAAAATTTGAATTAATTTTTTTCAAATAAATAAATAGAAATGAATTTAATTGGAAAAAAAATAAAAACAATTTTTTAAATATAAAGTGGAGCCAAAATTAATGTGGTGGCTAAAAAAGTTATAACTTTAACGTATAGTTATAGATAGATATGCCTATGTTTATTTCAAAGATATATACGTGAGTATGTGTACATATTTTTGTTATCTTTTTTTAATTTATCTTTTACAAATATAATAAATATAATGTCCTTTTTTATCTATATTGGTCAAATCTACTAATATTATTTTATCTTCATGTTTATTTGGGGATAAATTTTTAAAAATATTATTTTATCTTTATGTTTATTTGGAGATAACTTTTTTTGCATAATTAATAATTTAAAATTATTATTTTAATAAAGGGGTGATGTGGCGCAATGTGGTGACAGAAATTGCTTCGGCTTTAGTTATTATTAGTAATAGATAGATATTGATAATTATCAAATTAGGCATTTGTATTACAATACTAAAAAATTAGATAAATAGAAAAAATCCTCCACCCCCACCTTCTCTCTCTATTAGTTGACCGAGTTGACCCGGTTGTTGACCAACCGTTGATCTTCATCACTATCATCACTTTCATCACTATCTTGTCATAAATTGTCATCATATGTCATGATGACAATTTTTTGATGACAAAATGTAATCAAAGGTAAAAAGTGTCATCAAAATATCTTGATGACAACTTTTTGATAAAAAAAAAAGTATCATCAAAGAAATTCAACCACATAAAACAACGTCATCACACATAAAAAACAAAGTTGTAATCAAATATGTGTCATTAGTCACATTTAATTTTTTAGTGTCATCAAATATGTGTTATCATTCAAAGTGTCATTAAATATGTGTCATCACCTATAATTTTTTTTAGTGTCATCAAATATGTGTCATCATTGAAAAAGACGAAAGTAATCGTATTTCACTATTTTTTTTCCAATAACATACTCTCCTTATATATTTTTTCCCACTAGTATCCTTTTACACAAAAAAGGATTGATTTAACCCTATTCTATCAGATTTCTTCTCCTTCCCCATTTACATATAACAATAACGCATATCTCGATCGCATCAGTTTGTAGTCCATTCATCGGAAATCGTCTATAACTCGTTCTCTCCGTCCATCTTTGTCGACGCTGAAAACGCCGAAAACTGCCGCCATACACCTTGCTACCACCGTCGGCCATCCTTCGTTGCCCATCTTTACAGACGTCGAAAACGTTAAAAATCGCCGCCCATTGTTCTCTGCAGTTTGTAGTCCATTCACCGAAACTGCTCATATATCGTTTAAATAGTGTACGTAACATAGGCCCGTCGTTGAGGGTGTGCAACCAGCTCGGTTGAACAGGCCCCGAAATTTTAGGGGCCCCAAATTTCTCTAACGTGATATATAATAAAAACGTTGAAAATATGTAAATGCTACTGTATATCTTGTCCCAATGGTAGTTTGATAGATAGGGCGTTCCATAATTTTTGTTTTGGTTCGAGTTCGATTCCAGCTGCCAGCATAATTTTTTTTTGGAAAAATGACTCTAAATAATTTCAAGTATCAACTTTGAACCAAAAATAATACCAACTTTAAAAATCACCACCCACTGTAATCTCACCGTGACAAGTAGATTTTCCGGTTGCCACATCATTAATCTCATCGGAAAATTAACCGGAAAATAATTTCGTATCATTTTGGGTTAATATTACAGTGGGTGGTGATTTTTAAAGTTGGTATTATTTTTGGTTCAAAGGTGATACTTGAGATTATTTAAAATCATTTTTCTTTTTTTTTTGCCTTAAATGCTACTAGGCCAGCTCAATCGTATTTTTGAATTTCCCTTACTGTATAATGTTTCAAATTTGTTTTCCAATTTCTTCATATGAGCCTTTAATTTTTTTACGTCAATTTTATTTATCATTATCAATATGTCAATTTTTTAATTTTTTTGTTATTTGATTTAATAAGCGTTCATTTATGAGAATGTCCAATTTTTTTGTAATTATCTATACTAGTTGTACCCGTCGTGCCATGCACGACTAAGACTTAATATTTTTAGACATATTATAAATACAATATTCATAAAAAATATAATATAAAATTTAATGTAAGTAATTTATTGTCCATATCAAGTTCGAAAATTATTCTATTTTGGAATCAAACAAAACAAATCAAATTTAAATTACTAAGTTTAAATTTGAGAATAATGATACATTATTCAGATAAAATAATGTACAAATCTCCTTTTCCTTAACAATATTTTAAAATAGGTTTAATTTAAAAATAGGAGATAAAATATGAATAAAATAAAACAAAAAAGATATACACTTTTAAAATATGGAATAGATAAAACTTAAAAATATAAAAATTATTTTAACAAATAAGATATAATTTAATATGAAATAAATATATAAGTTATTTATGAAAAATAGGTAGAGTATAATTAATTTATTTTATAGTGGTGCCAAAATTATTCTAGAGACTAAATAAACTAAATATTAGATATGATTAAATATTATATTATCTATATTTTTATTAATTTTTATGTACGTAAACTTGTAGACTATTAAGTATTTTAATATTTCTATAGCACTAAATATTATACTGTTTGTATTTTTTAATGTAAAAAATCAAAATTTATCTATAAAGAAATTATCGTTAAAAAATTAACATCTATATATAAAGAAATTGGTAAAATATATCATGCTAAAAGACAAAAGATATTTATCCTTGCATTTTAAAATTTTAATTAAACATTTGTATAAGGAATTCTTCAAAAGATATTGTTATTTTTTTATTTTAAATATGTTATGATGATTTGGTGTTAACGATAGATTTAAATGGATAAAAAGAATTTATTAGGAAAAATTAGAATAATATGAGTAAATTATGTTTTTTTAAAGATGAGGTGGGAGAAAAATTATAATGTTGGATTGAAAAGGTTCAATTTTAATATATAATTATCGATTAATGAAATAGTTATTTGTATTAAAAACAAAAATAAATAATTGGATTTAGTATATTAAAAAAATTAAATACTCCATCATCTATAAAAATTACTCAAGTTTCTTTTGTCGAATGCAAAAATACTATTTGAGAAATGTTAAAACATAAGGATAATTCTAATTATTTAACCTTTTCTGTTAAAAAGGCTTTATAATGTAATTTTCATAATTAAATAGCTCTATTTGAAAAAAATGATAAATTGAATTAATAAATTTAATAATCTTATTTTATGAAAGAAGATAAATAAAAAATTGAAAAATTACGTAAAATGTACAATATTGAATTTAGTGAATTAAAAAAAGTTGAAAAATAAATTTGAGAAAATTGGTTATATCCTCATCTATAAAAATTACTCAAATTTTTTTTGTCGAATATAAAATTACTATTTGAGAGATATTAGAATTTTAGGATAGAACTAATTATATAACATTTTCTATTAAAAATTATTTTATTATAATTTTCGCAATTAAATAGCTTTATTAGAAAAAAATGATAAATCAAATTAATAAATTTTATGTATTATGTTAAGAAAGAAGACAAATAAAAAATTTAAAAATTACGAAAAAATCAATTAAAAAAATAATTTTATGGTATTATCTTATAAGAATAAAAAAATACATAAAAATGAAGTAAAAATTAATATATTTGATTGTGTTATCTTTGGAAAGAAGATAAGTAAAAAATAAAAAACAAATATTTCATTATTATTGGCATAACTGATAAGGTAAATTATTTTCTTATCTATATTACTTTACATGTAATAAAATAAGATTGCATTCGCATATTTTTAATATTTTTCCATTTATATTGTTCAAGTTACAATACAGGGAACGACCGAAGAAAAACTCGATCAAGTCAAACATGGATAAAAATTGAAACCAGGATGAATTTGGGCAAAAAATAAGGGGTTTATATGTATTTTGTGGTTGGGGTCTTGAAATTATGGATATAAACCCAATTCAAGTTTAGGCGAGAAGCTTGAACTTAACAATGGAGTCTAGGTTTTTTACAAACGGGGTCGGAGGTTTTAGTTCAGAGCAGAGAAGGGTTAAAGGTTTAGAATTATCAATGATATGAGGAAGAAAGCGGGGGAGTTTAGGGACATTGTGGCAGTGCGGTGTTTAGAGATTTGGGGGTTTGGGAATTTTCATTCGAGAGCTTTTTTCTTTCTCGTAATACTACCATACTAAATATCCCTGGCGTTCCAAAACAATACTCGGGATATTTTATTTTTATTAGCTTAAAAAAAAGAAAAATAATTTTCATAGTATCTTACTACATTTTATCCCTGATAAAGTACACCGGTGATATTATATCTAGAGATAAAATACTATTTGTGTAGTAGTGGATCGAGGAAGAAGACATCAACGAGGCATCTGGTTTGTTAGGGTAGAGAATGGTGGAATAAGAGAATGGCAAGAGGAAGAGAATGGTTTGATCCCGTCTGGTCGGTTAGAGTAGAGAATGACAAGACTGAAGGTTGAAGATGAAGAGAATGGAGCATGCCATCAGGTTTTAAGGCATTTTACTTTGGTTTTGTTTTCATTTAATATCCACATTAGATAAAATTTGGGATCATTTAATTCACTTTCTTATTAGAGAGTGAATTACACGTACATTGCCACATCAGCAAAAAGGTGTCCAATAGAACAGAAAAGGCTAAATTCAAGTGTTCAATAGAACCAAACCAAAGGTCAAGTGTCTAAATAACTATTTTGCACAAGTACAAGTCTCATTTTTAATGTCGTCACATATATTTGATAACACATATAAATTGTCATCACTATCATCACTGTCATCACTTTTCTTTAAGTAAATGTCATCACTTTTCCTTAAGGAAAATGCAAACCAAATATATGTTATCATCAAAAAAACATTTTAATAAGCCTGTATGTAATTTGAACCCACATCATTTTTCCTTAAGGAAAATGTTCTACCATTCGTGCTAATAGGCTAAATACATTGTAAAATTAAATCGCTCCTCACATTCTCTACTTGCATGCTCGATGACAATGTCAAATATTAAGAAAATTTTAAGAAAAGCACTATCCATTCACAACTTAGAAATCATGCATCAAAAAGACATGCTATTCCAAATTATGCATCAAAATGAAATGATCACTATCAGTGTAGGCACTTCATTAATTTCGAAGTTAAAAATAAAAAAAAGGATGATTTAAATAAATAGCAAAAAATAAGAGGCTAATTAGGTGGATATTAAGGAGGGTGTGAATATTAGGTAAATAGCAAAACCCCCCATCACCCACCCCCACCCCATTCCCACCGAGTTGACTCGGTCGTTGACCGAGTTGACTCACCCGTTGACCGAGTTGACTCGCCCGTTGACCACCCGTTGACCGGCGTTGACCGACCGTTGACCGGAGTTGACCATCATCACAATCATCACTTTCATAACCGTCATCACAATTTTTTTCATCGTCATCACAATTTATTTCACCGTCATCACAATTTTTTGATGACAAAAAGTGTAATAAAAGGTAAAAAGTGTTATCAAAATGCTTGATAACATTTTTTGATGACAAAAAGTATCATCAAAGGTATTCAACCACATACAAACAACCGTCATCACTGTCATCACAATTTTTTTCACCGTCATCACAATTTTTTTTCATCGTCATCACAATTTTTTGATGACAAAAAGTGTAATAAAAGATAAAAAGTGTTATCAAAATGTCTTGATGACACTTTTTTATTACAAAAAGTTTCATCAAAGGCATTCAACCACATAAAAACAACCGTCATCACAATTTTTTCTACCATCATCACAATTTTTTCTATCATCGTCACAATTTTTTCTACCATCAGCACAATTTTTTTCACCATCATCACAATTTTTTAATGACACAATGTGTAATAAAAGGTAAAAAGTGTCATCAAAATGTCTTGATAACACTTTTTGATGACAAAAAGTATCATCAAAGGCATTCAACCACATAAAAACAATTGTCATCACAATTCATTTCACCGTCATCACAATTTTTTGATGACAAAAAGTGTAATAAAAGGTAAAAAAGCGTCATCAAAATGTCTTGATGACATTTTTTGATGACAAAAAGTATCATTAAAATCATTCAACCACATAAAAAAACCGTCATCCCCCGTCATCACAATTTTTTTCACCGTCATCACAATTTTTTGATGACAAAAAGTGTAATAAAAGGTAAAAAGTGTCATCAAAATGTCTTAATAACACTTTTTGATGACAAAAAGTATCATCAAAGGCATTCAACCACATAAAAACAACTGTCATCACAATTTATTTCATCACTGTCATCACAATTTATTTCACTGTCATCACAATTTATTTCACCGTCATCACAATTTTTTGATGACAAAAAGTGTAATAAAAGGCAAAAAGTGTCATTAAAATGTCTTGATGACAACTTTTTGATGACAAAAAGTATCATCAAAGACATTCACCCATATAAAAACAACCGTCATCACACGGTTCGAACCGTCATCATCTATCATTACTTGTCATCGTTACTTGATGACGGTTCGATTAATTTGTCATCAAAAGGGCCTTGATGACAAACAAGTGTCATCAAACTGTCATCACTTAAGCGTCATCACTATCATCACTGTCATCACTACTTGATGACGGTTTGATTGTCATCAACTATCATCACAAATGTCCTCTCTACTTGATGACGGTAAATCAATCGTCATTGCTATTTGATGACAATCAAATTGTCATCATTTAACATCACTACTTGATGACGACGGTTTGATTAATTTGTCATCAAAAGAGACTTGATGATAAACAAGTGTCATCAAAGGGTCTTGAAAATAAACAACTGTCATCACTTAAAGTTTGTTCATTTTTATCCTAATAGAATCAGTTCACTGAGATCATAAAATCATTCACCACCGATTAAGATCAATATAACACAATTTATCTATATTAGTACCTCCCAGAGCTGGCCTAATCAGGAAGCTATAGTGAAAAGCAGGCACATCGACACTAATTGTATTTAAACCAATCATAGAATATATCGGTAGAGCACTTGAGTAAACCAATCATAGACTATTGTATTTAAAAATCAATCACAAAATAGAAATTGCAGTAAAGATCATTAGTCATGATCAAGCAAAAACCTAAAAAAAACCTAAAAGCAAAAACAATAAACAATAAAAATACAACTCTGCTTGAATTATCAACTCTTCAAAAAACCTAAAAGAGATTCGAGAACTAAAAGAGATTCGAGAACTATCAACTCTGCTTGAATTTTTTGTATAAACAATAAAAATCTAAGCTTTACACAACAAGAGCAACAAAACGACAGAAATCAGAAACGCAAGCCAAAATTTTAATAAATCACCGGCATATTAACTGAGAATGGTAGTAAATAAGCACAAAAGATTATCCAGAAAGTTAGAAACCAGACAAAAAAAGTAAATCGAAAGATTTACTGATTTACTGTTTCTCGGATTGGAAATCTTTGTCTTGCATTGCGAGCTTGGCGTCCCCGCCTGGCAGATCTCCAACAAGTTGGAAATTCCCCCTTTAGATCCGATTGCACGCGTTCTCCTTGGAGATACTCAGCACCTGAAGAGCAATGCAAGATTTATTCGGTCCCGATTCAAGAAGTCGAAGGAGGTGGTTGAGGAGTAGAAGGCCCTCAGCCAGGAGAGCGCTCTTGCCGGTCTCCACCATCGAAACCCTAGCAATGGCGGCGTCAGCAGGGCCTCTGGACCTGAATCTATGTGAAACGCGCGAAAGGCTTGTAATTAATTGATGTTGGGAGAGCTCAGATTGTGTACGCCATCGCGAGAGAAGAAATCTGGCTAGGATGAGGATGAGGCGTTGTCCCTGTCAACCGAGAGAAAAATTGACGGGAGAGAGAACAAGGGAAGAGAGAGGAAAGAGGAGCTTTTATACTTAACAAATAACAAAAATTCTGATTCTTGAATACAAGCGCCTAATTAGGGTGGTAATATTTGCCCTTTTAGCAAATTCTTTCATAAAAAAATAATGCATGGAAACTTGAAAACAAATCCTTAAAATCAGATCCCTAAAGTCAATAATTGGATTACAAATCTCTTTGCATGAGAGAAGGTTGAGACTTCCTTGCTACATTGTTATACCATGTGGTTGTAGCTAAAAGATCATTCCAATCTTTTTTGAATAATATGCAAAGGAGAACACTATCTAGCAATCACTGTTCTCTTAAAGAAGCTACATGAAACAATTCATGACAGTACTCTATGGGGAAGCAGATTGTAATGTATTTTTATATAGAATATATATACGCACAAAGCACCATCCTAATCCACCCATGTTAACAAATACTACACTTGCATTTAACTATTATATATGCTTACTCACGTAAATTTCTTAACTAATCGTATCCTAGTATTTAACTAATCTAACACTAACCTAGTGAATTTAATTTAATTCAAACACTAGCTTACACTAGAAATATCCAAATCCCCTTTTTAGACTTAAACACATGAGCCTCACAATTCAAAACTCGATCTAAAACCCCCTCAGGAAAAACCGATTTTTAAAAATTTACGTTTAAACAGAAGATTAACGCCTAGCTTAATCAACTTAAACCAACTAAACTTAAATCTAGCTAGTGGTGTTAGTGCACAAAAACTCCGCCTTTAATGCACTAATTATGAACTCCTTCCTCTTCCGCTCTGCTCCCAATTTTTTGACCTAAATCTGCAAAACAATGAACACAAGGGGCGGGGACCACCTCCGATGCCTAAGTCAAACGAGTGATCTGTCGTTTTGAGCGTCGAGGTACAACGAGAGAATGGTGAATCCCTGAACAGTCGAGCTAAGTGAGTATTTTCCTGTTCAAGTTTTCCGAATATGCCGATATGCGCATGTCGCTCTCCTTAAACGCCTAGGGCGTGTATTTATAATGGTAGAAGGAGATCAGGAGGCCTAATTTTACTTATCTCCTAAGATTGCTTAAAGCCCAAGCCATGAATATTCCCACCTTCTCCAAGTTTAATTCTATCATACAGGATAAAATCTTCCATAAAGTTGCACAACTATCATATATTTAATAATATGGAAAATAATAAAAATAATAATAAATGCGTACTAATTTAAGAAATACATTTTAATAGCGAAAATAACTATGGTAACTATGTTTGTTTTATCGGCTCACAAGTGTCTACCAAACATGAATACCACCCAACAGTATAAACATCCTGCAAAACTAACTAACGTGAATATATGCTAATCGACTAACTTGATTCTTGAACATGTGTCCTAACTTAACTAACTTGGCAATTTATTAGTTTGAGTTAATATAATCCCCTACTCTAAAACCGATTACAGAAAACTAATCTCCCCCAAAACACATGAATATTCTACCTACGTCTAGCTAACCATAGTACTTAATCAACTAAACATGACCATAGCTAGCGGAGAACAATGACAACTCCCGACTCCGACTCGATCGAATAAACAAGCCACAGAAAAGAAGGGGACACAACACTAACCGAAGAGTTTGGACAGGTAGTTCTCGTGAGTGGTTCGCTGCTGATGAAGGAAGCAGAGTACTTGCAGAGAGATCACGACTGGCGAAGTCGAAAGATGATCGAATTGAAACAACAAGTGGCAGCGATGAAAATGCAAAACAAGGCAGTTGTGATCACGACAATCGCCGACGTCGGGACTGGTGAAGATGAGTCTAATGTGGTCTCGGGTTCATCGTATTGATGAAGAAGAAAGGAGAGGGTAGATGGCGCTTTTGGAGAAAAACGTTCTCCTAGTAGAATGGACAAATAAAAGGAAAAGGAAAATAGGAATTGGACCCCTTGTTGGGCTAGCCTCATATTGGGCCTTCGATCCCAACAACAAAAATGAGAGAAGAATGGGTATATGGCATATGTGCCTCTCTCGGCCAACTAAACGAAGTGAGCCTCATGTTGATATAAACTAGTTGATGACCCGGGCCTTACCCGGGGCTTTTTCAAATAAAAGTACTAATATATTAATTTACATATGATATAAGTATTATAATTTAAATAGTAAAAATAATATTGTTTTAATATCAAGATATTATTTTGATATAATGCTATTTTGATAATCAATAAAAGTAGACGCTCTCGATCTGTTAGGATGACTCAAACCTGCACAAAAACCACAACTAATTGACTCAATTTATCTGTAAATTTTAATGGCATGAAGCAAAACTAAACTTGAACCCGAACTCGACTGAATCTACTCGATTAATTGGTTTAACATTAAGGGACTAATATTTTTTTACTTATTTATTAAGGGATACACAAAATCTATACCAATAATATCTTATTTTTTAAAATATCGTTTTTAATATTTATGTAGCCATTGACTCAATTTATCTGTAAATTTTGTTCGTAGGGTTTACTCGAACACGCACAAAAAGCGCAATGAATTGACTCAATCAAACCATAAATTTTAACAACATGAACCCGTACACAACACGAATCCGAAATGATTGAACCTAAACTCAATTGAACTGACCCGACTAATCGATTTAATAGTAAATGATCAATAATTTTTATTTATTTATGTACGTATCTGTAATATTAAAAATTAACATACTTATGAATAGAAATTTAATATATTGTAAGACACAACATATCCATACCGAATTAATTAAAAAATTGTCATACTTACTAATAGAAAATTAGTATAAAAAATCAACATGTTTATGAACAAAAAAATTGAAAAAAGTTATCATACTTCTGAACAAAAAATTAATATAAGAAAATATAAAATCTACAATTAAAAACATGGTCCAAATTAATTTAAAAATTTGATGACAATATTGCATTTAATTGTCATATTTATAGATAAAAAATTAATATAAAAAATACAAAATATTTATAGATGGAAAATTTAAAAGTTATCATTCTTATTTGTAGTAAATTAATATTGAAAAATCTAAAATTATTATAAATTAATATCATTCTTTTAGATTTTTCAATATTAATTAAAGTTGTTATCATACTTATAAATAATAAAAAATAATATAAAAAATCTGAAAATGAATATAAAAATACATGTTTAAAAATATGTCTCATACTAATTAAAAAACTTATTATTCTTTTGAATTGAAAGTTAATATAAAATAATAAGAAAATTTAATATTGAAAATTCGCAATTTAAAATATGGTCTGTATTTCATACTCATGGATATAAGAGTTATCTATTTCATTTAGAGATACTAAAACTAATTTATATGGGGTATTAAATTAGAAAAGGTATTTGGGATACTAAATTACTATTTTATATTTGCCATACTTATGGATAGAACTTAATATTAAAAATTTATAATTAAAAATATATTTACAAATGGAAAATTTTTATATTTTTGTATATAGTTTACCACATTTATTGATAAAAAATTATCTATTTTACTCTAATAGATTAAGTTAGTATTTTTTATGTGTCATATATATGGATAGTGATTAACCGATTTAAGATGTGATCAATACTTTTTAATTTTTATGGTTCATATTATATAAAAAGGTTGTAATAATTATGGATAAAATATTAATATAAACAATTTCGTAACTAACAGTATGGTTACTAAGACATTAAAATTTAATGACAACTAATTGTACCCGTCGTACCATGTACGACTACAATTCGATATTTTATAGACGTTATAAATAAGATATTAATAAATAAAAATATAACATAAATTTTAATATAAGTAATTTATTGCTTGTAGAATGTATACTTTTTATAATCAAATATTATATTATTCATATTTTATTACTTTTTTAAGTACATAAATTTAGAGATTATCAAATATTTTAATATATCTATCAATATTATATTACCTATTTTTATTATTTTTAAACATTATAATTATTTATCATTAATTTTATTATTATAAAAGAATATATATCTATAAATAAATTCGTGAAAAGATATCATGTTAAAAGATAAAAGATATTTATACTTATTTTAAAATATTTTAAATTTGTTATTGTTAATTTTAAATATTTGTATAAGGAAGTTTTCAAAACATATTGTTTATACTAAATAAATATTTGTTTGATGTTAAAGATAGATTTAAATAGTTAAAAAAAATTTAATAGAAAAAAGTTAAAATATTAAAAATTAAAATTAATTTTTTATATATGAGGTGGGGCCAGAATCGTTCTGGTGGCTCGAAAAGGGATAGCTTTAATATATAGTTATAGATATTGCATTTAACTTTCATATTTATAGATAGAAAACAAATATATAAAACTCAACATATTTACGGTTGAAAATTTAAAATGTTATCATTCTTATTTACAGAAAATTAATATTGAATTTAAAAAGATAATTAATAAGAAAATATGAAAAAAAGTATGAATAAAGATTGAATTTTTGTAAAGATAAAAAATCTTCTATATTTACATGAATAAGACAAAAAGAAAATTAAGGAAAAGATAGTGTACATTTTTTTTATCCAAAGTCAATTTAGGCAAGTAATTATCTAGATCATGAATTTTTATAATTTTTTAATCAAAATTTGATTTAAGATAAGTATTTTTCATAAATAAATAAAAACATAATGATAAAATAATTTTCATAATTTTTATTTAAATTTCGAATTAAAAATTTTTTAATATAAATAGATAGAAAGGAGTTTAATTGAAATATAAATAAAAAAAATTATTATTTTTAAATATAAGGTCGGGTCAAATTCAATGTGGTGACTTCGAAAGATATATATGTGATCACGTGTACATACTTTTTCTTATCTTTTACAAATATAATAAATATACTGTCCTTTTTTATCTATATTTCTCAAATCTACTAATATTATTTTATTTTTATGTCTATTTGGGGATAAATTTTTATAAATATTATTTATCTGTATCTTTACTTGGAGATAACTTTTTTTTTTGCATAATTAACTATTTAAAATTATTATTTTAATAAAGGGGTGATGTGGCGCAATATGGTGGCAGAAATTGCTCCGGCTTTAGTTATTAGTAATAGATTATGCTTAAATATAAATTTTGAATAAATATTTAAAATCAATAAACTATAAAAGTTGTTTATTTGAAACAACAACATTTTATTAGTATTACGAATTAAATTAATATCCATAATATGATAATTTATTTAATTATGAAAATAGATAAGTAATAAGATAAAAACTTATCAATTCATTTAATATATGGGACCGTTCAAAATAAACGTAATTGTAGTGATATAAGATTGTACATACATTACATATTTATATTAGACTTATTGTCTAAACCTAGCATATGCATTCTATCTAAAAATAAAATAAATATCATAATATTTGTATAATATATAGAATAAAAATATCTTAATAATCTTCCTATTTATCATATCCAAAAATAAAAGATTATTTTTAAAAAAAATTAAGAATGAGATTTTCTATCCATTACACTATCTTTAATTTTTATTAAATTTAATTATTTTGCCAAAGATTGGTTTTAATAAAAGTGGTGGTGTGGTCCAATCTAAAAGCGACATGTGTCGTTTAATAATTTTTTTAACCTCCGCTTTAGTATATAGTTATGACTAGTGTAAGGGCTCGTACCCTGTACGGATTTTATTAAATATACATAAAATAAATAAATAGTTATATACTAATAGAAATTTTATGTTATGGATTTTTTTCTTAGAAAAATATGGAGTCAAACTAATATTCATTAAGGTTTATGATTTAATTGAAAACGTTTATAACTTTTCAAGGAAAAATTGGTTTTTGAGAGTCACACATAGTTGAAAAGAATATTGCACGTTTAGTTTAGAACAAAAATTATTATAATTAATTTTTTAGGAAAATTTGATTTTTATCAAAATAATATAATTTAAATTTAATCTTTTTATCAAAATTAACTTTAGATATTTAATCGTAAATATCTTATGATAAAATAAAAAAGTTAATTATTTTTGTCAAAACTTTATTAATAATTTAATTGTCAATCTTGTAAGACATAACGGTAAATTTCTATCTTTTTTTTTATCAAAATTCTATTTTAATAAATATTTTCCATAAATAATTAAAAGGAAAGAATAATTTAAATATTTATTTTATTATCATTGACTATATGTCTAAAGTCAATTTTTCTATTTTAATTAACTATTTAAATATTGAGTGATGTTTTTCGGGATTTTAATGTGGTAGAAAAAATAAATTGAATTATTATATCAACAAAAGGAGTGATGTGGCGTAATATGGTAACACAATTTGTTATCACTTTAGTATATAGTAATACATAGATAGATTAGATTTTTTTTATTATTTCATAGTTATTTTGGAGAAAAAAATTCAAACAATGAAATAATTCTTAGAATTGAATAATTTTCTTTTTTTTTCTTTTATAGTTATAATTTTGAACAATAATATATATATATATATATATGAAAGATTGTTAATTTTAAATATTATGAAATATTTTTTATATTTTTTATAATCTTGTGAAAAATTATAGATTTGTAGAATTGGATATTTTTTTACTTAATAGTTATTTTGCCAAAAATTGCCAAATCCAAATCTTATAGAATATTTCACATGGATATAAATACTAATTTTATTATATGTGGGGTCTATGATTATTTTTCAACCAATAAAAAGATTCCCAATTAAATTTCAACCAATCCGATTGGTTTTAATAAAAGGGGTAGTATGGTCCCATCTAAAAGTGACATGCGCCGTTTAATAATATTTTTAACCTCCGCTTTAGTATATAGTTATGATACTAGTATGTATTCCCATATCTTGTACGGGTTTTGCTTAAACAAAATATTAGTAATAGTTTTTTTTTTCAAATACATGAGTTATCTAGGAACAAATTATCATGATCTTAAGACACAAATTATTTTATAATTTGTATACAACTAAGATAAACTTAAAGGTTTCTTAGAATCTATAACTCTTTTTTATTAGTAATATCCCAATTTAATAATAAATCAAGTTATCTTAAATAAATTATTTTAATAAAATTATCTTTTAAGTTTTTCTAGAATTTAGAACTTTTTATTATCATTAATATTCAAATTCAATAATAATTAAAAAATAAATTAAATCAAGTTATCTTAAATAAATTATGTGAATCAATTTTTTATTTTGTTTAACAAATCAATAAATAAATATAAATAATTTATTTTTTGAGATATAAATAAAATATTTATACATTGGTCTACAATTAAATTTCAAACAATCAAAAATAGTCCAATTATATAGGATATTAAAAAGATGGATGATGTGGTTGAATGTGTGGTTGACATGTGTCATTTTATATAGGATGTTTTTAATAAAATTATATATTTTATCTACAAAAAATTATTGTTTCAAAAAATAATAATTATAAATTAATATAGGCGAGAATATCTTTTAAAAACTATACATATCTTATCTTTAAAATAGTATCTTATCTATAAATAATAAATAAAAATTAATATATGCAAAGATATTTAAAAAAACTAATATATTGATTGTTTTATTTAACATATAAATATTAACAATTAAAAATAATCAATTAAGATATCTTAGTTAAAAAATGATTCTATCTAAAAATAAAATAAATATTCTAGAATTTGTATGATAGCATAAAAAAATAGCCTAATGATCTTCCTATCTATCATATCCAAAAATAAAAGATTGTTTTATAATGAGATTTTCTATCCTATATTTTAAAAACATGGATAAGAATTTATCATATCCAAAAATAAAATATTAATTTAAAAAAGGGGTGGTGTGGTCCAATCTAAAAGTGACATGTGTTGTTTAATAATTTTTTTAACCTCCGCTTTAGGTTATAGTTATGATTTAGGTAGGAAGATAGATAATTATCGAGAGGGTCGAGAAAATCAAAGCGGAAAATACAATCGGGTTTTCAAAAATCCGGGTATTACAAGATAGGTTTTGGACATAGGGGAATTTCGTATATCAAGTTTCTCAACTACTCATCCTCTTTCCCAACCTAAGCCAAGGGCACGAATTTTGACTCCATATTAAACCCTATCGAGTTTCAACTTGAAAACCTATTGTACACACACTCGGCTCGATGTTTCAACTTGAAAACACTAAACAAGATCACTTCGTCCAACTTTTTTTGCTTGTAATACCCCTATTTTTAAACCAAGGGTATTACCGCGAGTGACCTTGGATTTTTCCATCTAAATTCACCCCAGGCTATTAGATAACACAACACAATTTAAAATGAATAAAAGTTTGGATTGTCCATTTCTTTATATCTAAAACATCGTTGATACAATATGATTGTTTACAAAAGTAAACGATAGCGGAATATGATTAGCTATACAAATTACTTATTGATAGTAAATAGTTTGAAACAAAACAATGTTATAAAATCCTTTCTTCAAATGGCATCTCTATTTGAGAGGCTTCATAGGAGCTTGTGTACCACCTCTTAGATCTTCGCTTAGAGGGTGAATCCTTCATTCCTTCAATTTGTTTGTCCTTTGTCTTTACTCCTTGAGTAACACTCCTTTACGATTTGATGTTTCCTAAATGGATGCAGTAAACACATGACAAAATGGATGGTCTCCATGGTCGTAACTAGACATATTGGCACCAAACTATGAATTATAGTCAATTGATGATCCAACAATTAGTACTTCCATCAATAGAGGAAAGGGCAAGAAAATCCAAGGTAGAAAGAATATCACAAGAGATGATTCCATCATAATGAAAAGGAATATGAAATTTCCAAATATATGGAATATCTCAAGAGTGTGATTCCACCAAAAAGAGAAGAAATACGAAATTTCTTTAGAGATAGGACACCACAAGAATGGGGTTCCATCCAAAGGAATAATATTTTTGAAAACTTATTATGTCACATAATTAATTTGAGAAGTCTTCATCAACTAGTCAAGCAAATATTTATTCTAGTTAATGACTTTTAGTTATAGTAGCTCAAAGAAGATTAGGCCAAGAAAATAGAGGAAACATATTTTCCCAACTACTTATCTTGTACTATATATATATATAGGGCATGGTTCAAGTGAGGACCACCCTTGTGGTACATCCAAGGCTTAAAATGAGGACTAATCTCAACCATTGGATTTACCCCTCTATTATGAATTCAATGGTCAAGATTTTTTCAAATTTTTTTATTTTTTATTTTTTTAAATTTTTTAAATTTTTATTATTATTTATTTTTATTTTTTTTATTTTTTATTTTTTGCTATTTTTTTAGTTTTGCGAAAATTGAATTATTTTAAAAATGAACTCAAAGCACATAAAAATTGAACTTATCATAGATAAAAAATGAACTCGCAGAATATAAAAATTGAACTCATACAATATTGAAAATTGAACTCCTAATATAAAAAAATTGAACTTCTACTGTATAAAAATGAACTCGTAGTATATAAAAATTGAATTGTCATATTTAACATTTTTAAAGCCTTTTTTCAAAAAGAATCAATTTTTTTATTTTTTTATTTTTTATTTTTTTATTTTTTTATTTTTTTATTTTTTTATTTTTTTATTTTTATTTTTATTTTATTTTTGCTATTTTTTTATTTTTGTGAAAATCGAATTATTTTAAAAATGAACTCAAAGCACATAAAAATTGAACTTATCATAGATAAAAAATGAACTCGTAGAATATAAAAATTGAACTCACACAATATTGAAAATTGAACACCTAACATAAAAAGTTGAACTTCTAGTGTATAAAAATGAACTCGTAGTATACAAAAATTGAACTGTCATATTTATCGTTTTTAAAGCTTTTTTTCAAATTTTTTATTTTTTATTTTATTTTTTTATTTGCTATTTTTTTAGTTTTGCAAAAATCGAATTATTTTAAAAATGAACTCAAAGCACATAAAAATTAAACTTATCATAGATAAAAAATGAACTCGTAGAATATAAAAATTGAACTCATACAATATTGAAAAATTGAACTCCTAACATAAAAAATTGAACTTCTAGTATATAAAAATGAACTCGTAGTATATAAAAATTGAACTGTCATATTTAATATTTTTAAAGCTTTTTTTAACAAAGAATATAATATAAAAAATATGAAAAAAATTTCGGAAAAAAAATAATAAAAAAATAAAATAATAAAAAAAATAAAAAAATAAAAAAAAATAAAAAAATAAAAAAATAAAAAATTCTTGACCATCAATTATATAGTGATGATGTAAATCTAATGGTTGAGATTAGTCCTCACTTTAAGCCAAAGGTCTCACCACAAGGGTGGGTCTCACTTGAACCAAAACCTATATATATATATATATTATACAATAGTATATGTTCACTTTAGTGAATTTTAGTTTTCAAGAAAACAATATCGTAAATACAAGAGGTAGTCTTCCATGCTTGTGTATACGGACTTTTTGCACTCAGCTAGAGGGCAAAGCCTAACAAGTCAAGAGGGCAAGGTCATGACCTTGTATTAGAGTATAAGACATCCTAATTCAAAATTGTAAAGAGATGTTTCCAAGAGACTAAGCTCTTATCCCTAAGTTCATATTTAAAAAAGATAAAGTCATTTATATTAGACCTAGCAGTTCATTTTTAACGAGTAGGCGAATATAAGAATGATATAGCACAATGTCGTTATTTCTATGGCATAAAAATTTAAATTCATTTATTTAATGCTAATTTTCCCAACGAATAAATAAACTTAATTTTGTTTATTTAGCAAAAATTTATTCCCAATGAAAATGAATATCAAATGGAAGGAAAATTCATGTTTAATCAAATGCAAGAGAGAAAAATTCACTTGCTTTAATATTCGAGGTTTGTCCTTAAACAACAAAATGTCAAAAGTATGAGCGAGAAACGACTCGGGAACTGGTCCAAGTTTAAGTTCTGATTGTACTGGAAAATAATAAAATAAATAATATTTAGTTTATTTCTTTTCATGATTATTACCAAAATTATTAATCCTTTAATAATTGATATCTCAAAATGCTCATAAATGAATCCTCATTTTTATTATCCTTATAAAAATGGCATCATAAATTTATATATTCATAAATTCATCGAGTGAGCATTATAACGGTTCCCTTTTTTTTTTTATAACTTCTCAACAACCAGTATAACCGTTCATAATCCTTTATACGATTTAGTCCTTGGTCCTTATTAGATCCACAGACGATCACAAAGGTAATAACATAAATTATAAATAATTTATTTTCCTCTTAAGAATTTTTTTTAAATGAATTCCTTCTTTAATAAAAATGGGAGTAAGGACTAGTTTCTTATATATAAAGAAAAACGTTCAATATCCTTTAGTAAAAACTTCATTTCTTAAAATAAAGAATTGGTATCATAACAACTAGTTTTTAGTACTTTCATATAAATCAAAAGTGTTCATATATATCATCAAAATGCTGTGTTGAAATTTAGAAATTTATATGAGCTAACAAACAGTATATAAGGGTCGAAAGTTGTGCAGAAACATCGACGGAGGACTGATTGGTCGGCAGTCTATTATGATCTCCGAGACCATCGCCTTACGCCAGAGACTTCTTGAGGCCATCAGACGTGGCATTCCCTGGATCCAGATCGAAGGCGACAATTTGCAGCTAGTCAAGGCCGTGCTTGGTGACTGGCGCTGCCCGTGGGAAATTGAGCTACTGCGTTCGGACATCCATTGCTTACTCGCCCAGTTTCAGGATTGGAGTATCTCTCATGTCTTTGGGAGTGCAATTCTGTGGCGGACTTCATCACTGGGTCCTTTCGACGTGTCTTTTCAGTCCCGCTTGCAGCTGACCCGGGTTTACTTACCCTCATCCGATAGGATGCTCTAGGGCGACTACTATCTTGTTAGTAGTCACCCTAAACTCCTTCCTTATCAAAAAAATTGACATTTTAACACTGCTTAATAATTTTCTAGTTCATACTTTATGCTAGTATAGTCCTGGGGTACTAGCTAATTTTGTTGACAACACCTTTCCAGTAGTCATACTTTATGCTAGTATTTTTTTTTGTTGAAGGAGAGTTGGTACTCTCCGTCCTCTCTAGGGGATTTTTATTAATAAGAAGAAAACGGGTCAAGTAGTAATCAAATGGGTGACAGTCTGGCCCCTTATATCAGCAGCTAATAAATCTAAAACACCCTCGGAAAGGTCAAGCAATACATGCAAATCGAGTTCAAAAGAAAAAGCAAACGAAGCTAAATAATCTGCAACTAAATTAGCTTCCCTAAAAATATGACGGAGTTGAACCTGTCAATCCCTACGAATTAAGCTTTGGCATTGAGATACCAAGCTAAAAAAGGGGTTGATAACTATCCACATATTTGATTAGAAATAGAACTAGTAATTGTGAATCTACCTCTTAACAAACCCTCCTGTAACCCCTGCTCCAAGCAAGATGAAGCCCTTGCAAAACACCCCAGAGTTCTGTCATAGGCACAGTACAAGAATCAATATTATGAACGAAACCTGTAATCCATTAATCGTAGCTGTCACGAAGAACTCTCGCTGCTGCCGCCACCAAACCACCATCTCTAATTGAGCCATCCGTGTTGAGCTTAACCCAAGAGGGACGTCTGTAGTCCCTAAGGATGAATCCGAACGATGCCACGCCATCTGCACACACTGCACCATCAAAATTCAATTTAATGTAGTCCCTCTTGGGTGTTGCCCATTTGTTGAGTCTCCTATCTCCCTCATCTCTTGCACAGTGAGTGCAGGAACTGGGGGGAGCAGGGGCTACAACCAGTTTCCATTCTTTAACCTAATTTAGAGTAAACTCGCTAATGTTACTGGCATTATTCAAGTTTGTTCCGTTGTTGCTATTGAACACTCTCTTATTTCTGGAATACCATAGGCTCCACCAGGTGTTAGTGAGGAGTTCCATTTCCTCTTTTGTCGTCAAAGTCCAAATTTTCTGTAGGACCTGGTGCGGTTTTTTGTCGTCCGGGATAACTTGGTCAGTGATCTGGCGTAGTTTTGCGCTAACAGTGTTAAGGGTTTCCCCGGTAAGGGGACATGAAAGTAGAATGTGGTTGGTGTCTTTAACCTGGTTGTGGCATGCTGCGCAGCCTTGTGGTACTGGTATGTGGTTGGAGGCCAGTCTCGATTTGGTTAGTAGGCCGTTGCATGCCACTTTCTAGAGGAAATTCTTCATTTTGGGCGGTATGTTGAGTTTGTTGATCCATTCTAGGTTAATTTTGGGTTCTCCTTTGGATTGGTGGATCCACTGAATGGTTGAGTGGGTAGAATACCGACCATTTTTGTTGGGTTGCCAGTACAATCTGTCCGAGATTTTGTTTATGGGGTTGATAATTTCGGAGATCTTGCATATGTCATCATTATTAACAATTACCCAGTTTCTCTAGGTTCCAGGAATTGTCTTCGCGGAGGTAATTGTCTACAGGTTGATCCCAGTTAATAAGGGTTTCGATCTCATTCTTTGGTTGAAGAGGACCCTTGTCAGTCCAATTGTCTTTCCAGAAACGAATAGTTTTTCGGTCTCCCACTTTCCAAATGAGACCCTTGACAAACAGGTCTCTAATGCCTATGAGTTTGGACCATTCCCAGGATGTGTTATGTTTTTTTTATTATAGTTTAGAATACTTTCCGTTTTGAGGTATTTTTTCTGAAACTATTTTAACCCAAAGGTTCTTATGTTCCGCTAGTATTTTCCAAAGCAACTTCATTTGGAGTGCTTTGTTCATTTCTTCCGCCTTGGTGATTTCCGCCCCACCGTGGGCGAGAGGGCGGAAAATAGAATTCCATCTTATAAGTGGTTTATAATTGTTTTATTTGCTCCAGAAAAAATTCTTTTTGATTTGGTCTAATTCTTTTAACGTCGCCTACGACAACAAAAATGATTGCATAAGATAGTTTGGTTGTGCTGAGAGGTTTGCTTTTATAAGCGTTTTGCGACCATCTTGGGAAAGGGCGTTTGCTTTCCATTTTGATAATTGTGCTCTAGTTGCATAGTCAGGGGTTTGAATGTGTTTTGTGTTACTCTTCCATTGATAATTGGGCATCCTAGATATTTGTCTAATGCAACAGTATTTGCTATTTGGAGGATCGACTTTATTTGTTCCTTGGTGTTGATGCTTGTGTTTTTGGTGACTTGGAAGGCGGACTTGTGAAAATTGACTTTCTGGCCAGAAATCTGGCAGTAATCGTCAATAATGTCTTTAAATTTTTTGCAGGCATGGCCATTGGCTTTGGAAAAAATGATGATGTCGTCTGCGGATGCTAGGAATGGGATTTTTGTGTCGTTTCTCGAGATTTGGATCCTGATGCCATTTTTTGAGTTGGTGCTCCCTAATTGGAGTTGCCTTGCCATAATTTCAGCGGCGAGAATGAATAGGTATGGTGAAAGGGGGTCCCCATATCTAAGTCCCCGTTTGGGGTAGAATTGTTTTATTGGTCTATTATTGACAAGAACAGAGAAGGAGACTGTTTCAACACATTCGGGAATTCAACAAATGAACTTCTCGTGGAATCCGAACTTGGGTAGGATTGCGGCTAGGAACTCCCAGCTAATACAATCGTAGGCTTTTTCTATGTCAAGTTTTACCGCAATCCATCCCTCACAGACTTGTTTATTGCGGAAGGAATGGAAAATTTCATATGCGATGAGTGTGTTATCATGTATATTTCGATTTTGAATGAATGCCCCTTGCATTGGGTGAATTAGTTTGTTTAAGACGTTTTAGGCAGTTTGTAATAATTTTCGATATTACTTTGTAGATTGTATTGCACAGGCTGATTGGCCTATAATGATTGATGAAGTTGGGATTTTCGCATTTGGGCAGCAGAGTGATGAAGGTGTGGTTTGTTTGTTTTAATATTTTACCAGAGTGAAAGAAGCCCTTCACATTTTTGGTGATATCCGGGCCAACGATATGCCAATATCTTTTATAGAAGCATGCCGACATTCCATCCATGCCTGGGGATTTGTCATCCCCAATGTCGAACAAGTCATTCTTGATTTCCGAGTTCGAAATTGGTTTGGTGAGTTCGATGTTGTTAGCATCTGTTACTTCTTGTTGGATTGTTTGGGTCATGGATTGGAGTTTCCTTTGGTTTATTTCCAAAGCCCTGAATCGATTTTGGAAGTCCCTTTTTATTTTTGTTCTTATGTTCTCTATACCAGTGATTTGTGTTCCTTCAGATGTGCGGATATCTTTGATGTTGGTTCTATTTCTTCTATCGGTGGCAATACGGTGGAAATATTTGGTGTTCTTGTCATTGAGTTTTATATGGTTGTTTTTTGCTCATTGTTTCCAGTAAGAATTGTGGAAATCCAAGAGGCATGAGCGCTTTCTTGACAGTCTCTCTTGTTTTTGGATCAGTTGCAGGTTAGCGTTCGATTATTTCCTTTTGGATTTCGATGAGTTAGTCATCAAGCCTTTTGATTTGTTCAAAGATGCTTCCAAACATTTGTTTGTTCCAAGCCTTTGCTTTAATTTTTAGGAGTTGATTTTTTTTGTGAGGTTGTACATGTGAGACCCACCAGCGTTGAGATGCCAGGCCTATTTGATGATGTTAAGGAAGACCTTTCTAGATGTCCACATCATCTCAAATTTGAATGGTTGTGCTTTGAATGGAACCCCCGTAGGGAGGTCGCACGAGATAGGGCATTGATCCGAGGATGCGAAAGCATGGTTTTTCATGGCTAGGGATGGGTACCATTGGATGATTTGGTTGTTAATAAGGGTTCGGTCTAATTTTTCAAAAGTATTGTTGTCAAGGTTTTTGGATTTTCTCCATGTCAATTTATTTCCAATGGTGGGGATACAACACATGTCGCACTCGTTTTTAATGTTAATTAGTCGTTCAAATCGAGATGGGAGTGGATACACCCCTCCCAGTTTCTCGTCTGGGTGTTGAATTTCATTAAGGTCTCCCATGAGGAGGCAGGGCAGGGTAGAGTTCTGGATGAATTCCTTCAGTTTGTTCCAAAATGGGTCTTTTTCTTGTGCTCTTGGTGGCACATAGGCTAGTACCAGGATCATTTCTCTGTTGGATACGAGGTTTACATAGTGGAATGCAATAAATCGGTTGTCTTTATGGATGGTTTTAATAGTCTCGTTTGTGAGCATAGAGCCCTTCCAAAGGACGCAAATACCTCCCGAGAGTCCTGGCCGGAATGAACTCGATTGAGTTGAAGCCCGGTTTTTGCCACCCTTTACAATCAGGCGACATTTGGGTTTTTTGTTTCAATGAGTGCAATTAGGTTGATATGTTCATGGCGACACAACGCATTAACCTCGGTCCAAAAGGACTTACGTTTGATGCCCCGACAATTCCATGTGCAAATCTTCATTACAACCGTACTTGGTGTGGCTTTTGGCCATGGGGGGACACGTATTCTTCCAGCATTTTTGTTTTCTCTTTTTGTTTGTCTTAAGGGTTATGTCATGGGTGTAGCTATTTTTGGTGTTGTTCATTATGCATTTTGTGATGGGTTTTGTATTTTTGTTTGCCGATTCGGTACGTCTTAGGAATGTGGTAAATAGTTGGGTTACTTTTGGTGAGTGTATTTGTATGAATTTATTCCAAGAATTGTGGCTTTTTCCCACTGGAAGATTGGATTTCTTCCAAGAATTTGATTTTATGTTTTTATTTTAAATTTTGTTATTCTTCCAAAGCGACGATACAGTCGATTTGTGTATGTCACCAAGCCTCTCCTGACCGTTGAGCATTTCCTTGCTCGAAAGAATTGTGATTTGTTCTTGTTGTTGGCTATTGAAAGACCCTGCATACACACCCAAGAGGCAGGAATCAACATAACAAGCCAACCAAACTCGAGAGTACAGGAATACAGTTCAAGCAGTCCATGGTTTGACAAATAAAATGCTTGTAGAGGCAAATGTAGTGCATAAACTGGAGTGTTTTTTGCAAGTGAACCCATTCATCGTTGTACTTACGGGTTGGGGTTCCTATGTAAATGGCTTTCATAGCCATAGTTAAGTAACAGGGGATTTTACAACCCTTTGCAAGTTTGGATGCAACAGTATATACAAAAAAACCTCAACTTTAGGAGCAATAGAGAAATTGGATTCCAGATAAGGGGTATAGTACGAAGCAAAACTTAAAAACTTGCTGGTAGAGTTGTAGGCACCGGGCCTGCATCTCACACACAAAGACAGATAGGCAGAGATTTGGATGGATATTACGGAACAAAAGAGTCAGGCAACAGGATCTGCTGGAGGGGAACGCAAGGACGGGCGCCGATGGGGAGAGAGCTAACGGCGAGGGAAAACGACCCTAGAGCGCGCCCCCACCACCGCCAAAGAAAGTCGACCCCGTATTCATCAGCCGTTTACCGAAAGAGAAAACGAGAAAGAGCCATCAACACAGGGGAATTGAAGGGACACACATGGCCGCTACCCCTAGGCCAGCCACCCGCGAAGATTACTCCGCTGCCGCCTCGGAAACCGCTCTAGATTTGGTGTTTTCCCCCATTTGTATTTGGGAATTGGGTGAATGATGAATAGAGTATCGCTCATCCACGATGTATGTGAAGAAACAACACCCACCACACATAACCTGATTTATCTCTTTTCTTGGATTTTTTGGATTGGATCTACATGGGCAACCGAAGGGTTTTTTGAGGTGCCCAATTAGATGTAGCTTTATCATTGAAGCAAGATGGGTATTAACAGAGATGCTTGGAATTTGATTCTTAATCCTTTCATAAACTTCTTGCAATTGAGTATGGTTTTTTTTTTCTCGAGTTAGGTTGGGATCTGGAGGAATCCAAAGGGGCGGTGGAGCTCTCGCCGCAGGGTAACTCACACAGAGGTAAGCAAATAGGACGGCGCGTGTTAGCACGCTGATTTGTGACATTATGTTGATTTTAAGGGTATAAATAGAATAGCATTTTGCAAAGTCAAGTTGAAGTAAAAGGCGACCCTTATATTACAAGGCTGTTTGAGTAGACCCCGAAGGGTAATCTCGTGAGTAGACCCTGAAGAGTAGTCTACTCACCACCGACCAAATAAAACAGTTTATAAATTTTTCTTGGATAATGGCCACGAGTCACTCAAATAATTCAAGTTTTCCTTCAATGAATATTGCCCCAATTCCATGCCAAGGGATTCCGCAATATTGTTGTGAGATAAACCGTTAAACAACGACAATAGAAACGTTGGCAAGACGATTCTATCAAGAACAAACATACCTTGTTTGAGTCTTGCGATTCCTCTTCTTCCTTCACATGGACGAAGTCATCCAACCATGGATCTCGAGGTTCTTACTTGATTTCCACACGAGAACAATGCTCCATGATATCAATCAAATTGTGTTTGATTTCTTGTGATTACACTCACTAAGAACAACCCTAGTCTTCCACTGATTTTTTGTGCATAGCACCAACTTTTGTGTCTTGCACATCAATCTTTGATGGACGCCCAATCACCCCTTAAATAGGCGACATCAAGGCTACCCAAATTCAGTTATCAAGTGGTTATCAATCGGTTAGGGTAGTTGAGAGATTCTAGGAGAGGTTTGGAAGTTACTTGGAATATTCCTTCCAATAAGGAAGTTAGTTGAGATATGGATAGACGATTGTTAGAAGACTGTGATCTTCATCAACAAGGAAAGAGGTGTGATTTATATATCCCTTCTCTCTCGGTCAAATCTTTTTCACCGCATCTCTGTTTTACCTTTGCAAACCCTAATCTTCTTCAAAGCATCAATCTTTTCTCTCTCTCTCTCTCTCTCTCTCTCTCTCTCTCTCGCTTCAATGGAGTCCTCCTAAAACACCCTGCCCTAAACCTCGAAGGCCTTGATGACTCCGAGATCGAAGCTCTTCAAGCTCGTCTCGACTCTCTTAGAAAAGCCAAACTAGCATCTCCTTCGCCCGTTTCCAAGCTTCAATCCCAGTTTGATGCTGTTGCCGATGTCGGAGCCAAGGCTGTTGAAAGTGCTCCAAGTGAGAAAGAAGCTCTGCCCGAGGAGTCGGAAGAGGATCCTTCAATGGGCCCCTCGGAAACCCCTTTCGAGAAGTCTGCTAAAACAGAGGAAGGAAAGGAGGGTTTGGGTGAAAAGGAAAAGGAAGAGGTTAATTCACCTCCCAAGGAACTCACCGGATAACCAGAAAAGGTGGAGATCTTGCCGATGCATTTGAGGCCTGGGTGGGTCAAGCCAACAAGCCGAGGCAAGCACGGCTCCCATCGGAACGGATTCCTTCCCCTTCCTCCAAGAAGGCAAAGACGGCTCCCATCGACAAGAAGTATAGCCTCCGATCCACGACCACTACATAAAAAAAACGGTGGTCGAAGAACCTGCTGAGGAAGAAGATCTAGAGGAAGAAGAAGAGGAAGAAATTGGTTCTGATCCTGAGGAGGTGGAGTCCGAGGAAAAGGAGGAATCTGGTGATCAAGGAAATGAAGAGGAGGAAGAACTAGAGGAGGAGGTCGAGAAATATCTCTAGTCTGCTAATGTAATATCCGCAATATTCCAAGGTTTTAAAACCATTATAATAAAATATTATAATCCTTTTCTCCATATAAAAGAGAATTCATAATATAATTTATAACCATTCTTCTCTATAAAAATAGATTTTAAATAAATCAAATAAATAAAGTCAAGAATGTATTATAAGGGTTATGAAGGAATAAAAGCATTTAAATAAAAATAATGCTTTAATAATTTTGAATTTTAATAAATAAAATAAAGGTACAACAAGCTAATAATAGTACAATGAAAAATTAATAAAAAGGAGGCAAGAGTCGAGACTCGAACCCGAGACCTCTTGCATCTCCTCTCACACGCCCACACACATAAACCGCTAAGCTATTATAACATATCAACACTTAAACCCACCCTTTTATTTTTATATTATCTTATTCTTCTTCTAACCCCAAAATCAAATCAGACGCTTGTCTGATTGAAGAGACGTTCAACCATTGCATGACAATGGCTTCTCCTCCTCCTTCACTCTTCCTTGCAAGACCCTCCTTAGTGCATCATCAAGAGTCATCATCCAAGCAAACACACTTCTCACCAGTGGAGAGCAAACCCCTTCTTCCTCTATGGTCAAATTCAAGTGCCATGGATCACTACCTTTCCCTCTCTTGCCTATATAAAGGGGCTGATTTCTTCACAAAATTCACACATCCATTCTCTCTTCCTCTCTAAGTAATTGCTCTTGTGAATCCTACAAAAAAATCAGCCACAAAAGCTCCCATTAATTTCTGATTTTTCCCCAAAAAACACCATTGTTAATCTCCCAAAGATCCACCAAACCACCTCCTCTCCTCCCTTGGACCACTGCTGGCCACCGGACCACCGCCGGAGCAGTTGCCGCCCGCCGCCAAGCCGCCGCCCGAGCCACCGCCGCCCCTGTGCCGCTCCTCCCCTGGTTCTCTGTTGTTCGTACGTACAAAATCAAGAGAAAGGTCCAATTTTAATTAATTTAATTTCCCTTTTAATTCAATTAATTTATGCTTATAAATTATTTACCTTATGCTGATTTTTACTAGAATAAATTAACCTATTAAAAATCCTAGAAGATCTTGTTAGGTGAACAATATAAAAATCAATTAAGGAAATTCTAGCATACTAGATAAGCTCTTATCTTACATGATAATTTAATAATAGTATAAATCTCAAGACATGGATTATTAAATAAAAACTTATGTAGAAAGTATATTTTTATATATATAAATTATATTGTTTTAAAGTATGGAGTTTTTGATTGTTAGAAAATACCTTACAAAGAAGAATATAAAAGAAATAAAAAAGGATATTATATTATGTTATATCTCTAAGTATAGTGGATTTAAAAATATTATAATATCATAGACATAAGATTTATTTAATAATGATGGTGGTTATGATAATAATATTTTATTTATATAATTAAAGTAATAAGTTGTTAAGTATGCTGGTTTGTTAAAAGTTATCTTGCATAAAAAGACATTAAAGATGGAAAAGATAATATTATGATCTAAGTTATAATTAAAATAAATTATATGCTCTTAGTTATAAAATAATACTTTAAGACACGATTCTATTTTTTTTTATGAACTAAAGATATGGGAGAACTTATTTAAATAAGATAATAAGATTATTTTATCATCATATGGTATTTATGGAAAACATATTGTATAACTTTGACTAGAAAGTCCTATATATGGAAAGTACTAGAAAAAGACATCTACTAATATTTTTATCTCTATTTAATATTATATGTATATTAAATGAGGATTTAATGAGAAAATATTATAATAAGGTCATATTATAAAAAGATATTGTTTGAGAAAAGATAATATTATAATAATGCTATGAATATGAGATATTAAATAATAAGGGCACTTTAGACTTTTCACAATCCTAAGAAGAATTTATTAATAACTATACTTATTATAATGTTGAAAACTTTATCATAAGATTTTATAAGGATATTCCTTGCTTATTTATATTAAATAAAATAACAAGTTAAGATTATAAAGGAATATTTTAATAAATTAAATAAAGCTATTTCTTGGTTTTAAAGAATAATAATAAATAATATTAAAATAAGGATTTTTAAGGTATAAAAGGATATTACAAAATGAAAAATAATAATAAGGAATATTATTATTTTATCCACATCCAACTAAATTATTAATATAATAATTTAGAAATTTTCTTTCCTTAAAAGAATAAAAGAATTATTCACAACTTTAGAAGAATTGGAGCATTCTTAATAAAGTTATCGGAATATCCCGTGTCTTAGGTCAAATCTCCGTTCCGTGACAAGAACATCGTTTCCGCTCGTTTGCTAATACAAACTCGTACAAGCTAAGGCAAGTGGAATTTCTCCTTGTAGCCTTAATAAATTCGTTTCGTGAAATTTCTCGATGTTGGGAACAACTTGTTTGCTAAAAATAAACGAATCTAGGAATATCGATTGCTAGAAATAATGACCCCATTGTTATCATTATTCTGTTATGCAAATATTTGATAGGACTATTATGCTAGTCTTGTTTGTGACCTTGATTGTTTATGATCTCTTTTCGAGATCGGTTTGGATGAAATAGTGAGGGGTGCGGGACTAACCCGACACCTTTATATAACCAACTAAGTCGTATTGCCACCATGCCTAAATTACGACTTGTCGATCATGATCCATGTCCGCTACTACGCCTCGGAGGGACGTATGCACCCTAGCTAAGTGCCGAAACCTTGTTCTTGTCAGTGGTCCGGGCCGGTACAAGGCCCCCCACACCCTTAAAATATGTTAACATAAGTGAAAGTTTTCATCACAATACAAGATAAGTGCCCAAGCACATTTAAAAGAAATCAAAACCGGACCGGTCTCAAATGATCGATCTGGCTCTCGGTTCGCAAGGGCGCGAGAGGTTTTCAAAAACTTTTATGAATTAATAACGTTCCCAACATACTTCCTACTCTAAAAGAAGTCTACAATCTCGTAGTTCCTCTCTCGATTAACGAGCTATCTCCTCTTGAGATACACTCTTCTCCGTCCTGTTAAGCCCCACATAAAGGTCTATACCTCAAAACACATCCGATAATATCTCCCCCGAATATTAGAAATTATTGAATTACCCTGGGGAAGTTCCGTTCCCGCTTGCTTAGTCTCTTAGACTAATTCTTTTTTTTCCGTATGTTTGCCTGGCATTTTCTCGCCCCTCGCGAATTATGTCAGAACCTAGGAACTCGAGCAAGGCGTAGGTGAAGCCGAAGCAAGAAGGAAGGGCAATATTTGTGAAGATGTATTTTCCTTATCTTTTGGTTTATTTCTATTTATGTCGCAAGAACAAGTTTTATGCTTTCCGTTATCAAACTCCATTTTGTTAAGGTATTATTATGAAGGTTTGTACGAACAAAGTCTCTTTCGAGGGCACCCTTTTTATTATATAAATTATGTAAATTTCCGCATTTTGTGAGTTCAATATCATTCTAAAAGCCTTGGGTGACTTTGGACGGTAAAATCCGATGTCATTGGCGGAAATACCCAATGTTGTAAAATAGGGGTGTTACAGCTAAGACAAAAGGGAAACTGCCAATGGAACCAGAAGGTGCTTCTAAGAAGAGTTCAAAGTAAGTGGTCGGTCCTCTGGTGATCGATGATGAGTTTCTGAACGAGCACGACTTGGAGGAGTTTTGGGAACTACTCAAGTTCCAAGGTTGGGAAAAGATCTATGCTTTGAAAGTCAAGGTAGATGTATCTGTCCTTGTTGATTTCTTTTCAAACTACCAACTGGCGGATCTCTCAAGTGGTCCCTTAGGTTTTTCTACCGTTGGAGAATCGGAAAATTTCTTTCTCTTTGGGGTCTGTTGCAAAGGTTCTGGGTGTTTGATGTGAGCCCCTCATTGACGGCGAGCCAAGAAGAGGAAGATTTGTCCGTGCGCTTCGACAGACCCATTACTCGAGCCCGGACCCGTGCCATAGCTCGAGCCATGGCGTCCCTCGTCGTGCGTGCCTACGCAAGCCACGAAACATCCACCGGCGTGCCCCTCTTCAAGTGCCTCACCATCATCGGAGCTGCACCGCTCCTCAACGCCGACGCCTCGCACCACGGTGCCGAGGACCTCTCGTCTAGTGTTGTGCCAGCCACGCCCGGTACCGAAACCCTATGCCTCGGTACCAACCTGCATGTCTTCGTCGGGCCAACCCGGCATCACGACATGAGGTTCGTGTGCGCCGCGCAGCTCGGCCTTGTCGTGCCACACCTAGTGTGTCGCGACATGCCTTGTGTGCGCCGCGTGCCTTGGCCGACAGATTGCGTAAGTCTTTTCTCACCCTCTTACTCGTTTTTGCACGATTTTTTTCTTTTCCATCCGTATTTCATTAAGCTTCCGCCATCTCTACCATCATCCATTACTTCCATTGTTTTTGTTTTAAAAAAAATAAGAAAAATCACACAAAAAATCGCCTTTACCCTACGATTTGCACTTGTTTTCGGTTCAATTGCTTGAGTTTTCGAGTCTTGCTTTCTTCATTCTTGCATTGTTGGATCGATTGAGTTGTGTGCGTTTTTACTTCTTTTGTTTTTGCGAGATTTGGTGACCTTTTTCGCCATATCTCTTTGTGGTTATTGAGGGCAAGTATCTTGGAGGATAAAATCCACAAGATCTTGTTAGTTGCCGAAATTCATTAAAAAAATCTTTGGAAGATTATAGCCAAAATAAGGAAATGTCTTTCCAATTGTATAAAAAAAAACAAGATCTCGTGGGATACACAAGCCAAAATAAGGCAATTATCCCATAAGTGATTCGGCCCCCCTCTCTCTCATATCTTGCATAATCTTTTTAATTTGGTTTGCATATATTTTAATTGACATTAAATTGTTACACACAATCTGTCCTTCCCTTCTAAGGACGATATCCCCTTTATTCTTTTCTTCTCTCTCTTGCGTGGCCAAGACTAACCCTAGCCGACACCTCTCTCTCTCTTTCTTTCTTTCTTACTTGCTTTGTTATATGCTTGTTCGTGCTCTTGCTTGTTCCTTACTTGTGTAAGTCGAGACCTTAAGCCTCCCCGACCCTTTCAAGCCCCTTCTTTCGTGCAATCAATGGTATTTGGGTGGTGAGTCTTACAACGTCTCTAAGCTTCTTTTGTTTGTTGTTTTTGGAACTTTTGACTTGTTCATGTCTATGGTTGAGATAGGTGACGGTAGCATGGAATCCGAGGAGCAAAACAACAATAACAAAAATAACCAATAAGGAGGGAACAATCCACCGTCGGCGCACCAACCGGCGCTTCTACCGACGCCCGGTGCGTCGCAAACTGGCGCCGTTCCCGCAGCAAGCTTCACAACGTTGGAGGCGTGCTTCGCTAACATGGAGCTCCCCCTTTCGAGGTTCATGGATCAACAAGCACCAGCTATGACGATCCATACGCAGCCCCCGAATCCGAGCGTAACGCCACACGACGTCTCGGTTCCGAGGGCTACGACACAAGAAAAGGCCAAGGGCCCGATGGTTGAACCGTCTAGCCAACATGGAATCCAGAGGTTGGAATCCATGAAGGAGAGTCGACCGACTAATCAAGGTCAAGATGTACAGGAGGTTCATGACGTTCATTCCGATGAGGAGTATGACTCCGAGGAGTGGTGACGTCAACAGGCAAAGAAAAAGAAAAAGGCGGTCACCTCGACGCCTAAGAAAAAGAAAAACAAGGACCGAGATGACTTCGATGTCAACGACTATCGGGGTCATCAAAGTCCAACAACTCCACGTTCGGAATCCGAGGACTCTATGACGGAGTACGAGGAAGATTTCGAGGAGGATTTTGACCACCCTCCGGTCCATGATTCGGAGGAGGTGATAGATCGGGATTGGATTCCGAGACCCAAATTGCCTGAGAACCGCACGGAGCATGATCGGCTTGAACACCGTGACAACCGCGATCGACCTTGCCGCAATGGGGATCGGCGCGACCATGACCGAAATCGAGGGACAAGCGATGCCCTCGGCGCGATAGGGACGACGAGCCAAGCGACGATGGTGATGGGCCAGGCTTAGGGTCTCCCCGAGGCAACCGGCGCCATCGCACACCTCCTACGCGTGCCAATCGGCGCGCCGACAATGAACGTCCGGCGCACGTATCACACCGCGATGTCAAGGTAAAATTTGAGGATTTTTACGGTAATTACAATGGTGACGAATTCATTTCTTGGTTGCAGGGTACAGAACACATCCTTAAGCATTGCCATTACAAGGATCACGAGAAAGTTGAGGTGGTGACCCTTCATTTCAAGGGGGCCGCTCGTATGTGGTGGAACCGATTCGAAGCGCATCGGGCCCGAAAGGGTAAAGCCGCCATTACCGAGTGACACCAACTTGTTTTCATAATGAAGCGGAAATTCATACCCCCCGACTACAAGGAGAAAGTCCGGATTTTGATCCAAGACACTCGTCAAGGATCCATGACTCCGAAGGAGTTCTTTGCTTACTTAGAAGATTCATTCTTCAAGGCGGGCATAAGCGCTTCCCCGGGGGCCTTGCGGTCTCGGTTTGTGGTGGGACTCCATCAATGGATTCGTGATCGATTGGTTGTCTTGCCAATCAAGGACTTGGGATGGCTCATTCACACGGCCATGTAGTTGTACATGCAATTTAAGAGGCCAAAGTCGTCCAATTTTCAAAGGTATGGCTCAAACTCTAGTCCTTCCACTTTTGGTACTAAACCGGTTTCCTCTCCTTCTTTTTCTAAACCCAAGGTAGGTACCCCTGGAATGGACTCCAAGGGCCCTTCGGTTGGACAAAACCGTGACAAGGCCGCCCCTACCCCACAAACAAGGACTCGAGACATCGAGTGCTATCAATGTGGTGGGCGGGGCTACCTCAAACGTTATTGTCAAAACACGAAGCGCGTATTGTTTTCGGCTTAATCGGCGGCGTATGAAAGCGTTGACGAGGCTGAGTTAGAAGAAGAAAACGAGGCACCGATTGAAGATGGCGCGTATTTCACGCCCTCGGATATTGCGCGCCCTTCGGTTTTACAAAACCGTGACAAGGCCACCTCTACCCCACAAACAAGGACTCGAGACATCGAGTGCTATTAATGTGGTGGGCGGGGCCACCTCAAACGTGATTGTCCAAACACGAAGCGCGTGTTATTTTCGGCTCAATCGGTGGCGTATGAAAGCGTTGACGAGGCTGAGTTAGAAGAAGAAAACGTGGCACCGATTGAAGACGGCGTGTATTGCGCACCCTCGGATATTGGCGCCGGCATAGACAAGCTCTTGCTCGTGACACGTCGAGCACTTAGCGTCAAGGAGGCCGTGCCAACCGATCAACGGGAAAATATTTTCTGTACTTGTTGTTTGGTGCAAAATGTCTCCTTGTTTGTCATAATCAATTCTGGTAGTTGCAAAAACTTATTGTCAAGGAAAGTCGTCACTCATTTCAATTTGCCACAATTGGAGCATTCGAGACCTTACAAGCTCGCTTGGATCTCTAATGACGGCAATCATTGGATCACCAAACAGGTACGTCTTTCTTTTTCTATTGGCATTTATCCAAATTCGGATTTGTTTGATGTCACTGACATGGACGCCACACATGTTCTCCTTGGTCGTCCATGGCAGTTTGACCATCACGTGATTTACGATGGCCGGTTGAACACCTACATGTTCAATTACCTTGGTAAACGCGTGACCATCTTACCTATGTCTCTGAGTGAAGCTTTACAAGATGAAACCGAAAGGCAACAAGCAAAGGCTCGGGAGACAACCATCGTCGCGCCTACACCGAACGATGAAAACAACGATGTTTCTGGCCAACACATAAGTTCCAACGACGTTTCTGGCGTGCTTGGACCAGATTCTGATCAACAATAGATTTTGCACCAGGAGCGCCGAGGCAATGTTAAAGAAGAACCTCGGACGCCGAGTAGCCAGCCAACCGTGCGCCGCAACGCGCCAATCGGTACGGAACGACGCTAGGTCGGTACCGACCCTTTCCAACGGCACAACTGGTCCCAATCTTCATCATTGGCATGGTTCTATGGGCCAAACAGTGGCAACCATGGCAACTCTTGTAGCACCGAGGACGCCGAGTTACCCTTGCTCAGCACGGTCCAAGACCGCTTGCTTCTATGCCGGTGCTACGACGTGGTCAAAACCATCGAGGGGAGTTTTTCTTGCTTTCTTTTGTGTCCTTTGCTTCAAATTACCATTGCTAAGACACATGAGCTACCCCCCTCTATCTCTTCTCTTTTACAGGAGTTTGAGGACATTATGCCTGCCGAGCTCCCCGATGGGTTGCCATCGATTCGGGGGATCAAGCATCGCATAGATCTCATTCCTGGTGCTTCATTGCCAAACCGGGCTGCATATAGGGCATCTCCTAAGGAGACTCAAGAGCTACAATGCCAAGTCCTATCTCTGTTGGACAAGGGCTATGTTCGAGAGTCCCTTAGTCCGTGTACGGTTATAGTTATCTTAGTGAGTTCCAGTTATCTTGGCGGGTTCGTGCCATCAACCAAATCACCATAAAGTACCGTCACCTGATTCCCCGTTTGGATGACATGCTCGACGAATTACATGGTGCCGTTCTATTCTCCAAGATCGATTTGCAAAGCGGCTACCATCAGATTCGGATGCAAGAAGGGGACGAGTGGAAGATGTTTTGGACAAAAATTTGACTAACAAATCTCTGTCCTGGATCCGGGCACGATCGAATTGAAAGGAAAGCAAAAATTGCGAGAAAGTAAGTATTTTTTATGATGCCGAGGGCGAAAGCTCTCTCTTTTGATTATCTTCTCGATTATAAGTGTGTCTTTGTAAAAACCGCAAAATTCTACCTATAAACCCCCTCATTTCAACGGTCCATTCCCACCTCCCACGATTTTCGGATTTATAGGGAATATCCCTAACTACTGTCCACTTCCCACGTATATCGGAGGTGAAGAACGCCATATCCGTTATCTTCTGAACACGCTTCTCTTCTTCGTGACAGAAGCTTTCTTCCTTCACTTAAATGACTGGTGACTTCCCTTTGTTTTTGGATCCTTCTGCGACCAGACCAACCGGTGACTTCCCTGTCTGTTTGTGGGCTGGGCTTACTAAATGGGCCGAAGAGATTTTGGGCCTAACAATACCCCCAAATCTTGATCCAAATCTTTTTGGCGGGATTTGGATCGGATTTGCCGCGTGAGCTACAGGCAGAGTGTGACACGCGACTTAACCCTGTTCGTCCGATCATTCTCGGGAGCATGAAGAGTCACATTGTTCAGGCTTTAAATGCTCAAGCGCAGACCTCTTCGGAGATACGCGCTGATCTCTTCCTGTTTTTTGCCTCATCGTCTTCTTGCTTCAGTTTCCAGTTTTTACCCTATTTCTCTGCTACACGTTTTCCATGGCCAATCCTGACGCTAAGAGCATGGGTTTCGAATCCTCCCATACTCTCGAACCCCATGATTGTCGCCCCTGCTCTCTCTCTTCGGATGAAGTAGAGACGATAGTCCGAAACCACGGTTTTCCGGTTGGCACCAATTTCTACACCACCACGTGCGAAGCCGTGGACTGGGTCAAGGAGGGTTGGGTCTGCTCCTTGGAGTATCCCTTCACTCTGGGGGCTCTTTTCCCTTTTTCTCCCTTGATCCTGAATTTCTTGATGGCTCTCAAAGCCTCTTCGACGCAATTGAGGCCGTTGGTTTGGAAGATTTTGTACAAGATAAGCGAAACCTGTCCGGGGGAGAAGATTGACTTCACCGTGCAGGATCTACTATGTGCGTACCGGGTTGGTCCTCTCAGGGCTGGACGTTTTACCCTCCATGTGAGGGATGCCAGGAACCCGTTGATTCCGAAATCAAAGGTGAATGACAAGGATTGGGCCTCGCACTTCTTTTTCGTGGAGAAGTCTACACTAGGTGAGATGTACCAAGCAGCTTTCTTTGACTCTTGGACTACTAAGAGTAAGTATTCCTAACCCTAATTTCCGCAACCCCTGCTGTTACTTGCCGTTTCTTACCGGGTTTCTTATTTTGATGGCTTTACATGCAGTTCCATCTAGCTTGGAGACCCATGTCTTGGAATCGGAAGCATGCAGGAAAGTCTTCGCTCTTCTTGAAGCGAAGAGAAGGTACCGGAGGTCTGCGGAGCAAGTGCTCGAAGGTGAATCCAGCAACAAGACGATGACAGTCACTGAGGGTCAACTGGACGGCGAGGATGATACGGGATCGGGAAGCTCGCTGAGATGGTTGCGAACCCCATAAAGAATCCTGCTAGTATGTACTTTTTTCCTTTGCTTTTGAATTTTGTACCAATTTTATCTATGGATTTTAATGCTTGTCTTCCCAGAAGCTTCTTCTTCATTGGGGAGGAGTGCCTCTGCTACAGCTCTAATTCAGCGTAAACTGCGGTCGAGTGACAAGAGACCTCCCTTGGACCCCAAGGTAAAGATAGAAGTAGCGGCGAAGGTGACCCTTGCCAAGAGATCATCACCTGGTGTTACAGAAGTCATTGACCTGGATGAGAAGGGTCCCTCAGATCTGTGGCAGAAGCTCCGTGGCGCTCATGGCTCAAAGAAGCCTCGCCTGGAAGTTCCCAGTCCTGCCCTGGTTAGAGACGCCGGTCTATCGGTTTGGAAGGTTCGCTTTCACCAGTTATTCTTCTTTTTCTCTCTTTTTTTATCTTACTGCGGACGATATCCTTCCCTGGTGCATAGGCCTTACAAAGCGTTCTCTGGGTTGCGGATGCCGTTGACAAAGAGGACCGGATCCTAAGAGAGCATCAGGCTAAGTGGGACACTGAGAAGGCTGCCTTGGAGAGAGAAACGACTCTTGCGGTCGAACGCCAGAAGATGGACACAAGCAAGCTTGCGAAACTTGCTGAGACGGTCAAGCGTCAGTCTTCTCAAGCTGCTTCGGATTGTCCAAGATCGCTGAGCTCGAGGCCGCGAACAGGAGAATTCTTAAGGAGGCTGGCGAGATCGGAGCCTACTACTCGATGATCTCTAGGGTGGAAACAATCAAACAGTTTATGGCTGGTCAGCACTCGGACTGGGATCTGGACGCTGAGATCGCGTCCTTTGATGATTGCTATCCCCCAGATCAGATGGCTCTAGGCGATGAGCTTTTCGCCTCTCTCGACGCGAAGGAAGATGGTGGTGATCGTGATCCAAGCACAGGCGTAACTCTTGACCAAGGAAAAGGGCTGGATGGGCTTCCAACGGACGCAATGGAACAACTAAGGGGCACTTCTGACAAAGATGAAGATTAGGGCCGCAGGCCCTTGTAAAAGATTTCTTTTTGGGTAGTTTATTTTTGAACAAACTGTTGTTGGTGTGTATGGGCCGTTTAGGGGCCACAAACAATATTTGTCCATTGACCGGACGACGTCTCTTCTTGAGGAAGAGAAAGTAGATGTTTTTGGTGCATGCATGCTTTCTTTCTTGCGTATTCTTGCTTGGTATTGTCCTTTCTTTATGTGCAGGGTTTTCAGGACGCGCAGATGCTTCGGACTGAAGGCTTCAAGACGAGGACTCCTGCAGAAGTCTCTGGTCACAGGTGGTAGCTGCGGTTACCGAAGGAGGTTTCCAGGCAGGTGAGGAGTATCGCGTCGGAACTCTCGCTCGGGAAGTTCGGTCGATTAAAGACGTCTGTGTAGGATTAGTTACCTCTACTGTTTGGACTTGTGTTCGATTGTATGATGTATTCTACATGATAATGAATAAAATATGCTTTTGCTTTAATACTTCTACTCATGCAAAAAGGGAATAAATGTGATTAAGTAATGATGCACGCAAATGTCATTCATTCAACGAAAAACCATAACATAGAAGTCATACAACAAGGAGCTTTCACACAAACGCACTACGAAAAGGATGAACTTAGAACAAAGGCAAGATAATAACTATGGATAGATGATCTCGAGTGTCTTGAGTGTCTGGCGAAGAAAACCTTCTGTCGGGAGCCCCAGAGAAGTTTACGTTCCGATAAAGGAAGACTTCCCTTAGAAGTGATACTTTTTCAAATGTATTGCATTCCAGCTTCTTGGGATGGCTTCTCCGTCTTTGGAATCCAGCTGGTATGTGCCTTGTCCGACGATCCCTGTTATCTTGTAGGGTCCTTCCCATGCCGGGGCTAGCTTATCCGATTTGGTTTTGTGGGTATTTTGGAAGACTTTTCGTAGTACCCAGTCACCGATTCGGAAGGTCCGGATCTTGACGTTTTGGTTGTAGCTCCGGGTGACTTGTTGCTGGTGTCTAGCTAGGCGTAATCGGGCTTGGTCACAAAGTTCGCAGACGTATCCAAGTCAGCCGACAGCTCCAAATGATTACGTTCTTCGGTCAAAAAGCTAGTGCGAGCAGTTGGGATGAGAATTTCGGCGGGAATGACCGCTTCACATCCGTGCGTTAACGAGAAAGGAGACTGACCGGTCGCTACTTTTCGCGTCGTTCGATCGGCCCAAAGGACGTAAGGGAGCTCGTCAGCCCAATTTCCTTTAGCTTTCGCAAGCCGCTTCTTCAAATTGTTTATGATCACCTTATTGCTAGCCTCGGCTTGCCCATTTGACTAGGGATAGCGGGATGTTGCGAGAAGGAATACTCTCTGTCCGGACGAAGGGGGTAACTTCCCGACTATGTCCATCCCCTATCGCATAAAGGGCCATGGCGTGAGTGTGGGGTAGAGTGGATCAGGAGGTTGGTGAGCGGTTGGCGCATGCCTCTGGCAGGCGTCACATTTACGGCAGAAGTCTACAACGTCTTTCCTCATAGTAGGCCAATACCACCCCTGCCGAAGGGCTTTGTTGGATAGACTTCTCCCTCCGGTATGGTTCCCACAGTCTCCCTCATGAAGCTCTTCAAGAAGTCTCTGGACACCTTCCTTGGCTAGGCAACGTTGTAGTGTTCCCACTGCCGACCGATGGAACAGTTTCCCGTCCTCTACTGTAAATTTTGTAGCCTTCATCCTTAGCAACTTAGCTTCGATTTTTTCTTCCGGAAGTTTTCCCTTGGTTAGCCAATACAGGTAAGGCTGAGTCCAAGGTGCTTCGTTGGCCTCCGAGGGATCAAAGGGATTTCTCTCGTGACTTGGGCTACTTAGAGGCAGATCTGGGTCGGGGTCGTTCCGGTAACTCCTGGCGTCGACGTCGTCACTGCTCATGAAGACGTTGCTATGGGAAGTAGTTCTGAGAAGGCAGACATCTTCGGTCATACTATCAGATCTCTTGATGTAATCGGTATGAGCTCTTTTAATGGAAGGAACCATGATGTGAATCATTGGGATTACATGATACTCGTTAGGATCAACGGCTGACGCTAGACGAGCGAGAGAATCTACCTGAGCATTCTTTTCTCTTGGGATCTGTGCGAAGGATACCTTCTTGAACCGAGGAATTAGATTTTTGACCACATCTAGATAAGCTATCATCCTCTCATCCCTTGCTTCATATAACCCCAGAACTTGGTTGACTACCAACAATGAGTCACAATTGACTTCTATCTGTTGTATTGTTGAAAGGGTTTCTTGACAACAAATAAATTTATAATCAAGACTCCGCTGAGTACAGGGAGGTCAGGTTCGTCCACGGGAATTAGAAGTATCTAAATCTAGTTATTAATCCTAACAAAACAAAACAAAACAAAGCAAAACACACACTATAGGCGCTCGACACCAAGCCACAATAGATCGTAACCGACCTAAGACTCGACACAAACGCAGGAGCAAAAACCAGAAAACTAGGAGCTCGGCCCCGACCTGAAAGGGGTCGTAACCGACCTATCCGGGTAACGAATAAACTTCGAAAAAATCAAATTAAAAGAGATCTAGAGCAAAGGATTCACCACAACAAGCTATGCATGCAAACATGAATCACCTTGTTGCTAGCCTCGGCTTGCCCATTTGACTAGGGATAGCGGGATGTTGCGAGAAGGAATACTCTCTGTCCGGACGAAGGGGGTAACTTCCCGACTATGTCCATCCCCTATCGCATAAAGGGCCATGGCGTGAGTGTGGGGTAGAGTGGATCAGGAGGTTGGTGAGCGGTTGGCGCATGCCTCTGGCAGGCGTCACATTTACGGCAGAAGTCTACAGCGTCTTTCCTCATAGTAGGCCAATACCACCCCCGCCGAAGGGCTTTGTTGGATAGACTTCTCCCTCCGGTATGGTTCCCACAGTCTCCCTCATGAAGCTCTTCAAGAAGTCTCTGGACACCTTCCTTGGCTAGGCAACGTTGTAGTGTTCCCACTGCCGACCAATGGAACAGTTTCCCGTCCTCCACTGTAAATTTTGTAGCCTTCATCCTTAGCAACTTAGCTTCGATTTTATCTTCCGGAAGTTTTCCCTTGGTTAGCCAATACAGGTAAGGCTGAGTCCAAGGTGCTTCGTTGGCCTCCGAGGGATCAAAGGGATTTCTCTCGTGACTTGGGCTACTTAGGGGCAGATCTGGGTCGGGGTCGTTCCGGTAACTCCTGGCGTCGACGTCGTCACTGCTCATGAAGACGTCGCTATGGGAAGTAGTTCTGAGAAGGCAGACGTCTTCGGTCATACTATCAGATCTCTTGATGTCATAGGTATGAGCTCTTCTAATGGAAGGAACCATGATGTGAATCATTGGGATTACATGATACTCGTTAGGATCAACGGCTGACGCTAGACGAGCGAGAGAATCTACCTGAGCATTCTTATCTCTTGGGATCTGTGCGAAGGATACCTTCTTGAACCGAGGAATTAGATTTTTGACCACATCTAGATAAGCTATCATCCTCTCATCCCTTGCTTCATATAACCCCAGAACTTGTTTGACTACCAACAATGAGTCACAATTGACTTCTATCTGTTGTATTATTGAAAGGGTTTCTTGACAACAAATAAGTTTATAATCAAGACCCCGCTGAGTATAGGGAGGTCAGGTTCGTCCACGGGAATTAGAAGTATCTAAATCTAGTTATTAATCCTAACAAAAGAAAACAAAACAAAGCAAAACACACACTATAGGCGCTCGACACCAAGCCACAATAGATCGTAATCGACCTAAGACTCGACACAAACGCAGGAGCAAAAACCAGAAAACTTACAATCAACAACCACAATAGAAAAGTAGACTACTCACGATCCATGGCACAATCAACAACCATAAACAAAAGAGAAGACATAATCCAAATCCAAACAAACTTCAATTAAAAAGAAAACTTACAATCTCAAGCAAACCTCCAAGTCTCTCTTAAAATTGTCCAAGAGCTTGGAATCAAAGTTAACCTAGAAATCAAACTTGCAACTTGTTCCGTCTCCTCGAAAACGTCCCAAACGTCTCCCAAAAAGCATCTCCTCTAAAATTAACCCTAAAAGAACCTTATATAGTAGTGGGAATGTCTCATAAGGAAACTAAATCTTATCTTAAAAAGGCCCATAAATAAAACATTTACTAAACCTAACTTAAGGCGCAAGTTTTAATCTCGCAAGGCACGGAGGTGGTCGTCACCGACCCAAAGTGGGTCGTCACCAACCTAGGCAGCACTTGTTTTCTTCACTTCTTTACCCGAAACTTGCTCCAAAGCTTGGTTCTTCTTCAATGTTCTTTCTTCAATCGCTCTTAGCCTTCTAAGACTTCCTTTAGCTCCTTCTTAAAGCATCTTGATCTTGCAAACTTCACCTTGAAATCATCAAACCATCAAATGCAACGACTCTCATCCGTCTATCAACATCATCACAAGACAACTCTAACGCCACATTCTAGAAAGCTTGACAAACGAGATATCTCCTCCTCAACGCTTCAAATACCTACAAAAACAACAAACAAGTGCAAACGACTCCAACTCTCCAAAGAGGGTCGGAATTATATGCAAAACAACACAATAAACCTAGAAAAGACTCAACCTAGCTAGAAAACTACCCACAAAAACCAACTAAAAAGTGCGACATCATGTATGCCCAGGTTTTTGGCAAGAATCAGACCGAAAATCAGAGCCTCATACTCAACTTCATTGTTCGTAGCTTCGAACGTGCATCTCACGGATTGTGCCACCCTATCCCCTTGTGTTGATTTTAGGACTACTCCTATCCCTGTTTCTCTAGCGTTAGAGGCGCCATCCGTGTGAAGCGTTCATTTGACTGCAGGCTTAGCTTCTAGCGTCATTAGCTCCGCTGACTCTGATCCTTCTTCCATCGTAGGACTAAAATCAACCACAAAGTCAGCTAGCGCTTGAGACTTCAATTCAGTTCTAGGCTCGTACTTAATGTCAAACCCACTCAAATTTATTGCCCACTTAGCCATTCTTCCTGTGAATTCAGGCTTATGCATGACCGTTTTCAATAGATGCGTGTTTCCCACCACTATCGTGTGTGCCTCAAAGTACGGGCGAAGTTTGTTGGAGCACATGACAAGTGCTAAAACTAACTTTTCCAAGGAAGAGTAACGGGTCTCGGCTGGTAGGAGAGTCCTACTTACATAGTATACAGGTTGCTGCTGCCCGTCTTATTTTCGGACCAGCACTCCACTGATGGCTTGCTTGGTAACGGCCATGTATAAGGGTAGGGCCTCTCCTGCTTCGGGTTTTGCTAGGATTAGGGGATCAGAGAAGTATTTCTTCAGCTCTTGGAAAGCCTCCTCATGTCTGGCGGTCCACTGGAAGCACTTGTTCTTTCTAAGTACTTCGTAAAAGAGACGGCATCGGTCTACTGATTTAGATATGAACCTATTCAAAGCGGCGATCTGCCCAATGAGCTTTTGAACACCTTTCACGCATCTGGGAGACTTCAGCGTTACTATGGCTCGAACCTGCTCGGGGCTGGCTTCTATCCCTCTCTGGGTGACTAGGTACCCTAAGAACTTTCCTGACTTCACGCCGAAAGTACACTTCTGCGGGTTCAGCTTCATATTATACTGCTTCAAGACTTCAAAAGCCTTCTCTAGATGACTTCTGTGATCTACAACTTTCTTCGATTTGACGAGCATGTCATCTATTTATACTTCTATAGTCTCTCCGATTTGGCCTTGGAACATTTTATTCACTAGCCTTTGGTACGTGGCTCCACACATTCTGGACCGCACGATCTGTCCAAGGTGCATGAAGGGAGGATGGTGTGTCACTTTGCAGCTGCATTTAAGCCACTTAATGACATCATCCAAGGTGGCATTCTTGACATTAAAACATCACAAAGGAGTGACACATGAAGGGGTGGCCGGCCATGGAAGTGAAAGGACTCTCAAATTCAATGCTTGCACTTAATAGGCTTTTGCATATTAAATGGCCAGAATTTGAAAGGGTTTTGGCCAGTTTTGGAGAGTCTTTTGGGCTGGTTTTTCAGCCTATAAATAAGCTTAGTTTCATGTTATTCTTATATCAAGTTTTTATCCAGATTTGAGAGAGAAGCCGAGTGCTTTGTAGTGTAGAACTTGGTGGATTCCAAGTGTGGTTCGAGTGCCTTAGTGAGTTTATCTAGGGCGTGGGTTAGTCTAAGTTGGGTGGATTCCTTACCTTTGCTAGCCTTGTTTGTTTAGGGTTCTGGTGGATTCCATTGTCCTATTACAAACACTTATCCAATATTAATAAAATTCAGTTCATTTCTTATCAAAATCGTCATCATCACTTCCATGGCCGGCCACCCCTTCATGTGTCACTCCTTTGTGATGTTTTAATGTCAAGAATGCCACCTTGGATGATGTCATTAAGTGGCTTAAATGCAGCTGCAAAGTGACACATCATCCTCCCTTCATGCACCTTGGACAGATCGTGTGGCACCCCCCCTTGTGACACATCACCTTTGGTACGTGGCTCCGGCGTTCCGCAGCCCAAAGGGCATCACCTTGTAGAAATATGTTCCTTTACTGGTGATGAAGGATGTCTTCTCTTGGTCGCTTTCTTCCATCCTGATCTGGTTGTAACCACTGAAGGCGTCCATGAAAGTCAACAACTCATGGCCCGCCACAGCATCTACTAGGGCGTCTATGTGAGGTAACGGAAATGAATCCTTGGGACAAGCCTTGTTCAAATCCGTAAAATCTACGCACATCCTCCATTTTCCGTTATTTTTGGGCACGACGACTACGTTTGCCAGCCACTCTGGGTATTTGACTTCTTTGATCCAGTTTCCATCAACTTCCTCACTTCTTCATCCACTATCTTATTTCTCTCGGCGGCGAATTTCCTTCTTTTCTGCTTTACTGGTGGATTATTAGGATCCACATTCAACTTGTGGGTGATAATCTCCGGATCGATCCCCACCATCTCCTCATGGGACCAAGCAAAACATTCTGCAGTTTTACTCAAGAAGTCTACCAGCTCATTTCTCATGGATAACTCCAAGCCTTTTCCAATCCTTACGGACCGATTGAGGTCAGATTGGTCTAGGACCACTTCCTCTACCTGTTCATCTTTCTTTTCTTTTTCTTTTGGAGAGGTAGAGTTAGTGGTCTCCTTTAATTGCTAGGTGGACTTTTGATTGGCGGCTGGCTTCAACGCCGATTTGTAACATTCTCGGGACGTTCTTTGATCTCCTTGGATCTCTTGAACCCCCCACGGTGTTGGGAATTTCACCGTCTGATGGTAATTAGACGGGACGACTCTCATGTCATGGAGCCATGGTCTTCCCATTATTACATTATAAAAAGAAGGGCAATCCATAACAGAGTATCTAACATGGATGTTCACACCCTTTTCGTACGTGGGAAGGATGATGTCTCCCACAGTGTGCTTCACTTTTCCGCTGAAGCCTAAGAGTGCCGTGGGGTTCTTCTTCACGTCCTTCTCACTCAACCCCATTTCTCTCAAAGCCTCCAACGTCATGAGGTTGGTTGAACTTCCGGTATCAATGAGGACTCGCTTCATTGAGACGTTTCCGATCGACAGTGAAATCACGAGACCGTCATGGTGAGGTCCTTCAAGACCATTTACGTCATCCTCGTCAAAATGTATTGCAAGATTGATGACGTCTTTCTTCATTTGCGCTGAGCGATGGATAGTACCTTCTCTCGCATTTCTTTTGGCTGTTGAATACGTAAGGCCGCATACGCTTGACCCTTCGGTGCTCACATTCACGACCTTTGCAGGTACTGGCGACGCTGGCCTTCCTACGTGCGAGGCTTGTATGACGTCCGGGGGAACTTGCACATTTGGCACGAGTTTTGTGATTCTTCCCCGAGATACGAGGTAGGCAATCTCTCTTCTTAGGGCCACACACTCCTTGGTTACGTGACCATAGTCGTCATGGAAGTCACACCACCTGCTCATGTCCTTGATTGGATAGGGCTTTTCATTTCTCTTCGGCCACCTAACGCCTCGTATTGTTTGGGCTATGTTCTTCACGAGGTACTCGGGGGATATACCCAGGTTGAACTCATCATACTTCGGCGGTAATGGTTTGGCCGGCTTGGTCTCGGCGACGTTCATCTTCACCGTGTCGGGATGAGGGCGCCAGTATGGTTGGTCACGGTGTTCCCGACGGTGATCTGGCACTGCCTTCTTGTCTACCCTTTCCCAGACGCTTGCGGGCTTCCTCATCTTCAAATCCTCCTCAAGCCTGATTTGAGCCAGAGCCTTGGTTTGCACATCTTCGAAGCTGTGGCAAGGATGTCTAGTGAGCTCTTTGTAGAGGTCACCGTCTTGACTTACCCCCTGACGGAAGGCTTCCATAGCTGTCAGAACGTCACAGTGCAGGATGGAGATCTTCTCCCGATTAAACCTGTCTAGGTATTCCCGGGTGGATTCTTCCGGTTTTTAGATAATCCGGTATAGATCGCTGGACTGCTTCTCGAATCTTTGGCTACTAGCAAATTGCACTCGGAACGAATCCATCAACTCAACGAAAGAGCGGATGCTTCTTCTTGGAAGGTTGACGAACCACTTCAAGGCCGACCCCGTAAGAGCTGCTCCAAATCCCTTGCACATCAGTGCTTCACGGGAGTGGTACGGAACCGCACTAATCATCATATTTTGCTTGAATATGGCCACATGTTCGTCGGGATCCCCCGTGCCGTCATACGAGATTATACTAGATATCGAGAACTTCTTCGGTATCTCGACCTGGGCAATGTGAGGGGCGAAAGGTGACTCGTCGTAACTGTCAACCGCTTCCTTCTCTATGGGCGTGGAACCCCGGGTATATTCGCCAATTGCTCGGTGAACATTCTGAATTGGTTTCAGACGATACTTTCGAGGTCTCGGGGACGACGGCGGTCTCGATCCTCGTCATCATCCACGACCTCATCTTCAAAGTGCCGGGGGATAACCTCTCGCGCCGATCGAAGGCGTATGGGTGCCCTTGCCCCCTCGCTAATAGGGTTACCCTGAGCAGGGGTAAACGATGGCACCCCAGGGACCGTTGCTGGTGGGGTAACGAACTCCAAACCAGGGTTTCCCTCGCGCCGACTGCTGTGGTTTCCAGAGGAACCTTCACCCCCATTGTTCCGGGCTCGATCCGTTACTCGGGCATGCGGGCCGACAGAGGACACGGATCGGAGTTGGGAGCGTTAATCGTCGTTATCGGCGGTTAACTGCTCGATGCTAGCCTTGTGCTTTTCGTTGCAAGCACGTTGATCAGTTAGTTCCTTCTCCAAAGCTTGGAGCCTTTGAGCGAACTCGAACAATTCGAGGCGAAGGGCTGCCGATGAGTCCTGGCGTGCGCCTCCATCATTCCCGGTGTTTAGCTCTTGGCTACCTTTGTTAGGGTTGCTCATGGCAATCTTCCTGAACTTCCTTCAACGCGAAGAGATGAATCCTTTTATATCGTAGGGCCCCACGGTGGGCGCCGAATTGTTTTGGACATTTGACTAACAAATCTCTGTCCTGGTTCGGGGCACGATCGAGTTGAAAGGAAAGCAAAAACAGCGAGAAAGTAAGTAATTTTTATGATGCCGAGGGCGAAAGCTCTCTCTTTTGATTATCTTCTCGATTACAAGTGTTTCTTTGTAAAAACCGTAAAATTCTACCTATAAACCCCCTCATTTCAACGGTCCATTCCCACCTCCCATAATTTCCGGATTTATAGGGCATATCCCTAACTACTGTCCACTTCTCGTGGATTTCGGAGGTGAAGAACACCATAGTCATTATCTTCTGAACATGCTTCTCTTCTTCGTGACGGAAGCTTTCTTCCTTCACTTGAATGACTGATGACTTCCCTTTGTTCCTGGATCCTTCTGCGACCAGACCAACCGGTGACTTCCCTGTCTGTTTGTGGGCTCGGCTTAATAAATGGGCCGAAGAGATTTTGGGCCTAACAAAAGACGGCGTTTAAGACCAAGCACGGTCTTTATGAGTGGTTGGTGATTCCTTTTGGCCTCAGTAACGCTCCTTCTACATTTATGCATTTAATGAACTTTGTTTTACGTAAATTTTTGGGACATTTCGTCGTCGTGTATATTGACGACATTTTAGTTTATAGTAGGACTTTGGACTCTCATGCGGGGCACCTTAGGCAGGTGTTAGATTGCCTCCGCGAACATTCTTTGTATGTAAACTTAGACAAGTGTGTGTTTTGTTCGAATATGACGAATTTTCTTGGCTTCGTCGTTTCCAATGATGGCCTACGAGTGGATTCTGAAAAAATCCGGGCCATCCGTGAGTAGCCGACTCCCACGACCCCCACTATGGTTCGTTCCTTTTTGGGGCTCGTCGGTTTTATAGGCGATTTGTCAAGGACTTTAGTTCTATCGTCGGGCCACTCCACTCGTTGACCAAGAAGGCAACCACAATAAAGTGGATGCCGCATCATGAGGCCGCTTTAGAGGCCTTAAAAGATGCTTTGTGCCAAGCCCCGGTCCTACAATTTCCGGACTTTTCAAAGCGCTTCGAGATCGAGCGCGACACTTCCGGTTATGGTATTGGCGGCGTACTCCTTCAAGAGCAAAGGCCTATCAATTATTTTAGCGAAAAGCTAGCTGGGGCTACTTTAGATTATCCGACATATGATAAAGAGCTCTACGCTCTTATTCGGGTCTTAAAGACGTGGCAACATTATCTCTGTCCAAGCGAGTTCGTAATTCATATGGATCACGCAGCCTTGGCTTATCTCAAGAGTCAAACGACTCTAAATAGGTGCCACGCACGCTGGGTCGAGTTCATGGAGACGTTTCCTTACGTCATTGCACCTAAAAAGTGAAAAGAGAACGTCGTCGCATATGCTCTCTCTCGCATGTATATACTTTTTAACCCAGCTTCATTCTAAGCTGCTCGGGTTTGTTTTTATTAAAGAACTGTACGCCTCAGATCCATACTTTTCTTCGATCATTAAAGACCTCGAGCGCTCTCGCGTCCATGAGTCTTATTTCTTGGACAACAGATATTCATACCGCGCTGGAAAGCTTTGCATTCCAGCTTCTTCGGTTAGACATTTGTTGCTCAAAGAAGCTCAGGACAGCCGATGCCACTTTGGCATAGCCAAAACATTGGTAGCACTCCTTGAACATTTCTTTTGGCTACACATGACAAGAGATGTCAACAAGTATTGTCAGGGTTGTGTGCCATGTCACATTGCCAAGTCTCGGTCATAACCCAATGGACTTTACACGCCTCTACCGATATCGGACGCCCCGTGGGAAGATCTTTCCATGGATTTTGTTACGGGCCTCCCAACGCCGAGGCGTGGCAAAGATTCCATTTTCGTAGTCGTGGACCGGTTCTCCAAGATGGCCCACTTTATTGCATGTAAGGGAACTAATAACGCAGTGGAAATCGCGAATTTATTTTTCGAACATGTAGTGAAGCTCCACGGTATTCCTAAAACTATTGTTAGTGATAGGGATACGAAATTCTGTAGCTATTTCTGGAGAACGCTTTGGGGGAAGTTAGGTACACGACTCCTATTTTAACCTACTTATCACCCCAAACCGATGGTCAGACTGAGGTGACCAATCGGACCTTGGGCACTCTTCTTCAGACGATGCTCAAGGCAAACCCACATCGGTGGGAGGACTTACTTTGCCATGTTGAGTTTGCATATAACAGAACCTTTCAATCTTCGACGAAGATGATGCCTTTCGAGGTGGTCTACGGGCGTAACCCTTGCACGCCCATGGATTTGGTGCCGCTGCCGTACAAGCCGGGCGAGCACGTCGACGCGGACGACCGCGCCGACCATGTCCGCTGCCTACATGAGCGCACCAAGGCGTAGCTGCTGAAGCACTCGGATCAATACGCCACTCAACGCAAAAAGGGGCGACACACGTTTATCTTTTAGCCCGGGGATTTGGTGTGGCTTCACCTTAGCAAGGATCGTTTCCCAACGCTAGGAAGACAAAGTTGCACCCTAGAGGAGATGGACCTTTCAAGGTCCTTCGGCGCATCAACAACAACTCTTACGTCCTCGACCTCCCGCGTAAATACAATGTTCACGCTTCCTTTAATGTCTCGGATCTCTCTCCCTACATAGATCCCGAGTATCATCACAAGGAAACGGGGACGTTTCCCACCCAAGGGGGGGAGGGTGATGTGAGCCCCTCATTGATGGCGATCCAAGAAGAGGAAGATTTGTCCGTGCGCTCCGACGGACCTATTACTCGAGCCCGGACCCGTGCCATAGCTCGAGCCACAACGTCCCTCATCGCGCGTTCCTACGCAAGCCACGACGCATCCACCGGCGCGCCCCTCTTCAAGTGCCTCACCATCATCGGAGCCACGCCGCTACTCAACGCCGACGCATCGCACCACGGTGCCGAGGACCTTTCGTCTAGTGTCGTGCCAGCCACGCTTGGTACCGAGCCCTATGCCTCGGTACCAGCCTGCATGTCCGCGTCGGGCCAACCCGGCATTGCGACATGAGGTTCGCGTGCGCCGCACCTCGGCCTTGTTGTGCCACACCTAGTATGTCGCAACATGCCTTGTGTGCGCCGTGTGCCTTGGCCGTGTAGTGCCAGACCTAGTGTGTCGCGACATGCCTTGCGTTGGCGCGCCGACACCTTGTCATGGCCTTGTCGTGACACTCGCGACATGGCCACCGTGACCATTTATCTTTATTGCCATTTATAGTATCATTTCCATTCCGAACCTTAATATTTATGTCATTTCTATTCTTATGAGTATTTTTAGGTTTGGGCCAACGTTGGGCCGCATGCTTGTGCAACCCTAGTTGCCTCCACGCCTCTTTAGGGTTTTTCTAGGGTTTTGTGTGCCTCTCCTCTATATAAGAGGCACGCCCCCTCCTTTTATTGCTTACGCTTAGTTTTGATATCGAATTGCTGCCGGAATAATTCCGTATTTATGTACAAGGCATCAACCCTAATTCTATTTCTCCCTCATATTCTTCACGCCTAATTCAACCTAGGCGACCTTCTCATACTTTCACTTCACCTCTCATCTCAAAGTCTAGACTTCGGTCTCAAAACCTATCGGTTCGCTTGGAGAGAAGACCCACTACGAGTCCACGACAAGATCCTCGTGTGAATCCTCTAATGGGGTTCACATCAGTGTTCCCAGTGATGGATATGGGGAGTTGCATTCTTCAAGCAACTGGCCCAGGAACAAGAATCAGATAATCAAGCGTGTCATGGGAAAGGTATCTGTTGTTGGTCCTTACTCAACTGGTGATCTGGGGTACACTACAAGGATTGCACACCAGCATCTGATCAAGGTTGTTGTTCCAAGGCTCGAGAAGAGGAACTAGCTTACCATCAACGACATGATTCTGTTGGATAAGTTTATGAGGAGGGAAAGGATCAGTCTTCCTAAAATCATGATGCGACACATGGCTAAGAGCACAGGGAAGAATCATGGATTCCCTTACCCTCAGTTTGTCAAGGCAATTCTGAAAAGAAGAAGGTGTATGTTCCTTCCCTGGAGGAGTTCTTTGGATTTCCCCTGGATATGAGCAATATCTCGAGGATGAAGTACCGGGGTGATTCAAAGGGAAAAACTGCAAAGAAGACTGCTCAGACGGACGTTGGGAGTTCTTCACTGAGTGGAAGTGTTAATGCCAAGATGTTAATCGAGCTTCAACAGATTTCCTCTTAGCTGAGTACCATCATTGGTTACTTAGCTAAGAGAGACACTGTCACTGTTGCTGCTGATCCCACCTCCTCGGAACCATGATGTGGATACCTCTCTTGTTCCCTAGCCTATCTACCCCCCACTCAAGAATTTTAAGATGTTCTCTTGGATTTTATGATTTTTGTGTTTTTATATTTTCTCTATTGTTGTGATTCGAACAATTATCTATGAAATGACTATCTTTTGCTTATGAATGGTTTAAGTTTTAATTAAATTTGTTCATATGCTCTACGTTTTGCTTAATGATTGTTGACCTTTTGATGATGTCAAAAGGGGGAAGTTATGAAAAATGCAAAGATGCGTTCTATCTAGGAAATACAGAGGGAACTTTGGCTAAGGGGGGATATGTTGTTATCTCTGATGAGTAGGAACAACTGTGCATCTGTTAAGGGGGTACCATAGGAAATTTTTTCTTTCAAGTCTATATTTTTGTTGATTTCTACATGTGCATTTTTGTATAGGTTTGTCAGCATCAAAAAGGGGGAAATTGTTGGAACAATCGTTGTTCCATGGTTTGTCTTAGTTTTGATGATAACAAAATTAGATGGTATAACTTGCTTCTACATGTAAGTGTTTCAGGAAAATAGGTACATTGTCATAAGTGACGGAACATTGTGAGGAACAATGGAAGGAACAAGTGACAGATTTAGGAAGCGCTTCTCGAAAGGACGCGGCTTTCTATTAATAGCAAGTTACCAGATCTTCTGCGATCGATCTTCTACGAAGATACGGCAATTGTAGGCGGTTGCTTGAGAAGATTAAGGAAGGATAAGATCAAGCTTGCACGATCTTATCTAGGAAATCCGAGATCATTCGGTTTTTGGCAAGAATCGATATGGTTGAGGATCCAAATCACAAACAATACTTTCTCCTATTAGTGTGGGATTTTTTAAGTGAAAAATCTGCGTAATTAGGCAAGAATTACCTATGAGATCATACTTGAAATTTCTTATAATAGCTAGGTTGTATCTAGGGTTAAAGTGCGGTTGATTAACGACGAACTTGAAAAGAAAGAGCTTTTCGAGTGTATGAGTGTGTGGCTTTTTCCGGTGAAGAATCCACAAGTGAGTGATTACTCAGGTCAGTAGTTTACTTCCATTTAGGTTTACATTTAGGGTTGTAGAAGTCTAGTTGGTTGAACTTTGGTTGGTGCCTTAGTTACCAGGGAACTTGACTTGCCTTGTAATCGTTGAAACTTAATAAACGTATTCTATTGAAAATCCTCTAAGAAGGAGTCTCAGGGGTAGAGACTTTTCTTTCTACGACTTGTTGGTCGGCAGAAAGTTTTCCTCTCTAAATTCTGTGTTCTTATTGTTTATTTCCGCTGCCCAAGGAACATTGCTAGTTCCTTGGCCTGTTACTAACGCATCACGATCCAACATTACATCTCTCATCATATCATGTACGTCAAGTCACATGGTCAATCTTCTCAATCAACATTTTTTTGTGAATTCTTTTTCTCAACATGCACACAATGGGATTGGTGACAAATCACCAACGCATCCTAGGGTTTTTGTTAGTATGCAAACCACGCGCATGAATTTTATGTACTCACATAGGAAACCCTATCCATTAGACTAGTGTTAAAATGTCAATGGACGCAATAAATTCCTACTCAATTAAATTTAGAGTTGAAAACTTGGAAAGAAAAATCTTACTAGCATATAAAACGATCTAGCAATGATCACCTGGTCGAAAATCAACAATTGAGAGTTTCATGTATATTAGAAGATCTACCAGATCCATTGTAGGTATATGCTATATAGTTGTGAAATTAGCAATTTTCAAACATTATTAAAAATGGAGTACAATGAATTTCCTTTGAAGGGGTAAGTCTAAGCTTTTGTGCATAAAATACGGAAAGGAAGTACATATAATACAGATCTCTTTTTTTTCTTCTTCCAAATCGTAGAGTAGTATATTAGCAACCTAACAATGTGAACAAAACACGGACAAATTACAATTTAAAAAGTTTGATTCAGTAAGTTGAAAATCTACCAACAACGTAACTTACCCGCGCTAACTATTTGTTATCGCGCGAACTTAATGTAAACATCATATCAAATGTTTGAGTTATAACTTATAATACTGAATAGATTCAAGGAAAAGCAGTTGTTGCTTTATGTGAACGGCCCATGTGATGGTGGGACCAAGTCTTGTTCACATAAATTAAGCAAAAGATGTATTCTTTTTTTTGATATAAGAAAAAAACAATATTGTAACAAACACAAAGACTTTGCTTTCCAGTTTCTTAATTACAAATTGTACACCTTTACAAACTGCTATCAATCACAATTGTCCATTATTTGATGCCCCAACGCAGAGCTCACTTGTTCTCTTCTTGGGACCCAAAAAAACCCCTTCTCTCTCTCCCAAAAGATCGAAGTGCAACTTTCACTTATTCCCCATCCCTTAAGGTGTGCCCCATTCCTTTCTCTATAGGACAAAGGAACCCCTTTTCTGAGATATAATAAAAATAATAATAATAATAATAATTTACCCAATAAAGTATAGTGTGATTATGAAGAATCAGCTATTAATTTAACGGCCATTAATTGATCGAATCCTGGGGAGCTTTTGTGGATGAGGCCAGTGTAAAATGATTGAATTGAGAAGGAGGAGGATACTAATTAATAAATTGATAATTAAGACTTCAAAGGGGCTCTGTGAGGAATGCCCTTTCTTCTTCTTGCGGTTGAAGAAGGGGGAGGTGGAGTAGAAGGGTAAATGTGTCTTTGTGATGAGCCTCCATCGCTACCTTCCTCCCTTGCAATTCTTGAAGAAGACATGCCTTCTTCTCCCCTTCTTTCCCTCTCCTCCAACATTGCCATCTCATCTGTCTTTCCCTCCAAGGCAAACTTTGCATTCCCATTCCTCCTCACTCCCACAAGCTAATTAACCATTTTTGTTTTTAAAAAAAAAGGCAATCATCAATCAATTATATATATAGTATTAAAACTGTGTATTCAATTAGTGAGAAGTTAATGTAAGCAACATTTACCTAATGTACGTGTATGGTAAAGATCATATATATGAGGATGATTGATGACAAATGTGGTTAGGTTGGGATAGAGGATGGGGAGGGTAATGTTGATGCATCATGTGACATGTGACAATGAATGTGGGAGATCGAGTGGGTGGAATACATAGAGCATGTACAGATGTGTGTATGCTATATATGACGGGATATACCATGTGGATTCAATGAATTCAAGTACAGGCAATGATGTGATCAAATATATATGCTCCTCCATCTAGATCATCATCATCCTTGTACATGGTCTTATATATGAGAATGTGGGTCTCAAGATGTATGCACATGTGTATGCCATGAGTTGTCATTGATGGTGATAATCATAAAAATTCATGACAATGAGTAGTGATATATAACAACAACAACAACAACATTAATTATATTAGTGCCAAGGATATATCATATATGGATGGGGAAGTACCTTGCAACCCAAAGAACAGAATCTGAAAGGGTCAAGGAGGCTTCTCCCACAAATCTCACACAAATGGGCAGTTCCCTTGCCAGCCTTTGGCTGTGGCCTTTCATTCAGAAACATCACCCTTGCACTGTTGATCACATATGTCTGAACTCCACTTATGTCCAACACCTTCTGAATTTCGCACACTCTCACCACATCATGGTATGATGATCTCCTTATCTACATACAATATTTCCAATTCCAAAGCAAAATCCAATCAATCAAAGACAAAAACAAAAACAAAAACAAAAACAAAAACAAATATTGGGTCCCCAATTAAAATCCGCAACGACCGGACCTGAATGACCTGATGATCCTTGTGCCTAGACGACCTGCAATAGAAGCAAAAGGCGGAGCCGACCGGGCAATCCAAGCAATACATGTTGCATTCGCTCCGGGCGGCGTCCCCGTGGACCCGGCAAATGCTGAAGAATGCTGTCGTCAGCAGAGGCTCCAGCCACGGTGGCACTGTGGTCCCTGCCACAGTCTCCGCCTTTGGCATTGTCTTCTCCTCCTCCTCCTGCGCTTCCACTTTCTTATTGCGACGGTTAATCTGAAATAAAAAGGTTGAGCAATTATACTGGAGGGATTAGAGGGAGAAGAAGAAGAGCATGTGTGGGCTATGCGATGTGCTTTATACAAAGAGACGGAGGGAAATTAGGAATCCAATAATTAATTCAATGTGGGTTTTCGTAATCACATTAATTACCATTAAAATCAACGCCAATGTGGGAATTGCTTTGCTGAGGAGGAGGAGGAGCAGGAGAAGCTTTTGGGATTCTCTGCAATGATTGTGGGAAAATGGAGAATTTTTTTTGGGGGGAGGGAGAAGTTGGGGAGAAAGAGAGACTTGAACAAACTGCAACTAAGAAATCAACAATAATAAAGCAACAAAGCTGTAGGCGTTTTTTGAGTTAAATTAGTTGATTGACGGTGAGGATTAATCATGCGGTGGCTGATGTTGACTCTGTACCGTTGGATTAAGGAGGGATGTGTGGGAATGGCGCTTACGCAACTCTTTGGATCTTCTTTGCGTCACAGCGTAGGCACCCCCAAACCGGGACGGGGACGCGCCCCACCAAGCTAAGCTACGTTAAAGGCAGCAACTGAGTCATAATTAGGGAAAATTACATAAATCACCGCTACAATCTAGCGCATTTTAATTTAAACCATTTGTTGGGTCATGTATTTTTGGGCTACGGAAACAGAGATTGAGGCTCATCAGCGCGAACGACTTATTTGATTGGAAATTAACTACGTGTGGAAAATTCGCCCTCAACGGTTCGCCCATTAAATCGTTGGGGAGATTTCCGGGTTGGCGGAGCTAGGGGTATAACGTCTCTTTAGTAGAGAGAGTTATAAAAGGACGAGGAGGAAGAGAAGGGATGATCATCGGATAACACAGTATTAAGCTCGAGTTCTCATACCACTCAGTCAATCAAAATACTTCATCGATTTCGAATTACAGGTGGAGTTCTCGTTTGTATTCATCAAATCAAGGCTGTATCACTCATATATATCTTTTAATTTCGCAATTCTTATCTCGTTCACATCTTTTTCATTTTCATATTTTTTTGCAATATCGATATTGTTAACGTGTTAAAACTGGTTATTGACTAAAGTTCTCACATTATAACAAATAACGCGTTTACGTGTTAATTCTTCCCAAAAAAATTGGCGCCCACCGTGGGGCCCTTATCCAAGAAAAATCAGTTGAGCATTGTAAAATCTCAATCTGTGGAGCATAGCCAACAAAAATAATCCTTCCGATGGACCGGAGGATCACAAGATCAATTAGGAGACCGTTGATTCGCAAGTTGTGCAATCGGGTGATGAACACACATTCGCAGAAAGAACTCTAGATCCAACCACTTCGCTGACCACGCACGAACGTGCAATGAAAACCAAGTCAGCCGCCGTCGCTGAATTGTGTGCATCAATGCTCGCCCTCCAAAACGATTTGGAAAAGCAATGAGAAGCGCATACTCAATTCACTAAAGTGTATGAGAAACGGATTGAAACTTTGACTAATGAAAGAAATCTGCTACAATCACAAGTACAATCAGGGCCAAGCCGGCCACGAGTTTCAAGAACAATGGACAACGTTGCGCGTCAACTGAACATGGATGATCCGAACATGGTAATGCCTAAGGAACCCAAACAGGTAACCAATTTTCAGGTAAATGGTAATTCACGCCAAGCTATCCGAGAGGACTCTTAAATTACTTTATTACGTGAACGCCTTTTGGCCCTAGAAGAAAAAATCACCCAAGTTCCAAGAGCCCCTCAACCAATATTAGTCGAAAGGAGAGACGGTTATACCGATTCCCCTTGTGTCCCCGCTAAAGTGAGAGTGGACATATCGCGTAAATACCATGTTCCCAACGTACCAAAGTACGAAGTGACCGCAGATCCAGACCGACACATAGCCACCATTAAGCAGGCGATGAACATTAGCACGGTTTCCTTTGGCATGAAGGAAATCGTGATGTGTCGTTGGTTTGGTAATGCTCTATCTGAGCCCGCCTTAAACTGGCATTTCCACTTACCCCTTGGTAGTATTTCATCTTTCGCTGAACTAGTTGACAACTTTAGAATCAAGTTTGCTAGTAGCCTACACACTAAGAAGCACTCTAGCGACTTGTATCGATTGGTGCAAAAGCCAAGCGAGACCCTGAATACGTTCCTAAACATGTATAATGAAAAGTTTGTTACTAAGCATGTATTGATTGAGAATGGAAGCTCAACTAACTTGCTAATGTTGGATACTCTATATAGCTTAGGGTTGGGACTTAACAACATCATCAAAAAATCCACAACATTGGTAGAGTTCAGTTGTGAATCATGGAACACACTAGGAGAAATCATCTTACCTACCATCGCATGCGGGATCATCTACTAGGTAGAATTTCTAGTGCTTGATTGTCCATCTCCTTTCAACATTATCTTGGGTAGGCCTTGGATCCATGGGATGAAAGCCATTCCCTCAAAATACCAACGATATGTCAAATTACAAAAGCAAGCAGAAGATAGCAAGGGAATGTTACTTTATAACCATGAGGGCAACCACTTCAAGTGTGCCAAAGTCAATCCCCGAGAAAAAGTCGACAACATTGCAATTAGGGGTGTCAAAAGGGTGGGTCGGGTCGGGTCAGGTCGGTTTCGGGTTAAATTCGGATATTTTGATAATCGGGTCAAATTGGGTTGGGTCATTTTGGGTCAGGTGCTCAATTAATCGGACAAAGTCAGGTTTTCGGTTCAATTTCGGTCGGGTTATTCGGTTTTTGGTCCAACTAGATTTCGGATAAGTCAGGTTTCGGGTTTAGTCAGATTTCGAATTTAGTTGGGTTTCGGGTTTTTAGGATTTTGGGTGAATCAGATTTCGAGTTTGGCCGGATTTTAGGTTAATCGGATTTCGGGTGAGCCGGATTTTGATTGAGACCATGTATCGAATGATGATTTTTTTTTAGTTTAACTACTCTAGGGTCTAAATATTTAATGTAACATTTAAATTAAAAACATAATTATAATAAATATTCACTATTATTAATATTTTTAAAACATAATATAATTTTCGCATGATTTCGGGTCGATTAACTTAGATTATCAGATGGTTTCGGGTCCGGTAACTTCGGATTTTCGGATGAGTTTGGGTCCGATAGCATCGGATATCGAGCTGCATCCGGCTATTCCATTCGGGTATAATCGGTTCTGGTTAATCTCATATTTAGATTTTTTGGGATTCGGGCCAAATCAGTTCGAGTCAAACATGTCTTGGGTATACAATTTTTTATTCTTTTCGGGTGTCAGGTCTGGTTTGATGTTGGGTGGGTCGGGCAGGTTTATCAAGTCTGGTCAAGTTTTGACATCCCTAATTGCAACTACAAGATTGTAAGACGCCGACCTACAAGATTGTAAGAAACTCAAAACTCCAAAACTTGAAGAAGTCGAGCTAGATTTTGAGAATCCAATGAAAAAAATTTGAGTGGGAGCAGACGTAGCACCTAAGATGCGAGAACAACTAGTCCACTTCTTATGATCCTATTCCGATTGCTATGCGTTGTCAAATGAGGACATGTTCGGAGTCAGCCTCGACGTGATTACTCATGATCTCAATGTTGATGTCAAGATACCGACAGTCAAACAGAAAAGACGTAAGTTCGCTCCAGAATATAATCAAGTAATAAACGAAGAGGTAAAATCTTTACTTGAGTTTGAAATATAAGGGAAGTGAAATGCCCTGACTGGTTTGAAAAAGTGGTTGTTGTGAAGAAAAAGAACGGGAAGTGGCGTATTTGCGTCGACTTAACCGCTTTAAACAAAGCGTGTCCCAAAGTTCTGTTCCCTCTACCTCATATTGATGTTATGGTAGAGGCGATGGTGGGACACAAATTGTTAACTTTCATGGATGCATTTAGTGAAGATCACCAATTACTGATGCATCCTGATGACCAAGAAAAAACGACATTCGTAACTAACCAGGGAATCTATTGTTATAAAGTTATGTCGTTCGGACTTAAGAACGCAGGTGCTACTTATCAAAGATTGGTTAATAAGATGTTTTAGGAAAAACTGGGTGATACCATTGAGGTGTACATCGATAACATGCTGGTTAAATCATTGAAAGCTGAAGACCACATTCGCCATCTAAAAGACGCATTTCAGATTTTGAGACATTACGAGATGAAGTTGAACCCAGGAAAATGCTCCTTCGGTGTTACATTGGGGAAAGTTCTCGGTTATATCGTAACGTAAAGAGGGATCGAGACCAGTCTAGAACAAATAAAAGCCATCATAGAGATCCAGTCACCCCAATGCATCAAAGACGTACAAAAGTTGACTGGGCGAGTAACAACTTTGAACAAATTCATTTCCTGATCATTAGATAAAAATAAGATGTTTTACAACATCTTGAGGAAGAACATGTCATTTAAGTGGACCGAGGAACATGAAAACGCGTTTCAGGATTTGAAGAAGTATTAATACAACCTCAAATCTTGTCCAAGCCGAAACAAGGAGAGATACTTTACCTCACCTAGTAGTTACAAAAGCCACTATAAGTTCAGTACTAATTCGAGAAGAAGGAGGAAACCAGTTGTCGATCTACTATGTAAGTAAAACTTTGCTAGACGCGGAAACGAGGTATTCTCCTATAGAAAAACTTGTGCTATCACTAGTCATGGATTCGATTAAGTTACGTCGATTAAGTTACCTACTAAACACTATTACACACTTGTCTCCTTTAGCATTCTCACAAGAGCTTTCCAAACAAAACCAGGGTGTACGCCGCTTTAACGCGTTGATCAATCTCCTTGACGTGTTACCTCTTAAAACCTGCAAAAACAAAGCAGACAAGCACAAGTAAATACATGCTGAAAAGCAATAAAAAAAACTAAACACCTTAGCTATAACACTAAGCACAATGTCCACAAACATCCAAATAAGTGGCCAAAAATGACCACTAAAACACCTTTTTCAACTAAAACCCAACACAGTTGGCAAACCAAAATATTGTTTTTAACTTAGAACATGGGAGTGAGAGAAACTTCATTCCTTCGATGCATCCTCGGCAACCTTGTCTACTTTAGGATCCTTGACTTCAGTTGGAGAAATCCCGGCCATAACTTGAGCTACCACATCACTTGGAGGGTAAAGAGCTTCAAACTCGCGTCTTTCTTTGGCCGCATCCCAAGAAGTATGATTATCAGCCGCATACTTTTCCATTGCTTCAATGCAAGCACGAAAGGACCAATAATTCGCTGCCTCCTCGACCTCTTTAACTAGTGAGTGGCTCCTTCTTTGTAGCAATATGAAGTTTAGGCTTCAAGTCATTGACCACTTTTGACATCTCACCAATCCTCTTTTCTAAGGCTTTCTTCTCATACTTGAAGAAATTGGTCCTCTGCTTCTCAAGTTGGATGTTAACATTAGCACAGGACAACTGAATAGGAAACTCCTTGAAAAGGTCAAACATCGCTAAAGTGATCTGAAGACCTTGAAAAAGAGAAAAAAACTTAAGAAAGATTCAAGGAATGATTTGCATGCAAAAAATAATGAACACATCTTTACCTGCCACTATGCCGCTGCCATAATGCCCACAATGTATAGAGGCAAGAGGGAGTTCATGTATTTCTCTACCGCCCGATCCAGTGACATCATTATCCTCGACATCTCAGAGAGACTAGGGGTAGAGGAACATTTTGAAGAAGTCGCCTTGGTTGGGGTTGAAGAAGGCTTAGGAGGCAGTGAAACCGCCAAAGAGGTGTCTATTGTAGAGGTCACATCCATCTTTCTCTTCTTCTTGTCCTCGACTCGTTTCGCAGTTGATAAGGCGATGGCGCCCGAGCGAGTAGTTCTTGAAGCTGAAACATGCAAGGAGTAAGATCAAATAAAGAAAGCGAAAAAAGTGTAAACAAGATGGGAGCTCTGTACTTGATATCTCGGATTCTTCAGAAAGAGAGTGACATTGTTTGATGATTTTAGAGTACATTTTCTTGCTTACAGGAAGATCAAGGATGCGAGCAACATGTTGAGTAGAAATGTCTTGCGCCACTAACGATGAGATATCCATTGCACAACAAACAAAAAGATGATCAAAAGTTACTACCTTCGATAAACTTAAGGAAAAAAAACAAAAACGACGCGTTACCTGTGTCACGCCAACGAGGTTTAAGGAAGTCGCATTCAAATCCTAAATATGAAAACTTTACAAAAAGAACCTATTTGCCCAGCCCCTATCCGACATAGACACATCCAACACCAGATCAGACTTGCTTCGAAAAGTTTTTAAGGTGAAACGACCAAAACTCTCCTTGGAAAGACCATAGGTATAGAAAAGATCAGAGGAAGCAAAAGTAATGTCGTGAGCGGAACAAAGGAGGTCAACAAATAAGAGGAGTCTCCATATATGGGGAAGAAGTTGGTCGGGAGATACAACTAAGGTTTTTAGAAGATCAATGACAAGAGGAGAGAAGAGGAAGTACGTGATCGATCGAAAGGGATATTCATAGAAACAAACCCAATCATCACTGTAGGAGTTGACCCACCCATTCCGTCCAGGAATATATACCACCGCAGACATTTGAAAACCAATGGACAGAGCGAATGAGGCAGAATTGGAGGAAGATCTGATTGTATGTTGGGAAAGGGAAAGAACGCGAGAAGGTTTGTAAACTCGGGGTTCATCCAGTTCGTAACAGTGAGAAAAGTGGTCGCAAGAAGACTCTGTTTCACTCATGGTGTAGTAGGAAAGATGCTCGAAGAAGAAGAAATGGTAGGGAAGAATGTACTTGGGCAAGAAAGGCGTTGAAGCGTGACAAGTTGAAGAATATGAAGGCAATAAATAGATGAGATGTCTCTGATGCCTCCTAATTTCCAAGGCACTAATTTGAAAACCCTTGAAAAATTAGGAGGGAATTTTTAGCGGTTTTAGGGGGGAAGGGCCATGTATTTTTGGGCTACGGAAACAGAGATTGAGGCCCATCAACATGGACAACTTATTTCATTGGGCATTAACTACGTGTGGAAAATTCGCCCTCAACGACTCGCCTATTAAGCCGTTGGCGAGATTTCAGGAATGGCGGAGCTAGGCGTATAACGTCTCTTTAGTAGAGAGAGTTATTAAAGGACGAGGAAAAAGAGAAGGGAGGGTCATCGGATAATGCAGTATTAAGCTCGAGTTCTCATACCCCTGAGTCAATCAAAATACTTCATCGATTTCGAATTAAAGTTGAAAAACTCATTTCTATTCATCAAATCAAGGTTGTATAACCTCCATTCGAGAATATATATCTCTTAATTTCACAACTCTTATCTTGTTAACATCTTTTTCATTTTCATATTTCTTTGCAATATCGATATTGTTAATGTGTTAAGGTGATGCGTCCTCGTATGGGATGCTTCGGATCGAACGTTCTTTGAGTAGTAGGTCTCGAATTAACACAGCGGAAGACTTGATTATGGCACAAACAATTGCAAGAACACGAGAATCTCGAGAATTTGGATGATAAAGGTGGCGGCGCAATAGCACTAAGGAGAAACTAGGAGAAAACCCTCGACTAAATTAATCCTTAAGGGTGCGCTCAATGAAAAACATAGTCCTAAGCCTCTTATATAGGGAGGCGGCACGAAATAAGCAAAGAAAACCCTAGTATGGGCGGCGCGCCTAGGGTGGATGCGTAGAACCAAGCCCAGCGGCACAAGCCCATAATCCTTCGGTGCAAGGCCCATAAATCACTTACTAAAATCATAAAACTACTAATAGCAATGTTCTATAATGGAAATAGTGCAAAAAACTACTAGAAATAGATAGGTCGTTCGTGACCGTGCTCGCAGTGTCACGACACGCTTGGCGCGGCGCTGGCGAGGCGCGGACACGATGTTGGCGAGGTCACGGCGCGACACTGGGCGCTGGCGTGGATGCTGGCGAGGGCGCTGGCGCGAGGGTCGCGAGAACCTCAAGATGCGATCCATGGCACGGTGCAAGGCTCGGGTCCGATGGTGGCAAGGGGTTGGAGGTTGTCACTGTCGGTCCGAGTTGAGGTTCCTCGACGGCGAGGACGCACAAGGCAGTGTGCGTCGGCGCGGCGAGGGATGCGCCGTGGCCTGCGGAGAGGCGTGCCACAAGTGATTGTGTCGCGGTCTGGATTGCTCGAGTCCTGGCACGAGTGATGGGGCCATCCGAGCGAAGTGTGAAAGCGTCGTCCTCCTGGCTAGCATCCATGGCGGGGGTCGCATCACCCTCCCCCACTTGGTTGGGAAACGTCCCCGTTTCCTCATAAGCAGGCTCAACATAGGGGGAGAGTTCGGCGACATTAAAAGTGGAATGCACCGAATACTTGCATGGGAGTTCGATCTTGTAGGCGTTGTCCCCGATTCGCTCCAAGACTCTGAAAGGGCCGTCTCCTCTTGGATGAAGCTTTGTCTTCCTAGAATCCGGAAAACGGTCCTTGCGAAGATGTAACCAAACGAGATCTCCGGGGTTGAAAATCAGCCGCTTCCTTCCCTTGTTATGCTGCGCCTCGTACTGGCTTGTCCGGCGCTCCAACTGAGTCCTTGTTCTCTCGTGCAACTTGCGGATGGCGTCGGCGCGGTTAGACGCGTCGATGTGCTCGCCGTTCTTCAAGGGGCGAGGGACAAGATCCATGGGGGAGTGTGGATTGAGGCCGTAGACGATCTCGAACGGCGTCATCTTGGTAGCCGAGTATTTGGACCTGTTGTAAGCAAACTCAACAAAAGGAATTAGATCCTCCCACCGGCGTGGGTTATGTTTGAGCACCGTCCGGAGAAGGGTGCCCAGAGTCCGATTGGTCACCTTAGTCTGACCATCGGTTTGGGGATGGTAAGAGGTTGAAAACAGCAATTGTGTACCTAGCTTTCCCCAAAGCGTCCTCCAGAAATGGCTACAGAATTTCGTGTCTCGGTCACTAACAATAGTGCGAGGCACGCCATGTAACTTCACGACATGCTCAAAAAACAAGTTTGCGATTTCCGTCGCATTGTTGTTTCCTTTGCATGGCACGAAGTGAGCCATTTTGGAAAAACGGTCCACAATTACGAAGATCGAATCCTTACCACGCCTTGCCATTGGAAGGCCCGTGATAAAATCCATGGAAAGGTCTTCCCACGGGGTTTCTTGAATGGGAAAGGGCGTGTATAGGCCATGAGGTTGAGACCTCGATTTTGTGGTTTGGCACGGCACACAACTGCGGCAATACTTGTGGACATCCGAGGCCATGTGTGGCCAAAAGAAATGCTCACGAAGTGCTGCTAGGGTTTTGGCTATGCCAAAATGGCCTCGGCCATCATGAGCTTCTTTGAGCAATAGATGCCTCACAGACGAGGCCGGAATGCAAAGCTTTCCGGCTCGGTAAGGTATCCATTGTCCAAAAAATTGGACTCATGGATTCGACTTTGCTCGAGGTGCTCCATGATCGGTTTAAAATATGGATCATGCAAGTATAAATCTTTAATCAAGGAGAACCCGAGCAAATTGGCCTGTAACTGAGTCAAGAGAACATACCTGCGTGACAATGCGTCTGCCACGACATTTTCCTTTCCTTTCTTGTGGGTGAGATATACGGAAAAGTTTCCATAAACTCCACCCACCGAGCATGGCGCCTGTTAAGAGTCATTTGACTCTTTAGATAAGCTAAGGTCGCGTGGTCCGTGTGGATCACGAATTCCCTTGGCCACAAATAATGTTGCCATGTCTTAAGAACCCGAATTAGCGCGTACAACTCCTTGTCATACGTCGGGTAATTTAGAGTTGCCCCCGTAAGTTTCTCACTAAAATATGCAATGGGGCGTCTCTCTTGAAGGAGTACTCCGCCTATTCCATAGTCAGAGGCGTCGCACTCGATCTCAAACCGCTTAGTGAAGTCTGGCAATTGCAAGACCGGAGCGCCACATAAAGCTTGTTTTAAGGCCTGAAAGGCGGCCTCATGTTGCGGCATCCACTTGATTGTGGTTTCCTTCTTGGTCAGATTATGGAGTGGCCCGGCGATGGAACTAAAGTCCTTGACGAAACGCCTACAGAACCCTGCGAGCCCTAAGAAGGATCGAACCATCGTTGGGGTCGTAGGGGTGGGCCACTCTCGGATGGCGCGGATCTTGTCGTCATCCACTTTTAGCCCATCCTTGGACACGACGAACCCAAGAAAATGCGTCATGTCCGTGCAAAACGAACACTTGTCTAGGTTTACATACAATGAATGTTCGTGAAGGCATTCTAACACCAACCTAAGGTGCCTCGCGTGAGAGTCCAAGTCTCTAGAAAAAACCAAGATGTCGTCAAAATACACAACGACAAAACGTCCTAAAAATTTTCTAAACACAAAATTCATAAGCCGCATAAAAGTACTAGGGGCATTTGTCAAGCCAAAAGGCATGACAAGCCGTTCGTACAAACCATGCTTGGTTTTGAATGCGGTTTTCCACTCGTCGCCCTCATGCATACGGATTTGGTGATATCCGCTCCGAAGATCAATCTTGGAAAACAAGGCGGCGCCATGGAGCTCATCGAGCATGTCATCGAGCCTCAGAATCGGATGCTTGTACTTCCCCGTAATCTGATTAATGGCTCGACAGTCGACGCACATACGCCACGAACCATCTTTCTTCGGCACAAGGATCACCGGCACGGCGCACGGGCACAAAGATTCTCGAACAAATCCCTTGTTCAAAAGCTCCTGAACCTGTCGTTGTAGCTCCTCGGTTTCCCTAGGCGAAGTCCTATAGGCAGCTCGATTAGGAAGGGACGCGCTTGGCATGAGATCGATCTTGTGCTCGATCCCGCGGATTGGTGGCAAGCCCTTCGGTAGTTTATCCGGCATAATGTCTTCGAACTCCTTCAAAATAGACACAATAGAAGAAGGAAGTGAAGAATCCACAGATTTAGTAATAGACAGAGGGGAAAAAAGAATGAAACAAGAAAGACTCCCCTGAATAGATTTCTCGACGTCCCAACGCCTGGCTAAGAGAAGACAATCCTGGCATGTGCCTAGCAAAGGTGGCTCGGCGTCGGAGCTTGTACGAGATGGTTCTGGGGCGAGTTTTGGACATGTGATAGCCTCTGAAATTTGTGAATCAACGCCCCTGGAAACGCCATGAAATTCTTTCCGTAGCTCCTGAAATCCCAGTTTCCGTGCAGCGACGGCGTGCTGTGCGACGCTAGGAGACGTACTCGGTGGACCCTTGCTTAAATTGACTTCTCCTGGGCGTTTTTTCTTCAGATCTGGTGGGAAATCAATTTTAATCTGTTTTGGAACAGAAACACCCATGGAATTGTCCGAAACCTGCTGAAGACCCTTCTTATCGAAATCTGCGGCGTTCGGCGCGTTGCCGATGCCTCTAGACGTGAATTTCCGGCCCGACTCTAGCTGCTGTCGACGCTTCCCATCTGTAACATCTTCACCACTGGTTTGAGGAGGTTTGGCACCTGGAAGGCCCTTGGAATCGGCAGAATTGGTGGTGGACGCCGTTGGCGTCGTGTTCGGCGCGCCGGTGCCGCTGTCGCTAGCTTTCTGTCTTTGTCTCTCGGCTTCATCCTGTAGAGCCTCACTAGGCGGCATAGGTAAGAGTGTCGCGCGCTTCCCGTGGTAATTGAACATGTAAGTGTTCAAATACCCGTCGTGAAGCACGCGACGATCGTATTGCCATGGGCGCCCCAACAAAAGGTGTGTGGCGTCCATTGGCGTTACATCACAAAGGATAGAATCTGAGTATTGACCAATGGAAAAATTGAAGATTACCTGTTTGTCGACCCAATCTCCTCCATCATTGGATATCCATTGAAGCTTGAAAGGTTGTGGATGAGGTGTGGTCGGCAACTTGAAATGATCAACAACTTTTTTGGAGAGGAAATTGGCGCAGCTTCCCGAATCAATGATGACGCTCAAGGAAACATTGTTAACCAAACATCGAGTGTGGAAGAGTTTCTCCCTTTGATCTTGCTTTGGCGTCTCACGCATGCTCAAAGCGCGCCTTGTCACCAATCCGAGTTTTTCGATACCGAGAGCCTCCGATGGATCGCATTCGAGCTCGGCATCCTCGTTCAATGGTGGCTCGATCTCCTCTTCATCTTGGCTATCATATGGCTCCCCTTGTGTTGTAAACAAGACTTTCTTGGCATTCGGACAGTTTCGTTGAATGTGCCCACGGCCTCCACATTTATAGCATGCCATGTCTCGTGCGCGATCGGCATTTTGCTCGGCGCTGCGTGGTGCGGCTGGCGCCTTGGACGACGTGGCTTCGGTTTTTGCCTTAGAACCTGTCGAAGCACTTTGCAAAGAAGAAACAACCCGATTAGTAGAAAAACCGGATTGACAAGAGTTAGAAGCATACCTTGTATTGGACCAACTCGACTTGGTTCGCATTTCTTGCTTGTGGATTTGCATAGCGGTGTGAACCAAGTTGTTGATGTCCTTGATTGGAAGAATCTCCAAGCGATATTGTATGGATTGTCGCAAACCCGAGATGAACCTCGTCTTCATCACCGAGGGCGACACACTCATTCCTGCTTTGAAGAACATGTCTTCAAGCTTTGAAAAATACTCTTCCGGCGTCATCGACCCTTGCTTGATGCGCATAATCTCTATATGCATCTTGTCCTTGTAATCTGTCGGGATATATCTCTTCTTCAAGATGTAGACGAGTTGATGCCACTCTCGGATTAGGGGTTTGCCTTGTCGAATCCTTTCGGACTCGAATCGGTTCCACCAAGTCCTAGCGGCACCATGGAAGTGCAAAGTCACAACTTCCACTTTCTCGTCATCTTCATAAACTAAGTGTCGGAGCGTGTGCTCCGTACCTTGCAACCACTAGATAAAAGCGTCAGGATCATAAGAACCGTAAAAGGGTTCGAATTTTACCTTATTATCGCGACGGTTGTGGCGTGGATCTCTAGCATCGCGTTGCTCACGATCGCGCCGAGGGCTGGCACGCCGAGGTGAATGCGCTCGCCTGTCGCGCCGGTGCCGAGGCGGGCCTCGTGGTGGATCGTCATCGCCATCATCCGGATCGTCTCCATCATCGGGCCTCCGTGGATGCCGAGCGTCTCGATCCCTGTCGCGTCTTCCCTTCGCGGCGTGCTTGCGGCCCGAGCCATAGACTCGGTCGTACTCGGTGCGATTCTTGGCAAGGTGCGATGGCGGAATCCAATCCGAAGGCCTGTGATCTAGTTCTTCCGGATCCTGCACATGTGGATGCTCAAAAGACGATTCATTAGAGTAATCAGAAAACTCATCATAGTCATTTTCAAATTCGGAGAACGGACTCTGAGCACTTTGATGCCCGAGGTCGTCCTCAACTCTGTATGCGTCGGCATCGTAATACTTGGCCCCGTGCTTCCGCTTTGGGGTTTCGTAAACATATGCAGGCGTCTTTTTCTGTTTATGCTTTTTCTTGGGATCCCCACTCATGTGGTGACATCTATACTCCTCGGAGTTATACTCCTCATCGGAATATACGTCGTACACTTGTGTGTCCCGATAATCTCGCGCCATTTGATAGCGATCCGCGGTCCGGGGACCACCATCGTGCCTATCATGTTGACGACTTTCTTTGATTGACTCCATGTGATGCATGGTGCCGAATTGTGAGGAAGGTTGGGCATGTTGCTTCCCCTTGGCACGAGCCCTGGCTACGTCGTTTGCGGACACCCCCGGGTTGGCGTGGATCTCCGAGGCGAGGGCATGGGCTCCCGACACCGTGTGCTTGGATTGAGCTTGGCTTTCGGCCAAGAGCTTTTCTAGTTCTTGTATACGCGCCATTTCCTCGGGTGAAAATTTTTGAGATGGATTCGGCAACAGGGTTGGATTGGTGTTTGTTGGATTATCGTTGTTGACACCATCTCCCGAGTCCGAAATTGTACCTATTGTAATACCAGTCATCGAAGCAGTAAGAAGTTCACAAGCAACAAAAACAACGAGTTACGGTTCGCTTAAGTCAAGCCTACCCTTTAGTTCAAACCACACGAACAAGGATTGGCTAGGCTAAAGGTCACTCGATCTCGATCTAAGATTTGGATCCGAAAATCACAATGCAAGCAAGCACGTCAAGAATAAGTTGCAACCAAAATCAACAAGACAACAAACGACGTGATGGAATGAATGCGTGGACAGCGAACCCAACACAATTGAACGTTCTTGCCTTATTTTGGCTTGTGAGCGTCCAAAGATTTTTTTTAACACAATCGACTACCTTACCTTATTTTGGCTAAGGCAGTCGAAAGACGTTGTTTTTATATAATATTTAACGAGACTAGGTTTACTCCTCTAGAATCGTAGAACACAAGTAACAATATCAACACGCAATAAAGTCGAAAGAAGCACAAGAGAAATTGGCAAAACAAATCCTATGTTCATGCAACTAGCAAGACAAAGCGAAATCTTCACCAAAATCAATAGATCAATCGAGTTAGGTCACGGTTGATTTTTTTTTTAACAAAGTACGAAAGCCAGAAAAAATTTTGGGACCCTAGATGACGGATTTTGCGAAGTGGAGGATGAATTCTAGGGTTTTATGCAGCGGATTGACGTGTGAGAATGAACAAAGAGGGTTGAACGAGACTTACTCAAACCTTGGCTCTGATGCCAGTTGATGCGTCCTCGTATGGGATGCTTCGGATCGAACGGTGTTTGAGTAGTAGGTCTCGAATTAACACAGCGGAAGACTTGATTATGGCACGAACAATTGCAAGAACACGAGAATCTCGAGAATTTGGATGATAAAGGTGGCGGCGCAATAGCACTAAGGAGAAACTAGGAGAAAACCCTCGACTAAATTAATCCTTAAGGGTGCGCTCAATGAAAAACATAGTCCTAAGCCTCTTATATAGGGAGGCGGCACGAAATAAGCAAAGAAAACCCTAGTATGGGCGGCGCGCCTAGGGTTGATGCGTAGAACCAAGCCCAGCGGCGCAAGCCCATAATCCTTCGGCGCAAGGCCCATAAATCACTTACTAAAATCATAAAACTACTAATAGCAATGTTCTATAATGGAAATAGTGCAAAAAACTACTAGAAATAGATAGGTCGTTCGCGACCGTGCTCGCAGTGTCACGACACGCTTGGCGCGGCGCTGGCGAGGCGCGGACACGACGCTGGCGAGGTCACGGCGCGGCACTGGGCGCTGGCGCGGACGCTGGGGAGGGCGCTGGCGCGAGGGTCGCGAGAACCTCAAGATGCGATCCATGGCACGGTGCAAGGCTCGGGTCCGATGGTGGCAAGGGGTTGGAGGTTGTCACTGTCGGTCCGAGTTGAGGTTCCTCGACGCCGAGGACGCACAAGGCAGTGTGCGTCGGCGCGGCGAGGGATGCGCCGTGGCCTGCGGAGAGGCGCGCCACAAGTGATTGTGTCGCGGTCTGGATTGCTCGAGTCCTGGCACGAGTGATGGGGCCATCCGAGCGAAGTGTGAAAGCGTCGTCCTCCTGGCTAGCATCCATGGAGGGGGTCGCATCATAAGGTGTTTAAACTAGTTATTGATGTTCGCCTTTTTAGTCGTGTTTTTAGGGTGTGTTTTAGTGTGTTTGAGTCTTTTTCTTTTAGTTTATGTTTTGTTTTGAGTCGTTTCTGTAGGTTTTCGTATTTTTTAAGATATGGAGTCTACATAAGCTTTGGTGGTGTTTTGTAGGTTTTTAGAAGCTGTTTGGAGCACTTTTGAGGAAAAGAGCAAAACCGAGGAGAAACGCTTAAGGAAAATCTCAAGGAATGATGTTCATAAAGACATTGAAGATCAAGTTTGGTCTTGGAAAGAGATAGAGGAATTCTTTAAAAAGACATAGGAAAAAGAATCGAGTCAAACCGAGGTGTAACGAACCCGCTACGGAAGTTTTACTCAAAGCTGTTCGTAGTGCTGTAACAGCTCAGTACCGAGTAGCACAGCTCGATACCGAGGCATCCCGTGTTGTAGCGAAGACCGAGTTGGCACAATTAAAAGGCTTTTATCCTATTTCCTTTTATGTCCTTAGATAGTTTTAAGGAATATATCTTATTAGAAGATTTATTTCCTTAGAGATAGATCTTAGATAGAAACGTTTCTCTATAAATACCCTTCTCTAGCTCTTGTTTGGATACACAGAACACACGATTGAGGAGAGGAGGACGAGAGAGAGAGGAGGCGTGGGAGATACAGATAGAGTAGAGATTAGAGATACTTGGAGGACAAGTTTTGTTTGGATTCAAAGTTGTAAGCTTTCTCTTTAATTTAATTTAGATGTTTTCAATTATGAATTGTGAGTAGTTTTCTCTCTCTAAGGTTGGGGTTGAACCCAACAATGGTTATGCATACTTGTTTATGATCATGATTTGATTGTTTTTATTGCATTGATCTATTCTTTTGTTCTTAATCCTTGAAACGAAAGTTGATAGGAATTTCTCATTCATAGTTGAAGCGAAAGCGGAAACCTTGAATCAATTTAGTCAATTTAGGGTTTTGAAGCGAAAGCGGATCAATCCTAGTTGAAGTAGAAGAGATAGATTAACAAGTTTATTGATTGAATGGAAGTTATTTGATCTACTTGCTTAGTTGACGAAAGTTGACGACTTTATGTGATAAAGGCATGATCTTTATGTTTCATTAGCGTTGGCATTGCATGATTGTTGTTGTGGTGATACCTAAACCTTAGAATCTCTTTTCCTTGATATAAAAATCCTTGCTTTTCTCTCTTACTTGCGCTCTAAGTAACAACAAAACTTGATACTAACTATCTCCCGTGGACGAACCTGACTTCTCTATACATAGCGGGGTCTTGATTATAAATTTATTTGTTTTCAAGAAACCCTCCCAACAAATTGGCGCCGTTGCGGGGAGATTTAAATAGTGCCAAGTTTTGTTCTTTTTGCGTTTTTTGGGACTTAGCCGAGTCGGTAACGACCCCCCTAGGGTCTGTACCGACCCTGCTGGGTAACCCAGTTTCTGTGTTTTTTCTGTTTATTTTCTAGGTCACTATCGAGTCGTTACCGACCCTATCCAGGTCGGTACTGACCTTGTCGATAGGTAGTTGCTTCTTTCTTTTCAGTTTTTGTTTTACGGGATCACTTCAGGCACGATACCGACCCTCTCTGAGAACCCGTTTTGCTTTTTGATTTCGTTTTTGTTTTTGTTTTTTCTTTCAGTGTATGCCAGCTGATAAGGATCGAGTCGGTGGAGTCACTGCAAGGTCACTTCGGACGCTCTCTTCTTCCCGAGGGAACGGATGGTGTGCCTCGGAATTGGTGATGGTGGACGTGTAAAGGTTTGAAAAACCAGAAATGGATGATGGAGTTTGGAATGTGACGGATATGAATGAGTTTAGGGTGTGTATATGACTCACCACACTCGAAACTCAAACTACGAGATTCAAGGACAAGGATGTGACGCACCTGATCTTGGATCTCAAGGATGATCCGATATGACCCACGAATCAAAATTAAAAACAAAGAACAACAAGAAATTTTATTCAAGGCAAAATGCCCCAAACCAAAGTCGAAAACATGACTTAAAAAATACAAAGTTTTCAAGTTCTTCCAATCTACGAAACTAAGGAGGAAGACGCCTCCTTTAAAGGAATTCGGATTTCAAAACAACCCCTTCAATATCCGACCATTAATTCAATAATGAAGATGAAAAACCCTTGGACAACCAGCCTTAAATGTGTCTTGAATTGGCACACAAGTGGTCCAAACTCGGCGTAAGCTAGGCGCCCGGCATAGCCACGTTGCCACCGGTGACTAGCAACGTGCACCCTCCGTCAACTTCATACTTGCTCGCCGCTCCATGGACCAAAAGACCGGCTTGAAGCTCTTCTTGCAAGACACGCGCTCGAGCCCTTGTTATCCGCCCTAGATAAGGCCCACTATCGCTGGTGCCGCTGGCGTGCCCAGGTGGCTCGGTACCGAGGTTGGGCAGCTCGGTACCGTGGGCAAAATAGTCGCCAGGAAGCTCGGTACCGAGGTTGGATGGCTCGGTGCCGGGGCCATCTGGGTCATGAAGAAGCTTGCTACCATGGGCAACTTGGCCATGATGTGGCACGTGAGGCATAATCACATCATCCTCCCTCCCTTGAAAAGGATTCGTCCTCGAATCTTTCAAGCCTGCAAAACAAAGGACACATCGAGGGAAGCACAAGCAAGTAAAATCTATGAAAGTCAAGTTAAGAGCAACATTTCCAAGTTCAATATGATATAATCCGATGAATGCACCAACTATACACTTTGTGGGTCTGACTCTACATACATGAAATATACCATAGTTTCTCCCAGATGGACATGGTGTATTCCAACTCATGAAAGCATGGAAACTACGCAATTTATAAAATGACATGTGCTGAGATAGTGAACTATGATGAAAACAAGAATACTTAGGCCTCGATGTCAGAAACTCATGAATAGGAGATGAAATCATTTGAGTAATTGAATGTGACATATCCAACACATATTTATGCTTATGGTTGAGAGGAGTGTAGGAAACTGCCTTGACAGATGCAATCTTAGGACAAGCGATCGTCCCGGCCATGTTGTGGACAGCTTTTGGTTCGAACTTGTTTGAGGTCGTTCTCTGAGATCCGACTCGGAATTGAGTGATTCCAAGTCCCACTTGCAAATACAGAAGCCTACTTGACTGCTACCAAATTTCAGACGGAAAGAGCTAGAGAGCAGGGAGCTATGGCCATTCTTCCCAGGCTGCGCAAAGAGATACGAAGAGCACATTTCCTCATCGTTGACTTGACCCTCGCCTTGGCATTGGAACGGTATGCACGACGGTACCTTGGGAGTCAAGTTGGTCCATGGTGTAGCTATTGAATTCATCGAGCTTCTCTTGATGATAAGACAACATGCATGTCGTGGTGGAGTTGGAATTGGGTTCATGCCTTCCTCCCCTTCTTTCTTGGGCCTCGGAGGCACATCTTTCCTAGGCGGAGGAGAGGGTTGGTCTTGCCTAAAATCAGGCTTCTTGGGCTGTCTCGGAGTAACACTCGACGAAGAGTTGTGCCACGGTTTGGAATGGACCCTCTCGGCGTAGTCTAGTGGGACAAAGCGTCCTTCAAGTACACACTTAAGCTCACGCCAAGTTCGGATCGGTTGTTCCACATCACGATGCCTAGATTCTTTGTCTTGCAACCACCAATGGTAGGCAAAGTTGGTAAAATGAACAATGGCGACGACTATCCTTCTCTCGTCCTCATAGCCATAGTAATCAAACACGGTTTCGGTCTTGGCTTCCAATCGAGGCATGCGTCGGCACCGATGGTTCCCGAGAAAGTTTGGATTTGGAGCTTGATTCCTTGGTGGCGCTCTCCCACTTGATGTCCCTCTTCATCATAGGCGGCCTGTTGTGTCCAAGCCGCTTGAAATGGGGCTCGATAAGTCGCTTGCATAGGAGGCGCGCCTTGGACACCCATGCGCCGGGGAAAGAGATGGGTCGTGCCCGTCTGCGCCGGTGTTGTCCTAGGAGTATAGCCATATCGCTCATTGCCTACATTGTTAGTGTTCGAAGGCAACAGAATATTATTAGGAAAAGTAGAATATGGAGGAACAAATTCAGTCCTTACCCCGGAAGACGTCACAAATGGTTGATTGAAATTTGATCCCGAAAGATAACCTTGTGATGCTAGTTGAACGTTGGAGGTAGAACCTTCCTCCAAATGTATGCCTCGAGTGGTGGAGATGATCGGCTCTAGATAAGAGCTCACACCGAGTGACAAAGGTGGTTCTCGGTTAATGCTTTGTGCATTGGTGGCACTATCTTGGATGACTTCGTCGTGCCTTGTCAACCTTTGCACAATGTCATCAAACCTAGAACAAAAGGAATGAAGATCTTGTTGCATTGATTGTAGCATAGCAGCCACGGATGAATCCGAGTTACCATCCCAAGGTGAGCTATCATTCCCTGCATCCGACATCTTGCACAAACTTCACCAAACAAGTTAAATCCAACAAGAAAGTGGTACTTCGAGCCACACACAACCAATTCTCAACTTAGACTCGAAAAGTGCCAAACTTGCAAGTATTAGGACTTTAGTGTAAAAGGAACAAGAAATGGCTCAAAAGAAAGGCACCAGCAATGGCAATGCAATACAAGCAACAAGTTTGTCAACCACTCGAATTTAGGAAGCTACTAGGTACCAAGTTACAAACAAAAATGAACAAAAAGAGCTTAGACAAATAGAGGACCTTTTTCGGAATTTCTTTCTCACGGGGTCCGACTTATTCTGTGCACTGCCCCTTATTAGCCTTTTGGCCGCCGACAAGGTTTTTCTAGCCCTGCTTCTTTTTCTTTCCGAGCCCGATTTTTTTAAAAACTTTTTAAGCACACTTTTCATCCTATTACAATCAAGCATACAAAGCTTCAACAACCAAATTGATTTACACCTCTACTCGGTGTTCCTTTTTTTTTTATACGGCTTGGTACTTTTCCCGTATCCTAACCCGAGTGAGTACACAATATTGTAAGCTTGAAATTCAGTTTTTATGCAATACCAACATGCTCGAAAAGATCAAAGAAAGGACCGAAAATTTGCAGCTACAAAAGTGGTATTAAAGACGAAAAAAGGTGAAAGGCCAAAGGGTGGCTCTTGGTATTTTTCGACTTTAATTCATTCAATCAATGATTAATGGCTTTCTTCAACCTTTGGACAACCTAACAACTCAGTTTGGTCGTCCTCCATAGGTAGGCTTACACATACAAGAGTCGAGGACACAAATCGATGCAAAACACAGGGTCGGTAACGACTCGTGAGGGGTCGGTAATGCAAGGGTTTGTGGAACGAGTTTTGTGAGGGTAAACACTTGCAAAATTCAACAAATTTCAGAGCTAAAGAGAGAGAAAGTGGGTGTACCTTGCGTGGCTCTGATACCACATGATAAGGATCGAGTCGGTGGAGTCACTGCAAGGTCACTTCGGACGCTCTCTTCTTCCCGAGGGAACGGATGGTGTGCCTCGGAATTGGTGATGGTGGACGTGTAAAGGTTTGAAAAACCAGAAATGGATGATGGAGTTTGGAATGTGACGGATATGAATGAGTTTAGGGTGTGTATATGACTCACCACACTCGAAACTCAAACTACGAGATTCAAGGACAAGGATGTGACGCACCTGATCTTGGATCTCAAGGATGATCCGATATGACCCACGAATCAAAATTAAAAACAAAGAACAACAAGAAATTTTATTCAAGGCAAAATTCCCCAAACCAAAGTCGAAAACATGACTTAAAAAATACAAAGTTTTCAAGTTCTTCCAATCTACGAAACTAAGGAGGAAGACGCCTCCTTTAAAGGAATTCGGATTTCAAAACAACCCCTTCAATATCCGACCATTAATTCAATAATGAAGATGAAAAACCCTTGGACAACCAGCCTTAAATGTGTCTTGAATTGGCACACAAGTGGTCCAAACTCGGCGTAAGCTAGGCGCCCGACATATCCACGTTGCCACCGGTGACTAGCAACGTGCACCCTCCGTCAACTTCATATTTGCTCGACGCTCCAAGGACCAAAAGACCGGCTTGAAGCTCTTCTTGCAAGACACGCGCTCGAGCGTTTGTTATCCGCCCTAGATAAGGCCCACTATCGCTGGCGCGGCTGGCGCGCCCACGTGGCTCGGTACCGAGGTTGGGCAGCTCGGTACCATGGGCAAAACAGTTACCAGGGAGCTAGGTACCGAGGTTGGATGGCTCGGTATCAGGGCCATCTGGGTCATGAAGAAGCTCGCTACAGTGGGCAACTTGGCCATGATGTGGCACGTGAGGCATAATCACATCACCAGCTGAAGGACGTCGAGTTGTCTCTAATCCAGTAGTAGACTCTGAATCCGAGCGATACTTCCACCGACGATTAAGCGAACACAAAGCCATGGCCATGACACATGAATAGATGGCACAACAGATGGCTGCACTCTAGAGGCAACTCGATGCCGTGCAAGTAGATAAAACCGCTCTACAGGAACAACTCAATGCCTATCCAAGGAATGCTAAACAATATATGCATCTAGAACTGAGGGTGCCAGAGTCCGCAATTGTGCTTCCGGAGATAGAGAAGAATTTTGAGATTAAGGCTCAATTCATATCCTTAATAAAAAAGGCTCAGTTTGAGGGAAAATCCATTGCGTGCCCAATATAACATATTAGAAATTTCCTTAATTTATGTGACTTAGGGGCATTAAAAGGAATTTCCCTTAATTTAATTTAGATGTTTTCAATTATGAATTGTGAGTAGTTTTCTCTCTCTAAGGTTGGGGTTGAACCCAACAATGGTTGTGCATGCTTGTTTGTGATCATGATTTGATTGTTTTTATTGCACTGATCTATTCTCTTGTTCTTAATCCTTGAAACGAAAGTTGATAGGAATTTCTCATTCATACTTGAAGCGAAAGCGGATACCTTGAATCAGAATAGTCAAATTAGGGTTTTGAAGCGAAAGCGGATCAATCCTAGTTGAAGTAGAAAAGATAGATTAACAAGTTTATTGATTGAACGAAAGTTAGTTGATTTACTTGCTTAGTTGACGAAAGTTGACGACTTTATGTAATAAAGGCATGATCTTTATGTTTCATTAGTGTTGGCATTGCATGATTGTTGTTGTGGTGATACCTAAACCTTAGAATTTCTCTGCCTTGATATAAAAATCTTTGCTTTTCTCTCTTACTTGCGCTCTAAGTAAGAACAAAACTTGATACTGACTATCTCTCATGGACGAACCTGACTTCGCTATACACAGTGAGGTCTTGATTATAAATTTATTTGTTGTCAAGAAACCCTTCCAACAATTATTGATTAAGGTTCCCGCATTATAGAAGATAACGCGTTTACATGTTAATTATGTCCAAAACACCATTTATGTCAAAAAAATTGCATTTCATGTTTTTATACGTATTTTTGGTAAAAATTCAACCTCTATGCTCATTTAACATATACAATAAATATAAATATGGAAATAATGATAATGAATATGAACCACATCATGAGAAATTAAACATGACCTCACTTTACTTAAATAAAGCACATTTTAGAAGAAAAAAATATGTATAGGTGATAGAGCATATAGATATAGGTTTTAAAAGCATGTATTTATTCCCGTTTTATGCATAATTAGTTAGAATTTCACTTTAAGTTGTAGATTAGTTTTGTTTCGGTTTAGTTCGGAATCTACGCGCTTGTGTGCTTTATTGTAGGTTGGAAGGTGAAGCATGGTGGATATGAAGCTAAGGGATGGATTTGATGAAGCTTAGAGTGATACAAGTGAAGATTGGAAGAACTAAGACCCAAGAGCTTGATGGATAAGAATGCCTAAATCCGGGTCATGCATTGGAGTCTTGTTTTGACACCTTTATCTTGAAATGCTTGGTTTGGGAGCTACAGTGGTCGGATGAAGCTGAATTTGGTATCACTGGAAAGCTAACTCGAAGAGCTACAGTTCATATTTTTACTCCGAGTCCAAATTCCAACTAGAAGGGGGTCAAAACAGCCTTTGAAGTGTCACTAGAGTTGCTGAGGCCAAAGCGCGGGCAGAACCAAGGAGAGCGCGACCGCGCTTTGGGTGCACTTGACCGCGCTCCGGCGCGTTTGTACGACGCTGACTCGGCCTTCCGTGTTATCTTTTGGGCCGACTTTATTTGTATTTTTGGATGTTTTTAGCTACGATATAAATACTTTTATTAGGGTTCTTTGGAGAATGATGCTATCCTTTACTTTGTGTTCTACGTTAGTTTGAATTGGAGATTTATGGGAGACTAAACCCTAGATTTGAAATTGAACAGAAATTTGACTCTTGTAAGTTTTATTTTTCTTTAATGTCGATTTCTAGCTAATTTTCCCATGTCCAACTAGTTAGTTGAAGTTGTGTGCATGATCGTTTGTGAGATTTGAATTATTTCTATTTGTCTTGACTAGATTGGATCTCTCCGTGCTTGATTGATTAAATTCGCTTAGGATTATTATAGATTGGCCACCTATTTTACTTCTAGGTTGAGTTACAACTAGAATAATTAAATAGACGGTGGAATTTGATTATTCATGGATGAATCCTTTGATTAAACTTATAGACGGTGGAATAAGGTTAATCAAAGGTGGAGAATTTAATCACAAGTCGTCATGAATAGACGGTGGAATTCATGATTATTGTTTCTATTGAATGCTTTGAACTTAATTGCATGATCAACTTGACATAGAAGGTTTTCTAGGTTAATTGATTAAAAAGTTGTTAAAGACGGTGTATATTAATAACCACTTTAAGCTTGAATTTCATAAATTCACAATAGATTAGTCAAGGGAAATCGAAATAAAGATAATCAAGGATCAAAACTCATGTATGCAATGGATACAAAACTAGTTGGACGCTTTTCTCCATATTTGATTCTTTAATCGTTTACTTTCTTTGTTTCAATTTCTTAGATTTTAGTTTACAATCATAAAATCCCCTTTCGCTTAGTAATAGTATTTAAATACGAATAATCCGAGTCTCTGTGGGTTCGACCCTTGCTTCCGCTTTACTAAGGTTAGAAAGTTAGGAATAATTCTTTGACAGTGCTTTTACAGCGACATAAAAGTGCTCGTCAATAGGATGAGGGTGGTCTAAATGGGAGAAAATCTGAGAATCGTAAAATATGCATTTTTCTTTTAAAAAATATTGAATATAATACTCATTTCGATTGGAAATAAGTATCCATTTAGTATTTGGCATAAATTTAAGAAAAATATTTTTTGAACTCAAAATCTTAAAGTTCTCCTTAATCTTATCACCATTAAAATTTATACTATCTTTTTTGCCAAATGAATGTAGAGTATTATTCAAATAAAATAAATTTTAATAAAAATTCCCATACCTCACTCCTAATTAATTACCTTAAAATTTTAAAACGACACATAAAGTTGATCAAAATTGAAGTGCTAATATCTGATCGGAGGGAGTGGTTTTTATGTGTTTTTTTTAGTTTTTCACATGCACACACCTTAAAATCTTAAACTAATTCAAAACTGATGCAGATTTTAGGCAAAACATGACACACACACAATTCAAAAAGCATGCATATTGTCAATGAAAATGATGAAACCACTAAAAATTAGATGCACATATTGGCCAATTTCTATGCACACAACACCCATATTTAAAAAAAATTAATGCACATAAAGTTCAAATATATGCATATTTTCCATAAAAAGATTTACATCTAGCTAATATAAAATAGATATGCACACTTGAACAAAACAAAATATGCACATCCATTTTAGATGTGTATATTCGAAAAAGTATGCAATATATGTCAATAGGTAGATCATTTGGCCATGATAGTAGAATCGGGTTTAAGATCAAGCAACGGTGGAGATTTGGATCAATAATAGTGTTGAAAATCTTGGAGCTACTTCAACAAGTCAAGAGAGGAGACTACCAACTGAGGAATCAATTCAAGATTTTAATAAGGCCATGAGCAATGGTTGTACATGGTGAGTACATAGGTGGGCATATAGTATTTTTTTTATAACAAAAAAAGTTAATTCAATTGTACCCCAAATAAGGTAGATATATTGCTATCTCTTACGTACTCATTTTTTGCTTCTTTCTTTTCACATGCCATCTTCTGATTAGTCTTGATTTTTTTTATTTTGTGAATATCTTTAAGCTCATAAAATTAGCAATGGGTATTTTTAACATCTCTTTTAATCAAATTTTTAATCATAGAATATATTATTTTTATTTCAGGAATTTATAAAAGATAATATTATCTACCCAATGACACCCATATTGCATATGTTTAGCATATTTTAAAAAAAATTATATCATAAGTGTAATAGTATTGTTAATTCTATTAATTGCTTTTACATTTAATTTATATAAAATTTATGATATTTTATAATCATTAAGAATTAAAGACAACATTACATAAAAGACGACATTACATTAAAATTATAAACTACAATACACAAAATTATAAAAATTATGCATAATATATTACATTAAAGACAACATTACAATAAAATCAACATTACAAAAAAAAAAAAAAACATGATAAAATACCACTTGTAAATGTAAGGAGCATTCGTATTGTATGGTTGTACTTGTATTTTTATTTAATTAAGTCTTGTTTATTTTAATTATATGTGATAAGCTTTATTTTGTTGTGAACTATTTAATTATGTTTAGTGTGTAATATTTAATATTATTAGTATTAATTAATTTTATCATTAAATTGAATTCGTTATTTAAAATGTTCTAATTATTAATATATTGAAAATAATTTAAATTATAACATGTGAGTATATTATATATATATATGATTTCAAGAGAGGAAAAATATAAAATAAGATATTATGTATCCTTATGTACTTATGAAGAGTACAATAATGTAAAAGGATAAAATATTAGAGTACATAGTAGTAAAGAAGTATGAAAAGTATATTATTTTATTACTTATGTACTCTTATGTACCCATTTGGAGTACATCATTGCTCATGGCCTAAGAGTATGTCGTTGTGATCTAGAATAAGGGTAATCATTTTTGAAACTAGAATTTCCTATTTTTGAGGGAACAAACCCTAAAAGTTGGTTTAGAAAGGCTGGAAGGCATTTCAAGATTTTTAGAGTAATTTGTTGGGCCCTAAAATATTGGGTTAAATTCCGAGGTGGGGCCACGAAGATATGAAGAGATCGGAATGAATTAAAGACATTATTCACCATTAATGGAGCATTAAACTGCATGGAGGAAATCAAGGAGTAAAAAAGAGCTGTTGGAACGCATTAACTGCAGGGCAAAAATCATGAAGGCATTAATAACAGAAGTGGTAACTGGTCAAACTAGTCGCTAGAAGGCATTAATAACAAGGCGAGATTATCGGGATTGATACTCATAAATGACCAGAAGGTAAGCCTATAAAAGGGGAAGAAAAACATCAACAAAGGGACTCTCTCTCTCGCTATCTCTCACAATCTCTCTCGACAACAAAACAATATACATGCAATTGTATTTTTATTCTTCAATCATTCATCCACGATCTAAAAAGTTATTTTGCTCTTCATCTTCTCTCTGGTGTACGCCTCAATCGTTCTTCAACATCTGAATAGAATCATAGTGAAGTTTATCCTCCTAATTTTATATTTTTGTCTATTTATTTTAATATCTATCGTTTTACCAATTAATGTGTCTACGACTTACCATTGGTATCCAGAATCATAAAGGAGTAACTCGCAGTAGTACAATTGCAATCTTATTTCACTATTCTGAATTCATATCTCTTTCTCTACTTGTTTACTTGTTCATTTGCTATTTCTCTTCGTGAATCCCTTATTATTTGCGATTTAACGTGTTTAAACTGGTTTTTGAATAGAATTCCCTCATTATAGAAGATAACGCGTTTACGTGTTAAATCTGCCCAAAACAATTGGCGCCCACCGTGGGGCCTTTAGCCAAAAATCCCATCAAACATGTTACCACTACCCCGCTACCAAAATGACCACCGACCAAACTCTCAAGCCAAATGACCCTAACGCGTTACCAGAACTGGGGGTCGTATTCGACTCGGTTGTCATAAGCCGAACTCAAGGCCTCTATGTGTGCCTTGCAAAAGGATCTGGAAAAACAAAAGGAGGTTCAATCATAGGAACAATCAGGTCCAACTCGACCACATGTTTCAAAGCAACGAATGGTGTTGCACGACAATTTACTATGTCAGCACAACTTTACTTGATGCTAGATCCAGGTATTCTCCTATCAAATTGGTACATGAACTAGTTATGGATTCTATTACGTTATGATCGCTCTCACGGTGTGCGAGGGTCTAGAGATACAATTTATAACCCGACCCCGTTGTAGCACGTGGTGGGTGTCGAACACTCGGGAAGTCTACTCGATTGATGTGCCTAGACACTAGGAAGCTGGAAAAGAGAGCTTAAAACAAAGGAAAACAAAGAGAACAGTCGGGACCGACACAGAGGTCACGTCGGGCCCGATGTTGGCGACAAGAGGAAGTCGGGACCGACGTAGGGTAAGTCGGGCCCGAGGTAGCTGGGTTTGTCGAACTTCAAGGATTAAAAGTAGATCTTGGGGTTTTGGGTTCCTTCTCTAGTAGATTAAGGCTTATCCACCCCAATTCAAGCAATGAGTGATGATCGGACTAGGATCGAGTGCTTTCGCCCTCGTTCCAACCACTTCTACACATCGATCATTGGGGAAATCCCCTTCGAAGCAAGGTCTTGAGATTGACACATGTTCACTTTCGCTACTTTGCCAATCTCAAGCCTTGATTCCCAACTTTCGCAAGGAATTGTAGCTCTATGTAGAGTGGGTTCCTTAGATCAAACACTCAAGGCTATGGAATTGGGGTTTCTAGCCTAAACCTAGCTAGGGTTTTCCCCCATAACCCAAGATCAAGGAGATCTACTCCATGTGACAAGCAAAGAAAGCAATCAAATCAAAAGGGAAAGCAATCATCATAATCAATCTCAAAACAAAGCAAAGTTTCATTCAAATCCAAAGCAATGCACAAGTTCCAATCAAGGGTTTTCAAATCCACAAGAACAAAGCAAATCAAAGCAAATCTACCAACAAAACCTATCAAGACTTCCTCCCTTGGCCGATTCTCTCTCTCTTCCTTCTCCTCTCCTTCCTCCTTGCTCTCCAAGAATCCTCTTGGCTCCCTTGGAACCCCCTTTTTGTGTGTGTGAGAGGGAACCCTTTCCCCCTCTTTTGTGTGTATGAGAGGGCCCCCCTTTTTTTGTGTGAGAGAGCCCCCCTTTTTGTAAGACAAGAGGGCCTTTTATAGATTAGATGAGGGGCAAAAGTGGAAGTTCACAATTTCGTGCCTTGGAGCCCAAGTAGTCCAGTGACCGACTCGGACCGACACGGAGGACCTCGGGCCCGAGTTACTGGGCAACTCGGTCCGAGGTTGGAGACTTCAAAGTCGGGCCCGATGTTGGTTGCAACTCGGTCCGAACCTCGTTCCACCTTCTTCTTGTTGGCTTTCCTCTTGTTCTTCTTCATGGCTTGCTCCTCTCTTTCCTCCTTTGCTCGGGCCTCGCTCCATGTCTCGATCCTCCTTCAAATCGATCCTTGATTCATGCCAGATTACCTACAAAACACATAAAATGTGCGTAGTCTCCGAATCTCATAGAAATACGGGAACTAAGCTAAAAAGGAACAAAACGCACAAGAAAAGGGGAAAAAGAAACATATTTACAAAGGAAATCACATATGAAAACACCACCAAATAGAGAGACATCACGTTACATCTTTACTTTGAAAGTCATTTCATAAAGTGCGCACTAACTTTCCTATGAAGAGTATAGTGTCAATACCAGAATCATCAAGATGCCTTACAAAATAATTTTATGGACGGATTCATTCCTATCCAAACCGATGACACCTTACAAGAAACAATGCAAGTAGACAACAAGTTACAAACAGGAAAATGGTTACTACATACAAATGGCGCATCAAATCAAGGTGGTGTAGGACTGGGGGTGGCATTGAGCTCACCACTGGGGGTAGCCCAAGTCGTGCGACGTACTTCGAAATGAAACAACGAAAGTGGAACACGAGTTACTTATTTTCAGCAGAGTCAAGATGTAACACACAATGATTCATCACTTCTAAATCGTCATGAACGCGTTAAGAGATAGCAACATAAGCTTCAGGTCAAAGGTACTTTACCATTCCTTTTTACATATGTCAATACATTCTTTACATACTACACATCGGCCTCTGTCGCCAGTGCTTACAACATCGGCCTCTGTACCCAACACTTACAACATCAGCCTTTGTAGCAAACACTTACAACATTGGCCTCTGTATCCAACAACACTTACAACATCGACCTCTATAGCCAACACTTACAACATCGACCTCTGTAGCCAACACTTACAACATCGACCTTAGTCACCAACACATGAAACATCAGCCTTAGTCACCAGTATAAATCAATCAAAAACTAGCCAACATAGGCCTCGCCTTTCAATCAGGATAATGTGCACACAAGACCGGTCAAAGATGCTAAGGTGGAGTTTACTTAAGGCGCTCTAGAGCAAGGGGAGCCCTTAAGCGCAAATGACATGTAACAATGTATGTGCATATTACATTTGTCATTTGTGTCATCACAATACATATACAAAAAACTCCCTTAGTACTCTTACACACGCGCTCTACAACACTTACAACATCCGCCTCTGTCACCAGTACTTACAACATCAGCCTCTGTCGCCAGTACTTACAACATCGGCCTCTATCGCCAACACTTACAACATCGGCCTTTGTCGCAAGTACTTACAACATCGGCCTCTGTCGCCAGTACTTACAACATCGGCCTCTGTCTCCAGTACTTACAACATCGGCCTTTGTCACCAACACTAAACCCCGGGTACACGTTATGACCAACACGTCATCTTGATTAGTAGCTTGTCCTGCGAAAGCCTTCATTCAAACGAAGCATACACAACAGAGTACCAAAAACAAAGACAAATGTTCAAAAGATGCCCCATGGGCACAATGCAAAAGAGTATCACAAGATGTTTAAGAGCCAAACATCAAGCTTCACAAGCCAACTAGGGAAACATGAGAGGATTATCGGTTTGACGACTTCAGGCAATGACTCCCAACGCAGGTTCAAACCCGCACAAAAATATATGCCAGGAATTTTGAGTGGGATTGGGGGGTATTATTGGGCCCTAAAATATCGGGCTAAATTCCGAGGTGGGGCAACAAAGATATGAAGAGATCAGAATGAATTAAAGACATTATTCACCATTAATGGAGCATTAAACTGCATGGAGGAAATCAAGGAGTAAAAAAGAGTTGTTCTAACGCATTAACTGCAGGTCAAAAATCATGAACGCCTTAAATGCCTAACGCGTTGACGATTTAGCAGAAGTTGTAACTGGTCAAACTAGCCGTTAGAAGACATTAATAACAAGGCGAGATTCTCAGGATTGATACTTATAAATGACCAGAAGGTGAGCCTATAAAAGGGAAAGAAGAACATCAACAAAGGGACTCTCTCTCTCGCTCTCCCTCACACTCTCTCTCGACGACAAAACAATCTACATGCAATTGTATTTTTATTCTTCAATCATTCATCCACGATCTAAAAAGCTATTTTGCTCTTCATCTTCTCTCTGGTGTACGCCTCAATCGTTCTTCAACATCTGAATTGAATCATAGTGAAGTTTATCCTCGTTATTTTAAATTTTTGTCTATTTATTTTAATATCTATCGTTTTACCAATTAACGTGTCTACGACTTACCATTGGTATCTAGAATCATAAAGGAGTAACTCACAGCAGTAATTTTGCAATCTTATTTCACTATTCTGAATTCATATCTCTTTCTCTACTTGTTTACTAGTTCATTTGCTATTTCTCTTCGTGAATCCCTTATTATTTGCGATTTAACGTGTTTAAACTGGTTTTTGACTAGAGTTCCCTCATTATAGAAAATAGTGCGTTTACGTGTTAAGTTTGCCCAAAACATAATTGAAACTGAAAAAATTAAGTGGTGGTGAGGTATATGAGTTGAAAGGAATAATTCATCGAATTGGGTTCAAGGATTACTAATACGGAACCAGTTTGTTTCTTAGGAAGAATTTAGTATTGTTATTTATATTAGGTTCGAAGAAAGACAAGGTGTAGAAGTAGTATAGGAATTTAACAAGTTATCACATGTTGATGATATAGATAATTACATAGAAACATTTGAGGAGTTAAGAGCTAGTATTTTGTCTTTCAATCCAAGTTTGTCTAAATCTTTTTTCGTGTCAAGTTACATTAGTGGTTAAAGGAAGAAATCCAAAATCTAGTTAAACTCAGTTATCTAAGTCATTTGTTGAGGCATATGACCAATCTGGATTACAATATCTGGAGGTTTAGAGAATTGTTAAGTTGGGAAGGAGTATTTTGAAACCCACAACACAAATTCCTTTTACCAACAACTACAAATCAAAACTTTTACCAACCGATCGAATTTCATAAACATCATCGCTTCTACTTCTAACACGAATCCAAGCCCAAATTTGAACTTCTTTCCACCTAAAACCATAAATGCCAATCCTATTGTTGCCAATACTAAACCTAGGAAAATTCTTGAATTATGTTACAAATTTGGAGACATAATGTTTTGGCAACAAATGTAAGATTCAAACTCTTTCCAACCAAGCAGAGAAATGGGTGTGTTGAAACCTGAAATAAATGAGCGTATAGTTCAAGGATTTGAAATAATATAAGATAGGCATGCAAAAGTTTCACTCTTTATTCCGCACGTGAGAACGATTCACGCGCATTTTAAAGGAGTTTCTATAGTTTTGATTATCCGCATTTAGTGTGTTCGCTCTCTTTACTTATTGTAGAACATACTATGAGTTGGTTTTCTCTTTTACATATGTGACTTAAAACCTTTTAGGATTGTCCCTCATAAATCACAAAGTTCTTCGGAACGTTGCAACATGTCGAGTCTCTATTAATAAGAAAAGATCTTAAGCTAGATATGTTTTTTGACTCTTGTAACCTTCGCCTTCTTCAACTATTTATAGACTTTGGAGAGGTTGGAAGTTGGGATTTCTTGATGTGGAAGAACCTTATTGATCTTCGAGTTGTCGACTATTGATTGGTGGAGCGTGAGGTATATGATGTGTTGTCTTATCATTGGTAGAGGGCATAACCTTAGTTGGAGTTTCAACATCTTTTGATCTAGGAAAGATTGTTGGATCTTTGAGATGTTGCCTTTGATTAGCGGGGTGATAGGCGTGCAATGTGTTGCATTTCCATTCGTTGAAGGTGCGACCCTAGTTGTATGTTTGGGATCTTCCGATGTGGGAGAGATTTGTTGGATCTTCTAGGTGTTGATATTTCAATGGTGCAGTGCGAGGTATATGACATCATTGATTGTCATCACAAATTAGGGTCCTTGTAGATTGTCCTTCGTCATTCATCTAGCGTGTCGATTCGGAAGGATAGTCTCATGCTATGTAGGATGGGCGCATAGTTTGTACTTAGGCATTGGGAGAGATCCACTCACTTGGGGTTTTTAGACTGTTAGTTGATTCAGAGTGATGTTTATAAGTCGGCGAAGACGCCTCGCCCAGTCAAACACGTGTGTGGGTAAGGAGCGTCTGTTTTGTATGTTTTTTTAGGGTGCGTATTTTTAGAGGCATCATGTCACGTCCCGTGTGCTATTACCTTGAATTTTAATTCCGCTCATGTCACTTCCCCTTTTTTCTCCCGTTGCTCTAGTCACCCTTCTTGTCGTTTAGCGCACGAATTATTCGTTCTCCATCACAACTCCATGAATTAATGTTTTTGCTTGCGGGAACCTCGAGGTAAACCTGTGATGTCTCCTTTCTTTCAAGGTGAGACTTCATTTGTTTTGAATTTTCCCTGAATTAGCGTCTTGAGGATGTTTTCTTTGATAGGTTGTTTGTAGGCTTCATGGTTTTGGCTAGTTGTTGATCGAGTCGATTGTTTAGGATGGCATTGCTTATTGGACCTAGTCTTTCGTATTTTAGCCCATCAAGAAGGCTTATAAAAAGGAGTTATATGTCATCTTCTCCATTATTTTCTCATCATTTTTTCTACTCTCTTAGTTTCTTCCTTGTCGAACATTCCTTACGCGCTTCTTCGTTTGTCGACGGTTCTCATTCCTATCTCGTCGCTTTTGGAGTCTTCAATCTTCTTCCCTTTGAACTACCAACTAATTTTGCTACCTCTCTTTTGCTTTGCGATCTCTTTTTTGGTATGAAAAAAATTCCCTAATTTTTGGCGACGTTTGACGATTCGTCTTCACATCGCATGGATGTAAGAGAGGATGCCTTCTGGTATCATCCTCCCTCTCCGGCATTGCGAGGGCATAATTTTCATTTCTCTTTTCCTTTTTGTGATTGATCTTTGTTGGGGGTTGTGTTTTTCTAGTACGGGTTTTGAGTTCTTTTCACTATCTTGCACGCGAGGGGTTGGTCCCACTCGTTGTTTCTAGGTGTTGCCACCGAGGGTGGCCTCAGAGACACTCTTCTCCTCAGCTATTCCTTCTTAAATTGTATGAATTTTTTGAGGAAGCTTAATCGATTTTGCTTCCCTTGATCTTACATTTCTCATTTTTGATCCATTTCTTTTTAATTTTTTCGGCCTTGATATTTTTCTTGAGTGTTAGATAGGACTATTTTTAGCACTTTAGACGTCTTGTTTCTTTTTCTATCTGCCTAATAATGAACCTTTTTAGATCTTTTTTCTTTCTTTTTCCAAGTCCTCTCTTTTTCAACTCCTTGGACTTCTTGCCTTTCATGGCCGGGGATTCAGTTGTTGATTGGTGGAACGCGTGGTATACAACATATTGTCTTGTCATTGGTGGAGGATGTAACTCTAGTTGGAGTTTCAGTATCTTCCGATCTGGGAAATATTGGTCGATCTTTGAGGTGTTGAACATTGATTGACAAGATGAGAGGCATGCAATTTGTTGCCTTTCCATTGGTTGAAGGTGTGAACCTAGTTGGAGTTTTGGGATCTTCCAATGTGGAAGAGATTTCTTTATCTTCCAGGTGTAGATTCTTAATTGGTGGAGTTTTGAGGTGTGTGACGTCATTGATCGTCATCACTTATTATGATATGTGAAATTTTTTTAGTATGAAGATAATCACGAATAGATGTGCCCAAGGTATCGATTTTGGATTCTTTGCTGACATGAGAAACAATAATGATTGAACAAGAAAGTAGTTAGATGGGAAGTGAGAAACTTGTTTAGTCAAGGTGTCTCACATCAAATCCATCATGATCATAAAATTGATTACGAAAGTGTATTTAAAGATATAGAAACACATGTAGAGAGATTCAATCCTAAGATAAAACTCTCTATCTATCTAGGATAATAATAATAATAATAATAATAATAATAATAATAATAATAATTATTATTATTATTATTATTATTATTATTATTATTATTATTATTATTATTATTATTATTATTATTCCATAAAATTACATAAAGTTGGATTGGAGCCTAGAAACAAGCTGGGCACCCACACCCTTCTGAATGCAAAAACTCAATCTATGAAAACCAAAAGCACCGCTCTTAGCATAGTTAGAGTGACTAATAGAGAGAGACTTAATACGGGAAAGTGTGTCCAAAGCCTCCTTATCGAATTCCCCAAACGTAGATAAAGCGAAAGGGATAAATTTGTATCCGTTCTCCTCACATTTGGACACGTACTTCTTCTTTTTCCTCTCCACAGCGTTGTGCAAGGCCAACCCAGGCGCCCAAGAACTCGCACCCACACCAGGAAAGAAAGAGACCCCGGTAACATCGACATAGGCATCCTTACCCTGATGCCAATTAAAGAGTAAAAGGTCAGCAGGTCTAAGATCATGCCCATTCTCCGAGAGGAAACCCATAGGAGCCTCCTTCCGCACCGCGATCCCAACTTTGGAGCAAATATCAACAAGGATATCACGCACCAAATTATGCTTGAACTTCACTCCCACCTCACTAGAACAGTGGACAGCATGATCCTCCCATTTGTCCATCCTGGGAGCGTTGCAACTCGGGCAAATACTACCATTAGAAAACATAGGTATCATAAGTCTGTAGCACAACACAAAACAAAATTGACGATGGTTCATCCTCTGTCCCAAGCGATCAATAGGGATAGTGAACAAAAAATCTTGTTCATGAGGAGCACGGATACAACTAAGAATAGCAACCTATCGACGAGGCTTTTCTCAACGACACCAAAGTAACACCTTGCCAAGGTTTTCATCATTTGGGGGCAGGAGAAACAGTGATGAGAGAGATAGCATCGACATTGCAAAAGGCATTGAAATCATCAAGAGCATGCTGAAAAGAAGAGCCAGGTGAAACTATACCCGTATTCAACAGAATCTTGGCCTGCAGTGTGCTCGTCTAAAGCCGAGAAGCAAGGAAAGCATAACGGATAACATCCCTAGCAACAAAGATGCCAAGACCACCCTCTTTGATGGGGAGAGTGGCCAACTGCCATTGCCAATCGCCAAAACCCGGTCCCAACGTAGTGACAACCTTCTCTAAGGAGAGGCGCAAAGCATGGTCAAACTAAACTTGAGCATCCTTGAAAGACACAAGGGAACAAGTCCTCAAGGCATAGGATAGCTCCTCAACCCCAACACAGTTGCGAAGAAGAAGGAGTTGAGATTGAGGGTCATTTAGCCGGTTAACCGCCTCCATTAATGCAATAGTTTTACAGACCCTCTTCAAAGCCAAGTCCCGATTGAAGCCCACATCCAAGCTGACCGACCCACTAAGAAGTTTGACACCACTACGTGGGCGAGAGATGTTCGATAATAATAATAATAATAATAATAATAATAATAATAATAATAATAATAATAATAATAATAATAATAATAATAATAATAATAATAATAATAATAATAATAATAATAATAATAAGTGTCTGGATCTGGTGAGAATAGGCGCGCAAGTGAGAAATAAGAAAGAATAGCCGTTGGATGGAGAAAAATCAAGGGTGTTGATCATTTCACTTAAAATGGGAAAAATGACAGGGAGAATTTTTGGCGAATTATTCACATATTTTTGAAAAAAAAAACACAGAAATAGGACGCGCGCCCAGATTCTTCATCAAAATTGTGATTTTGTTCATCAAAACTGTGATTTTGTTCACCAAAACTGTGATTTTGTGCATAAAAAACAATTGTTTGAGCATAAAAAAACTAATTGTTTTGATGCTAGTCTTGGTATTGTCTTGCTTGACTCATTTGAATTTGTCATTGTTGTTGTTGTGAAACGTGTGTCTGCTTCTTGGGCTTCGAACATAGCTAAGACACAAGTACTCCTATCCGATTTGCAACTGGTTCATTCTCTTAGCATACATGATATTATTACAAAGTCGGATTCTTTATCTATTATCATTTGCATTCAAGATTTTACATCAAACTCATCTTATTTAGGTATTATATTATATGATATACGTTTATTGAGTACTTCATTTGTTTCTTTTTGTTGTGCTAATATAGGTAGATATGAAAATTGTGTAGCTCACTTTATCAGACGTTTTGTATCTTAATCCGAACATGAACAAGTCTTTTGTATCACAAAATAAATGCACAAATAGATAGTCCTAAATGTACAAATTGATGGTATTGACACACTAACATAAGTTAATTTCAATTCACAAACAAAAGGATATATTAATGAAAAAAGTACTAGTAGTGATGAACAAAGTGTTGGTAGTAATGTACAAAGTGATGATAGTAACGCACAAACTTCATATTCATTGATACATAATGAAAAGTTAATTTTTTTCATGCACAAAGTGCAGGTAGTTATGCACAAACAGATTATATTAGTGAACAAACAAGGGTATAGCAATGAACAAATATGGGTATATCAATAAACAAACAAGGTTATATCAATGAACAAACAAGGTTATATCAATGAAAAAATAGGGGTATATTCTTTGAATAAATAGGGTATATCAATGAACAAATAATAGACAAACAAGGTTATTTGAAAAAAAACACAACATGGTTTCATTAAACTCAATGAAGATGGATCCAGATTACCTAATGGACAGTCGTCTAGGGGAATAGTTATAAGAGACCATGAGGGTCGTATAATAGATGTATTGATAAGACGATATGGACTTGTTTCAATCATTATGGCAAAAGCTCTTGCGTTGAGGGACGGTGTGCGTGAAGCAAAAACAAGAGAATATAGACAAGTTGAATTTGAAGGCGAAAATTTAAAAGTAATCAAAGTAGCCCAAGGTCTCTCGAACTGTCCATGCGAGATCAAAAAGATTATTTCTGATATTTTTGTTTTGTTTCAAGAATTTCAGAGGGTTCACGTTTCTCATGTTAATAGGAGTTGCAATGCTATGGTTGATAAACTTGCTAAATTGGGCCACAGTTTTCCTTTTGACGCTATTAGGAATCATCCATAACTTATGATTCTCATTCGCCAGGATGCTCTAGGACGCGCTCCTTAGCTAGAGTGCCTCCTAAATCTTACCTTATAAAAAAATGGACTAACAAGGTTATATCAATGAACAAAAAAGGTTATATCAATGAACAAATAGGGGTATATCCATGAACAAATAAGGTACATCAATGAAAAAACAATGGTATACCAATGAACAAAAAAGGAAATATCAATGAACAAATAATGGTATACCAATGAACAAATAAAGGTATATGAATGAACAAACAAGGTTATATCAATGAACAACTAAGTGATCGGGCCAACCCCGACGGAACCAACTAGTTTAGGTCGCTACAAGAAAAAAGGAACACACGACCCTGATCTTTGTCTGAGCGTAAACAGCATGATCGTGCGCTTATAGGTGCACGAACGTTCAAAAATGTAGCGACCATATGGTCGCCAAGATTTATTTAATAAAAATAATTATGTATTATTAATATTACTTTTAATATATAAAAACAATACAAAAATATATGAAATTGAAATTTTTATTAATTTAGATAATTTACAAAATTATTTACAAAATTAAAAAACCTAAACTAGTTGGTTCCGTCGGGGTTGGCCGAATCACTCCCGTCGGGACCATGGGACCCACCCTGCTGCGGGTCGAATCCGCGCTCCATTCGGGACATGAACTCCTCGAGCCGAGCGACCCTACTACGCAAGTCCGTCACTTCAGTTCTAAGCTCGACGTTGCGCTGCGTCAAATGCACCACCCGAGGAGGTTGTCGACGCGGCGGCGTCAATCGTTCCCCGTAATACTCGGAAGCAGCGTTGCCAAGCCCGAAGACAGCGCCGCCCGGGCCCACCCCTCCAACTGCTGTTAGATAGGCATCGCACTCGTCCTGAAAGGACGGAGGGGTGCCCGAGTCCGAGGACATCTGGGAGAGGATCTCCTGGGACCGCGCCTAAAAAAAGACGCAAATACTATAAATAGAAATAATAATATATGAATGTAAATAAGATATAAAATAATTAGATACTTACAACAATCTAGGCAAACCTATCGTCTATAAAATGCCGGTTCGGGCCTTGCCTGTGCGTCTCGATGAGAAGCTCGAGAGGCGTAACTCGGCGACCCCGTTGTGTTTCCTACGATTGATTAAAAATTGTTACTAATGATTAAAAGTAGATTAACTTAATTGTAAGAAATTTAAATTAAAATAACGTACCAATCGACGCATGGTATCGTGGTGGGACCTCGAACCGCTACTGTGGTTCGCCGGATTGGTATGTCGGATCCTCTTCTGGCGCTCAGACTTGGCCTTGTATGCTGGCGTGTTCCAATACGCCACCCAAAGGTCCCAAGCGGCGGAATTAATCCAGCTCGGCTTCTTCTCTGCCCGACGTCTCTTCTCGACCTTGTCATCGTACCACTTTTTGGCGATCTTCTCTTACAGTAATCGGACCGTCTCGACGTCCATACTTGGTCGGGGGGGATCCCATCGGAAGTGCATCTAGTTAGAACCGAAAACATGATTAATGAAACATATTAGTCGATAAATACAAAATTTGTAAAAATGAATGCGAAATAAAAGAAATTTACCCTCCAAGCGTCAAACCAACGAGCCTTCGATGCAGCGGAGGCAAAGTCGAACTCCGACGCCCTATTGTCGTGTTGGCCGGTAATGATGTGCGTGGACCACCGCGACACTTTGCCCGACGGCTGCAAGCTGCGAGATTCCGTAAACCATGTTAGAATATGTTTTTTAAAGGTATACATGAATATAAAATAAGTTCTTGTCGTACGTACCAACCGCCGACGATGAAAAGGTCCCATATGCGATTGGGATCGAGCCCATGGCTCGATCCCGACGACGGCGCCAGTGTAAGGGCCCTAGACTCCTCTGTGTGGGTGTCCGTTTGGGCCCCATGGTCATTGGACAACCCAGGTGTGTCCGTGTGGGTTGCCTCGGATGAGATCTCCTCGATCGGTCTCTCGGACGAGTCGGGCTCGTCCTCCGGACGAGGAGCTCGTGTACATCGACGTCCTCCGGACATCTATTCTCAATAAAAACAATAACAACAACAATCCAAATTCAACAACAACATCAACAACAACTAACAACTTTATCAACAATCAAATTCAACAATCCAATTATATCAAAATAAATCCAAATTCAATCCAACATCAATAACAACAACAACAATATCAACAACAACAACAACAACAACAATATCAACAACAACAACAACAAGATCAACCCCAACTTTATCAACAATCCAAAAGGAAATTCAACAATCCAAAATCAAATTCTATCAAATTCAATCCAAATTCATTTAAATTCTATCCAATCTCTATCAAATTCAAGCCAAATTCAATCAAATTCTATACAAACTCAATCCAAATTCATCAAATCTAATATTTCATCAATAATTCAATCCATCATTCATTTAATCAAAACCCTAAACTACAAATTAACAATTTAATTTAACGCTAAACTACAAATTCAATCCAAATCTCAAACCCTAAATTCAATGGAAATACTCAATCAACCGAAAAAATAGAACAAAATTCGAGAAATACCCGGAAAATGAGACGAGGGCGCGTTCTGGTGGCGGCAGGCTGGCGGCGACCAAGCGGCAGGTGTCGCGATGAACATCCTTGGCGGCGGTCGCTGCGAAGAAGAAGACGGGTCGCGTAACGGGGATGCAGCGCGACGGAGGTGGAGGCGAACTAGAGGCGGCGGAGGCGAGGAGAGGAGGCGGAGAGGGAGAGGCGAAGGCGAGGGAGAAAGAGAGGCGGAGGCGGAAGCGGCGTGAGGGAGAGGAGGTGGAGGCAACAGCGGAAGAGGAGGCGGCGGTGGGGGTTCGGCGAATCGAGAGCGAATCGGAGGGAGGGAGAGGAGGCTCGGGCTCGAATGAGGGGAAAGTTGTACGGCTAGGGTTAGCGACCATATGGTCACTATTCAGCGACCATATGGTCGCTATACTGTTAGTATAATAAGGCCAAATGGTTGCCAAATGGGGTTAGCGACCATGTGGTCGCTAGCCCTTAAATTTGGACTTAGCGCTTTTTTTGGCAGATTCCCCCTTTTTTTTTTAGGTGTGGCGACCATATGGTCGCTAAATAGCGACCATATGGTCTCCACACCTAAGAAAATATTGAATTTCACCCCATTAAGCCACAATTTCAATATAAAATTTCAATTACGATACAAAATTTCAATTTTAATTTCGTTACTGAGCCCCCTACCGACCGAATTAGGTCGGTAATGACACACTACGAGGTGACCAAAATTTAATTATGTGACCAAACTTGATTGTGACAAAACAACCAACTTCATTGCTTCCAAACTTAACCAAGTTACAAACAACTAATTCATTACAGCGTACGAACAACACTTCCTTCTTTTTAAGTGAAAACATCAACAAACAAATAAAATTCATGGACTCTCATGTTGTACGTGGAGAATCAACTGCCCAGATCTCAGCACCTTCGAGCACACGAAGCTGCACAGCCGTTTCACTGGCCTCAATACGATCTGTGATGTCGTCGCCGTTCAAGAAAAAAACAGAAAAATCTCGGTGGTGCTCCCCTGCAGATAATATCCAATCAGCGATAACTACTCTTAATGCACGATTAGGTCTTGTGCTCCATTCTTTTCTTGTCTCCCTATCCCCACGCACGCGCACGATGGAGAAGTGGATGACTTCTGGTGCAAAGGCGATCGTGCGCTTGGAAAACGCTCTCCTTTGAGCCATTGATCGGATGATTTGGAGATGGAAGCTTTAGGTGGGATTTGATGTTAGAATTTGAGATGAAGATGGAAGATTAGTGCATGTTGGAATTGGAGATGAAGTCTCCTTTTATGGATGGAAATGGATGACCACTTGTGATGTGCATGCATGACTCTTGTCATCAAAATAGTAAATGTTAATATTGCATCTTAATAGTGACATCCGAATAGTATTATCAGCACAGTAAAAGAAAATAGTGAATCAGAATAGTAAATTATAATAGTGTTATCAGAAAAGTGAATGGCAATAAAAAATAATAGTATTTTGATTACATATCTTCCTCATCTATATCTGTCTCACTCTCAAACTCCCCCTCAGACGTTTCAGTAGACGTCTTTGCTTGTTCCTCAATGACATGATCCTCTACGTTTGGGTCATTTAGCGGACCAAGTGGATCATTATCATGTGTGTCGTCGATAACTCGTGGAAGGGAAGGATTATGTTGAAATGCCTCTTTAACGACAACCCCCCGTGAACCACTCTCGTTAGGGTCTACACACGTACCTTCATCGGGCCATACATGTGACTTCACTTTACAGACCGCTATCCATTCAGCATCTGCACGCCTCATCTTTGGGTAATCTAGGAAATAAACTTGAGTCGCTTGATGTGCTAAGATGTAACGGTCTTTTGTTCTCAACATTTTATGTCTATGAACATCCACAAGCTTTAGTTGAGGGTGAATGCGTGTTCCTCCATGACTTCGAGTGTCAAACCACGAACAATTGAAGGCAATAGGGTGCTTGACGGTTGGAGATATGTAATTCAGCTCAATTATTTCCTCTAGCATACCATAGAAATCCTCCTCGTTAGTGCCGAAGCTTTGTCCTAGAACACAAACTCCACTACTGTCGGTAGCCCTAGTTGAGGCATGTGCCTTCGTGTGGAATCGATAACCGTTGACAACATAACCAGGATATGTCTTCACTTTCTTAGAGGATCCATGAGCTAATGTTGCAATATTAGGATTTGTAATTGCCGGACTGTTAGCCTGCATGTACGTCGATCGAGGAAACAATTAACATTTTTGAACAATTTCAAATTAAACTGAAATTAATTTAGGAAATCCTTACATGGGAGTAGAACTAGAGGCGAAAGTGTCTTTCCAAAATCTTTTGCTCTTCAGCTTCGTTTATTGTTGGATTTGACGGCTGCACGAAGTTTGTCAAATAGTATCTATCAAAGAGAATAATTGAATCAAGTACTTATATTAAGCACATACTTTATTCAAATCAACATATATATAATTAATAGAAACTTACTCAATATAGGGCTCCACTTCGACGCATTTCATGAGTATGTAAGTTTGGATCACATGGAATTCATCATCTGTGAGCACACGACCACTTGATCTGCCCAACATTCGCCCAGTTGTTGTGAAAATAGACAAATCGCCCGGATCAACCCCAACTGGAAGTGTGCAACTAACGTTGCGGGAGACATCCATATGATTTCGCGACATGCGAGTTAAAATAATACGAGCAAAAGGTGGACGTCTCCTGAACGAGATAGGCACTACAAATTGAGCCCTCAACTTTAGCTTTATTGCCAACTGTGCCCTTTAGCCTTTTTAAGAACCTACAATAGATATATATTGAAGACAATGTGTTATACAAGTTAATTAGATAAAACCAAATGCGAAATAAATTATACAATATATAATTGTACATACCTTTCGTCTGGATACATGCATCTATAATTGACAAGGCCACAAAGTGAAGCTTCCCGTAGTAAATGAATAGGCAAGTGCTCCATTGAATCAAATAAAAGATACGCTCCAACTTGCACAAAATAATTGGTATTTCTTTGTGCAACTGCATAACCACCTCAGGCTTAATCTCGTAACACGTCAGGTCCTTGAAGAATGCACTTATCCGAGCAATAGGCTCCCAGACTTTGTCATCAAGAAATGCTCGAAAAGCAACAGGCATCAACCTTTGCATGAACACATGACAATCATGGCTCTTCATCCCAAAGAGTCTAAGCTTGTGCAAATCAATGCAACGGCTCAAGTTGGATACATAGCCATTCGAAAAGTTTACGGATCTCAACCACTCAAGAAGCACTTGTTTTTCATGACGATCTAGTGCATAGCAAGCCTTTGGGTACCTATTGTCCTCCTCGTCGGTTTCCAACTCCAGATGCTTGCACAATTCATTCATATCCTTTCTATCCGACCACTTGTCTTTCGACTTCCCCGGAACATCGAGAATGGTGAAAAAACATTATCAAAGAAATTAGTTTCAATGTGCATGACATCTAAATTATGTCTTACCAGCAGACTGGGCCAATAAGGTAGGTCCTAGAAAATGCTTTTCTTCTTCCAACCCGAACCTCTACTGAACGTCTTATTATGTTGCGCGGCTCCCACTTCAGTTATCTTCATCAACCCCATATTGTTAATCTGGTCTAATATCTCGTATTCGTCACGGAGTACCGGGGGAGCACGATGTTCCCTTCTACCCTTCTTGAAATCGTTCTTATCGTTTCGGAAGCGATGATCATGTTCTGTAAACCTCCTGTGACAATCGAACCAGCCCCTTTTGTGTCCATGTGTTAGATAAAATGCATCGGTGTCTTCCATGCAATAAGGACACGCGTATTTCCCAAAAGTGCTCCAGCCTACACAAACATATATTTGGTACAACACATTAAATTAAATTTTTCATATATGCATGATTATATATAATATATTCAATTTAATTAAGCATATGTACAACAACATACCTGACAATATCGAATATGTCGAGAAGTCACTGATAGTCCATATTACAGCCGCACGCAAGACAAAATTTTGCTTCCTCCAAGAATCGCATGTGCACACCCCATTAAGCCACAAATTCTTGAGCTCAGCTATCAACGGCTGCAAGAAGACATCCAACTTTTGCTTCAGACTCTTCGGTCCTGGAACAATAATCGTCAAAAACATAACCTCTTCTCGCATACACATCGACGACGGAAGGTTGTAGGGTGTCACAATAACAGGCCAACATGACTATTGGCGCCCGAACGCCCCGAACGGATTAAAACCATCCGTGCACAAGCCTAGTCTCAAGTTTTGTATTTCTGCTGCAAAATCTGGCCACGCAGCATTGAAGTACATCCATGCCTCTGCATCTGACGGATGTCTCATCACCCCATCTTGTACGTGCTCTACATGCCATCTCATGTGCTCGGCAGTCACCACCGATGCGTACAACCTCTGCAACCGTGGAGTTATTGGCATGTAAAACATACGAGAATAGGGAATGAGCTTTGACTTGCCTTGCCTCCATCTAGGATACTCACATATCTTGCAACCTCTAGTTTTGTATGTTTTTTGTAGGGTGCACATTTGTACGGACAGCATCGTGCTATTACCTCAAATTATAAGTTTGCTCATGTCACTTCCCCTCGTTTTCTCCCTTTTCTTTGATCACCCTTCTTGTCGTTTAGCGCAAAGATTATTCGTGCTCCATGATAACTCCAAGAATTGGATTTTTCACTTGAGGGAACCTCGAGGTAAACATGTGATGTCTCCTTTCTTCCAAGGTGAGAGTTCATTTGTTTTTTATTTTCCTTGAATTAGCGTCTTGAGGATGTTTTCTTCGATGGGTTGCTTCTAGATTTCAAGGTTTTGGGCTAGTTGTTGATTGGGCTGATTTTTTGGGATGACATTGCGCATTCGGTCTTGTCTTTCGCATTTGGCCCATCAAGAACGCTTATAAAAAGAAAATATATATCATCTTCTCCGTTATTATCTCATCATTTTTGATGCTCTCTTAATTTCTGCCATGTTGAATTTTCCCTACTCGCTTCTTCATTCGTTGATGGTTCTTATTCTTATCACGTCGCTTTTAGAGTCTTTAATCTTCTTCCCTTTGAACTACCAAGTAAGTTTCCTTCCTCTCGTTTGCTTTGCACTCTTTTTTATCATGAGAAAAATTCCCTAATTTTTGGTGACGTCTTTTGAATCGTCTTCTCGTCGCATGGTTGTGAAAGATGTGGCCTGTGTTTTTCTGGTAATGGTTTTGAGCTCTTTTCTCTATCTTGTCAGGGGGTGGTCCCTTTGTTGATTTTGTCTATTGTCTTCGAGGGCGGCCTCTCCTTCTTGGAAAATGTGATGTTTTTTAGGAAGCTTAATAGGTTTGCATTCCTTTAATCTGACATAAATATGTTTTCATCCATTTTTTTTAAATTTTTTTAGGACCTATTGTTTTACTTGACTATTGGAGAGGACTATTTTTAGAACTTTAGATATAGGGTTTCTTGTTCTATCTTTCATCTCATGAACCTCTTTTTTTATTTTTTTCTTTATTTTTCCAAGCGCTCAATATTTTAGCAACATGGACTTCTGGATTTTTACGGGGATCTCTACTGAATCTAATTCTCAAAACTCAGGCTCTCCATCCCTGCTAGGTAGCGTCATACTTTGCACTCCTATTGAAACTTATATCCCTTCAATGACGGAACACGCTCAATAGTTAGGGAAAGTAGTTGCCTCGAGCTCAGCCTTGGGTGAGGGACAACTTAGCTTTTAATCACATTCCTTAAACTCCCATGAACAACGTAGCTTTCCTAGTAGCTACACAGATCATCCGAGTGTTGTCCGTTGATTGGTGGGATGATAGGTGTGCGATGTCTTGTCTTGCCATTAGTTGAAAGTCTGGCCACATTTGGAGTTTGAAGATCTTTTGATGTGGGAGATATTTGTTGGATCTTCAAGGTGTCGATTGTTAATTAGTGGAGTGCAAGGAGTGCGACGTCATTAATCGTCATCACTGATTAAGGTCCTCATGGATTCTCATATGCCGTTCATCTATCACATTGATTGGGAAGGGTAGTTAGACGCTATGTAGGAGGAGAGCGTAGTTAGTACTTGAGCATTGCACGAGATCTGCTCACCTTAGGGTGTTCGGACTTTTAGTTGATTTTGCACACTATTTATATAACGATGAAGGCGCCTTGTCTAGTCAAACACGTGTGTGGGTAAGGAGCGTCTGGTTTTGTATATTGTTTTGTAAGGTGCACGTTTTTACATGCATCATCGTGATATTACCTCGCATTCTAAGTTTTTTCATGTTACTTTCCCTCATTTTCTCCCTTTCCTTCGGTCACCCTTCTTGTCCTTTAGCACATGGATTAATCATGCTTCATCAGGATGTACAAATAATTGATCAAGGAGAGTTGTATATGGGAGGAAATGGATGTGAAGGAATGGTAGAAGAGGAATTGAGATTTATGTGTCACTAGAACGATTTCTAACACCCTAGTTTTTCCCTCGATAATATTATCGCCAGTGACCTCAGAATTTGTTTTCCGAAACCACCCTAGACTGTAACGATATGCAGAAACTCAAATACAAAATAATAATCCATAATCAAGTAAACAAAATGTTATAACTTTCAAATATTGAATTATCTAAAAATGTGCGGAAATAGGAAATATGTGAATACAACGACAAATGGTTGCGGACTTAGTTGCGGAAAATATTCAAGGCGGTCCTTACAGACCAAGGATCTCGACTTTTTATTTAAAGTAAATCTCTTAAAACAAAAAAATTCTTCAACTTCTTCAGTCTTGTAGCTTAGCTCCTCTACTCCATGTTGTTCCGTATTAGGACGGTTAACATTGGCGGGCCATACAAAAGGGAGAAAGCGCTCAGGTTAGTCTTGTGACATACTAAGCGAGTAGAATTTATGTGTGGGTTCTTGTGAACCTGTTTTAGTTACACCATCTGTTTCCAAATGAAAGTCGGTCGATAATATCTAACAAAAATAGTATCACGGAAAGGAAATATGCCAAAGAGACCGAGGACACCAAGAGAATATCTTTAGGGAAGAAGGTTTGTTGGGAACTTTAATATTCAGAATAGTTTTTGAAAAGTCTTCATTCACTAATCAGGTCTATAACCAACCTCACCGAATGCGTGTTATCGAGGAGCAAGAGTTGTTTTCCAAGTTGTAGTCACCACCCTGTTTCATTAATTATGTGCATTGATACTTATCTTACTTTAATTAAAAAATGTTACACTTAAGTTGGTAGCTTTTAAGATCACAATGCAGTATGCCAAAGACGTTGGTGAAATCCCAAAAGAGAGTAAAGGGCTCCTATGTCCCAATACGAAGTTCTAGACAGGTGCGACACCTCTCAAAATGATTTAGCGTGTATGGTCATGACACCCACTAGGATCTAGGTTCATCCTAATGCAATTATAAAGAGGCATCCAGGAGTTTAGAACTCCCATCCCTAATTCTATGCTAGAAGCATAACAACGATTTTCACAAGGGATCGTGAAACACATAAGACTACAAACACCAAACCTTAGGTATAATTTATAGAATAACATAATAATATAAAGTTATCTTGCACATGGGTCATTATCTCTAAGAAATAAAAAAAACCCTAAGTTCATTTTATTTTATAACAGGGGTCATTATTTATACAATAACAACCTAGATCCATTTTATCCAAATAAGCGTTCCCATCAAAACTTGAAACATGAATAATGGTATCGTGACAAACTATGTAAGCAAACTACCAATAAAGAAAAACTTGAATTTTGACGGGAAGGAAACCCTACGATCGAGTTTCCTTTCCTGCTTCGTGCGAAGAAATACAAAATAAATTATGGTTAATTTATTTTGTTCGACTCTTTAAATATTGAAATCCTAAAATTCATCTAAGTTTATAACTCTTATAAACTTATATTAACAACATAAATAAAATTTTGATTTATTAATGTATAACTATGAGGTTTTATCAAATTACATATCCTAAGATTTATTTATCCTAATGCATGTAAATTTTATTTGTTTAAAAGCTCACCCATATGTCATCATATGATTAATAACTTAACTTTTTCCCATGAAAACAATAACCACTATTATTATTATTATTATAAAATCATAACCATTTATTTATCTCACCGGGAAAATTCATAAAAATAATTTATGATTTTATAAAAATATTTCTACAACCCATTTAATATTTAATTAGTTAAAATATAACAAATTATCCACTTCAGTGCATTATCACCAAAACAAAACTCATGAAAACACATAAAAGGAAATGGGAGGACCCATAGGTTATAATTCATCAAATTAAATATTCTACTCCCAAAGTATACTTTCTTCTATACTCCCCTACGATGTGATTGGGTGATGACTTTCCAAATTACATTAAAATAGAAACATAAATATTAGTAAAATATTAAAAAATATCTTCTAACCAATTAAAACAAGGGAGTATAGGAGGGAGTTTAATTAGGGAGTAGAAAAATTGGACCGATAATTCATAGCCAAACATACAACAACTAAGGATGGATGGCGTCATCTCCCTCCTCCAGCGGTGGTTGGCGACAAGTTCGATGGATGCGGATCTGAGATGAAGTCGGCTTCCAACTATTGGGGGTTTCACATGGCAAGACGGGAGGTTGTGTAAGAAAATGTGGGTGGATAGAAGTTGTGTAAAAACAAAGCACGAATGTGGAAGGGTGATTTGAGGCAAATTTTTATTTGATTCCGAATGGGTCGAGTGGAAATCAGATGTGGGATAAATGGGTAGATGAATATAGCTATTTATAGTGGAAAAACTAAAGCAAAATGATCCAAATCTAAGCTGAATAGAGTCAAAATGAGATGAATTCAAATCTCACTTGCAACTCGATTTTGAGTTTAAATTATTTGAATCTAGACCAAAATCAAGTTATTTGCACTATAACAACTAGAATAGAATTATTTACTAAGTAGATAATGATCCTAGATTCAACAACTCGAACTTGTCCGATTGATTTTGAAGGATTTATACTAAAAACCCTAGAAACGATCTGAACAAAAATCTATTGATGGAGATGCACATCGGAATTGATTCATTCAATTGATTTAGGGGTTTGATTGAGTTTATAGATCTTATCCTTTTTACAGATTCAAAATCCGTTGATAAATTAATTAAACAGATCAAATGAAATAGATGCTCGTATGATATACAAATCTTTTTTTTGGAGTGGTTTTGGTACAAAACAAACAACGTGCCTTTCTATACTGGAATGACATTATGGCTTAACGGCTTCAGTGCTTTCATGAGGGCATGAGGTTGCCGGTTTGAGCCTCATAGGTAGTGTTTTTTTTCTTATTTAAAGCCTATTAAAACCCTATTTTCAACCCACATTATAAATAACCATTTTACACATTAATATTTTATAACCCACACTTTTATAAAAATGTTTTTATTTATAAAAGAATTTAAACTAATTTGTTATAAATAAAATCACACGAGCTATTTTTTTAATTATAATAACTCACCAACATATTTTATTTGCATAAAATTGAGGGTTATTACATAATTTTTGAGTGAATCACCCAATTTCTAAATGCACTTCAATTTCTTCCATGATAAACGATTCATATATTATCCCCTACTTTTGTGTACATGGGCAAATCTCTCTTGAGGCCCCTATATATAATGTCGGCTAATAATTATTCAAATTTTGGATTTTTTTAATCTAACTCTTTCTTTTTACACATGGATTTGGAGATTTTCCACCATTATTGACATTTTACTACATTAGGTGGATATGATTATTCAAAAAAAGGTTTGTAGTATATTTAAGGGTGGTTTCTTTATGTAAATAACTTTACTAGGTCTTAATATTGATTATAAGAATGGATGAATCATGATTAAAATGTATTTTAGTAGCAATATGAATACCTAAAATTATTGTGTTGGACGAGAAGTAAGAAAATCATTTCAACGTTCTTTATTGAGGGTCACAATCAAGAAGCACATCAAGAAACATTCTTCCTTGATAGAACTCGTGTAAAATTATATGCTTTCGATTGATCTCTTTTTTTTTGGGGATACCCCTTTGATTACAAATACATTCTTTTTATATGAAAACATAGAAAATCCCTATCCTTATTTAAGGAAAATATCTATCCGGGCCCTTCCTTGGTGGTTAAAAAATTACACTATTTCATTTAAAGATCTTATTATAATCTTATGATTTCCTTTTATCTTGTAGTGTCTCTCTCTTTCCTTATCCGAGTTGATGAATAGGATATCAAAATCTCATCTTATTCTACTAGGTTTCATCATAAACTACCTTCCGGATTGGGCCAATTGACCATCGCTAAGGTCTAATGAGCCATGCAAATTCTAGGTCTAAAAATACCCCAAAAACGTAATGATACAATCCACACGCTGGATTGCATCACTACGTTTTTGGCGTATTCTACGTTTTTGCATCGGTAACGTAATGATGTGAGCCCCACTTTGACCGCCGCCCAAGAAGAGGAGGACTTGTCCGTGCGCTCCGACGAGCCCATCACTCGAGCCCGGACCCGTGCCAGAGCTCGAGCCCGGCGTCCATCGTCACTCGTGCCTTAGCAAGCCATGACGCATCTACCGGCGCACCCCTCTTCACTTGCCTCGCCATCATCGGAGTCACGCCACTCCTTTGTGTCGACGCCTCGCACCACGGTGCCGAGGACGACGCATCGGCGTCCCCTTCCATGTCCACGTCGGGCCAACCCGGCGTCGCGACATGAGGTTGTAGTGCGCCGCTTGCCTCGGCCTTGTCGTGACAGACATGCGCGCGCGCTGGCGCGCCGACGCCCTTGTCGCGCCGACGCCCTTGTCGCGCCGCGCCAGCCTTGTCACGGCCTTGTCGCGACACTCGCGACATGGCCACCATGACCATTTATGTTTTATGCCGTTTTTAGTATTATTTCCATTTCGAACATTACTATTTATGTCTTTACTACTTTAGTTGACTAGTTTCGGGCTTGGTCTTGCACCTTGGGCCGCTTGCGTGCTTCCCCCTTGTGCCGCCCACGCCAAGGGTTTTCTAGGTAGGGTTTAGCGTCTAGGGCCTCCTCTATATAAAGGATCTCCCTCTCTTTGTATTTTTTTACGCTTAATTTTGATATAGAATTGTTGCCGGATTATTCCCGCATTTCTCATTTGGGTGTCAAACCTAATTCTTATCTCGTCTCAAACTCTTCACGACTAGGTCATACTAGTCGAACTTCTCATCCTTTCAATTCTCTTCTCAACCAAGTCTAGGTTTCACGACCTCAAACCTATCGGTTACCACGGTGTCAAGACGTAATACGCGTCCAGCAAAGATCTCCTCGTGAATCCTCAACGGGGTTCACATCAACTGGCATCAGAGGTGAAGGACTATGTAAGTCTTACTACACCCATTTATCTCTTTGTTTGCACAAACATTTTTTCTTTTTCCATCAATTTGACATTAGCTTCCGTCATCTCTACCATCATTCATCTAGATCCATTGTTTTTGCTTCAAAAAAAATCAGAAAAATTCACAAAAAAAATAGCCATACCCAGGACTTGCACTTGTTCTGTCATTTTGCTTCAAGTCTTTAGTATTTGCATGCTTAATTTCTTGCTTGTGTAACACCCCTATTTTGCAACATTGGGTATTACCGCCAGTGACCTCGGACTTTACCGTCCAAAGTCACCCAAGGCTTTATAATGATATTAAAACTTATAAAATGCGGAAGTTGACATTTAATTAAATGTAATTAAAGATGAAATTTACCAAAAGCGGAATTTTATTTATTGATAAGAACTTTCGTTCATCACATTGAGAGTCGTTTTACAAATGATGTAGCAGCGGAAAGTAAAGCCCATTTAGAAAGGGTAGAAAAGACGTAACTAAAAATACAAGTATGTTTTCCCAAGACAACTCATATGATGATGATTTGCTTGGTTTTAAAAAGGGAAGAGCTAGTGTTCTATCTTCAGAATGCCTCGCTCTTATTAGAATTCCTTCCTTCCTTCAACGTCGTCTTGTCTTGACCTTCGATTCTCGCCTAACGCTTCTCGAACCTTCTAGACTTCGTCTTCAACACTTCGGTGTACATTCCTACAGTCTGGCATTTGTCGCGAAGGGCAAGAAATATCAGGCAAAAATGCAGAAATAGGGGAATTAGTCTAAGGAGACTAAGCAAGTGAGAATGAAAATTCTCAAGGGTGTTTCGGTAATTTATAATATTCGAGAGATATATTATCGGGATGTGTCTTGAGGTATAGGTCTCTATGTGGGGCTTATCGGGACGGAGAAGAGTGTATCTCGAGAGGATATAACTCGTTAATCGAGAGAAGAACTACGAGATTGTAGACTTCTTAGAATAGTAAGTATGTTGGGAACGTTTATTAGTTCATACAAGTTTTGAAAACCTCTCGCGCCCTTGCGAACCGAGAGTCGGATCGATCATTTGAGATCGGTCCGGTTTTGGTTTCTTTTAAATGTGCTTGGGCACTTATCTTATATAGTGAGGAAAACTTTCACATACGTTAACGTGTTTTAAGAGATGGGGGCCTTGTACCGGCCCAAACTACTGACAGGAACAAAAGTTTCAGCACTTAGCTAGGGTGCATACGTCCCTCTGAGGCGTAGGAGCGGACATGGATCATGATCGACAAGTTGTAATTTAGGCATGGTGGCAATACGACTTTAGTTGGTTATATAGAGGTATCGGGTTAGGCCCGCACCCCTCACTATTTCATCCAAACCGATCTCGGAAAGAGATCGTAAACAATCAAGGTCACAAACAAGACTAGCATAATAGTCCTATCGAATATTTAAATAACGGAATAATGATAACAATGGGGTCATTATTTCTAGCAATCGATATTCCTAGGTTCGTTTATTATTATCAAACAAGTTGTTCCCAACATCGAGAAATTTCACGAAACGAATTTATTAAGGCTACAAGGAGAAATTCTACTTCCCTTAGATTGTACGAGTTTGTATTAGCAAACGAGCGAAAACGATGTTCTTGTCACGGAACGAAGATTCGACCTAAGACACGGGATATTCCGATAACTTTATTAAGAATGCTCCAATTCTTCTAAAGTTGTGAATATCGCTTTTATTCTTTTTAAGGGATGAAATTTTCTAAATTATTATATTAATAATTTCGTTGGATGTGAATAAAATAATAATATCCCTTATTATTATTATTTTACATATTGTAATATCCTTTTATTCCTTAAAATCCTTATTTTTATATTATTTATTATCATTCTTGAAAACCAAGTAATAGCTTTACTTAATTTATTAAAATATTCCTTTATAATCTTAACATGTTATTTTATTAATATAAATAAGCAAGGAATCTCTTTATAAAAGCATATAATATAGTTTTCAACCTTATAAGATATATTGTATTTATGAAGTCTTCTTAGGATTGTAAAAAGTCTAAAATGCCCTTATTATTTAATATCTCATATTCATAATATTATTATAATATTATCTTTTATCAAACAATATCTTTTTATAACATGACCTTATTATAAAATTTTCTTATTAAATCCTCATTTAAAATACATGTAATATTGAATAGCGATAAAAATATTAGTATATGCCCCTTTTTTTAGTACTTTCTATAAATAGGACTTTCTAGATAAATTAATATAGTATGCTTTCTATAATTATGATATGATGATAAAATACTCTTATTATCTTAAAATAGTTTCCCCCATAAATCTTTAGTTTATAAACATAGAATCATGTCTTATAATATTATTTTATAATTAAGAGCATGTAATCTTTTTAAATCTAAGATATTATTATTAATATATCTAGTATATCTTATGAACCTTATGGAATAATTCTTTTAAGGAAACTAGCATGTTCCACATTTTATTACTTTAACTAGATATATAAAAATATTATTATCATATCTACCATTTTTATTTAATAACACTCATGTCTAAAATTATTATGATAACTTTATACTTAAAGATATCTCATATTATAATATCTTTTTTCATTTCTTTTATATTCTTCTTGTAAGGTATTTTCTAACAATCAAAAGCTCCATACTTTAAAGCAATATAATTGATATAAAAATACTTTCTACATAATTTTTTATTTAATAAATCCATGTCTTGAGATTTATACCATTATTAAATTGATATACAAAATAAAAGCTCTTATCTAGTATAATATTATTTACTTATTTGATTTTATCTAGTTCAACTATCAAGATTATAGGTTAATTTATATTAATTATAATCTACTAACAACCTTCCACTATTTAATTTAAATAAAATAATAAAATAATTTTAATAGCATAAGATAAAGATTTGGACCTTTCTCTACTGTTTTGTACGTACAGTACAACAGAGGAGGCCAGGGGAAGAGCGGATCGGGGCGGCGACACCTGGGAGGGACGGCGGCGACTCGGGCGGCGGGCGCTCCGGCGGTCGGCGGTGGTCTGAGGGAGGAGAGGGGGCGGCTTGGTGGTGATTTGGAAGGCTCCAATGGTGTTTTTGTGGGGAAAACTCAAAAATTTAAGGGCTGATTTTTGTGGATTGAATGAGAGCAATTTGATAGAAGAAGAGAGGAGAGTGTTTGTGTGTGAATTTGATGAAGAAATGAGCCCTTTATATAGGCAAGGGAGGGCAAGGTAGTGATCCATTGCTATGGAGTCTCACCAATGGAGAAGAGGGAGATGGAAGGGGCTTGGCCATGGGTGTGCTTGTTTGATGATGAGGTAAGGAGGGATGTCACTAGGGTTGTCTTGCAAGCAACAATGGAGATTGGAAGAAGACTATAGCATGCATTGGCTTGTACGTCAAATCAATCAAGCTCAATTTGACTTTGGAAGAAGAAGAAGAAAGTGACTTTATTATTAAAAGAGTGGTGAATTGAATAGATAAGTTATTATAGCCAAGCGGATTTGGAGTGTGTGTGGGAGGGGGAGATGCAAGAGGTCTTGGGTTCAAGTCCTGACTCTTGGCTCCTTTTTATTTAAATTGCCTTGCACTTATTTTTAGTCTTGTACACTCCATTATTTAATAATTTCGAATTTTATAAAAGCCTTATTTTTATTTGAAAGCTTTTATGGCTTCATAATCCTTTATAATATATTCTTGAATTTATTTATTTAAATTATTTAAGTTCTCTTGTTATAGAGAAAAAGGATTATAAATTATATTATAATGGGTTTTTACAAACCTTGGAATATTGCGGGTATTACATTTATAACATTTTTATAATTTATTAAGATAATTATAAAAATAATTAAACTCTCTTTTTAAGAGAAAATATTTAAATAGATATCTGACATGCATAATATATTTAAATTAAATTCTAAATTTCCATTGTAGTAAACTTTTATAATCCATTATAATAAGATATGAGGTTATAAAAGTTATTAAATTCTGTACTTTAGAGAGAAAAAAATTATTGGGATAATTACCCCTTTTATTTTATTTAGAATTTAGCGGATATTATAGCTTGTTTGATCGAAATTTGTGTGTGTTGTGCATCTTTTTCTTGTTATTCTCGAGATTTGGTTGACAATTCACCATATCTTTTTGTTGCTATTGTGGGAGAGGATCTTGGAGGATAAAATCCACAAGAATCTTCTAGCTGCCGAATTTTCAAAAAAAAAATCTTTGGAACATAACAACCAAAATAAGGTAATATCTTTCCAATTTAAAAAACAAACAAACAAGATCTCAAAGATCTTGTGGGACACACAAGCCAAAATAAGGCAAGTGTTCCATTTATTTCATTCGGCCCCCTATCCATACAATCTTGCCTTCCCTATTAGGCCGAGATCTCACAATCTTTTCTTTGTCTTTTCTTCATCTCGTGGTCAAGACTAACCCTAATTGGCCGCCACACCTCTCTCTCTTGTCTCTTGCTTGCTTTAATTTTGCTTGTTGCTTGTGCTTTACTTGTGTTTAAGTCGAGACCTATAGCCTCCCCGACCCTTTCAAGCCTCTTAATTCGTGCAATCAAGAGTACTTGGGTGGTGAGTCTTACAAGATCTCTACGCTTCTTTTTGCTTGTTGTTTTGGAACTTTTGACTTGTTCATGTCTATGGTCGAGATAGGTGACGGTAGCATGGAATCCAAAGAACAAAACAACAATAACAACAACCAACAACCAGGAGGGAACAACACACCGTCGGCGCACCAACCGACGCTTCTACCGACACCCGGCGCGACCGTGCCCGGGCTAGTGCCGCCGGCTGGTGGTGCCACTTTGGAAGCCCGCTTTTCCAACATGGAGTGCATGTTTGCGCAGTTTGTGGAGCAACACACGACATTTATGTCGATCCATACGCAGCATTCACAACCCCCGGCTCCCAGTGTGCAACCGCCAGGCGCTTCGATACCGAGGGCGACGGCGCAAGAAAAGGGCAAGGCACAAATCGTGGAACCGTCTTCCCAACATGGAATCCAGAGGTTGGAATCCATGAAGGAGAGTCCTCCAACCACTCAAGGCCAAGACGTACAAGTTCTCCATGACGTGTATTCCAAGAAGGATTATGACTCTAAGGAGTGGCGACATCAACAAGCAAAGAAAAAGAAAAAGGCGGTCACTCCGACGCCTAAGAAAAAGAAAAACCAGGGCCAAGATGGCTTCGATGTCAACGACTATCGAGGTCATCAAAGTCCGACAACACCACAATCGGACTCCGAGGACTCTATGACAGAGTTCGAGGAAGCATCCGAGGAAGAATTTAAGCACCCTCTGGTCCATGATTCGAAGGAGTGGATAGATCGGGATCGGGATTTGATACGATCGTCCTTGGTTGATTCACGGTGCGAGCGAACGACTCCAGAAAACTAACAACCTTAAAGGGGGGGTCGTTGTGTTTACAACTCAGACAATTGGTACAGGGTCGGTAACGAGCTGTTAGGTTCGGTATCGAGGGAGCTCGAGAAGACGCAGATGGAGGAGATGAACGATTGATGTAGGAGATTGAAGGGGATATGGACTCTCAAGACAGATATGACTCACCGTCCTTTGAGAGAACTAGGGACTTGGATATTACACACCAAGTGCTCTTGAGAGATCGATATGACTCACGATCTAAGCAAGAACAAGACCTTCAAAGTAACGATTCTTTGCATTCAGCAAAAGAGAGTTTTCATCAATTCAAAGGTAACCAAAAACAACACACGAAAGGCCTTTTAAACCCCTAGGTCGATCCACTTCTAGAACATTAAACAAAGTATTAAAAACGAAGCACTAACACGTGCATTAAAAGGTGTCTATTCACATTTGCCAACAACCCTTGGCATTCAAACATAGATCAGTAACAAGGCTTACAGCTCGGTACCGAGGGAACTGACGAGGGAAACCGGTACTGGCATAGTAACGAGGTTCGCCACCTCGTTACCGATCCCTAAGGGTCGGTAACGAGCCTCGTTGGCTCGGTAGCGAGAGCTGCCTTGATATGACGGTGCAGGGTCTTCTCCATGGAATGAATAATTCGCATCACCGGCTCCTGTTGCTCTTGCTTCTCATCCTCGGTGTCCTCCTTGGCGTCTCGGTTTGACTTAGTGAGATCTTGATGGGAAGGATTCACATCATCCCCCCCCCCCTTCGAAAGGATTCGACCTCGAATCTGGCATGTAGTCCTCATCATCGGAATCGCCCACCAAGTAAGGCCGAAGATCAGCTACATTAAACACATCATGGACACCCATCTCCGGTGGAAGCTCCAACTGATACGCATTATCATTGATCTTCTCAAGTACTTGAAATGGTCCCTCCGCCCGTGGTTTCAACTTGGAGTTTCTACGTGAGGGAAATCGTTCCTTGCGGAGGTGCACCCACACCAAGTCACCAGGCTCTAAAAGCAACTCCTTGTGTCCCTTGTTATGCTAGCGCTCATATTGTGTCGTGCGCTTCTCAAGCTGCCTTCTCGTGTCCTCGTGCAACCGCTTCACATAATCCGCTAAATCCTTTCCCTTCTAGCTAAAACCATCAACGATGGGGTGAGAAATAAGGTCTAACAGAGTGAGAGGATTCTTACCATAAGCGACTTCGAATGGTGTCTTCTTGGTCGCCGAGTGGGTAGTGCGGTTATAAGCGAACTCTATGTACGGAAGACAATCTTCCCATCTGCGGAGGTTAGCTTTCAAAACAACACGGAGCAAGGTGCCAAGCGACCTATTCACTACTTCGGTTTGCCCATCCGTTTGCGAATGACAAGTAGTGGAATAAAGTAGCTTGGTGCCTAACTTGGCCCACAAGGTCCTCCAAAAATGGCTAAGGAATTTGACATCCCTATCCGACACTATAGTTTTGGGAAGACCATGTAGACACACAACATGATTGAAAAACAAGGATGCCACATTTGTAGCATCGTCGGTTTTGTGACACGCAATGAAGTGTGCCATCTTACCAAACCGGTCGACGACTACAAGAATGGAATCCCTACCCCGTTTAGTTCTAGGAAGACCTAACACAAAATCCATGGATAAGTCTTCCCAAGGCTGTTGGGAATGGGCAAAGGAGTAAACAATCCTTGGGGGCTAGTTTTAGATTTATCTCGTGCACAAGTAGCACAAGAGGCACACAATTTATCGACGTCCCTAAGCATTCGTGGCCAATAGAAGTGTTCCTTCAAGGTTTGGAAAGTCTTAGCAACGACGAAATGACCCATAAGGCCACCACCGTGTGCTTCTTGCACTAATAGGCGTCTAATTGACCCTCCAGGGATGCATAACTTAGCACCCTTCATAAGATAACCGTCATGAAGGAAGAATTGATCTTTACTTCCCACGGTACTACATTCCTCATAGATATCCTTGAAGTCAAGGTCTACGGAATATAGTTCCTTAATGAAAGCAAAGCCCAACATCCTAGCATCCATAGTAGAAATTAGGGCGTATCTTCGTGACAAAGCATCCGCCACAATATTGTCCTTTCCCTTTTTGTGTTTGATCACATAAGGGAAAGTCTCAATAAATTCAACCCACTTAGCATGACATTTATTCAATTTATTTTGACCCTTGAGGAACCGAAGCGCCTCATGGTCGGAATGAATAACAAATTCTCTAGGGAGGAGATAGTGAGACCATACCTTAAGCACCCTTACCAAAGCGAGTAGCTCCTTGTCATAAGTTGGGTACTTGAGTTCGGCATCATTCAGCTTCTCACTATAATAGGCAATCGGCCTCCCTCCTTGCATGAGCACGCCCCCAAGTCCTACTCCCGAAGCATCACATTCGATCTCGAAAGTCTTGGAGAAATCGGGTAGAACTAGAAGAGGTGCATGCGTGAGCCTGTCCTTGAGAGTAGAGAAAGCTCTTTCTTGTTTTGGACCCCATTGGAAGACCACCTTCTTCTTGGTAAGCTCGGTGAGAGGCGTGGCTATCGAGCTGAAATCCTTGACAAAGCGTCGGTAGAAACCAGCCAAGCCGAGGAAGCTCCTCACTTGCGTCACTATGGTCGGTACGGGCCATTCCTCAATTGCCTTCACTTTCTCCTTGTCCACTTGAAGCCCTTCTTTGCTCACTACAAAACCAAGAAACACTACATTATCCGAACAAAAATGGCATTTCTTAAAATTAGCATAAAGCTTCTCTTTCCTCAAAACTTCTAGAACCATGCGGACATGCCTAGTATGCTCTTGCAAGCTATGGTTATAGATCAATATGTCATCAAAATACACCACCACAAACTTGCCTAAAAATGCTCTTAAAACATGGTTCATTAATCTCATGAATGTGCTAGGTGCATTAGTAAGGCCAAATGGCATAACCAACCATTCATAGAGACCATACTTGGTCTTGAATGCGGTTTTCCATTCATCACCTTCCTTCATGCGAATTTGGTGATAGCCACTTTTGAGATCCACTTTGGAAAATATGCATGACCCGTGGAGCTCATCCAACATATCATCAAGTCTAGGAATAGGATGCCTATACTTGACGATAATATTGTTGATAGCTCGACAATCCACACACATTCTCCACGTTCCATCTTTCTTAGGAACTAAGATGACGGGAACGGAACATGAACTCAAACTTTCACGCACATAACCTTTAGAAAGAAGTTCTACAACCTGCTTTTGAAGCTCTTCCGCTTCCGTTGGATTGACTCGGTAGGCCGGCTTGTTGGGGATGGAAGCGCCTGGCACGAAGTCGATTTGGTGCTCGATTCCCCGAATTGGAGGTAATCCTTCCGGCATCTCTTCGGGGAACACATCATCGAACTCCTTCAACAACAAGGAAATAGGAGAAGGTAAGTGTTCTACATCTTGGACATTAAGCATTACATCCTTAAATAACAAGAGAATGCAAGTAGTACTCGCTTTCACAGCATTTCGAGTCTCTCGGGCCTTAGCGAGAAGAAGATGGATCGGCGGTGCCGTCGGTGTCGACCCACTGGCCCTCGGTACCGAGGTGTTTGCCTTCGGTACCGAGGTGGACCGCTTAGCCTCGTTATAGCATCTCGCCGTTGTTTCCTTGCAATGTGATCAGCCATGATCTCGTGTGGCGCCATGGGCATCAAAGTGATTCTTTTATCGTTGAGGTGGAAAGAATACTCGTTCGTGACGCCTTGGTGAATAACGCCACGGTCATATTGCCACGGCCGTCCAAGAAGAATATGGCATGTCGTCATAGGGACCATGTCACATACCACCTCATCAGTGTATCCCCCTATAGAAAACTTGAAACATACTTGCTCATTCACCTCAAGAGGTGTGTTAGAATTTAACCAACATAAAGTATAGGGTAATACATGAGGAGTAGTTTTAAGGGCAAACCTTTTGACCACCTCTTGGTCAATGATGTTGCAACAAGACCCTCCATCAATTATAAGATTGCAAAGTTTACCTTGGATGAGGCATCTTGTATGAAAAATGGTCTCCCTTTGGTTAGATGGGACCGGAGCTTCATTGGCGAAAAGTGAGCGCTTGACCATGAAGCACTCCCCATTTGTCTCGGCCACAAATTGCAACTCCGCCACCTCTTCATCACTGGCTTGTGGCTCCTCAATCTCGGCCTCCTCTTCTGACTCATACTCCCCAATGGTGTTGAGTAGCACTTGGCGCTTTGAAGGGCAATCCCGAGCTATGTGTCCACGCCCTAAGCACTTGAAACACTTGATCTCGCTCGAACGTTGCTCTCCTTCATGCCTTCCTCCTTGTGGAGTCCGAGATGCCTCGTGTCGCGTAGGCACGGTACCAACGTCTTGCTTGTTGTCGGGACGCCATGCTTGTTGGCCAGAAGAACCCCCACCTTGAGCACTCCACGGTTTGGTAGAGGATAGATAACTCCTCCGTTGAGGCAAGTTTTGATAAATGTGATTGGTGTAGTGCAAAACCTCCTCAATCGTAGTACCCTTACCAAAATGTTGCGTACTCACAATAGATTTAAGGTCAGCATTTAAACCGTTAATGAACTTAGAGATAACATACCCCTCGGGAAACCGTAGGCCGGATCGATAGACAAGGATCTTAAGCTCTTTGTAGTACTCATCCAACGTCTTGGTTCCTTGCTTCAATTGCTCTAGCCTAGCATGCAATCGAGCGGTGAAGTCCTCGGGTACAAAATGATGCCTTAGAGCAGCCTTTAACTCCTCCCAAGTGTCGATAGCCGGATAGCAATTGTATTCTCTTTCTTCCTTGTCCTCTATCCACCAATGGTAAGCAAAATCAATAAACTTAATGGTGGCAATGGCTACCTTTTGAGCGTTTGATTATTGGTAGAAGTCAAAGACTTGTTCCGTCTTATGTTCCCACTCCAAGTAAGCTTCGACGTCGGTAGAACCTCCGAAAGTTTGCACTTCCAACTTCACGTTAGGCCCTCTTCCATATCCTTGTTCCATGTCTTGACCTTCATATCCCTGCATGGGTTGTGGAAGTTGTCTAACCGCTTGATGATTTACTCGCCCCGCACCTCGTCCTTCAGCGGGACGCCTCGGTTGCCATGGGGCCATTGGTGCCCTTGGTTGGAAATCTTCAACATATTCTTGACTTGAAAAGTTAGCGGGACCCGAAGGCAAAGACATAGTAGGGTAGGTAGAATAAGGGAAAGAATGGAAAGAATGCATACCGGAATCTTCTCGATTGGTACTCGGGAAGTGTGGTAGGAAGTCCTTGGAGCCGTCGACAGGGTCGTTACCGAGGCATGTAGACTCGGTAACGAGGTATGAAGGCTCGGTACCGAGGTGTTCAGACTCGGTAACGAGGAACCGTACGTCACTTGGCCCGAATTCGCTCCTTCTTCGTAGCTTACTTGAATTCTGCCAAGGCTTCCCAATTGAATTGCTCCCATCCTTGCCTCCATTGAAAGCTTAAAGGCTTCCATCTCCCGTTGTTGTTATTACAGTCTTTCCTCATTCTCCGTTTCGAGCCCTTGAATGGCTTGAAACAAATCTTCCATGGTAATAGCGGAAGAAGTCACCTCTCCCTCGACAACTCCCTTGTTTTTGTTGTTAGGGTCATCCAGATTGTTCCTAGAGCACAAATATCAACACACACAACTAGGAAAACGTGTCAATGGATCCCACACACGCAAGGGTCCTTAAACCGATCCTTAAGCAATAAAAATTGGTTGTTAGAAGGGTCGGTAAGGTTTGCTTACGAGGTTTAAAGGTGAAGCAAGAAAAATAAACAAACAAGTAAACTTACAAGCAAACTCGACACACTCCAAGATGTGTAACACAAAAAGGTAAAGGAAAGGTACTTGATTTTTTTTAACAACAAGAGATTAACGAAGCAAGTGGTGTAGGTGTCACCCTTGTGTTGCCTTACTTTTTCTCGGCCACTCCTCTTGTTATACCGATGACCGGATCTTTCTAAGAACAACCACTTTTTTCGCAAGGGTTGAGCCAGGAGGTGTTGGGTTCAATACTAAGATCTCCCTCCTAGCGTCTTGACACTTTGAAGGAGGATGGGCGAACCAAATCTTCTCCTACTACACCCTAATGTTCGAACAAGCACTTTACTTTTTTTATAATTTTCTCGTTCCCTTAATCCTTTAGGCCTTCTCGTGAAGTACACACAACCTTTCGTGTGCCAAGCGCACTTAAAAGATAGGAATTAACTCTAGGAATATAAAGGGTTGGATATCGAATGTGGAGTTTATGAAGCACAATTGTAACCGGTTTGTGGATAAGGATGATTCGGCTTCAAACTCAAGACTTCAACAGACTCGTAGGAAAACCAAACAACAAAACTCGGATCAGTTTTTGAGCACACAAAACGTGGGAAACAAACCAATTTCTATATACTTAACAATCGAGTTTTAGGAGTCAAACCTCGCGTGGCTCTGATACCACATGATACGATCGTCCTTGGTTGATTCACGGTGCGAGCAAACGACTCCAGAAAACCGTCAACCTTGAAGGGGGGGGGGTCGTTGTGTTTACAACTCGGACAATTGGTACAGGCTTGGTAACGAGCTGTTAGGTTCGGTACCGAGGGAGCTCGAGAAAACGCGGATGGAGGAGATGAACGATTGATGTAGGAGATTGAAGGGGATATGGAATCTCAAGACGGATATGACTCACCGGCCTTTGAGAGAACTAGGGACTTGGATATTACACACCAAGTGCTCTTGAGAGATCGATATGACTCACGATCTAAGCAAGAACAAGACCTTCAAAGTAACGATTCTTTGCATTCAGCAAAAGAGAGTTTTCATCAATTCAAAGGTAACCAAAAACAACACACGAAAGGCCTTTTTCAACCCCTAGGCCGATCCACTTCTAGAACATTAAACAAAGCATTAAAAACAAAGCACTAACACGTGCATTAAAAGGTGTCTATTCACATTTGCCAACAACCCTTGGCATTCAAACACATATCGGTACCGAGGCTTACGGCTCGGTACCGAGGGAACTGACGAGGGAAACCGGTACTAGCACAGTAACGAGGTTCGCCACCTCGTTACCGATCCCTAAGGGTCGGTAACGAGCCTCGTTGGCTCGGTAGCGAGAGCTGCCTTGATTTGACGATGCAGGGTCTTCGCCATGGAACGAGTAATTTGCATCACCGGCTCCTCTTGCTCTTGCTTCTCATCCTCGGTGTGCTCCTTGGCGTCTCGGTTTGACTCAGTGAGATCTTGATGGGAAGGATTCACATCAGGATTGGATTCCGAGACCCAAGTTGCCCGAGAACAACGCGGAGTATAATCGGCTTGAACGCCGTGACAACTGCGAACGACCTCGGTGCAATGGGGATCGGCGCACCAATGGCCCTGGCCGAGGCCCTCACCGAGGCCCTCACCGAGGCCCTCACCGAGGCCCCCTCGATGGTCGTGACCGAGAAAGAGACTAGCACCCCCGGCATGATGATGATGACGAGCAGCGGCCCTGGACGAGGCCCCCGACGTCGTCGCACACCACCACCGCGTGCCAATAGGCCCGCCGACAACGAACGTCCGGCGCACATATCCCGTCGCGACGTCAAGGTAAAATTTCAAGATTTTTATGGCAACTATAATCCTAACAAATTCATTTCTTGGTTGCAGGGTACGGAGCACGTCCTCAGACATTGCCATTACGAGGAGCATGAAAAAGTCGAGGTGGTGACCCTTCATTTCAAAATGGCCGCTCGAATGTGGTGGAACCGATTCAAAGCGGATCGGGCCCGAAAGGGTAAAGCCGCCATTACCGAGTGGCACCAACTTGTTTTCATAATGAAGCGGAAATTTATCCCTCCAGACTATAAAGAAAAGGTCCGGATTTGATCCAAGATGCTCGTCAAGGGTCCATGACTCCAGAGGAGTTCTTTGCTTACTTGGAAGATTTATTCTTCAAAGCGAGCATTAGCGCTTCACCGGGGGCTTTGCGGCCTCGCTTTGTAGCAGGACTAAATCAGTGGATCCATGATAGGCTTGTCGTCTTGCCAATCAAGGACCTTGGAAGACTCATTCACACGGCCATGGAACTCTACACTCAATTCAAGAGGCCGAAAGCGTCTTCCTTTTAAAGGTACAATTCTTACCCTAGTCCTTCCACTTTTGGTACTAAACCGGTTTCTTCTTCTTTTTCTAAACCCAAGGTAGGTACCCCCGGAACGGATTCCAAGGGCCCTTCGGTTGGGAAAAACCGTGAAAAGGCAGCCCCTACCCCACAAACAAGGACTCGAGATATCGAGTGCTACCAATGTGGTGGGCGTGGCCACCTCAAATGCGATTGCCCCAACACGAAGCACGTGCTGTTTTTGGCTCAATCGATGGAATTTGAAAGCATCAACGAGGCGGAGTCGGAAGAAGATGAGGTACCAATTGAAGATGGCACGTTTTGCGCACCCTCGGATATTGGCGCCGGCGTAGACATGCTCTTGCTCGTGACACACCGAGCACTTAGCGTCAAGGAGGCCGTGCCAACCGATCAATGGGAAAATATTTTCCGTACTCGTTGTTTGGTGTAAAACGTCTCCTTGAGCGTCATAATTGATTCTGGTAGCTGCAGGAATTTTTTATCAAGGAAAGTCATCACCCATTTCAAATTGCCTCAATTGGAGCATCCGGCGCCTTACAAGCTTGCTTGGATCTCTAACGATGGCGATCATTGGGTCAAGAAACAGGTACGTCTTTCTTTTTCAATTGGAATCTATGAATATTCAATTTTATTTGATGTCACTGACATGGACGCCACAAATCTTCTCCTTGGTCGTCCATGGAAGTTTGACCATCACGTAATTTACGATGGCCGGTTGAACACTTACATGTTCAACTACCATGGTAAATGCGTGACCATCTTACCAATGTCTCCGAGTGAAGCTTTACAGGACAAAGCTGAAAGGCAACAGGAGAAGGCTCGTGAGACAGCCGCGCCTACGCCGAGCGACGCCTCTAAGGACGTTTCCGGACATGGCGCCAATCTCAGCGGCGTTTCTGATGTTTTATGGCCAGAATCTGGCCAACAAATCCATTCGCACCAGGAGCGTCGAGGGAAGGTTAAAACTGAGCCTCAGACGCCGAGTGGCCAGTCTGCCGCACGCCGTAGGGCGCCAGCCTCGGGAACGCTCGGCACCGAGATGTTACCGAGCCAATCCAGCGGCGCGCCAAGCCCCGACATGGTAATGTTGCTCAGCACAATCGCGCCCATGGAACATCTCGGAGTGTCGAGGACGCCGAGCCACCCTTACTCGGCACAGTCCAAGACCGCTTGCTCCTATGCCGGCGCCGCGATGTGGTCAAGACCATCGAGGGGAGTTTTTCTTGCTTTCTTTAGTGTCCTTTGCTTCAAATTACAATTTATAAGACACATGAGCTACCCCCTCTATTTCTTCTCTTTAACGGGAGTTTGCAGACATTATGCATATCGAGCTCCTCGATGGGTTACCACCTATTCGGGGGATCGAGCATCGCATAGATTTGATTCCCGGCGCATCATTGCCAAATTGGGCTGCATATAGGGCGTCTCCTAAGGAGACTAAAGAGCTACAATGCCAAGTCTAATCTTTGTTGGACAAGGGCTATGTTCGCGAGTCCCTTAGCCCGTGTGCAGTCTCGGTTGTCTTGGTGCTGAAGAAAGATGGTTCATGGAGGATGTGCGTGGATTGATGTACCATCAACCAAATCACCATCAAGTACCGTCACCCGATTCCCCGTTTGGACGACATGCTAGACGAGCTGCATGGTGTCGTATAGTTTTCCAAGATCGACTTGAGGAGCGGCTACCACCAAATTCGGATGCAAGAAGGGGACAAGTGGAAGACGGCGTTTAAGACCAAACATGGTCTTTACGAGTGGTTGTGATGCCTTTCAGCCTCACTAACGCTCCTTCTACTTTTATGCGTCTTATGAACTTTGTTTTACGTAATTTTTTGGGTCGTTTTGTTGTCGTGTATTTTGACGACATTTTAGTTTATTCTCGTACTTTGGACTCTCACGCGGGGCACCTTATGCAGGTGTTAGATTGCCTCCGCGAACATTGTTTGTATATAAACTTGGACAAGTGTGTGTTTTGCTCGGATACAACGAATTTTCATGGCTTCTTGGTATCCAATGATGGAATACGAGTGGATTCTGACAAAATCCGGGCCATTTATGAGTGGCCAACTCCCACAACCCCCACTATGGTTCGTTCCTTTTTGGGGTTAGCTGGGTTTTATAGGTGATTTGTCAAGGACTTCAGTTCTATCGTCGGGCCACTCCACTCTTTGACCAAGAAGGCGACCACAATAAAGTGGATGGCGCATCATGAGGCAGCTTTTGAGGCCTTAAAAGATGCTTTATGCCGAGCCCCGGTCATGTAATTGCAGACTTCTCAAAGTGCTTCGAGATCGAGTGCGACGCTTCCGATTATGGTATTGGCGGCGTACTCCTTCAAGAGCAACGGCCTATTGCTTACTTTAGCGAGAAGCTAGCAGGGGCTACACTAAATTATCCGACCTATGATAAAGAGCTCTACGTTCTTATTCGAGTCTTAAAAACGTGGCAACATTATCTCTGGCCAAGCGAGTTCGTAATTCATATGGATCACGTGGCCTTGGCTTATCTCAAGAGTCAAATGACTCTGAATAGGCGCCACGTACGCTGGGTGGAATTTATGGAGACGTTTCCTTACGTCATTGCGCATAAAAAGGGAAAAGAGAATGTCGTCGCCGACACTCTCTCTCGCAGGTATATCCTTCTAACCCAGCTCCATTCTAAGCTGCTCGGGTATGCTTTGATTAAAGAATTGTACGCCTCAGATCCGTACTTTTCTTCGAGCATTAAAGACCTCAAGCGCTCTCGCGTCCATGAGTCTTACTTTTTGGACAACGGGTATCTATACCTCGCGGGAAAGCTTTGCATTCCGGCCTCTTCGGTTAGACATTTGTTGCTCAAAGAGGCTCATGATGGTTGACTCCACTTTGGCATAGCCAAAACATTGGCAGCACTACGAGAACATTTCTTCTGGCCACATATGGCACGAGATGTAAACAAGTATTGTCAAGGTTGTGTGCCATGTCATACGGCTAAGTCTCGGTCACAGCCTAATGGACTTTAAAAGCATCTACCTATACTGGGCGCCCCGTGGGAAGATCTTTCTATGGATTTTATCACGGGCCTCCCAACATCGAGGCGTGGCAAAGATTCCATCTTCGTAATCGTGGACCGGTTTTCCAAAATGGCCCACTTTATTGCATGCAAAGGAACCAATGACGCGGTGGAAATCGCAAATTTGTTTTTCGAGCATGCCGTAAAGCTACATGGTATTCCTAAAACTATAGTTAGTGATAGGGATACCAAGTTTTGCAGCCATTTTTGGAGAACATTTGTGGGAAGTTAGGAACACGACTCCTATTTTCAACAACTTATCACCCCCATACTGAGGTGACCAATCGGACCTTGAGCACTCTTCTTCGGACAATGCTCAAGGCAAACCCACGTCGGTGGGAGGACTTATTGTGTCATGTTGAGTTTGCTTATAATAGGTCTTTCCACTCTGCGATGAAGATGACCCCGTTCGAGGTTGTCTACGGGTATAATCCTTGTACGCCCATGGATTTGGTGTCGCTGCCATACAAGCCCGGTGAGCACGTCGACGCGGCCAACTGCGCCAACCATGTCTGCCGCCTCCACGAGCGTAGCAAGGCGCAGCTGCTGAAGCGCTCGGATCAATACGCCCCTAACGCAACAAGGGGCGACGCACGTTGATCTTCGAGCCTGGAGATTTGGTGTGGCTACATCTTAGCAAGGACCGTTTTCTAGTTGCATATTAAATTAGGGTTTTTTCTTGCATATTTTACATATTTTATATTTTATATTTATTTTATTATGTATTTGGAACCAACATATGTACTTTGATTTTTTTTTTCCAGGTGTTTTAAGGCTATTTTGAAGGGGATTTAAGACTTGTCCCAAACTTAGCATATTTGGATTAAGGTGAATGTGAGTTGTTTCAATTATTCATACGGTGTCGTCAAATATGAAATCACAAGATTGGTAGGTGAATAGTAAAAGTGGGCCGCGTGAAGATTGGAAATAATGGGCCATTATTTATATTTGCAAGAAGATATATTCCAGCCCACCAATATGTTGGTTGAATTGTACAAGTCGAGGATTATAGATAGACAAAATTATTTAGGATAGGGGGAGCTTAGATTTTATATTATAGTTTTTTATGGGTAAATTACACAAAACCACCCATAAATTAAGTGTCTTTTCACTAAATCACCCGAAAAAACTGATATTACACAAAACCACCCATAAAACCCATTTGTTAACAAAACGCCGCCCCTAACCCATCTCCTATTAAATAAATCGTCAAAATGTGTCAGCATCTTTCTCTTTTCTTCTTCCATTTTCATTCTTCAACCGCACCAATCCACCAGATTGATTAACAAAAAATACTAAACCCAAATTTCTTACACTCATGCAACTTTCATCCACCACAATTCTACATTACTACTTATTAATTACTATTAATTAATTAATTATTCGTCTCCAAATTCTATCCACTACCGTTTGCAAATTAGCCTCAACTTACAAATTGATATCGAAAATAGATACCGCTCGATCTCCACACTTGTATAACTCAAATGCAAATTTCATGAACCACAATTCTACTTTGTTCTTGTGTTATCTCCAACTTTTAATTTTCTATTTAGCCACTTTAAATTTGTTTTCAGTTTCTGAAAGTCGTACAAATTACAGAAACATCAAAAATAAAAGTTTCGAGATTCTAGCACCTACCCCTGGTATTTGTTTGTGGGAGAAGGAGATTAAGGGTGTCGTTTGACGATTTGACGATTTTTTAACAAGAGATGGGTTAAGGGTGGCGTTTTGTTAACGTAAGGGTTTTATGGGTGGTTTTGTGTAATATCAGTTTTTACGGGTGGTTTAGTGAAAAGACCCTTAATTTACGGGTGGTTTTGTGTAATTTACCCTTTTTTTAACCAAGATTTTATATTATAGTTTAGGTTTATTTTCTTAGTTTTGTCTTGAAGGTTGTACGATAGCCACATACAAGAGTTTCACATGGAATTCGACAACGTTGATTTGAAGATTGGAATTTCAAGTTTCTAGCCCACAATTTAGATTATCTATATTTTTGAGATTAAGTTTTCTTAATATTTATTCTTATGATATTGATTCACATGAAAATTATCCTTATCATGAAAACTAGAAACAAATGAGAACCCTTATTTGAGAAATGGATGGATAAAATTAAAAAAGATAAGGGTAAAATGATAATTTTGACAAAAAAAAATTATTTTTTTAATTTTCTTATTTTGGCTTGTTTTATGCATATGTTCACACTATTATAAGACATGTTCACATATTATCACCTTTTTCAGTTAGAGATTTTATAATACATTCACATATATTACAAGTGTGTTCACATATTAGTATTATTTCTGTTTGTTCATGTTTTATGGTCATATGTTCATGTTGTTCACGTATTTTTGCCAAAAACACGACGTTTGACATTTTACATTTTGTTCACATATTTTATACACATGTTCACATTATTACAAGGGCTGTTCACATATAACCACATTTTAACTTAAGAAAATTTACCATGCGTTCACATATAATATAGGTACGTTCACATATTAGTATTGCATGTTCACGTTTTATGGCCTTATGTTTATACTCGATTTATATCATTCTACACACGTAAGAAGATTTTTAAAAATAAAGTAAAAAAATATTAAAAATTTTTTTTTTTAATTGAATGACCTAGATTCATTTCTAGTGTTTTAACCGGATGGTTCAGATTCATTTCTAGTTTTTATGATAAGCCCCATTTTCATTTGATTCAATCTCTTATTCTTATTGCATAATTCAATTATATTGATGGTTAGTTTATATATTGTGATTAATTCTTCAATCATGCTGACTAATTTCCTAATTATAGAGTTTTGGTGATCCAGTCAATGTTTATTTAATTTAAGTTGTGTTCTTTGCTTGAATTGAAATATTTTTAATTCTATCCTAGATGCTTATTGCTCTAGTAACATTGTGCGTTAGAACTTGTAAATGTTTGAGACTAAAAGGTAATAACTTTGATAATTAGTCAAATAGGGTATTGAGACTAAAAGATACGTTTTCCTGTTGAACCTTAGGATTTCAACCTGAGATTTCTTTATTGCGAAAGTGTTTCGATTTCTCTTGTGGATTAATTAATAGTTGCCATAGAAACCTTAAGGCTGAGTTGGATTAGCAAGTCGAGAAAGCGGATGATAAATCAGTTTAGGAGGGAGAGAGACGGTCAGAGAAGCATCCATTTTGAAATTGTTTCCTTTCTTTCCTTGCATCAACACGCTCCACAGTTGACATTGCAGCAGTGCCAAATCTTATTGTCCTAGAACCTACCTGTATTTTAGTAATGTGAGAAGAGTAGTAAAGCACGAAGATGAGAAAAGAACCACTAAAGAGTGAGTAACTTACCAGACATGCGATGACATGAAGACGTACAATTTGAAGATCTTAAGGTAGGATCTTTCGCTTCCGGAAAAGGCCTGAAGACGTGCGATGACATGAAGAGAAGTATCTTGTTGCTTCAAAGCTACGACGTCCATTGCATGAACCACATAACATGATCAAACGTGTTAACAACCTCAGACCGACACTCAAACAAAAACAAAGACAACATGATACATGAAGATCGCCAATGAGGTTTAAGAAATCACAATCAAAGCCAAAAGACGACAACTTTACAAAGAAAAACTTATCATCCCACCCTCTATCTAATTTTGATACATCCAAAATCAGATCAGACTTGTCTCTATGAGAGACTTGAGGGTATAACGGCTTGCACTACCTTTTGACAAGCAATAGATCCGAAAGAGGTCTCTATCGTAAATTTGGATACTATGAGCGAGCAAAGAAAGTCAACGACTAAAAGGATTCTCCAAACTTATGGAAGAAGTTGACCAGGGGACAAATCTAGGGTTTCAAAAAAATTGAATACTAGAGGGGATAAGGGAAAACGGTGACTGATACGGAAGGGGTACTCATAAAAGCAAACCCAATCCTCGCAGTAGGAATCGACCCATTCACCGCATCTAGGTGTGTAAATAACAGATGTGTAGGGAAAGCCTACGAATAATGCAAAAGATGTTGGGTCAGTAGAACTACAAATTTCGTGATGGGAAGAGGGAAGGACTCGAGTCGGCTTGAGAATAGGGGGTCGTCCGGTTTATAGCACCGAAGAGTTGGACTAGAGGAGGATTCAAAATCACTAATTGGTGGAAAAGAGATCTAAAGAAGAAGGAGAAGTGGGAGAAGAAAAGAAAGAAATTATACTTGGAAAAAGAACAGTCAGGAGCGAAATAAATAGGGAAGAAGACGAGAGGGAGAAGCGTCTCCAAAATGACATAAAAAGGGAAGGGTGATTGATAGGACAATTGCTTCCGGTGAGTTCCAAGATAGAATTCAAATCCGCTTGGAAATTTTAGAGGAAACGTTTAGCTGGCTTGATGGGGTATTGTTGGGACATCAAAATTATGGCCTCAACTGGAAGAAAAGATCGTATTCGGCTATGAAGACCGAAGCATGTAACAACTTTGTGGGAGTGGGAAGAAGACGAATGTGAACGTTGGAAGATAATTAATGGGATGACGAGATTTCCGTCTATGTCGTGCAAATAAGAAACAACTCCATGAGAAGGGGTATAAAAGGGAGGCAGAGAAAAAAGAAGAGGACACATAAGCTCTCGTGAATTCTACTAGTGATCACCACTTTCAATTAACTCATACTCTCAAATTATTGTTTTTTCGATCGTTGTTGTAGATCGATCAATTTATGTACTTGGGTATCACTTTGGTTATCATCTTCGTACCAAGACCGTCTCGTAGTTCTTTCCTTATTGAATTCTTGACTGTCTAAATTGAAGCGCTATTCACTCTTTAATTTAATCATTGTTTCAATTACGCCTTACTATTATTTGATCATATTAACGTGTTCATGCATTTAGTTCGGTGTATTACTAAGGTTCCCACATTTTAACGAATAACACGTTTACGTGTTAATTTCGCCCAAAACAAGCCCTTTGTTTATCTTAAAATTCAATTTAATGTTTTTGTAAAAATGATTAGAAGTTACAATGGGACTGAGTTCATCCATAGAATGTTGGAGAGTTGTTTGTTTCACTTGGCATCATTCAGCCAAATTTGGTGCCAAGTAACCCATACTAAGATGGTAGACTTGAAATGGAGCATAGGCACATCGTTGACACAAATAGGGCTATAAGGATTTATTCGAGTTTGCCTATCAAATTCCGGGGTGATGTGACTTAAAGACTAATTTGGTCTTTAATATGCTGCCCAGTTTTGTGCTACAATGGTGTAATATCCGCAATATTCCAAGGTTTATTAAACAAGTATACTAATTAAATAATCCTTTTTCTCTTAAAATAAGAGAGCTTAAATATTTATTTAAATAAAGTTAAGAACATATTGTAAGGATTATTAAAGTAGTAAATAAAAATCTTAATTAAAAATAAGTTATTATAATTTTTGAATTTATTTAATAAATGCTTTTACAAGGCTAGCAAAAATAAAAAGGGAAGGCAAATAAAAAAAGGGTCAAGAGCCGAGACTCGAACCCGAGCCCTCTTGCACCTCTGCCATAATAACACACACTCCAAATTCTTTTAATCTTAAACCCTCATATTTCTTCTTCTCCCACAAGAGAGTCAAATTGTCTGATTGATTTAACATACACCCATTGCATGTCCAAGCCTTCTTCCAATCATCCTTGTTGATGTGATTCCATCGATGTCCGAGCCAACTATGGAGCACACTTCGGAACACTTGGAGGAGCACACGTCGGAACACTTGGAGGAGCCTCGGCATACCCTAGACGCGCCAACAAGCTTGGATGGTGGCGCGCCCTTGCCTTCCGGTTTTGATGGTGCCAAAGCTCAAGGAACTACACCACCTTATCTAGGTCGTATTACGCGATCCCGAGCTAAGGCCATTCTATGTCAAGTGCAAGAAGAGCTCATGGGGTGTAGCTTTCCGAAAGAGTGCAATGAAGATGGTTGGAGTTTTATTCTACTTCATGGTTCTAAGTGACAATTCGACGGAAAGGACAATTATTAAGTTTTCGGGTTTTTGGGTTAATTTTTGTAATTTTCTTAAGTGAAGGGGCTAAATTTGTGAGGTTGCTTTCTAGGTTATATGGTCGTCCCCCTCACCCTTTGTTGGGAGATTGGACGAAACTTTGTTGCTTACTTTTCCCTTGCAATTTCAATTCAAGTCTTGTTCTTGTATTTCGTTCGTTCAATTCTCGTTGTTGAAGTTGTTGGTGAGTAATATCCGAAAATTTGGGCATCTTAGTTTGTTTGAGAACTTGGTGAGTCATATCCAAGTTGTCAAGCATCCATATCCCCTTGTTCTCCCCATTTCGATCCATCATCCATCTCGGTGGTTTCTGCACCCTCTCAGTAAAATCGACATATATTTCAATCCACTCATCATCTAGGTCTGAAATTTTGAGGGATTAAACTAGACTCAGAGATATAACTTCTAGAATTGGAATCACTCAATTCCGAGTTAGGACGAGGAAGATCCAGCCAGTTGAAGACGGGTCAGTTGCGTAGTGTTTGTTGTCGGAATTCCTTGGATTCTCGTGGCGATCTCTTTGCACCATCATCCCCTCCATCGATCCTCTCATCAAGTGGTATCAGAGCCACGCGAAGGTATCGCCATCTAAACCTTGCTCCGACCTTGAATTTCCACTTGTTGCAAGGTTTTAGGTTCGAACTCTTTATTGGATGCGTTGTGTTGTTGTGTGCGACCATAGTGTCCTTGTTGTGTGTTGTTGTGGTCATTTCTTTGTCTTGATCTTGTGGTTGACTTGGCCGAGTGTGTGTTCAGCCATGGCTGCAAACCATGCTCAAAAAAACGTCCCAATAGAACATCAAAAGAGTTATCAAAAGTTGGTAGTTGAAAGGGTGCATTTGATGCTTGATTAAAGCCTTCCTTTAGTGCTTGAATTGAATTGATCTTTGCTGAATTTTTCTGAGATAAAAAACGTGTGAAGGAGGTCCCAAACCAGCCTTGTTTGTTTTCATTACATGGTTGTTGATGGTTATGGTGCTAGGATACGGGAACGACACCGAGACGAGACATCTTGTGTTGTTGTTTAAGTGTCTTGAAATCTTTTGTTGAATAATCAGAAAAACCTTGTCGGCGGTATAAAGCTAATAAGGGGCCAGGCACAGAAAGAAAGATTAAAGACTAGAAAAACCTTGCCCGGCGGCATAAAGCTAATAAGGGGCCGGGCACGGAAAGAGTAGTCATCTTGTAGTGCCTAGCAAAAGCCTACAAGAAAGTCGTCTTCTAGTAGTGCCTAGCAAAGGCCTACCTGAAACAAAAAAATAATAATTAATTTCGCAATACTTGGTGTTGAGTCTTGGTGGTTTAGTAGCTCCCTAGCATTGTTTTCCTAAGCAAGTGTGTGGTGAATTCTCTCTTTGTTGCCTTTGTTGTTTTTGCCTACTTGCAACTTGTCGGATTTTCATCTCGGGCAAGTCTTGGTGATTAATTCGTGTGACCTCTATACCTTGATCTTTGCCTTGTTTTTACGATGACAAGTGTAGGTGATGACAAGAATAAGGAACAAGTTGAGGAGACCTCCACTAGTTCGGTGGCTGCCATGTTGCAAAACATGCAACAATCCTTGCAACAATCCATTGAGGCTTTGGGAACTAGGTTGACTGATTTGGAGAGCCAAGTGCGAGGCCAAGATGATAGAGCACGGGTGTCTCAAACGGGGGATCTACCAAGTGTGCTACAAAGCGCTAACGAAGTGGAGTCGTTACACGAGGAGGCCTCTACTTCTTATTTGACAAACTCGGAGGCACAAGCATCCATCGGTGTGAGCACCTCCATGGGGATTATGCCTCCTTACATTACTCCGACGATCTTCCACAATCCACACTTTGTGGCCAATTCCGGGGTAAGGCCTTCATTTGCTACATTTCCTAATAATATTCCTATTAGTGCTACTAACTTTTCAGGTTATGGAGCGCCGAGCTATCAAGAGGCCAATGCTGCAACGACCACTCAACCCCCACCTCTTTTGCATCTACCAAGGCGCGGCCAACCTCCTAGAGGGCCGGCCAATGTTGGTGTCGGGCAGCCTTGGCATGGCGCGCCGGTGCAAAAAGAAGAGCGGCCCCGGGATCCCCATTACGGCATCAAGCTGAACGTGCCGACGTTTTCGGGAACTTCCGACGCCGATGCATGCCTTGATTGGCTTGCCAAGGTGGAGTCAATCTTTGACTTCTATGGCTATGATGATGCAAGGCGGGTGGCCATGGCAACCATACACTTCACCGACTTTGCTTACCAATGGTGGCTCGAGGACAAGGCCTTGAGGAGAACACGTCGGATGCCTCAACTTAACACATGGCAAGATCTAAGAGAGGCCTTAGAGGAGAGGTTCGTGCCTCAATATTACACGGAGCGCATCCATGCCAAGTTGGAGCAAGTGCGTCAAGGAAACCGGACTCCCGATGAGTTCTACAACGAGCTGCGTATGCTCATCTTCCGTTCCCGAGTACAATTTCCCGACAAGTATGTCATCTCTAAATTTATCAATGGGTTAAATTTGGAACTAAAAAATGTGGTGAGTATGCAGCATTTTAGTAGGGGTACCGATATTGAGCAAGTGCTTTATTATACCAACCATATCTACAAGCAACTTGCTCAACGGCGTTCGAGTTCAACCACTTCTCGAATGTGGCAGCCTTCATCCACGGCTCCTAAGGCACCACCAACTCAGTTTAGGAAGCCGGAAATAAGGAAGGACTCGACTCCTCAACCGAGGAAAGAGTTTCCCCCACGTCCTCGACAAGAAGGCGGTGTGAAGGCGAGCGACGTGAAGTGTTTCAAGTGCCTTGGACATGGGCATTATGCTCGGGATTGTCCCAACAAACGGAAGGTTCTTCTTAACTCCCAAGGGGAGTACGAGTATGAGTAAGAAGGGGCTGCGGAAGAGGAAGAAGAGAGCCCCGAGGTTGAGGAAGACGGCCTCCACGTCACCGCCGAGGAGGGTGAGTGCTTCGTGGTACAACGGACGCTTTTCATGACAAAGAACACCACCACACCTAGCCAACGAGAGGTTATCTTTCACACTCGATGAAAAATTATGGATAAGGTATGTAGTGTGATTATCGATAGCGGGTCTTGTTGTAATATTATTAATCAAGAGGTGGTGGATCGCTTTTCCTTGAAAACTACTTGCCATCCTTTACCTTATCCTCTATGTTGGTTGAATTCTAATGCCCCGATCCAAGTCAAGGAAAGGGCTCGTATTTGCTTTTCTATAGGGCCTTAAAAGGATGAGGTGGAGTGTGATGTGGTGCCGATGACCGCTTGTCATCTTCTTTTGGGGCGCCCTTGGCAATATGATAAGGGAGCTATTCATGATGGCGTCTCCAACGAGTATCACTTTCAAATGGAGGGAAAGATGGTGACGTTGCACCCGATGACCCCCCATGAAATCATGTTGGACCACGCAGCGAAGTAGCAAAGGAAGAAGCATGCGCTTCGAGAGGGAAAGAAGGACAAGAAGCTAGCTCTAGCCGGCCCTTCTACGCCCTTGCTTTTGGCCAAACCGAAGGAGATTCTTCATACTTTCAAGGGAAGTGGCGTTTGCGTTTTACTTGTTTTTCAAGAATCTTATTTATCTTCCCAAGAATTAGTTGATCTTCCTCCTTCCATATCTACTCTTTTGCAGGACTTTGAGGAGCTTTTCCAAGAAGAGGTGCCACCGGGACTACCACCGCTTAGGGGAATCGAGCATCAAATCGACTTTGTCCCCGGTGCCACTCTACCGAACCGTCCAGCCTATCGAGCCAATCCGGAGGAAACTAAGGAGCTTCAACGGCAAGTCCAAGAGCTCCTTGATAAGGGATATGTGCGTGAGAGCCTCAGCCCGTGTGCCGTTCCGGTCATTCTTGTGCCTAAGAAGGACGGCACATGGAGGATGTGCGTTGATTGTCGAGCGATCAACAATATTACTATCAAGTATCGTCACCCGATTCCGAGACTTGAGGATATGCTTGACGAGCTGCATGGGGCGGGTCTCTTCTCCAAAATTGATCTCAAGAGCGGATATCATCAAATAAGGATGAAGGAGGGAGATGAATGGAAGACGGCGTTCAAAACCAAGCAAGGCCTATACGAGTGGTTGGTTATGCCCTTCGGATTAACCAACGCTCCGAGCACTTTCATGCGCTTGATGAACTACGTCCTCCGCCCTTTTATTGGTAAGTTTGTGGTTGTATACTTTGATGATATTTTAATTTATAGCCACGATTGATCATCCCATGTCGAGCACCTTAGGCAAGTGCTTGAAGCTTTGAAACGGGAACGCCTATTTGCTAACTTCAAGAAGTGCCACTTTTGTTCCACGTGGTATTTCTTGGTTTTGTTGTGAGTAGGAATGGACTTCAAGTAGATGAAGAGAAGGTGAAGGCGATTCAAGAATGGCCAACACCGACAACTATGACACAAGTTCGGAGTTTCCTTGGCCTAGCCGGTTTCTACCGCCGGTTTGTTCGTGATTTTAGTACCTTGGCTGCGCCTTTGAGCTTCCTCACCAAGAAGAATGTTCCATTTATGTGGGGAGAGCCGCAAGAAGAGGCCTTTGCAGCCCTAAAGGCTAAATTGACACAAGCGTCGTTGTTAGCTGTTCCCGACTTTGGCAAGATGTTCGAGATTGAGTGTGATGCGTCGGGAATCGGGCTCGGTGGTGTGCTTATGCAAGAGGGACGTCCCATAGCCTATTATAGTATGAAACTTGGAGGTGCCGAGCTCAAGTACCCCACGTACGACAAAGAGCTACTTGCTCTTGTTCGAGTGCTAAGGGTGTGGGAGCACTATCTCTTGCCTCGGGAGTTTGTTATCCATTCCGATCATGAGGCGTTGAAGTACTTGAGAGGGCAAGCAAAACTGAATCGGAGGCATGCCAAATGGGTTGAGTTCATTGAATTCTTTTCCTATGTCATCAAGCATAAGAAAGGCAAGGACAAGGTCGTCGCCGACGCGTTGTCCCGGAGGTACGCTCTTTTATCCTTACTAGATGCACGATTGCTTGGATTTTCTTTCATGAAGGAGTTGTATGCTCATGATGCTGAGTTTAGTGATATTTTTCATGCTTGTTTGAAGGGGGGAAGTCGGGATCAATTTTATTTGCATGATGGGTTTCTTTTTAAGGGAACTCGCTTGTGTGTGCCTAGTGGTTCGGTTAGGCGTTTGCTTGTCCAAGAGGCCCATGGTGGCGGCCTCATGGGACATTTTGGTGTCATGAAAACTTTTCATATGCTTAGGGAACATTTCTATTGGCCTCACATGCTTAGGTTGGTAGAGAACTTTTGTGCTTCATGTGCTACATGTGTGCGTGCAAAGTCTAAAGTGCACCCTCACGGTTTGTATACCCCTTTGCCTATTCCTAGTGCCCCATGGGAGGATATTTCTATGGACTTTGTTTTGGGGTTTCCTAGGACAAAAAGGGGTAGGGACTCTATTTTTGTGGTGGTAGATAGATTTTCTAAGATGGCACATTTTATTGCTTGCCACAAAACCGATGATGTTGTTAATGTTGCCACTTTGTTCTTTGATAATGTGGTTCGGTTGCATGGGGTCCCTAAATCTATTGTTTCTGACCGTGATGTTAAATTTCTAAGTTTCTTTTGGAAGACTCTTTGGTCCAAGCTTGGAACCAAGCTCTTATTCTCTACTACTTACCACCCGCAAATGGATGGGCAAACCGAGGTCGTTAATCGTACCCTTGGTGCCTTGTTGCGTTCTATTTTGAAAACTAATTTGCGCAGGTGGGAAGAGTATCTTCCTTTCATTGAGTTTGTTTACAATAGGTCCGTTCATTCTGCTACAAAGAAGACGCCTTTTGAGGTGGTGTATGGGCGCAATCCCGTTACACCACTTGATTTAGCGCCTTATGCTATGTCCGATCGAGAGAGTCGTGAAGGACGGGACCGGGCTGAGTATATTAAGCAGATTCATGAGGATACTCGTCTTCAATTGGAGAGGTGAACATTGCAATACAAGCGCCAAGTTGATAAAGGGCGCAAGGAGCTGATTTTTGAACCCGGCAACCTTGTTTGGGTTCATTTGAGGAAGGAGAGGTTTCCTACTCTTCGAAATTCTAAGCTTAAGCCACGTGGAGATGGACCATTCCAAGTGTTAGAGCGCATCAACGACAATGCTTACAAGCTTGATCTTCCTCCGAATTATGGCGTCCATGAGTTATTCAACGTATCCGATCTTGTTCCTTATTTTTCTAACGATGATGTTGAATTTGAGCAGGATCTAGGTTCGAGGACGAACCCTTTTCAAGGGGAGGAGGATGATGTGATTCCATCGATGTCCGAGCCAACTATGGAGCACACTTCGGAACACTTGGAGGAGCAACACTTGGAGGAGCACACGTCGGAACACTTGGAGGAGCCTCGGCATACCCTAGACGCGCCAACAAGCTTGGATGGTGGGGCGCCCTTGCCTTCCGGTTTTGATGGTGCCAAAGCTCAAGGAACTACACCACCTTATCTAGGTCGTATTACGCGATCCCGAGCTAAAGCCATTCTATGTCAAGTGCAAGAAGAGCTCATGGGGTGTAGCTTTCCGAAAGAGTGCAATGAAGATGGTTGGAGTTTTATTCTACTTCATGGTTCTAAGTGACAATTCGACAGAAAGGACAATTATTAAGTTTTCGGGTTTTTGGGTTAATTTTTGTAATGTCCTTAAGTGAAGGGGCTAACTTTGTGAGGTTGCTTTCTAGGTTATATGGTCGTCCCCCTCACCCTTTGTTGGGAGATTGGACGAAACTTTGTTGCTTACTTTTCCCTTGCAATTTCAATTCAAGTCTTGTTCTTGTATTTCGTTCGTTCAATTCTCGTTGTTCAAGTTGTTGGTGAGTAATATCCGACAATTTGGGCATCTTAGTTTGTTTGAGAACTTGGTGAGTCATATCCAAGTTGTCAAGCATCCATATCCCCTTGTTCTCCCCATTTCGATCCATCATCCATCTCGGTGGTTTCTGCACCCTCTCAGTAAAATCTACATATATTTCAATCCACTCATCATCTAGGTCTGAAATATTTAGGGATTAAACTAGACTCAGAGATCTAACTTCTCGAATTGGAATCACTCAATTCCGAGTTCGGACGAGGAAGATCCAGCCAGTTGAAGACGGGTCAGTTGCGTGGTGTTTGTTGTCGGAATTCCTTGGATTCTCGTGGCGATCTCTTTGCACCATCATCCCCTCCATCGATCCGGCCATCACTTGTTGCTTCTAAGAACACCCAAAAGCTTCATCATCCTATGTCATCATCAAAGAAGCACAAGTTTCACCATTCATCATCAAGCTCCTTCTTCCTCAATGGTCAAAACCATTGTTAGTGGATCAAGAGAGCTCAACAATTTGCCTATTTCAAGGCTAAAAACTCACCATAATCTTCACACATTAAAACTCTCTTCCTCTCTTCTAGCAAAGTGCTATTCTAATTGTCAAAATTCAGCCAAGAAAGCTCCAAAAAATTCTGATTTTTCCTCCATTAAAACATCTTTAAACACTTTCAAATCACCACCGAGCCATCACTGCCCCACCTTCGGACCACCACCGCCCCACCCGAGCACCGCCGGAGCGCCGCTGAGCCTCGCCGCCCCTTCCCTGGTGCGCCGCCCCTCTCCCCTGCACTTCTCCCTGTGTTCTGTTTTACAAAAGCGTCTTCCCATAGAGCATAAGGTCCAATTCTTTATTTTATTTTTTTTATTATTGCCTTTCATATAAATCTAATAGCTTTAAATAATAATAATAGATTTAACCTAATATAAATAATGAGCTAAGATCCTGTTAGTTAGACAAGATAAATACAAATAATTACTTTCCTTATAATTAGATAAATTAATATCATACATGTTATTTTTAATATAAAATAGATCTTATGACATGAGATTTTCTTAAATAAAATAATGGGCTTATTATCATTATTTTTATATACATGGTTAGTGAAATATAAAATATCAAGTATACTTTATAATAAAGACCTAAGTTATTAGAGAAGATAAACTCTTAATATTATAATGCTTGTACATAAATAAAATAAATACTTGCATGCTCATATTTTATAAAATAATGTTTCTAGACACGAATAACCTTTTAGATAAAATAATGGAAATTTTATTATTATTTTACATACTTGGAAAGCTAGATATGAATATTATGAGTATAATATTTGGAAACTTACTATATAAATAAAGGAGCTAGAACAAGTATTATTAAATAATATCTTAATGCCTTTTATAACATAAAAAGGATTTCATGTATTTTTATAAGAGTTAAAGATAAGATAAAAAGTATAATAATAAGATATACTAGTCTTAAAAGATATATAGGAACAGAGATAAATATATAATATGATAAGGGCATTATGGACTTTTTATATCGAAAGAATGGTTTTTATAATCAATATGTTATATAAATATGGAAATTATATTTTAATGGACTTTATATAATTTATCACCTTTCATGAAATAAATAAAAGAATTATTTAATAATAATAAGAAAATATTATTTGTGACTATAAGTGAATAAAAAGGTTATAATTACTTTAATAAGATATTAACTTAAGATTTATGAGTATTTAATAATTTAAATAATATTATGTCTTGATTTTCAAAATCTTAAAACGCTTAATATAAAGTAAAGATTTTATAAAGAATACTTGGGATATTACAATTAAGAAATAATAATAAGGAATATTATTATTTTATCACCTCCACCTAAATTATTATTATAATAATTTAGTATTAGTTCCCTTATAAAAAAATATAAGAGATATTTAAAACTTTTGAAGAATTAAAGAAATTCTTATTAAAGTTCACTCGTATCTATCATATCGTTAGGTCGATTTTCCGCTCCAACTAAGGCATCGATTACCGTACTTTCGTTCGAAAACGCTCGTGAAAGCTAAGGCAAGTGGAATTTCTCCTTGAAGCTTCGATAATTCGTTTCGTGAAATTTCTCGATGTTGGGAACAACTTGTTTGCTAATAATAAACGAATCTAGGAATATCGATTGTTAGAAATAATGACCCAATTATTATCGTTATTACGCTATTTAATATTCAATAGGACTATTAAGCTAGTCTTGTTTGTGACCTTGCTTGTTTAAGATCTCTTTTCGAGATCGGTTTGGATGAAATAGTAAGGGGTGCGGGATTAACCCGACACCTCTATATAACCTACTAATTCGTATGGCATCACGCCTAAATTCCGCGACTTTAAGGATCATGATCCACTATCTGCTCCTGTTTGGAGGAGGGAGGTGCGCACCCTAGCTAGGTGCCAGAACTTCGTTCCCATAAGTGGACCCGTGACCATTCATGGCCCCCCACACTCTTAAAATAAGTTAACGTAAGTGAAAGTTTTCATCACGATACAAGATAAGTGCCAAAGCACAATTAAAAGAAACCAAAACCGGGTCGGAATAGTGCAACGTGGAAGACCACCCGGCTTCTGGTTCTTGAAAGATCGTCTTTCCAATTTGAATGCTTGTTCGAGTTTGTCTAAGGTGGGTGGGTACTTAAGCGCCTTCAGACCACCTCCCCTATCCGGAGCACCGAATAAGATGAGGTTGGTTGAGGTCCGACAAGGGCACGAGAGGTTTTCAAAACTTGTATGAATTAATAACATTCCCAACATACCTTCTACTCTAAGAAGTCTACAATCTCGTAGTTCTTCTTTCGATTTACGAGTTATCTCATCTCGAGATTTACTCCTTTCCGTTCCGATAAGCACCACATAAAGTTCTATATCTAAAAACACACTCCGATAATATCTCTCGAATATTATAAATTACCATAATACCCTTGAGAATTTCCATTCTCGCTTGCTTAGTCTCCTTAGACTAATTCCGCTTTTCCGCATGTTTTCCTGGCATTTCTCGCCCTTCGCGACTTATGCCAGACTCTAGGAATCCCAGCAAGGCGTAGACGAAGCCACACAAGGAAGGAAGGGTCGGACTCTCAAAGATGAATTTTCTGTTCATTTTGGTTTATTTAATTTCATGTTGTAAGAACAAGCTTTCGATTTCCGTTGTCGAATCGTTTTTATGTTAAGTTGGTTAATGATGTAAGAACAAAGTCTCATTCGTGAGCATCCTTTTATTTATATATGTAACATTTATGTCAATTTCCGCATTTTTCTAAGTTTTAGTATCATTATAAAGCCTAGGGTGACTTTGGGCGGTAAAGTCCTAGGTCACAGGCGGTAATACCCAATGTTGCAAAATAGGGGTGTTACAAATGGAAGGTGCCTTTTAATCTATTTTTTCATAATCAACCAGCTTAGAAGGTTCTTCATTGTCTATGTTTTGGTAATTCTTATTTTCTCTCTAAAGACTAAATCTATGAAATATTTCTTTGTTGGTTATCTTCCAAGTTAGAATAGTTATAGGTTATGTGATCTTGAAAGTCTTAAATGTGTTGTATCTTGTGATGTTCATTTCAAAGAGCAATATTTTCCTGCAGAGTCGAACCGCGGGACCATCTACGAGCGCGGACCTCAAGTCAGCGACCGCGGATCCAAAGAATCTGATCCAGTCGGATCACCACGATCGCGGCTCGCGTAATCATGATTGTGGCCCTTCTAAGGTCGAGTATTTTGCAAAGCAACGCAAGCCAATGGATCTCACCAGCGTAGGCTCGGAACCGAATCATAAGTTTGTGGACGAACTTCAAGAGATTTATGTCGGAGTTGATGAACCCGAGAAGAAATTTTTTTTAGAGGCTAATCTCTCAAGCGATGACCTTTTGGCTATCACATATCTATTGCGAAGCAATCATTATGTCTTCTCTTGAAGCCCATATAATATGCCTGGAATAGGCCCGGATCTTGCTTGCCATAGGCTGAACGTCCTCCCAGATGCAAAGTCGATCGTACAGCGAGTAAGGCGGTCCTCTATCCAGCATACTAAAGTCGTGATAGCCGAGATAAAGAAGTTACAAGAGGCTAATGTCATACGAGAGGTGTGGTACCCAATACGGCTAGCAAATACCATTGTAGTCAAGAAAAAGACGAGAGATTGGAGAGTCTGCGTGGAGTTTACTGATTTCAACAAGGCTTGTCCAAATGACTTGTTTCCGCTTCCAAAGATCAATCAATTAGCGGATGCTAGAGAAAACCATGAGCGCATGAGCTTTCTAGATGCATATCGGTGTAACATCCCCGACCAAAGTGCATACGTCATTTTGCATTCATATAATATTAATAGCATATGCATAGCATATTGGCATGACGTATAGTGAGTTTTTAAAAATAATATTTATTTTCTAATTAAGTTTATTATATTTTAAAAAGTTTTTAACTAAAAGTTAATTAATAATTATTTCAGGGTAAAGTTTATAATAAAGGAGATTTCAGGGTAAAAAGTGGAATTTTCCTAAAACTTTGCCGACTTACCTGCCGACTCTTCTCACCATATATGTATGTTGGTGAATCTTTTATTCAAAGCTATGTGATCACATAAAAAAAGAGAGAGGAGAAAAGTTTGTTGATTTTGGTGCTTTTGAGTTTATTTGTTGAATCTGGTACGAGATCTCTTCTATCGGGTTTTAATCTTGAAGTACAAGCTTGATTTGGTAAGTTTTTGATTAGTTAATGCTTTGTTTGGATTTCACTGATTTTTCCAGATCTAGATCTACAGTTGCTTTTGATTCGAAAATCAGTCGATTTATAGTTCTCAGAGGGTGTTTTCGATATCGGATTTATATTCGCTAAAAGATTTCAGAGTATTTTTAGGGTTTCGTTTTGTAAGGATATTAGGGAGCCCTTTGATCAAGTTTTTCAGAAAGGTTTGAACTAGAGAAATGTTCTTCTATATATATAGTTTATCGTTGTCAAGTTTTAAAGGATTTGGAATTATGCACAAGAAGTTATAATGCATTCTGGAATTTTATTGCATTTGGGGTCAAAGTTTGTAAGAGTAAATAGGTTGTTTTTGCATTGGGTTATATATAGGAGCACAAGTCATAGATCGTGGTCAAAGAGAAAGGGAAGAGATATAGTATCTGTCCTAAACAGGTGAGTATGGACTGGAGATTCAACCCTATGTGCTATATGTGCAATGTGGATATATGTTCTATATGAGCTATATGGATACATGTGCTTTATGGATATGTGTGTTATATGGATTATATGGATATATGTGTTTTATATGATAGCTCTGAAATTTCCAGAGTTGTTTGCACAGAAGGTATGTTAACAGATGGCATATGATATGTGGTTACATGATGCATTTGATTGCATAGCATATTGCAATGAGATTAAAAGGACCTGTGACTGTCTTGCCCTGAATTTGTATACAGGACCTACGGGTCATACAAGATCTTCGGATCATACAGGACCTACGAGTCATACAGGATCTTCGGATCAGACAGGATCTTCGGATCATACAGGACCTACGGGTCATACAAGATCTTCGGATCATACAAGATCTACGGATCATACAGGACCTACGGGTCATAATTCTTACAGGGACCATAAGAGTCCATATACAGTAAACCCGGGGCAGATTCAGGCTTGAACAGTTCACAGAATAATGAATCGGATACATCAGCATTTGCATTTGCATAGTAAATTCATATATGACATAAATAATATGTATGAATATGTATATTGACCAATTGTTTGGCGTTGTGTGATATAATTGATGATGGTTATATTCACTGAGTATGCGACTCACGTAAATCGCAAAACAATTTTTAAGGCTCAGCTAGAACTTACTGGCGTGTGTCTCTTTTAGAGGTCACATTCATCCAGCTCGGCCGGTTGAAGCTCAATGCAACCTTCTCCTCCTCATTTTGCATCTTAGACATATGGGTTGTAATAGAAGTTAGAGTAATAGATGTATTAGCATAAGAAGTAACTACATATATGTGTGTGTGCAACCCTTTATGGTTGTTGTTTTCTGCTTTGTACTTCCATGGATAGTTGTTATATGTGAATTATATGTTTATATGTGAAAATAAGTTATTACAAAACATACGTCATAGGTTATAGGGGTGTCACAATCGGGGTTACCATCAAATCCCAATGCATGAAGATGATCAAGAAATGACAACCTTCATAACTCCCCAAGGGATATTTTGTTACAAGGTGATGCCTTTCGGATTGAAGAATGTCGGGGAAACTTTTTAGCGGCTAGTTACCAAGTTGTTTAGTTCAAAGATCGAAAATACCATAGTGTAAAAGGGCATCATATCATCTAGAAGACTTGCATGATATTTTAGATCTCCTTAGAGCATCCAAACATAGGCTCAACACCGCGAAATGCGCATTCGAGGTTGGTTCGGGCAAGTTCTTTGGGCGCCTCGTTACTCGACGAGGAATCGAAGCAAGTCCGAATCAAATTCGAGCCCTTGACACCATTGCAAGCCGTAGAAACATCAAAGAGGTGCAAAGATTGACAAGAATGGCAGCAGCTCTCAACTGATTTATTAGTCGGTCCTCGTATAAATGCCAATCATTCTTCAAAGCATTGAAGAAAGGTCGCTCCTTCGAATGGAGCTAAGAAAGCGAGGAAGATTTACAAAAATTGAAGGCATACTTGCAATCACCTCCAATCTTGACCGTACCTGATATAAGGGGACACCTTGAAGCTTTACTTAGCTATGTCTCCTCGAGCAGTCAGCGCCGTCTTGATTAAGGAGGAAGGCGGAAATCAAAAGCTAGTCTATTACACTATCAAAACATTGCTCGATACCGAAACAAGATACTCACCTATGGAGCAACTATTATTAGATTTGGTCACCGCATCTCGCAAGCTCAACCACTATTTCCAAGAAAACCCAATTCAAGTCATTACGACATATCCTATAAAAGCACTTCTCTCTAGCTCGGATCTTGCGGGACGGGTTGCAAAATGGGCTATATAATTGGGGAAACACGACATCGAGTACATGCCTCGAACTACCATTAAAGGGCATGTGTTAGCGGACCTCATAGCCGAATTATCCCGAGAGTCGTTCACGTCCGCGAGCACGTAATGTGAAACAGCAGTCGCGGGAAACAATCATAACCGCGGAATATGGCAATAGAAGGAAACTGCAGGCACAACCGGCGTGGCTGCGGTCACGGATGACATTTCTGTGGTCGCGGAAAACTCTCAAAGAGTGTGTGCCTCTCAGTTAAGCAAATTCGCGGTCGCAGGTCCCCCTACTGCGCCCGCAGATCACCCACAAAACGTAATATATCCCAAGTGGATCCTTGAGATCGATGGTGCAAGCAATAATCAGGGATCTGGAGTCGGAATTGTGCTTAGATCACCTACTGGAGAAGCACTTAAACTTACGGTTCACCTTGGTTTTGATGCAACCAACAATGAAGCCGAGTATGAAGCGCTAATACTCAGATTAGAAATGACAGCTAGTTTGGGAATCGCCATACTACTTGTCCTCTCTGATTCACAGTTGATAGTTAACCAATTGTTGAGGCATTATGAGGCCAAGGGTTTAAAGATGCTCAAATATATGGAGAAAATGAGAGCTATGCTAGAAGAGTTTGAGCACTGCGAGCTTAGACAGAGACCGTGCAACCAAAACAAGTTTGTTGATGCTTTAGCAACTTTGGCTGCTTGTTCGGAAAAATCGCTCAAGACATCAATTCATTTTGAAGTCTCAGGATGTCCGGAAATCGATGCCTTAAGGGAAACCGCAAGCAATAATATGCTTACAGTCGTAATCGCGGAAATCGCCTCGACAGAGGCCGCGGGCGCAGGAAGTGATGATCTCGATTGGTAAACACCCTTAATACGTTACTTGGGTGAGAACGTCCGGCCAACGGATACCGCCGAGGCTAGGAAAGTTAGCTTAAGGTCTCATAGATTTTCGCTATCGCCGAAAAAGATTCTATATCGTCGATCTTTTTCCGGGCCAAACTTGAGATGCGTACCCCCAAGCAAGGTAGAGCCTTTACTATACCAGATTCATGAAGGCATAGGCGGGATGCATTCCAGAGGTCGCAGTCTGGCATTTTGAGCTCGTTCTCAAGAGTATTGGTGGCCTTACATGCAAAGACACGTCGAGCTATATGTAAAAAAATGCGACAAGTGTCAAAGGTTCGCTAAAATTACACATATGTCGGCTGAAGATCTCCACTCCCTGACTAGTCCACGACCTTTTGCACAATGGGGCCTTGATATCATCGGTCCCTTCCCGAGAGCACTTAGGAATGTGTGTTACCTTATTAGCTCCACGGACTATTTCACTAAATGGGTGGAGGCAAAACCCTTAGTAAATATTCGTGATTCTGACACCCAAAAGTTTGTTGAGAATCACATTATCACACGCTTTGGAATCCCTTTTGCTCTCATCTCTGACAACGGAACCCAGTTCAACTGACAAGTTCAAAGAGTACTGCAAAGGGATGGGCATCAAGAATATATACTCCTCTGTTGGCTACCCACAAGCAAACGGGCAAGTCAAGGTGCCAAACAAAGTGATCATTGAAGGATTGAAGAAGCGTCTTCAGAGAGCTAAGGGAAAATGGACTGAAGAATTATCAGTCGTGCTATGGGCTTATCGTACCACCCCGCGTTGATCAATCGGGGAGTCGCCCTTCGCTTTAGCATATGGAACGGAAGCGGTAATCCCGCTAGAGGTCGGTCTACCAACCTTGAGGGCGAAATTATTTGAACCTGAAGAGAATAATCAAGCTCTTTCCGCCCACCTCTACTTCACCGAGGAACACCGAGATATTGCAGTTGTGTGCCTTGCGGCCTACCAAGGGGAAGCCGAACGGGTTGTACCCCGACGTGTGAAATACCGTACTTTTTGAGTCAGTGACATTGTACTTCGACGGGTCTTGGGAAGCACACATGATCCCATAGAAGGCAAGCTCGGTCCATATTGGGAAGGTCCGTATCAAGTAACTGCAGCGTATGGGTGGGGAGCATACAAGTTAAAGAGTCTTGATGTGAAGGTCATCCCCGGACTTGGAATGTCGCCCAATTGAAGAAATTCTTCCCCTAGAAGCAAAACCGCGAGCAAAACCGCGGCCGCGGATTATCGTTGTGATCACGGAACTATCGACCGCGGCCCTTTTGGCCGCGACCGCGGAATCGCCGGCGGTGAATTCTTTGGGAAACCCCTCTTGTGGATGTTGAGTTGAGAATAAAGCTAATAGGACAAGCACCTGGTTTTTTGTATTTTTAATTTTCTTAAATAAAATCTTGGCTAGAAACTTTTCTATTTTCAATGTTTTGTTCTCCCTTCTCTGTGTTGCTTGTTCCAATGACTCTACCTTAATTTTCCACAAATGACACGCTTAAGGGTGAGCAAGGATCCCATTATATTCGCTCATGGATGTACAAATATACGAATATACGAATATATGAATACACGAATATATGAAAACGCGTGTAAGGGGACTTGAAGTGACTAATCTTCATGGCCACTTTGTATTAAACTTATGTACCCTACGTCCTAGTTACGTGGGAAGCGTAACGAAGACGTAGGTGGGGCATTTATGAGCGGGTAAAATTAATCACCATAATTATTTTCTTTATCTACCACCATAAAGGTATTTTATTTATTATGTTTTTTATATCTTTTAGCATTTTAATATAAAATTAAATATGGTGGTTATTCGACATAATGGAAGATTTTATCTTAACGAAGACATATAACTTTCGCTTGGAGTAGGGATTAAGAAACCGCTTGCTTGGGTGACAAGCCAGCGGGCCGACCCTAGGGGATTGATTTTTGGTCCCCCATACCCTCTATTCCATTATAAATACACGTAATCGCCGTGTATGAAGAGCATATTCTTAAATCTTCATATTCGTTAAGTTATCTAGCTTTTCTTGTCTTTTACATTGACGCTCGATCGACGATTGTTCTTTTGAGTTAGGCATCGGAGGTGGATCAGGAGGTCCCCGCCCCATTTGTCCATTGTTTTTCAGGTTCTAGGTTGAAGAAACAATTGGAACGGAAGGGGAAGAAGGAGTAATCAATTAATGCATTGAAGGCGAATTTTTGTGCACTAACAGACATTTTATTAGAGAGCTAGCTACCAAATCCTTCTCGCTATATCATACATAAAGTATCAACTCTAACTCCCAAATATCCTTAATTACCAAGCATCTTCATCAGGTGCATCACAAATTCCTTTCATTTAGATATGAAATGGTTGATTCACTGCCAATTCCATCTTGAGGGGGGTATGATTTAGGTAGATAAGACTAAATTGGGTGTAAATCGATTCATTCATGAAGGTTCATGCAAAACTATTCCTTCCATTTAAGAGCATGCTTATCCATGTGAGATGCTTGATCAATTTATAAATGAAATAATGATATTTTTATCCCAATTCAACATTTTCTTAATAGCATCTCACTATGTCAGATGCTTATATTTTAGCATCAATCCACCTATTTTTTCATATATTAAATAAAATAATATATATTATCCAAACATATATCCCACATAAATGTTTACCAATAAACATGCTCTAAGTAATTTATATCTGAAGATAGTACAATCTGTTTTCATTCTTTCAATTCAAGAAATCTATAAACTCATCCGACATGGTTGGACTTGGTGTTCTTTTCAATCAAATCCCTCTGCATCTCTTTAATCTTTGAGTAGCTTTTCAATTCACAACATCCGTAAATATTTGAGTTATACCTAAAGTGCACCAATTAATTTGAATTTAGCATTTTAACTAAGGTTATTACTATGATCGATCACAACCACATCATGCATGTATGTCCAAATAGTTTATGAAAAGTAATTAGATTGATTATGAAATTATGTGATGCCACTGAAAATATATTATTTTTATTTGATTTCAATTAATTTATAAGCATGAGCTTGGACGGTAGTACACACATATATACGACATTTATTTATTACAAACTTTTTAAGTATAAAGTTTTGAATTATTGGATAATGGATTATATGACATCTATTATTTTTCAGTACAATAGGAGAGTCTCTTGCATTATTCAAGTGGGTTCTTAGTGTACAATACATCATACAATTAAAAAAGTAGAGATTCTACTCCTATTCTCAAAATGAACCCCTTTTACGCAAATATTATGTAACATTTTCATTTGAAAGTATGTTTTAACGTATGGAACAATGTTCTCGGAAAAAATGTAACAAAAATGTGTGCTATATATCTTATGTGATAGAATGTAATATGTGTAAACAACCAAACTTAGATAGCAAGTCTTGTATCCCTATTAATATTAATCTAATATAAAGACATCCCTTAAAGGGAAATTCATATCTATTCTTACATGGTATCACCGGAAAACCCAAACCCTAGCCTTTTCTCCTCCTTGCATCGCCGCACAACTGCAACTTACCCTATGGCGAAGCAGTGTAATGCGCCACCTATTCCCAGTCCAGCCGGTCAACCCTAGAGGCCGACCGCCGCTCGTGCCTCCACCATCCCCTCAACATCTCTTGCCCTCCTGAAAAAGGCCTTTCTTCTCACCATGTCAGACGACGACGTGATGCCTAAGGAGACCATGCTCATGGATCAGCTGACCACCAAGATTGGTTCTGCCTCTGGCTCCTCCAAAACATCTTTTCACTCACTCTTGTTGTGTCTAATATTAAGAATCCCATCCCATTCATGTGTGATCAGACAAACATAAAGTACAATTCTTAGGCGGAACATTTCAAAGTCACGGCTCAAGCTGATCATGTCTCAGATCGCGTTGATTCCAACGTCCCTAGGTCGGCCGACATATAAAGATGTCGATCGATGAGATCAATTAGGTGTCATCATCCTATAGTGGATCTTTTCCAAAATCTCTCAAGATCTTCATCTCACAATTTTGTAGCTTGGATCTATTGTTATGGCTTCTTGGACGAGACATTGCAACATCTTTAAGGATAATAAAACATCCCAAGTTGTTTACTTGAAAAGTGAGTTTGCAAGATGTCGGGCTCAAGGCTTTCTCCTTTGTCTCTACTTACTGTCAGGCACTCAAAGGCCTATCTAATCAACTTTCTAGTGTTGATGCCAAGGTGTCCGAACGAAAAAGATTGTTTCAACTTATTGTCGGATTGTCCAAAGAATTTGATGTGGTTTTCAGTTTGATTCAGCAGTCCGAGCCCAACCATGATTTTCTAAGAGCTAGGTCTATGGTGTTGCTTGAAAAATCCCGTATCGCGAATCAACAAACCTTGGTTGCCAACTCCAAGAACCTTACTATCGGCTCATCCTCCACTCCTTGACTTTTTTATTTTCAAACAGTTATTATTTTGTCATTTGATATTATGCATAGTGGTCTTTGGACCTCACTTGTTGCTACTAATTTTGGTTTTTACTATTATGTTGTGTTTTTGAATGATTTATCAAACTTTGGGTATTTCCAATCAAGTACAAATTAAGTGTTTGACATGCTTCAAAAATTCCATCAATTTGTAAAAACACAATTTAACTATCCATTAAATCTTAACAATGTGACAATGACGGAACTTAACACTTCCAATTTCCACTCATTCTTCAATAAAAATGACATTGTTTTACGCTTCTATTATCCACATACCTCCTCGCAATTAAAGTAGTACGACTGAACGATTCAACGGAATAAGAAACAATATGGCTCGCAATCTTCTTATTCATGCCTCGGTCTATCTTCTCAACATCCTTCAAACCCTCAATCTCTAAAGCCACAATGCAAATAATATTCTATATAACACTACATTCTCTCATTTTTCTTGTTTTTAGGTGTTCATATTTTCCTAATCTTAGTGTGTTCACCTCAAACAAACTCCAACCTAGACCCACACCTCGTGTCTTCTTAGGTTATCCTTGCAATTGTCGAGGATTCATCTATCTCGAACTGTCTTGCTCCATAATAATTCTACCTAGATATGCAACCTTTGATGAATCTATCTTTCCGTTCGTCCAGATCCTCCCGACATCTCTATCTAGGTGTTACTCATTGATTGAAGTCGACATTTTTTCTCCTTTATTCCTACAAAAACATCTAGAATCTCCATCGACTCCATATAATGTGTCAAATCCTCTCACATCATCACCCATGACCGTCCAAGAACTGATTCCCACCTTAAATGACTTCTCACGACCCGTGAACAAAGGCATCACGAGTCATGAGCCAACCTTAGATGAGCCGATAGACCTAGCTCTTAGAAAATCATCACGAGTTGAGGGTGGGGATGGGGGAATCACGAGTTGTGATCCCCCCATCCCCACCCTCAACTGCTTTGTCATGACCTGTGATGGAACCATCATGAGTTGTGAATGCATCTTTGTGCCTACACCATGATGAGGTGCGAAGCACTGCTGGAAAACGCGTCTATAGCCAGGAGCGTTGGCACGCGATAAGCCACAAAGTTAGCCAGGAAAAAAGCTTTGCCACAAAGATAGCGACCAGTTTTCCCAGGACGAAAAGTTTGTGGTTAAAACGGTCGTGGCCGGGTATAGCATACCGTGAAAACTGGCCACAAACCGTAGATTCGTGCCTATGTAACCACAATATTGGGTACGAAAATCATGTTCGGCTAAATACATGGTATAGCCAGAGACACTTAGTGGCTAAGTTTGAGTCTATTTTACCAGAAATGTAGCGTCGAAGTATTTTTCTGGCTAAATTCGGTAGAAATAAGTCGTGTTCATCATCTACATGTCCTAGCCATTTAGTATCAAAGTTTGTCGCGAATACATTTGGTGGGTAAAGTTGTGGCCTTTTAGCATGAAATTTGGCTACAAATTGGCTGAATACATTTAATGGCCAATGTCGTGGCCTTTAGCATGAAAATTGGCTACGAATTAATTGAGTGTGAAAATTTGTGGCTATATTATTATGTATTTATAATATTAAAAATAATAATATTATGATCTACCATTATATATTCAATACCAAATACATATAATAATAATAACCTATTTCCAAACCATATGTACATATTAAACAAAATACAAATATATTTACAACTTAAATAAACTATCTTACAAACAATTTCAATAGTACCAAATTATTCATAAAAAACAATTAGCTTCATCCACCAACACCCTAGTACAAACCATCCAAAAACCACTTTATATTACACCCAACAATACAAAAAAACATCATGGTCCTTTGGGTTGAGATTGCTCCAACAATACAGCAACCCTTCCAATAATTCAATTTGACCCGTCAAGAGGAATCTGCAAAAGAAAGTAATAAACAGAACACAATGATCTAAATCCACAAATTACACCGCTTACAAGTTTCAAAATTTCAAAGTGGGCAGGGTCCTAGAATGTGCAAACAAAGTTATATTAGTCACAACATAGTTGGTAATCATATCAATTAACAGAAAAGAATTACAAAAGAGATGGTATAGGATAAATGTTTCTGATTTTTGTTACAAAAGAGATGGTAAACATATTAATTACAGCAAATAATCAATATGTTTAACAAAATGATCATTAGAGAGCTATAACATTGAGTTTCAGTTTAAGCAAGCAGAGGTAAGAATTGATGCATTAATGGCATTATACAACACAACATGTTCAAACTTTTGTTCTTTTGAGGTGAAAAAAGAAGAAGAAAGCAGAGAGTACATGGTTTTTTGACACAATCACTTGTATAGATCAAAATCAAATTTCCTCTAGAAATCACCTAAAAGTCCAAAGCATTTTTGAACAACTAACAAGATTTTTGTAACTGATTTTACAGAGAAGAATTCCTTCCACTGTTGAAACTAATTTCATTATTCAGATTACAACATATAACATCTTATTTACAAGCTAATTATGACAAAGCTCTCAAACAAGAGCAAACTGTTCCCTATTAGCTAGCTTAATTACTTAACTCATGAATAGCCATAGAGTTTTTGCACTTTTTAACAGATCTAAATAATCTATGCTAGCAGCTGATTGCTGAATAATGCTTATAAATTAATTATTTATAGGTTAATATGATAATTTATTCAAATCATTACATACAGCTCAACATTTCAACTATTAAACATGGCAATACAAGCTAGTAATTCTCAAATTGGTCAGGAAAACCATACAAAAATAACTACGAATTCAACATTCACAAAAGACCTAAAAAATTCAGCGAATTCCATAAAATGAACAGCAATCAACACTAAGTTTGTAAAACTAATAGGCTACTTCCACTCGATGTTATTGCCTATGAAATCCAAAAGATATCAACAAATTCACACTAAAAACAACTTTGATTTTTAGATTTGAGAAAAGAGGCGTTAGAGAAGAAGAAAAATACCTGAAGGTTGTTCTGCTTAATGTAAGCCCAGATCTGCTTGAGAGCCTCAGTTTGGAGACGAATTTGTAGCCCAGATCTTCTTTAGAGCCTCAGTTTGGAGCCTCAGCTCTGCTTGAGACAAGACAAGTGCAAGATTGGATCTCAATGAGAAATAAGAACCATGATTGACAAAAAGACATTAGGAAACAAAATTCAATTGAGAAGGACAAGCTCAAACCGATCAAGTTGGAGACGAATTTGTAGAGTATGACAAGGCGGAGAAGATATGCCGACGGTGAAGAATCCGAATTCTTAGTCTCCTATTCCGTCGTCGTTCCTGGTTCTCTCTCTCGAGTTTCCTTCTCAAAGTTGTTTAATGTACTTGGACTAGAGTTTTGTAGCCTTTGACGAGGCGGAGAAGATATGTCGGCGGTGAAAAGTCCGAATTCTTTCTCACCAAGTCCGTCGTCGTTCTTGATTCTCTCTCTCGGCTTTCCTTCCTAGGGTAAGAGATGGGGGAATGAGAGGGTCGTCTGACGCGTCTCTTAGGGTTTGATAATATGGGCCTTATTTCAGGCCATTACCCAAATTTCCATTTCCCGCCTAATGTATCCCGCCCAATATTTGATTTTCACCATTTTCAGCCCGCTCAAATTTTCTTAGAACAAAAATTTCCCTCCTTGTAATATTAACAGCCCGCCCAAAATTATTTTAACCAAATATTTTCCACTTTTTCCCTCCTAAACCAAATGTTCTAAATGATTAAATTAGCAATTATTTTAAAAAAAATCTTTAATCAAATACACTTTTTATATACAAATAATCTAAATAATTAAAACACTTTCCTATATATACACTTTCCTATCTAAAAAGTATAATAATTAAAAGTGTGAAATTGAAAATTTTATATATAAATAGATATTAATCTAACATGATAATAAAATGAATCTTCAATACAAAAAACATTGTATACCTTTTTTTGGGGGGCGTTGCCCCCTGGACCCCCAACTCGCTGTGGGGGTCCAGGTGCGTTGCCCCTCGAACCCCTGGTGGGTACTTATCAACATCAACCATATGAAGATCATCAAAGAGGTTTAGGTTTTGTTAATCTTAAACATTAACCATAAATATGAACTAATTGGGTTTTGTTAATCTTAAACCAAACTCTAACAATTAAGCTTCAAACCAAACTCTAACGATTTTAACTGAATATAACGACTTCTTATAAGAATGAACGATTCTAAATGAATATAATGAGTTCTTATAAGAATGAATGATTCTAAATGAATATAATGATTTCTTATAAGAATGAATGATTCTAAATGAATATAATGATTTCTTATAAAAATGAATGATTCTAAAGGAATGTAACGTTTTCTTATAAGAATGAACGACTCTAAAGTAATATAATGTTTTCTTATAAGAATGAACGATTCTAAAGCAATAGAACGTTTTCTTATAAAAATAAACAATTCTAAATGAATATATCGTTTCTTATAAGAATGAACGACTCTAAAAGAATACATTATTTTCTTATAAGAATGAACGACCCTAAACCCTAAACCCTAAATACTAAAACCTAAACCCTAAACCCAAAACCCTAAAGGAAGATAACGTTTACTTATAAGAATGAATGATTCAAAAGGAATATAATGAGTTCTTATAAGGATGAACGATTCTAACTGAATATAACGAGTTCTTATTAGAATGAACGATTCTAAATGAATATAATGAGTCCTTATAAGAATGAATGATTCTAAAATACAACAATATCTTATAAGAATGAACGTTTTTTTATAAGGAATATAACGATTTCGTATAAGAATTAACGATTCTAAAGAATATAATTATTTCTTATAAGAAGTGAACGACTCTAAAGGAATATAAGGATTTCTTATAAGAATGAACGACTTTAAAGGAAGATAAGGTTTTCTTATAAGAATGAATGACTATAAAGGAATATAATGATTTCTTATAAGAACGAACGATTCTAAAGGAATATAACGTTTTCTTATTAGAATGAACGAATCTAAGAGAATATAACATTTTCTTATAAGAATGAATGACTCTAGAGGAATATAATGATTTCTTATAAGAATGAATGATTCTAAATGAATATAACATTTTCTTATAAGAAGGAATGATTCTAAAGAAATATAATGATTTCTTATAAGAATGAACGACTCTAAAGGAATATGACGATTTCTTATAAGAACGAATGATTTTAAAGGAATATAATGATTTCTTATAAGAATGAATGATTATAAAGGAATATAACCTTTTCTTATAAGAATGAATGATTCTAAAGGAATATAACGTTTTCTTATAAGAATGAACAACTCTAAATTAATATAACGTTATCTTATAAGAATGAATATTTATAAAGGAATATAATAATTTCTTATAAGAATGAACGATTTTAAAGGAATATAACGTTTTCTTATAAGAATGAACGACTCTAAAGGAACATAACGATTTCTTATAAGAACGAACGGTTCAAAAGAATATAACGTTTTCTTATTAGAATGAACGGTTCTAAAGGAATATAACGTTTTCTTATAAGAATGAACGATTTTAAAGAAATATAACGTTTTCTTATAGGAATGAAAGATTTTAAAGGAATATAATGATTTCATATTAGAATGAACGATTCTAAAGGAATATAACGTTCTCTTATAAGAATGAACGGGATTCTAAAGGAATATAATGATTTCTTATAAGAATTAACGATTCTACAGGAATATAACGTTTTCTTATAGTAATGAACGATTATAAAGGCTTATAAGTTTTCTGATTAGAATGAACGATTCTAAAGGATTATAACGATTTCTTAAAAGAATGTACGATATAAAGAAACAATATCTTTATTTTCATAAATTTTTGGATATTTAAATTATCAATATAATCCAAATTTATATACATATATTTTTACTTGTATACGTAACAATAATTTAAAAAACCCATTTAAAGATTTTTTTCAACCTACAAAGATCTCTTAGCTTTTATATCTTAAAAAAATTAATTACCAATTTCTAATTATATAAATTGATATATATATATATCGTATTTATTCTCAACTTTATATTATTCTAAAAATCATATTTCAATTTCACCAAAAAAAATTATATTTCAACTGATTTTCAGTTTGTTTTGGGCTGAAAAGCCCAACAATTGTTGGAGACCTGAACCCAAACCCGAAAAGCCCAACAATTTTTAGTTTCCTTGCCCTACTTCCCTTTCTATCTTTCTCATCTAATCAAACTGTTTTACGCTGCTTGCTCATCAAACACATCTCAGAGGGGAGATCGAGAGTCACGTTCAATCGCGCCGCTGTCGACCTTCCTTCCAACACCACGTTCAATCGCCCCTTCCACTCACCCGCCGTCGGAAACCTCGGTCCAGGCGTGGACCTCGTTCAAAGATCGTGCCACCGCCGTCAGTCTTTTCAGTTTGCACTCTTCGTCTCTCCCACTTCCTCATTCTCGTCGTTCTCCAGCCGCCCCATCTTGACATCTTCCACCGGCTTGAGCACTAGCCATCACCGGCGACTCGTTATCGGTTTGGTGCTGGCGACTGGCGTGCTGGTGTCGAGTGTCGACGCTCTCGTTCCTTCCAATCCTTGGTTCTCCAGCCTCCAGCGAGCCATTGTCCAAGGCAACAAGGTCGCAGGACTCGCAGCAGGCCAACAACTCTAGCTCTCGGTACTCCGCTCAACCCTTGACGTTCGACATCCTCCGCTCGACGCTCACCCAGGCTACGAATCAATTTTGATAAATTGGTTCCAGCAGGTTCAAATTCTTTCAATTCCCACTTGGTTTTGAAAAATTGGTTTTGTCTCTTATTCAATCTTGTTTCCATTTGTATGTGTGTGACAGCAGCATCACAAATTCTTTCAGCAGCATTTAATTTTGTTTCATTTGTATGCGTATGACAACAAGTCAACAACAACAAGAATCTATTACAGTAGCAGCATGTTCAAGTTTTTTCAATTGTGTTTCAAATTCTTTCACTTATTTTGTGTGTGTGTGCGACAGCAACAGCATACATGTTGTCATATTAGTAATTCAATTGTTCTTTAGTTGTTGTTCGAATTCATATCATGTATTAGTTGTTGTTTAGTTGGTGTTGCTTAGTTTAGTTGATGTTACTTAGTAATTTAGTAATGTGTGTACCAATTTTTGCTTTGTTTAGTTGTTGTTACTTCATATCATGTTCAAACTCAAGTTGTTCGAACTTAGTTGTTGTTCAATTGTTGTTCGACTCCAACTTCCTCATTTTTGTTTTGTGATTTTTGCTTTGTATTTTAGTGAATGTGTGTACCGATTTTGAGACAACCTGAGACAACATCATAAATCTTTAATTCAGTTGTTGTAAATCTGTGAATCAGATTTTTGCTTTTGCTTCGTGTGAATCAGTGAATGTGTGTACCGATTTTTTGCAGCTCAAATGTATTTATTTCTTAAATGTTGTGTGTTTTGTTTGTTAAATTTTGTAGGGAATTTAATATGTCTTCATCAATAGCTTCTAATTCCGATACACCGAAGATGAGGCAGACGTTGATGAAGAGTTTGAGTTTGAGTCGGACAAGGAGTATAATATTGAAGAGTATGCAAATGAAGAGATGGAAGACTAGTTAATATATGTATTTGATTATTCCTTTATTAGACTAAATGAAGTTATGAACTATCTAGTATTTTGAGTTTCGGGGATATTCTAGCATATGGATTTAATGGAATATTAATTATTAATTAGCAAATGAGGTTTATGGTATCTTATAGTATCTTATTTGAAATCATGATTTATCATTTATATATATAGATTAGAGAGTTTGAATAATAGAACATGTGTAAAATACAATGATGTAACTAATATCGTACCGCCTATCTTTTTTTAGAACGATGTGTCATATTGGCCACAAACTTAGTACCGAATCATGCTACGTAAGGCTATCGCGGCAATATTGTAATATTTGGAAATATTTCGATATTTTTTTAATTCTATTTTTACGCTTTTTGATTTTCGTGTTGGGATTACTTAGCTTATAAGTAATCTCGGATATATAAAAGTATTTAATTTTTAATTTTTAATTTAAAATAATTATATTTTGAAAAGTTTTTAAGTTAAAAGTAATTAATAATAATTTCAGGGTAAAGTTTGTAGTAAAAGAGAGTTGAGGGTGAAAACCGTAAAATTTTTAAAATTTATGCCGACCTTCTTCTAATTGCTATATATATATGTACATTCATGTACATTCTTGTACGAGAGAAAGAATTCACGAGAGAGAGGGAGGGAGAGAGAGGGAGAGAGAGAGAGAGAGACAGAGAGAGAGAGAGGGAGGAGGGTATTAGCCCGGTGTTAGATTCGTTCGTCGGGTCGGATTTTGGAGTTCAGGCATTATTTGGTAAGTTTTAATTAGTTAATAGTTTGTTTAGATTTTACTAATTTTTCCAGATCTGGTTTTACAATTGATTGGATTTAAAAATCAGTCGATTTATAGTTCTCAGAGGGTATTTTTGATATCGGATTTATAATCGGTAAAAGATTTCAGAGTAATTTTAGGGTATTGTTTTGTAATGATATTAGGGAGACCTTTGATCCAGTTTTTCAGAAAGGCTTGAACTAGAAAAATGTTCTTTTATATATCTAGTATATTCATGTCAAGTTTTAAAGGATTTGGAATTATACACAAGAAGTTATAAAACATCTTGCCTTTTTGTTGATTTTAGGGTTAGAGTTTGTAAGGGTTAAAAGGCTATTATTATTCATTGGGGTTTATATATGCATATAGGAGCGTGAGTCCTAGGTTGTGATCAGAGACGAAGGGCAAAGACAGGCTATCTGTCTTAGATGGGGTTTCGCGTTGTATTATAATTAGTGGTTTCTGGGCGTTCGAAATTCGTCCTCAAGGTAAGTCGTTTACGACTTGCTCAGTTTCCATTCAATACTTGTTAGACTTCATGTTGTGCTTTGTTGAGGGTAAATTTTCATAAAATTTAAACCTTCATGTTTAACCTTATATTAATTGAAATTATGGGTATCTAAAAATAGTAAAGTTATGATATCCTTGTCAAATTAATTTTAAGGACAAATGTTTTTGGGCTGCTAATAAATAGTCCAGGCCCATTATGTTGTACATGTCCAATATCAAATGGGCTTACATAAACATTGTTTTTAGAAGAAGAAAAAAAATATAATAATTAAATGTGTACGTGGTTGGGAGTTCTATCAGGAGAGTGTAACTTCCCCATAAACACACAAATCAAAAGAATAAAGGAAATTAATTAAAAAAAAGGGTGAGGTAGTGGGCAGTTAGGTGTGTAACTTCTCCCATGCACCAATTAAAAAAACCGATCGGAGGAACAAATCAAAACAAAAAAACAGGCGAGAAAAGCAGGAAAAGAAAGAAAGAGAGAGCAGGAAAAAAAAACATCAGAAATCAGACTGCAACTTTCAAAGATTTTTTTATTTTGTTTACGGTAAGGGCTATGTTAGGGACTAGTTCTCACCTTCATACCTCTTCTCTATTGTCCTTTGTCTTATCCCAAAATCAAATTAAAAATTCGTTTGTTTAGTTCTATTGATTGGTTGTTTTTTTGTTGCTTTTTGTGGTCCAAATCAACTCTTATGCTTGGAAAAGCAAAGATCCCTATTTAAGATTATTTATATGCCTTCATTTCAAATTGGTTTTGGGTTTTCTGGAACAAATTTTCGGTACTCCAATTTATCATATCCTTCAAGGAGTCCTTTCTTGTATACTTTAAATAAGGTCACTCATCAAATTGACGTTAAAAAAAAAGTCAGTGATCACACTTCAAGTCCATTTTTTTTAGGGTTCTTGTGTTTGTTTAATTTATGCAGGAAATCAAAATAGTCTTATCAAAAGGCAAGTCAATATATATATAAAAAAAGGAAAGTCAATATATATATAAAAAAAGGGGGAGATTCTGCTGGATTTCTTGGAGGATTAACATGTATAATTTAAGTAAATTCAGATGGATGGGATGTAAACGTTGGGTTTTTAATCAGGTACCAAACCAAACCTCCAGTAAGTCCCAAAGTTAATTGGCAAAACCATTAATGTTCCTGGAAACAAAAAAATGGAGAAAAGAAAATTAAATTCAAGGTTTTGATTGACATAAAGTGGAGATGGGAGGCCTATGTAATTTGCATGTACGTGGCTATCAATTGAATTATCACGGGCCCTTGAATGTGGTAAAATTATAATATAAAAATTTGTAAGCTGCATGCAAACATTAGTACCTGTTTAATTAACCCTCACTATTGTCCTAATTACCAAATCTCCCACGACAATAAATTTCTTTCAGAATTGACCCATTAAAAAAAATGTTTTCAATCAAATGATGATTAATATAAAATCGGACTATTTAAGGCACAAAGCTTGGTCCAAAAATATTATTAGTCATATTTAAGTTTCGGTCAACAAATTAGATCATTTTTTTAAGAACTACGTACGATTTGATCCCATTTAAAAAGGGTACGTAGGAAACTTGATAAAAAGCAAATCAAATGCTCGTCAAGTTCAATCACAACTCCAAATCAAATTAAAATTTCTCAAATCCAAAAGCGCACTAAAAAAGGTTGTGCACGCCAAATGCAAACGACTAGATCGCCCTTCCTAGAAGGTGGGTTTAGTACCATTCGCGTCATGCAAATGATAGTTGGAGCGGTCTAGGCAACCCTTCCTAGAAGGTGGGTTTAGATTCGTTTCTCTGATGCATGAAAAATCTCACACACAAAAACAAAAACCAAAAACACACTGAACTACGTAAGGCTTGATTCTCTTTAAAGAGATACGTAGGCAACCCGTCAAAACTCGGGTGCAGCCCAAATCATAAAACAAACCAAATCATTTGTATTTGTATGACTTTTAATCAAAAGGATAAAAAGAAAGGGTCGAACTCAATTTCAAAAATCAAATAAAATATGTTTTGCGAATATTTTCATATTTTTGTTCAACATATTTTTGGCACGCCCAGTGGGACCTTTTCTTCCTTTTCATCTTTAGATTATACATTTACTAACGCTTGATCATGTTTTGGTTGCAAGGAAATGGCATCAATGGCAACTGTGAACTTCAACGAGCTTCCTGCCACCTTCATCGTGCAAGGGGGTCGTTGGGTCCGCCGAAGGTCCTTCTCGGTGGTCTTTGATGTTTCTCGCGATGAAATTCATGCGAAGATCCCGTTGGGAAATTCCTTCAACCCGCTTCACCATTTGGAGGAGCAAAAGGGCAACAAGCCCAACTTTAAGACAATTGGTGGTGTCGGCAATCCGGGAACCACTGGCACGAAGCCTATCCCCATGAGTGCTCAAAGACCTATCATTCGTGTTATCAAAAGGAATGGTGGGCCTGTAAGAAAGCCTGTACCAGTTGTCCCAAAGGCCAAGAAGGCTAACAAAAAGAGGGGCCGCAAAAATGGTTCAAAACGTTCGAAGACAGGACCGCTCCGCAAGCTAGCAAATTCTCCAGCCTTGGCTCAGGCGAATGCAACTCTCTGGAAGGCTGCAAAGGACCTTTTTTACTCAAAGGAGGTGTTAACTAATCCTTCAATAGTCGCTCCAGGCCAGATTCTCATAGGTTCTATTCTTGTCACGCTTGAAAAGGTCGAGCAAGTTTGCGTGACCTCCTACTCTGAGGGGGAATCGCAAGCAAAAACTCAAAAGGTCAAAGTGATCAAGTCCTCGAAAGCCAAGAAGGTCCGAGTTCATAAAGGGAACAAGATGGACAATGATCTCGTTGACGCTCCAAGGAAAGGAGACTCATGTAACTCGAGAAGTTTAAGTGTCCAAATAGGACAACTTCATGATGGCCCTATGACAAGATCTAAGGCCAAAATGATGTCTTATGCTGATGTAGCTTCAACACCACCTAGTCCAACGAGCTCACAACGTGAAGAGGAGCCCAGTTCTCCTTTGTATGGAGACCTGAATTCTCTTTTCCAAGAGGAGGAGTTTCCTTCCATGGCTATCAAAGGAGGACAAACAAAGACTGTCTTGCAAGATGAGTCGGAAAACATGCCTGTTTTGATGACAGGAACGTCTAGTGTTGAAGAACAACTCCAAAAGTTGCAAAGAAGACTCGCTGAGAAAGACGCCCAAATAGTCGAACTTGTTGCGCAAGCCAATAGTCGTGCTCAAGAGAGTAGGAAAGAGCAGGTGAGAACAAATGACGATGGTCCGAGTGGTAGTTCATCCATCTCCCCACAAGAAATTAGGGAGTTGATCGCTCAAGGGATTCGAGAATTTCAAGTGTCTCAAAATCCACCTGTTCTTGGCTACAGAAAGCCATACCCAGTGCATTATGATACTGTCCCATTCCCTCCAGGTTACCAAAGGCCAAGTTTTGATAAATTCGATGGTATCCATGGGTCACCACATGAGCATTTGGCTCACTTTTATTCAGCTTGTGGTGAAACCGCACTGAGCGATGCCTTACTCATCAGACAGTTTGTGCAATCGTTAAAAGGGTCGGCATTCACTTGGTACACACAACTTCAACCTGGATCGATCCAAACATGGGATGACTTACAAAGAGCATTCCTAGCACAATTCGTGAGTTCGAAGGCAAAGGTGTCCATCATGGACCTTGCAAATACTCTTCAACGGCCAAATGAACTTGCTAATGATTTCATCGCAAGATGGAGGAGCCTAAGACTGCAATTCCCAGAGAAGTTAAGTGAAGAGGCGTGTGTCCAAATGTGCACCAATAACCTAATTCCTGAGTTGGCTGTGCATGTTGGCAGTGCGGAACCTCGAGGTTTTGACGCTTTAGTGTCAAAAGCTTGCAATGTCGAACGACAGTTGGCTCGAGGTAAAACAAACACAAGTCGATCTCATGTAAATGAGTCAAGAAGGGATGAGGGGAAAAAGCATCAAAAAAGAGGGGAGTCTATGGCTACCTTTGTTAAACCCACAGGTAAAACGCCTACGGGTAATGATTCTAGGTCACAAGGACGAGGAGGTAAAGAGCCTTTCAAGAAACCTACTCTTCAAGAAAGAAAAGAAAAGAAATACCCTTTTGACGACAATGATGTCCAAGGGATATTTGAAGAGTTAATGGCCGCCAAGCTCTTAACCCTTCCTGAGCCAAAAAGACCAAATGAGGTTGGAAAAACAAACGATGCAAAATATTGTCCATATCATCGCATTGTTAGTCATCCCATCCAGGATTGTTATGTGCTAAAGGACATGATAGAGAGGATGATTAAAAATGGAGAAATAGAGATCGAAGGAGCATCATCAAAAGCTCAAGTAGCCTCTTCGAACACTATCTCTATGACAGAAGTTGCAGAAGCGCTCCCTTCTCAAGAGTCTCATGACGTATCTAACGCATCGATTGAGAATGAGGGCATACCCACTGTTTCATTGCCTCCTATGGCGATACCTGTGCAATTCATAATTGATGATGATACTCGTGTCGTATGGGTATATCCAGACATGCCGAGAGATGCCCCTGGACAACCCACATTGTACGAGATTATGATTTGCTCGGATTTTGAATATTTGCGTTCAACTGATGATGATGCCTTCAGTGACCTTGAATGGCAAACTAATGTGAGTCGAAAAAAATCTCGGTCTAAAATGACTCGAACTTCGAGTTCTCCAGGTTTCAGAATGATCGGAAGAAAGCCTGGCAAGAAGAAGAACAAAAAGAAGGTTAAGAAAGAGAAAAAGGGAAAAGTCTTAACAATTGACTCTGAGGAGGAATACGTTCAACCAAACAGAGTACCAATAACATTAAAAGACTTCATCCCTAATAAATTTCTTGAGGAGGATTCTTCAGAAGATGATTCCTTTTGGGGTGAAGAAATTGCCCAATGTTGTATGGCCACTTGGGCCGACATGTGTGAAGAGTGGGACTTGGAAGTTGACGAAGTTACACTTCGTTCCGGACGTCAACTCACATCTCCAAAGCCAAAAGAAAAAGGCAAGGAAAAAGAGTCGTCGTCTAATGACGACGTGAAGGAGACAAGCCTTGATGAGCTAGTTGATAAAGAAACTCCTACTTCTTCTACAAAAGAGAAAGAAAAAAGGGAAGAACCTCAAAAGGAGGCTAGTCACCAAATTCCAATGGTCCTTCGCAAAGCTCAGTTTAAAGAAAGGATCAAGTATGACGTCGTTAGTCACTTGAAGCGTATTCCCGCGCGTTTAAGTGTATATGATGCGTTACAAATGTCAAATGAGCTAAGGAGGGCGCTTATCCAAGCTCTCATGGATCCTGAAGATTATAAGGACCAAGTTGACCCTGTTGAAGTCAATGAGGTGTCTTTATCTCCGCCGACTCATTGTGCCGCATGCATGGCGTGTATAACATTTTCTGATGAAGATCTTCAGTTGGGGGAAGAGTATCACAATCGGCCTTTATATGTCACAGGTCTCATCGGTGATACAAAGGTTAATCGTATCCTCTTGGATTGCGGATCAGCGGTGAATCTTCTCCCGTTGAGGGTTTTGAAAGCTATGGGATTGACAACTAGTCATTTGTCCCCTACCCTACTTACAATTCAAGGGTTCAATCAAGTAGGGCAACGAGCCATGGGTACCATTGCGTTAAAAGTAGTGATGGATGATCTTTATAAAGACGCATTATTTCATGTTATAGATGCTGACACGTCTTATAATGCCTTGTTGGGGAGACCATGGCTTCATGCTAGCAAATCTAATGTTTCCACGCTTCATCAATGTTTAAAGTACACCGATGAGAATGGAAATGAAAAGACTATCCGAGGAGATCAAAACCCATTTCACGGAGAAAGTGTGAACTATGCTGACGCCAAATTTTATAAGTCAGTTAGTTTTGATCCTAAGACGGTCATGAAAAGAGATGAAAGTAGCAAAATTCTTCAAGGCAACGAGCTAGTCTCAAGCATTGCTCAGTTGTCAAGATTTTCTCTTAATGAGAAAAGCGAGCGAAAGAGCACTCATCCTAAAGTGTTGTTTAAATACACAAAAAGGAGATGAGACAAGCTGGCCAAAATCCTTTAAGCTCAATTGAGAAGGCCATGCACTCTTTGATGACAAGTTATACTTGCCCCCTTCGAAAGATAGAGCAATCTGTGCCAGAAAAGACGTTGATCATCCATAAGCTCTCCGGAGATAGCAAAAGAGTGGTGTTAAGAGGGGAATCTTCTAGTTCCTTCACCAAGTCTTTTCCCTTGCAACCAAACAAGAAGTTGAAGTTGAAGGTGAAAGGATCGAAATCTTCCTCAAAGAGAAAGGCTTTATACAAACCTCTGGACCAAAAGCTTGTTGAGAATTTGCAAGTCTCTCACGAGGGAGGTGTATTGACAGCCAAAGTTTTAGAGCCCATGACCTTGACCTCGAATGAGCAAAGTTTGTTCTTAGAGGAGAAGGCGTCGACACCTCGAGTGTCAGTGTTTGAGAGGCTCGATACAACGTCAGTAGGTGAAACAACAAGACCTTCTGTGTTCAATAGGCTTGAGGGTTTTGGTGACCTTGAAAGCAAGAAGAGTCATATCAAGGGTGCTAAAAAATGGAGAATAAAGAAGAAACAAAAGTCAAAGTTTCTTGTGCGACATTCGAGTGATGTCGAAATGGAGGACGTAAACATGACCTCATTTGAAGAATCATCAAGTCACGACTCTCCTAAAGAAATTACAAATGATGATGTCCCACATGATTTCGTCAACACAATTCAGCCTGCACCACCAGAAATGGAAGATGATGGTCAAGCCACAGTCGATGAACTTGAAGAAATCAACTTGGGGAGCGTTGAGGAGCCCAAACCCGTTCTTGTTAGCAAATTACTAACTGACGAGGAAAAAGTGGTATATGAACAACTCCTTATGGAGTACAAAGATGTGTTTGCTTGGGAATACCAAGACATGCCTGGTTTGGATCCACAAGTTGCGACGCATAAGCTAGCTATCTCTGAGGACAAAAAACCTGTCAAGCAAGCACAACGTCGTTTTCGCCCCGAGTTGACGGTTCAAATCAATGCTGAAGTTAAAAAGCTAATCGAGGCTGAGTTCATTCGTGAAGTTCAATATCCAATATGGTTGGCTAACATTGTCCCTGTAAGGAAGAAAAATGGCAAACTCCGTATTTGTGTGGATTTTAGGGACTTGAACGAAGCGTGCCTTAAAGATGAATTTCCTCTACCCATAACAGAGCTACTGGTTGACGCTACGACCGGGTTCAAAGCTTTGTCCTTTATGGATGGTTTTTCAGGGTACAACCAAATAAAGATGAGTCCTGAAGATGAAGAGCTAACGGCTTTTCGAACACCTTACGGAACATATTGCTACACGGTAATGCCATTTGGCTTGAAGAATGCTGGTGCAACCTATCAAAGGGCCATGACAGTCATCTTTCATGATTTACTCCATCATTCTTTGGAATGTTATGTAGATGATTTAGTGGTGAAGACAAAAGAGCGTGAGGATCATCCAAAAGATCTCCGTGAGATCTTCGAGAGATTGCGTAAGCATCAATTGAAGATGAATCCTCTCAAATGCGCCTTTGGTGTGACATCTGGGAAGTTTCTCGGTTTTGTTGTTCGATATCGAGGAATTGAAGTTGATCCCGATAAAATCAAGGCTATCATGCAAATGCCACCTCCGAGAAACCTGCGTGAGCTTCGAGGTTTACAGGGAAGACTTGCGTACATTCGACGCTTCATTTCAAATCTAACAGGGAGGTGCCAACCATTTCTACGGTTAATGAAAAAAGATGCTCCTTTCATATGGGACCAATCATGCCAAAATGCTTTAAATAGCATCAAAGAATATTTGATGAGTCCGTCAATTTTGACGGCACCGATTCAAGGGCGACCACTAATCCTCTATACAGCGGCTCTTGAACAGTCTCTGGGAGCCATGTTAGCCCAAAATAATGATGAGGGAAAAGAAAATGCCTTGTATTACATTAGCCGAACATTGGTGGGGGCAGAACGCAATTACTCCGCCATGGAGAAGGTTTGCCTTGCTTTGATATTTGTCGTACAAAAGTTACGACATTATCTCTTGACCCACCAAATCACATTAATCTCCAAGGCCGATCCGTTAAGGTATATCCTGTCCAAGACTGTGTTGTCAGGAAGACTAGCCAAGTGGGCTATGCTCCTAGCACCCTTCGACATCAAGTTTGTGCCTCAAAAGGCGATTAAAGGGCAAGTCATAGCTGATTTCTTGGCTGCTCATCCAACCCCTGATGGTGAAGAATTATCATATGACTTCCCAGATGAAGAAGTTTTTATGATAGAAGAAAAAACATGGCAGCTATACTTTGACGGTGCGTCAAGGAGAAAAGGAGCTGGTGTTGGCATTGTATTGGTCACGCCATCAGGTGGAATAGTGCCTTATTCTTTCTCCCTTTTGGAGGTTTGCACAAATAATGTAGCGGAGTATGAGGCACTCATCATCGGTCTTGAGATAGCTCTTGAAATGCATATCGACACATTAAAAGTGTTTGGCGATTCTCAATTAATCGTTAGACAAATGAATGGTGTCTATGAGGTCAAGAATTCAAATCTGATTCTTCTTCATCAAAGAGCAAGACATCTCATTGACCAATTCCACCAAATAGAGGTGACACACATATTAAGATCTGAAAATGATAAAGCCGATGCTTTGGCCAAACTAGCAGCATCATTGACGTTACCCGATGAAAGGGAAATCCAAATTACAATAGGAGAACGTCATTTACTAGCTCCGGCTTTAGAACGATCCAACCAAATTGAAAAAGTGAATCTCGTTTCGGTTTATGAGATTGAAGAGGATCTTGATTGGCGACAGTCAATAGTTGATTACCTTCAATATGGTGTGTTACCAGAGGATGCCAAAAAGAAAGTAGATGTCAAGCGACGATCTCTAAGGTTCACATTGAAAAACGATACATTGTATCGTAGATCCTTTGATGGGATATTACTCCGATGCTTGTCAACGCAAGAAGCTCAACATATTCTTGAACAGACTCATGCAGGGATATGTGGGGCACATCAAGTTGGCCCTAAATTAGCCGATCAAGTCAAACGACTAGGCTATTATTGGCCAACCATGGTGAAGGACGCAATGGAATTTGCTAAGGTATGTCATGCTTGCCAGGTTCATAGCAATTTCATCCATCAATCACCTCAATTGCTCCATCCAACAATCTTATCATGGCCATTCCACGCATGGGGTCTTGACGTGATAGGGCCCATTAACCCGTCGTCATCTCGTGGTCATCAATACATCTTGGCCGCGACTGATTATTTCTCAAAGTGGGCTGAAGCTATACCATTAAAGGGGGTAGGGGCAAAAGAAGTTGTCAATTTTATAAGGGTCCATTTGATCTACCGCTATGGAGTTCCTGCAAAGATAATAGCTGACAATGCCCTTTACTTCAAAAATCAACAAATGTGTAAGTTAGCTGAGAAGTTTGGTTTCAAGCAAAACTTTTCATCAAGCTATAATCCCTCTTCGAATGGCCAGGCGGAAGCATTCAATAAGGTGCTTTGCAAGATTCTTAAGAAAATGGTGTCAAAATCAAAGAGAGATTGGCATGAAAGACTGCCTGAAGCGTTGTGGGCTTATCGAACTACTGTTCGAACGTCCACTGGATGTACACCCTACAACTTAGTCTTTGGGTCTGAAGCCGTCTTACCATTGGAGGTTCAATTACCTTCTCTTAGAGTTGCAACCCAACTCACAGAGCCTGAAGAAAATGTCAAAATTCGTTTAGCCGAGCTTGAAGCTCTAGATGAGCATAGGCTAGCGACGCAACAAAGGCTCGAAATTTACCAAGCCCAGGTGGCCGGTGCGTTCAACAAGAGAGTCAAATTCCGTTCATTTAAAGTTGGTGATTTGGTTCTTACCGTGAGGCGGCCAATCGTCATCAATCGAAAATCAAAAGCAAAATTCGAGCCAAAATGGGAAGGCTCATATGTTGTGACTAAAGTATTCCCTAAGGGGGCGTATGAGCTCTCACGAGTCGAGGGTGAAGTCATATACCCTTGTGTGAACGGAAAGTTTGTAAAAAAATATTTTACTTAGACAGGTTAAGTCCTTTGTATGCAAATGATAGTGAAGTGATTTGAGCAACCCTTCCTAGAAGGTGGGTTCAAGTTATTTCAATGATGCGTACACATAGGGACTAAAAAAAAGAGAGAAAAAGAGAGAAAAAAAAGAAAGAAAGAAAAAAGAAAAAAAATTGAAGTAGAAAAAAAAATGGAGAGCTTGAACTACGGATGGCTTGATCCCTCACAAAGGGGGTACGTAGGCAATCTAGTTTCTCTATTACTAGAAGCAGCCACAAAAAATAAGCAAAGATATTTTCTCCCATGTGAGTAAATGTTAAAATTCCCATCAATTATGTGTCAATTGTTGGTTAAAAAAATTCAAAAAAAAAATAAAACTTGCATGCACATGATAGTCGGATTAGTTTAGATAACCCTTCCTAGAAGGTGGGTTTAAATTAATTCGGTGATGCACACGCAAGAAACAGCAGATCCCAAATGAACTACGAACGGTTTGATCCTCCACAAAGGGGGTACGTAGGCAGTCTAGTTAATCAAAATACTAGACACAACCACAACAACCAAAAAAAACACCCTCAAACATGTCTAGTATTTCTCTTTCGTCGCCCTTGTATAAGATAGTAAGAAAAAAAAATAATAAAAATAAATGATACTATTTTATTAATAAAGGTGACTACATGAGAAATAAAGTTATTCAATAACAAGGCAAGAAACAAGGCTAAACAAGCCAAAGCTAGGAAAAGTAAATGAGAATAAAAGAAATCTAGCCACTAGAAGCAAAAGAAGTAAAAGCTGCAACAATGCCATTAATAATAGTCTTCTTCGAATGCAGTTCTTCAAGTTTAGCCTTGGCATCCTTCTCAATTTCCTCCAAATTCCCTTGCCTTGTTCTTTGAATTTGAATACATGTCTCTACTTCAGATTTACTCTTCGCCAATGCCTCTTTATCAGCAGTGAAACTCTCTTCCATTTGACGAAGCTTAGCTCTTGTATCTAGAATATCCTCTTCGCGCTTCTTCATAGCAGAGGACTTCTCTTGCAATTGCAATAATTCAGCTTCTTTGGAAGTGAGTTCTGTTTTGCAAAGGGAGAGGTCAGCAGATACTTTGCTCAAAGAGGTTGTGTCAACTGTACCCGCCAATTTGCCTATTGTGTCAACTCCTTCAGAGAAATTATGGACTTGAGAAACAATCCAAGACAAATGAAGGTCGTTGATCTTAGCTGCTTTGGCCATGATATTCAATGTTGCTAGATCTTCAAGAAGCTCATTCTTCATAGACAGCATGTTTTGAGCAGATTGAATCTTCAACATGGTTTCAGAAATTGCTTGCACACTGGCCACAAAAGCTTGACGAACATGTTCTTTAACTGGGGTAAAGAACGTACCACGTACAGACAAGGGTACGGTCTCAAGAGGCACAATATCTAGCGGAGCTCATGACGATTCTGAAGGTTTCGCCTCAGGGACAACGATGAGGACATCATGGTTACGATCTGTATCAAAAGCAGACGTCGATTCTGGTTCATAATCAAGCTTTTCCCCTGAAGGTGGTTCATCCAAATCAATGGGAGTACCAACATGGCCATGAGAATGAATGGGTTGGGGGGTTTGAGTAGAATTCTGGTCAATCCCTTCTTGCAAATTGGGTCTATTAGGAACCTCAAGTGTACTTGTAACATCGACACAACCAATAGATGTTGAGATTGGATCAGGGTGATCATAACCCTTGCCATGAAAACCAGACTCGCATGAATCTGATGACTTCTTATATCTTCTTCTTTTGAAGTTGACATCATCACTCAAAGATCGATCCTTACTGCTTCTTTTGTTCTTCGGCAAAGTAGCAACCGGTTGAAAAGTCGATTCATTCGATTTGGGCGATTTTGCAGCAGATTCCTTCACACCATCTTTGAGGCCAGTAATAACTTCTTTTAAGTCAGTGATGACATAATTATTTTCCCTCAAATGAGTTTCCTTCCCAGTCAAAATAGTGTTGACTTTCTGTATCGACTGACTAAGATAAGGGGTTGAAACTGCGACCCACCACCAACAAAAACTTGTGGTGCATGCCCCTAGGTAATCGGAACATGGAATATGATACTCAACACCAGTGTTTTGCTTAAATAACTTATCATAACAATGAGCGATGTCACGTAAAGATCTTCGAGATCTCAGGGGAGTACTGAATGTCAAAGAATTTATAGGAACTCCCTGATCAAACCCAAAGTGACGAGCAAACCTGTTCGGATAATAAGGCTCCAAAATCAAACTTCTGCCAACTCTAACAGGCAAAATACTCGAGCGTATACAAATTAGGCGCTCAAAATCAAGGTCTGAGTTCCCTGTCAGATCAACTTTGTCTGAGCTAGTATCATCACCGAACAAAATGGCACGGTACTTCATATTGTCAGAGTGTCTCAATATCATCCTAGCTTGCTGAAGATTGAGAAGTTCCCCTTTCACTCCCGCATACCGTGCTAGGCGAGGATAATCTTTAGGACATCGATTATGTGGATGTGCCTTATACAAATTAGGAAAGTATTCTCCCATCCAACCGATCATGAAATGGAGCCCAAAACTCGGATTAGCCCTACCGGGGTGTTCATGGGTCGCCATTCTGTTCATACCATGATAAATATGGCCTAACGCTGCTGGAGCTAATGAAATTTTCCTACCTTTTGCCATAAAGCAAGCCATTACAAAGGTCGTATGGCGGATAACCCTCGTGCCACTTGGGAAAACAAATCTGCTCAAGAGAAGAACTATAAATGCTGCTAGTTGTCCTTCATCACTCACTATCAATTTTGCTTGTTTCTAGACTTTAGCAATGCTCTTTGCTTTAGATGAAGCAACTGTTTGCTTGCTAGGGGCTTGCCTTTTAGTCGTTGCGAAAGGATCTTCTGGAAAAGCATAATAGATCTGCTTACCCCTAAAGAAGTGCTTCAACCATTGCCACCAAGAGACGTATTCTCCGCCTGAATCCTTGCAAAGACCAGCGTGGATTCGCAAAAGCTCCAAAACAGTTGATGGGAACTTTGTTATATGCAACAACTGTTCATTCGGTGGTAAATATTCCTCATAGGGTTCACCAAGAATTGGCAAACCCGCAATCTGCTTTAAATCATGAAGAGAGACCCCTAACTCACCACCTGCATGATGTAAAGTGTTGGTTAGAGGCCCCCAAAGTTCACAAAATGCTCTCCACACATCAATGTGATACATGTACGGAAAACAAGAAATTGCTGCAAGTCCATAGATATCCGCTTTGCGGAGCACATCCCTGTACTTGTCCAAGATCTATTCAATCCATTCCATCAAGCATGGCATAAAGCTAGCAAGCCCCCTAAATAAAAATTTTGTGCCCCAATTTTGTGGCGTCTTCAAAAATCTATACAAAGGGGGATAAAATTCTTCGGGGACTGGGGATTTCATAGTGTAGCCATTCTCAGGATGCAGTTTCTCAAGGAACATCCCTTTAAACCGTCTTCCAAACTCTCTGTTGGTTTGCACACAACCCCTCTCATCATCTCGAACAAATCTCAAATAACCCTCAGAGGCTTCACTTCTCTTAGCCCAACTCATTCGCCACTTATCCTGTTTAGAGATCTTCAATTCCCGAATAGATAAGGAGCGATTATACAACGGGCTATATACAAGCTCTTGACCATTAGCTCCTAAAGCCTTCTCAGACGGAGCTTCTCCATATGGGTCCATAGTTGTAGCCTGCAAAAAAAAAAAAAAAATTGTGTGTCAAATCCACATACGCTCATGCTCTTTATTGAGCCAAAGGTGAACTCAAACGTCTTCAAAAAAAAGGGGGGAAAGAAAACGTCTTAAAAAAAAGATATCGAACTTTGAACGCGTTCAAGTTTTCACACGCACAAAGTTCGGGGGGTAACTGTTGAGGGTAAATTTTCATAAAATTTAAACCTTCATGTTTAACCTTATATTAATTGAAATTATGGGTATCTAAAAATAGTAAAGTTATGATATCCTTGTCAAATTAATTTTAAGGACAAATGTTTTTGGGCTGCTAATAAATAGTCCAAGCACATTATGTTGTACATGTCCAATATCAAATGGGCTTACATAAACATTGTTTTTAGAAGAAAAAAAATATAATAATTAAATGTGTACGTGGTTGGGAGTTCTATCAGGAGAGTGTAACTTCCCCATTAGCACGCAAATCAAAAGAATAAAGGAAATTAATTAAAAAAAAGGGTGAGGTAGTGGGCAGTTAGGTGTGTAACTTCTCCCATGCACCAATTAAAAAAACCGATCGGAGGAACAAACCAAAACAAAAAAACAGGCGAGAAAAGCAAGAAAAGAAAGAAAGAGAGAGCAGAAAAAAAACATCAAAAATCAGACTGCAACTTTCAAAGATTTTTTGTTTTGTTTACGGTAAGGGCTATCTTAGGGACTAGTTCTCACCTTCATACCTCTTCTCTATTGTCCTTTGTCTTATGCCAAAATCAAATTAAAAATTCGTTTGTTTAGTTCTATTGATTGGTTGCTTTTCTGTTGCTTTTTGTGGTCCAAATCAACTTTTATGCTTGGAAAAGCAAAGATCCCTATTTAAGATTATTTATATGCCTTCATTTCAAATTGGTTTTGGGTTTTCTGGAACAAATTTTCGGTACTCCAATTTATCATATCCTTCAAGGAGTCCTTTCTTGTATACTTTAAATAAGGTCACTCATCAAATTGACGTTAAAAAAAAGTCAGTGATCACACTTCAAGTCCATTTTTTTTAGGGTTCTTGTGTTTGTTTAATTTATGCAGGAAATCAAAATAGTCTTATCAAAAGGCCCAAAGGGATATCGAGAGTAGTTACTTTCGTATCCTTCCATCATTCCACTGTTCATAGTTGATCCGAGAGTAGTTACTTTCGGGCCTCTATGCTACATCCAAGATCATAGTTGATCCGAGAGTAGTTACTTTCGGGCCTCTATGTTATATCCAAGTTCATAGTAGATCCGAGAGTAATTACTTTCGGGTCTCTATGTTACATCCAAGACCGTGGTTGATCCGAGAGTAGTTACTTTCGGGCCTCCACTACAAGCAAAATAGTGACGGATTTGAGAGTAACTACTCCCAAACCGTTATATCACATCCAGGAGCGTGGTTGATTTGAAAGTAATTACTTTCAGGTCTTCGCATGGTGATAAAATTTAAGAGTAATTACTCTTAAACCGTTACACACCGATTGACATGTTCCAATGAGGATTCGGTTGATTTTCTTTAGAGATCCGGAAAAACGGTTTATAGAGACGTTACAAATTAAACTGGATTGATCCCTCTAAAAAAATCTCAAGTACTTTCATGGACGAAAATTAATAAATAAAAAAAGGGCAAAACGAAAGAAAAAGAAAGAAGTGTAGTAGCATGGGGTCTGACACATGAAAGGATGGGGAAGTTGACAATTCATGGACTTTGAAAAAATAATGAGCCTGCGTACCACTTGAGTTTACCCTTTTCCCAAATTGAAAAAAATACTCCTATGAAAAATAAAGTATTCCGATCCAAATTCCGTGTATGAAAAAAAAGGAACTAGGGTTAATATATATAGGCGAGATAGATAATTCCGCTTTGTTAAAAATTGTGTTATCTTTTGAGTTAAATCTGATTTGAATCCCGGTTTTTTCTGGATAAAATATTTTGACGTGATCCTTGAATTTGTTTTAAGGAAAGTCAATATATATATAAAAAAAAGGGGAGATTCTGCTGGATTTCTTGGAGGATTAACATGTATAATTTAAGTAAATTCAGATGGATGGGATGTAAACGTTGGGTTTTTAATCAGGTACCAAACCAAACCTCCAGTAAGTCCCAAAGTTAATTGGCAAAACCATTAATGTTCCTGGAAACAAAAAATGGAGAAAAGAAAATTAAATTCAAGGTTTTGATTGACATAAAGTGGAGATGGGAGGCCTATGTAATTTGCATGTACGTGGCTATCAATTGAATTATCACGGGCCCTTGAATGTGGTAAGATTATAATATAAAAATTTGTAAGCTGCATGCAAACATTAGTACCTGTTTAATTAACCCTCACTATTGTCCTAATTACCAAATCTCCCACGACAATAAATTTCTTTCAGAATTGACCCATTAAAAAAAATGTTTTCAATCAAATGATGATTAATATAAAATCGGACTATTTAAGGCACAAAGCTTGGTCCAAAAATATTATTAGTCATATTTAAGTTTCGGTCAACAAATTAGATCATTTTTTTTAAGAAATACGTACGATTTGATCCCCTTTAAAAAGGGTACGTAGGAAACTTGATAAAAAGCAAATCAATTGCTCGTCAAGTTCAATCACAACTCCAAATCAAATTAAAATTTCTCAAATCCAAAAGCGCACTAAAAAAGGTTGTGCACGCCAAATGCGAACGACTAGATCGCCCTTCCTAGAAGGTGGGTTTAGTACCATTCGCGTCATGCAAATGATAGTTGGAGCGGTCTAGGCAACCCTTCCTAGAAGGTGGGTTTAGATTCGTTTCTCTGATGCATGAAAAATCTCACACACAAAAACAAAAACCAAAAACACACTGAACTACGTAAGGCTTGATTCTCTTTAAAGAGATACGTAGGCAACCCGTCAAAACTCGGGTGCAGCCCAAATCATAAAACAAACCAAATCATTTGTATTTGTATGACTTTTAATCAAAAGGATAAAAAGAAAGGGTCGAACTCAATTTCAAAAATCAAATAAAATATGTTTTGCGAATATTTTCATATTTTTGTTCAACATGCTTGTAGGATTGGTTTTGGGGAACTAGTCCCTAAGTGATTGTTTTATGAAAAAGGTTTACTTGTGTATGATATGTGTGAAAAGGATGTCATTGGGCTTTCATCGAATGTGAAGTTTTCGAATGTTTTCTCTATGTTGGTACCGTTCTCAGCGTGGCCATGTGCGTAGTCCTCTGGGTTGAAGTGACGGCTACGTATGGTTATGTGACAGAGAATCGTGCCCCTTCAAAAGAAAAGTTATCTGTGTTTTGGGCAAGTGCTCCCGAGGAGGCTTGACCCGGGGTTAGGAGGATGGAATTGTGCAGAGTGGGAGGTCGCGCCTCGGCACCTGGGGTGTAGGATTGATAAGCGCCATGGAATGGAACGGTGAAAGAATGGTTGTATTGTTCTGCTTGGACTTGTATGTATGTATGTGTATGGAAGTTTAATATGTGGTTTGTGTTTATGATCTATGGAAAGTAAGTATGGATTTAGAACCGATATATGTTGTAATCATGCGAACCTTGCTTGTGTGTGTGTTAGGTACTTCATTGGTTTTTAAACATCTTACTAGTACCGTATGGATTCTAATTTGGAATAGAATGGTAGCTGACCCTTCGGGGACTTGTTTTTTTTAGTTTCAGGTAAAGACAAGGGACCCATGATGGAACCTCGGCCGGATGATGGAACAGGTCGTTGAAGGCCGTGTCATTAGGATGGGTTAAGTTGGGAGAAATGGTGGTTACTTTTTGGTATCTTTTATATAGTGTGTGGTTTTGATAAAGAAAGGGTAGCGGTATGTTAATGAAATGTTTCCAGGAAGTGTTGTAAATTATGTTGTTTTGGGTTTCATGCATGTTTTCTATACTTGGGTTTTATAAATATCGGTTGGATGTTTTATTCATGTTTTCTCGTCGTGCCCGAGTTGCAAGATCCAAGTGAACTCGTTGTCAAACTAGCCTAGGTAGTACCTAGTAAGGTCTACTACCGAGTAGCACCTGGTGTAAAGACGGGGTGTTACAAATTGGTATCAGAGCGAGGTTGACAACAAGGGAACATGGAACTGAACAACGAGTGTACTCGAGGTCCAACCTAAAACTAAAACCGGCCGCTTATTTCAAATCATTTCATTGGGTAGTCATATTGCATTTACAGGGTAGATGACACGCTTCGACTCTGTCGTCATCAGCCGAAGGACCTCATGTAGACTAGTAAGTTATTTTGTTAACTTCAGTTAAAGATAGTTTAAATAGTAAAACATCCGTTTACAGTTGACTCCACAAACTAGAGCTGGAGCAGCTAAAGCAGGAAGGAAAGGTAGTGGTAGAGGACGTGGTAGGGGCCGTGTTGGAAACAGAGAAGAGGCTCCTGTCGTGGGAGAGCCACACCCTCCTCAAGAGGAGGTTGTTGAGAATGTTGGACCTGTAGTGAATGACCATCAAAGGAGAAATGTTTCGGTTGTTGGGAACAGGCTCCCTGCTAATGGAGTCAACGATAGGGCAGATGGGTAAGTACGTGGGCCAGCTCAGGTGCCACCAGTCGAGTTACCACCAGAGACGACTGTTGTTATCCGAGCTACACTTGTCGAGCTATTACAAAATCTGGTAGGTACTGGATTTTTGCCTAATCATAATGCAACCAATTCTGGCTATCAAGGGGCTGAGGTTAGGGCACCAAGACCAGTTTTTGCACAACCGGTTCAGTCAGGGAGACCACCACGTATTCCAAGGCCAATAGTGGTTGATGGCATGGCTGAGCAAGGAAGGAGATATCGCGAGCCTCTTCCTGATAAGTGGCTTGCGGAGTTCAGGAAGACTGGGGTACCGAACTTTACCGGGGATCAGGAAGCTGATGTTGAGCAGTGGTTGAGGAAAGTGGCATCTGCTCTCGACTCTATCCAAGCACCGGAAGAAAGAAGGATGTCTCTAGTTCAGAGTTTGTTACAGGGGGATGCATTTGATTGGTGGGAGTTGAGTCGTGATCATCAGGTAAATGTTACTTTTGAGGAATTTCAAGAGAGGATTCGAGATAACTATTGTCCTGAGGTCGTGAGAGCGGCTCGTGAGACTGCTTTTCGGGATGCAGGGCTCGAGAACATCACCGTAGGTGAGACTATCCAAAAGTTTCAACGAGGTTTGGCAGCGGTGCCCAATGTCGCTCCTACAGAGAATCTGCGGATTGCAACCTTTCTTAAGCGGTTGCAACCCCAACTGCGTGCATACGTATCTAGACTTCGACTCAAGACTTTGAAGGAGGTTCAAGATTCTGTTTTAGCTTATTCTATGTCCACCTTGGGGCCGGAACAATTGAATGTACAAGCTAGTAGAAATAAGAAGCAGAGGTTGTTTGCTCCATCAGACTCTAGGAGAGATAATCGTTCGGGTGTGTCTCAACAAAACCGATCTGGATTTCAATTACAAGGTCGTCAAGACCAACCTCAACAAAGTCAGTTTACTGGAGGGTTGAGGGAGTGCTTCAACTGTGGAGACACTAGTCATATGAGGAATCAGTGTCGGAAACCAGTTCGTAATTGTTTTATATGTGGGAAGCCAGGCCACTTACAAAAATATTGTAAGGTTGGAACACCCTCACAGGGATCTTCGCCGGGGTCGGTGAACCAAGGGATTCGTCGTCAGTTCCAACAGACTCAACATGCACCAAGCCAGAGTAGAGACCGTGGTGCGGGAGCTAGCACTACCGGGGGCAACCAGCCTCGAGTATTTGAGATGAGAAGGCCTGATGCCTTGAATGCTCCGACTGCCACATGTACGATTTGGATTAACTCTAAACCTATGCATATCTTGTTTGATACGGGTGCTACGCACTCTTTTGTGTCCTCTGCGTGCGTTGATAGACTAGGGTTGACTTGTTCGGAGGGTACATCCTTTATGGTGGGATTGCCCGATGGTAGTAAGGTGAGAGGAAATAGAGAAGTACTTCATTGCCCTATTAGGATTGGGGGTAGGGATTGGTTTGCAGACTTTATTGTGATACAGTTGTCGCCTAGTGATGATGTTATTTTGGGAATGGACTGGATGAGACGTTATAAAGCAGTATTAGATGCACATAAGGGTACAGTCACTGTGACTGCAGATGATGGGACAATACATGTATGTCAAGATCCAGAGCAGGAGGGTCCAGGATCAGTGATCAGTATGGTGAAAGCCGCTAAGTTGCTTAATGATTGGTGTGTGGGTTATTGGTGTTATGTTCTAGAAGGAGACAAGAAAGGACCGTGTATTCAAGATATACCAGTAGTCTGTGAGTTTGAAGACGTTTTTCCAAAGGAACTTCCAGGGTTGCCTCCTCAACGAGAGGTGGATTTTAATATTGAATTAGAGCCAGGAACAAGACCAATCTCAAAAGCCCCGTACCGTATGGCTCCAATGGAGATGCAAGAGCTGAAGGCTCAGTTGGAGGAGTTACTAGAGAAGGGATATATACGTCCAAGTGCATCACCATAGGCAGCTCCAGTATTGTTTGTGAGAAAGAAGGATGGTTCCCTACATTTATGCATTGATTACCGGGAGCTAAACCGAGTTACTATTAAGAATAAGTACTCTTTGCCTCGTATTGATGACTTGTTAGACCAGTTGCAAGGGGCTATTGTGTTCTCAAAGGTGGACCTCAGATCGGGCTATCATCAGTTGAGGATTCGGGAAGGGGATATTCACAAGACGGCTTTCCAAACAAGATACGGGCACTATGAGTTTGTAGTAATGTCGCTTGGATTGACTAATGCACTTGCGGTGTTTATGGAGTTAATGAATCGGGTGTTTATAGACTATTTGGATAAATTTGTGGTTGTCCTTATTGATGATATACTGATTTATTCTCAAAGCCCTGAGGAGCATGCAAAGCACCTTAGATTAGTTTTGGAAGTGTTAAGACACCACCGACTGTTTGCTAAACTGTCCAAATGTGAGTTCTGGCTTCCAGAAGTTACTTTCCTGGGTCATGTTGTATCCGCTAAGGGAGTCATGGTAGACCCCTTAAAAAGTGAAGTTGTGAAGGCTTGGGAACCCCCGAAGAATGTGAAGGAGGTATGAAGTTTCCTAGGATTGGCAGGGTACTACAGGAGGTTTGTGAACGGGGTTTCACGAATAGCCCAACCACTTACCAACTTATTGAAAAAGACCACTCGTTTTGACTGGAATGATGCTTGTCAAAGGAGCTTCGATGAGTTGAAGGAGAAGTTGACTTCAGCTCCAATACTTGCTTTTCCTCAAGGGAATGAAGGCTTTGTGATTTACAGTGATGCCTCAAAGGTAGGCTTAGGTTGTGTATTAATGCAGAATGATAGGGTGATTGCATATGCTTCCAGACAGTTGAAACCAAAAGAGTTGAATTATCCAACACATGATTTAGAGTTGGAAGCAGTGATTCATGCTCTAAAGATATGGCGTCATTACTTGTATGGAAGTACATGTAAAGTAATGATAGACCATAAGAGCCTTAAGTACATTTTTACTCAGAGAGAATTGAACATGAGACAACGGAGATGGCTTGAATTACTGAAGGATTATGATTTAGAGATCTTGTATCATCCCGGAAAGGCGAATGTAGTTGCTGATGCTCTTAGCAGAAAAACGCTGCAAGAGCATATGTTGTGTCACTTGACTGCCCAACCAAAGTTACAAAGAGGACTAATAAGGTATGAGATTGAGGTACAAATTCAACGCTATCAAGGTAGACTAGGCCGTATAGATTGTCAGCCAACCTTAATTGACGAAATACGACTTAAGCAGGAGACTTGTTTGATGATTCAAGAGTTGAGGCAGAAAGTGAGCCGTGGAGAGGCATCTGCTTTTGAAGAACATGTTGATGGTACTTTGAGATTGAATGGTCGATTATGTGTACCTCGAGATGAGGAGTTGAGACAAAAGATATTACAAGAGGCTCACGCTACTCCTTATTCAATCCACCCGGGAGCTAGTAAGATGTACAAGGAATTGAAGCAATATTACTGGTGGGATGGAATGAAGCCTGATGTAGCGAAATTTGTAGCAAAGTGTCAGGTGTGCCAGCAAGTAAAAATAGAGCACCAAAGACCAGGTGGAATGCTCGAACCACTTCCAGTTCCAGAATGGAAGTGGGAGGACATTTCCATGGATTTTGTTACCGGACTGCGGATTAGTAGAGAACATGATACAATATGGGTTGTCGTGGACAGACTGACCAAGACTGCTCGTTTTCTGCCCATTAGAGAGAATTGGCTAGTGAGTAAACTAGTAGAGGTGTTCATGAAACAAATAGTGAGATTACATGGAGTGCCCAAAACGATTGTTTCTGATCGTGATGGGCGGTTTACATCCAATTTTTGGCAAAAAGTGCATAAAGCTTTAGGCACCAAACTACATTTCACGACTGCTTATCACCCACAGTTAGATGGCCAATCGGAGAGGACAATTCAAACACTAGAAGATATGTTGAGATCATGTGTGTTGGATTGGGGAGGAAAATTGTCTGATCACTTGGAATTAGTTGAGTTTGCATATAATAATAGTTGGCACTCTTCGATTCAGATGGCACCCTATGAGGCTTTATATGGGAGGAGATGTAGGACACCTCTATGTTGGGATGATCCATCAGATGTTGTAGAAGGAATGCCTCATATGATTCAGGAAACAATTGAAAAGGTGGCATTGATTCGAGAACGTATGTTGACAGCACAGAGTCGTCAGAAATCTTATGCAGATAAGAGGCGACGACCATTGGAATTCGAGGTAGGAGCACATGTTTGGGTAAGAGTATCGCCGACCTGTGGGGTTAGAAGATTTGGAGTGAAAGGAAAGTTGAGTCCTCGGTACATCGGGCCATTTGAAATTCTCGAAAGGGTAGGTGAGGTAGCCTACAAGTTGGCACTACCACCAACTCTAGAAGGAGTTCATTTTGTTTTTCATGTGTCGCAGTTGAGGCAGTATGTGCCTGATCCTAGTCATAGGCTCAACTATGAAGAGTTGGAGATTGAACCAGATCATACTTTTCAAGAATAACCGATAGCAATCTTAGGTAGACGGATGAAAAAGCTGCGAAATAAGGAGATATTGCTTGTGTTGATTCAGTGGTCTCGACGAGGAGTTGAGGAGGCAACTTGGGAAACTGAGACGAAAATAAGTGAGAGCTATCCAGAGTTGTACCCGGTTTTAGTTGAGGCGTTTGAGAATAAGAATTAGCAGTGATCAAGGGTTATAGTTATGGGTAGTTGTAACTATTTGTGTGCTTTGTTAGACTTGACCTTGTGTGCTTGACTTGTTTGGTAGTTGTTGGTAGTGTGTTGATGGTGTGAATTACATGATGTTTGATTCATATGGTTGTTGTTTGTGGTATACTAAACGTATATGATCTGCGTGTTGTTTGGTTTGTGTCAAGGATTTTAAATAAGTGTTGTGAGTTTATTTTCATATTTGTTTGGAAGTTTCGGGACGAAACTTTCTTTAAGGGGGGTAGAATGTAATATTCGGGAATATTTCGATATTTTTTTTATTCTATTTTTACGCTTTTGGAATTTAGTGTTGGGATTACTTAGCTTATAAGTAACCTCGGATATATAAAGTATTTAATTTTTAATTTTTAATTTAAAATAATTATATTTTGAAAAGTTTTTAAGTTAATGGTAATTAATAATAATTTCAGGGTAAAGTTTGTAGTAAAAGAGAGTTGAGGGTGAAAACCGTAAAATTTTTAAAACTTATGCCGACCTTCTTCTAATTGCTATATATATATATATGTACATTCTTGTACGAGAGCAAGAATTCACGAGAGAGAGGGAGAGAGAGAGAGAGAGAGGGAGGGAGGAGGGTATTAGCCCGGTGTTGGATTCGTTCGTCGGGTCGGATTTTGGAGCTCAGGCATTATTTGGTAAGTTTTAATTAGATAATAGTTTGTTTAGATTTTACTAATTTTTCCAGATCTGGTTTTACAATTGATTGGATTTAAAAATCAGTCGATTTATAGTTCTCAAAGGGTATTTTTGATATCGGATTTATAATCGGTAAAAGATTTCAGAGTAATTTTAGGGTATTGTTTTGTAATGATATTAGGGAGACCTTTGATCCAGTTTTTCAAAAAGGTTTGAACTAGAAAAATGTTCTTTTATATATCTAGTATATTCATGTCAAGTTTTAAAGGATTTGGAATTATACACAAGAAGTTACAAAACATCCTGCCTTTTCCTTGATTTTAGGGTTAGAGTTTGTAAGAGTTAAAAGGCTATTATTATTCATTGGGGTTTATATATGCATATAGGAGCGTGAGTCCTAGGTTGTGATCAGAGACGAAGGGCAAAGACAGGCTATCTGTCTTAGACGGGGTTTCGCGTTGTATGATAATTAGTGGTTTCTGGGCGTTTGAAATTCGTCCTCAAGGTAAGTCGTTTACGACTTGCTCAGTTTCCATTCAATACTTGTTAGACTTCATGTTGTGCTTGTAGGATTGGTTTTGGGGAACTAGTCCCTAAGTGATTGTTTTATGAAAAAGGTTTACTTGTGTATGATATGTGTGAAAAGGATGTCATTGGGCTTTCATCGAATGTGAAGTTTTCGAATATTTTCTCTATGTTGGTACCGTTCTCGGCATGGCCATGTGCGTAGTCCTCTGGGTTGAAGTGACGGCTACGTATGGTTATGTGACAGAGAATCGTGCCCCTTCAAAAGAAAAGTTATCTGTGTTTTGGGTAAGTGCTCCCGTGGAGGCTTGACCCGGGGTTAGGAGGATGGAATTGTGCAGAGTGGGAGGTCGCGCCTCAGCACCTGGGGTGTAGGATTGATAAGCGCCATGGAATGGAACGGTGAAAGAATGGTTGTATTGTTCTGCTTGGACTTGTATGTATGTATGTGTATGGAAGTTTAATATGTGGTTTGTGTTTATGATCTATGGAAAGTAAGTATGGATTTAGAACCGATATATGTTGTAATCATGCGAACCTTGCTTGTGTGTGTGTTAGGTACTTCATTGGTTTTTAAACGTCTTACTAGTACCGTATGGATTCTAATTTGGAATAGAATGGTAGCTGACCCTTCGGGGACTTGTTTTTTTTAGTTTCAGGTAAAGACAAGGGACCCATGATGGAACCTCGGCCGGATGATGGAACAGGTCGTTGAAGGCCGTGTCATTAGGATGGGTTCAGTCGGGAGAAATGGTGGTTACTTTTTGGTATCTTTTATATAATGTGTGGTTTTGATAAAGAAAGGGTAGTGGTATGTTAATGAAATGTTTCCAGGAAGTGTTGTAAATTATGTTGTTTTGGGTTTCATGCATGTTTTCTATACTTGGGTTTTATAAATATCGGTTGGATGTTTTATTCATGTTTTCTCGTCATGCCCGAGTTGCAAGATCCAAGTGAACTCGTTGTCAAACTAGCCTAGGTAGTACCTAGTAAGGTCTACTACCGAGTAGCACCCGGTGTAAAGACGGGGTGTTACAAATATGGCCACAAATATACCCGCAAATGATGTTTTCATGACAATTTTCCCGCAAATTTAGAACCGAATTTAGCTTCGTAATATATTCGTATCAATATGACCACAACTATAGCCGCAAACTATATTTTCATGGCTATATAAACACAAACTTAGAATCGAACTTAGCTGTGTGATTATTTCGCGACAATTTTCCCATAAATTTAGAACCGAATTTAGCTTCGTAATATATTCGCGTCAATATGGCCACAACTATAGCCGCAACCAATATTTTCATGGCTATATGACCACAAACTTAGAATTGAACTTAGCTGTGTGATTATTTCGTGACAATTTTCCCACAAATTTAGAACCGAATTTAGTTCGTAATATATTCGCGTCAATATGGCCACAACTATAGTCGCAACCAATATTTTCATGGCTATATGACCACAAACTTAGAATCGAACTTAGCTGTGTGATTATTTCGCGACAATTTTCCCACAAATTTAGAACCGAATTTAGCTTCGTAATATATTCGCGTCAATATGGCCACAACTATAGCCGCAACCAATATTTGTATGGCTATATGGCCACAAAATTAGAATCAAACTTAGTTGTGCGTATATTTCGCGACAATATTCCCGCAAATATAACCTCAACCATGAATTTCGTGGGTAAACAACCAGAAAATTTGAGATTTGTGGGGGATGTTGTGGCAATTACCCACAAACTTAACCACACCGTGATTTCCTGGCTATGATTTCCTGGCTATATGCGCGTTTTCTAGTAGTGAAGGTGGAACCTAGTGGTTAAACTTCTTCTGGGATCACATGGGTAGATATCCCTCATACGGACTCGAAATTGGGTGATTCTAAATCCCAGAGTTAGATCTACGGGTGTTCTTGAATCCCTAAAACTTTTAGATCAAAATCTTTTGTGGTTCGAAAGTTATGGCTCTTTCACTAAAAGGTCACAAGAACCACCAGGATGGAATTTTGACTTGTTTTGATGGAGTTTTTGAAGAAGATTATGGATCCAAGTTTGATGGAGGATGAGATGGTGATTTTGAGGATGAAAGTGATGGAAAATTGGATGGTTGAGGGCTGGATATTGACAAGTAGGGAAAAGGATATGACGCACATTTGATCTACTCGAACTAGGAAGAGCAATCGAGGATATGACTCACCACGATCTACCTTCGGATTTGATTGATATGACTCACAATCCAAGGAACCAAAATCTGAATTTTGATTCAAAAACAAAGCTAAAAAACATTTTCAAAGGGAGAGACAACGAGTTGGCATTTTTCATCAATCTTGTCTAGGAAGAAAAAGGAGCCTTCTAACCCTTTTACCCCCCCCCCCCCACACACACATAGGCGTCTAACCCCAACCTCCCACAAATAAGGAGTTGTTTTCAAAATGAAACAAGGTTTCCAAATGTTTATAAAATACCCTTACAACTCATAAAACAACCACACACACGTGGCCTTCCAAAATAAGCACAAACCAAGCATCACGGCGCCGACGCGGCCGGATCAATGGCCACCAAAAGGGACCATGATTCACTTGGAATTTTCCTCGATGATTCATAGGTCAAAAGGCCAATTTTTAGGTCTTTTTCTATGGCACGAGCTTTGGCCCGAGTAATTTGACCTAAAAATGGAAGAGTGTCGGACTTGGCCCTTGGCACCGCGGCGATAGCATCAAAATGAGGCTCTTGGCGCTTGGCGGATTCAAGACACCTTTCATGGGTGTTCTTGTCTTCATATCTCCTCATTCGGTGTGTACAAGGCCCTCCGAAAAGCTAGACCGATGGAACTTGAGAAGTGCCTGATGGAAATGGCTTAACATCATCACCTGGCGCTTGCTCACTTGGCACCGGCACGCCCTCGGCTGCAACCTCGGCATCGGCGTCGATTCCCGACTGGTTTTCTTTCTCATTTTGGATCATAATCACATCATCCTCCCTCCTTGGAAAGGGATTCATCCTTGAATCCATCAAGCCTACAAAACAACGGACACATTGAGGGAAGCACAAGCAAGACAAGCTATGAAAGTCAAGTTAAGAACAACATTTCCAAGTTAAATATGATAAGCCAGAAAGCATGCACTAGCTACAAGCTATTCTTGTAAAATTTATGATGTTTACCTATACTCAAATACCCAATGCAGCACCAACACAACAAGCATAATGAGATCAAATTGCAATTTGTTCGAAAGAAGGTGGCTCTTGGGATGAATTGCATTTTCTATGTCCCATTGACTCAATTGTATGTTGACATTTTCACCAAAGGTCTTGCATTAAACAAGCTTCTACTTTGACTATGGAGGACCGTTAGAATATTATTTATATTTGAGATTAAGGTTGAGAATTATCTTGTACATGAGTTCAATGGGCTTTCTTGGATACTTTTCAACGATAATAAAGTGGTTTAACTTGGTGGTCTCTTCAAAGATTTAATCACTTCTCCTAAACCTTATATATTTTTATCATATTTATCCAATATTAATTTTTATGAAAAAGGTAAGTATTGTGCTAACCCTTCAACATGTAGTAAGTGTCCGTTCGTTGGGCACCGGCGTTTAGGAGCATTTTTGAGCGGGAGTTGAAGTGATCATGTTAGGTTTCCTTGTTGAGTATCGAATCTTGTTGACTAGCGGGATTGCGGGAGCAGTTCATTCCAGCGTGATTCCACTCGATTCCTCCCTCCCCCTAGCTTCTCTATCTTGCCCCCAACTAGCGTGATTCCGCACAATTTCCCCTTGTTCTTGTCGAATGGATCCTACGAGTGCAAACTTAGCCTCTCCTTTAAGTTCTGGTTTTTTAAATGTAAAGGTAAAACAATTGATTGAATAACAAAGAAAATATCATAGCACATTAATTTTGGTGTTGGAAGCAATAAACAAATTGCATGAAGTTGTGAGTTCAACTCTTCCTCGCTCCTTTTTTCACATTTTTATGAAGCAAACCTCTTTCTGTTTTCTCTCTTTTGTAATTATTTTATATTCAAAAAAATTAAATTAAATTTATAAATTCTAACAACTTTAAAAATATTTGTAATTTTTTGATGAGGTAAAAATTCGATTTACCAAACAAGCTTGGCAAACAAAGAGGCCATCAAAAGACGGCAACCGAGGAACTCGATTAAATTGATCGCACACCATAGAAACCACAAGCAAGGTAAAATACAAAAAAAAAAGAGAAACAGAACAAGAAAGAACTAGGGGCGGGGAGAGTAAAGCACACTACAGTGCAAACAAAGTAGGCTAAAAGGTCAACACGAACAAATCCAGGGTAAAGGAAATTAAAGTGGACCGCTGATGTTTCCTCCACCAGGATGAAGGATCTTCAAGGGTCTCGAAACGTCCAAAACTCCGCCTAATAATACTCAAACTCCAACCAAGTTCAGATCTGAAACTCGCGAAGAAGTGCAAACCAAGCCCTAGTCGGAACAACAATTCACAACAAACAAAACCAAGCTGGAATAAAAAAAAAACCATCCTAGCGACTAAAAAAACAAGTCAAAAAAGACATGCAAGATTTCAAAGAAGAAAAGGGCCAAGCCCAAGGCCACATGGGCCATAAACCCCAAATGACACCAAACGTACGGATACTAAAAAGCAAACACATTGTCTTTTGTGTTTTGTCCTTTATTTTGCTTTTATTTAGTTTTTTCAGTTTCTCTACTTCAAGTTTACCAAAACTAATGAAGGAGTTGAGGACGGTTCAAATGGACCTCGAAACAACCATGGATGTTTGAGAGACTAAAGATGACCATGACAGATGGGAGGCCACATGAGGGTTGAACGCGAGATTTTGTCAGGGAAGAACAAGAGAAGTTGAAAGGAGGACTATATGGATAAGCACAATTTCTTTTACTCAAAACTATTTCTTTTTAGGGAACACTGAATGAAATTGGAAGACTTTTCAAACAAATATTCAAATTGAAAGAGGGTTTTGCATTCAAACAAAGATAGGAATTGGCTAGATGTGTCAACTTGGAAGAAATTGTCGAACATGAGATGATAGTAGACAATACGGTGGTCTAAGGAAAAAAATTAGCAACGAATTTTTTCAATATATATATATACACCTGACACTTTCAAAACTACAAAATTCTAGCAACATTTTCCAGTAGGACACGGGTAATCAAAACTTCTAGCTCAACAATGGCTTTTTCAACTGGAGGTGAAAGGCTTTCTCAACTAAGAAGTAGTCGGAGCCTCTCACTCAGAGGAGAGTTGGAGCTTCTCGCTCAAAATGTCTTTCTCAGTCAAGGAAGGAGGCTTCCGCAACCAAAAAATTTTAGAGTTAGCAGCCAAATACAAAAAAGCGAATTTGTAATTATGATGTACCTAATTATTACATATTTATGGTTAGAAATATAAATAAATTTGTATTTTGTAGTAAAAAGTTAATAATTGGACTAATTTCAAGTGTTGGGTCTCCCAAAGTTAATTTTAAATCTCACAATATTCATAAGAAATTGGTAATTAATACGAGAAAAAAATCAAACTAAATACCCCCATTGGTCAAATTTTAAGTGTTGGGTCTTCGAAAGTTCCTAGTAAATCTCACAATATTCATAAAATATTGGTAATTCATACGAGAAAAAAAATCAAACTAAATATTACACATTTATGGTTAGAAATATAAATAAATTTGTATTTTGTCGTAAAAAGTTATTAATTGGTCTAATTTTAAGTGTTGGGTCTCCGAAATTTACTAGTAAATCTCACAATATTCATAAAATGTTGGTAATTCATACAAGAGAAAAAAAATCAAACTAAATACCCCCAATTGGTCTAATTATAAGTGTTGGGTCTCCAAAAGTTCCAAGTAAATTTCACAATATTCATAAAATATTGGTAATTCATACGAGGAAAAAAAAATCAAACTAAATACCCTCCCAATTGGTCTAATTTTAAGTGTTGGATCTTCGAAAGTTCCTAGTAAATCTCACAATATTTATAAAATATTGGTAATTCATACAAGAAAAAAATCAAACTAAATATTACATATTATGGTTAGAAATATAAATAAATTTGTATTTTGTTATAAAAAAAGTTATTAATTGGACTAACTTTAAGTGTTGGGTCTCCGAATAATCCTAGTAAATCTCACAATATTCACAAAATATTGGTATGAAAGAGAAAAAAAAAAATCAAACTAAATATACCCCCCCCCCCCCCCAATAAATTCTTGGGTCTGCATTGTGTATGAATTTCATAGACTAATCGAGCAAAAAAAATCTTGAATTATTGGCTTTATTCATATTTTTTTTGGTAGAATATTGGCTTTATTCATTAATTGTGAGGATTTGTTCTCTTGAAAGAAAATAATTTTTGATGTTTTTATTTTGATTCTTCTGATTTCTAACAACATTTGATGGATTATGAGGAAGCCTAGATAGTTGGATAGTGGTTTTGGCTATCATGATAGGTAGTTAGTTGTGCTTGTGCTTACCTAAATGGAATTTAAACATTGAACTTTTTTTCGATTGTGATGCTCATAAATTGTTATTTTTGTGGTGATTGATGATTATAGCTTCAAAACTGTGATTTGAAGTAGTATCAAGGCTGATTTCTTTAGTATGATTATAGCTCCATTGTAGTTCCGTACAAGTAGATTTGGGAGGTTATAACAGGGGCATACATACCTAAAACAGGTTAGGTAGATCCAAGAAAAATTGAAATTCAGTTATGTGACAATAATAACTAAATTGAGTTAAATTGCACCAAAGTTGATATAGGGGCTAAATTCATCTCAAAGACACATTATAAAACAATCAATGAGCAAGAGGATGTGTTCTTAGAATTGTTGAATTATTTCTCTTATTGTTAATTAATCTTAGGACAAAATTTTACTCACCTTATGTTGTAGGTTTACATATCCGCGACCCTTAGTCTATCGACACATGGACTTTTATATGGTATCAGTATCAAAGTGGGTCTGGTCATGGGCCCATTTCTTGTACGTTTGTTTTGGGTATAGTTATAATGAGATTGAGATGTCACCACCCATTGTTGAGCTAACTATAAAGAAATTGAGATACTAGACCTAATGTCTATGTGTGTATTAGATAAAGTTAGTTGCACTTGCGCCGTGTTGAAATATAGTTCACTTTCCACGTCAGAATTTGGGACTAAAATACCCTAGTATATAAGCTTGTTTCATAGGATAGAACCCATTAAGCTTATGTATTGAGCTTATAAGGGCACCTATATACTTATGAATTACGACCAATGGTTTATCGGCTCATAGACATTCACGCGATATTAGAGCTAGTCTGATGTTGGGTATGTTTTTTTATTATTTGGGCTAGGCAGTGTATATGATACCAACTCATTATCTACCTGGATATCTATATTCATAATGTTAATTGGGTCGAGCCATTTGCTAGAAATGAAGTCTAATAAATGAGGTTGATGATCTACTCCTATTACTAATTGATTTTAGGATAGAACTTGAATGAATTTATGACCTAAGTTTATCAGCCATGGATTTCAGAAGTTACTATTATGCAATGATGAGCGAAGAAAAAAGGGAGTTAGGACAATTTTAAAAGTAATTAAGTAATAGTGCACAAACATTCCGTCTTCAATGCACTAATTGAATGCTCCTTCCTCTTCCGCTCCAAACTGATTCCTTCAACTTGTAACCTGCAAAACAGTGGGCACAAGGGGAGGGGACCCCCTAATCCACCTCCGATGCCTAAGTCAAAAGAGCAGTCTGTCGATTCGAACATCGAGGTACAACAAGAAAGCAAGGAATCCCTGAACAGTCAAAATAGCATGTTCAAGTTTTCAGTATGCGCCGATATGCAACATGTGGCCTTCCCTACACGGCGAAGACGTGTATTTATAATGGAAGAAGGAGATTAGAGGGGTCGACTTTATACATATCCTAGGGCTAGTCAGATGCCTTGGAGCCAAGTTAGGAATATTGTCCCCTTCTCCAAGTTTAATTCTATCCTATTTGAAGGATAAATCATTGTTGGATTGACAAAAAGAGTAGTTTCATGCCTTAGAAATCATTGTTGGATTGACAAAAAGAGTAGTTTCATGCCTTAGAGTAACTCCAAGAGATTCCTCATATATATTGATATTTGTGTTTTTGGAGAATGCTAAACTTTTTTTGGCCCAACAGATTCTCTAACACATTCTTCAAAATGGGGATAGAGGGAGAAAAGTGGGGATAGAGGGAGAAAAGTGATGTGTTTTCCCTAAATTTAGGGAATTCTCCAAATGCATTTGGAGAATGAATTAAATGTAAATGTACACACACTAGTACAAAATTTGACATATATAGCGGAAATGTTATGGCGCTTGAAAAAAACGCCATTAGTTATCACACACGGAAGGCGCATTTGTTAATTTAGCGCTATAAAATGCATTTATATTTAAAAAAAATAAATTGATAGGATGGCGCTTTTTTAGAATCAACGCCATATTGAAATTACACGGATGGCGTTATTGTAAAAAAAGCGTCGTAAGCCATCATCCAATCAGATATTTTAAGGCTGAATACATATACAGACACTCGTACTTGTGCAAAATAGTCACTTATTAGTTTTGTTCTATTGAACACTTGAATTTAGTCTTTTCTTTTCTATTAAGCACCTGGACGCTGATGTGGCATAATATGTAAGTTTCACGCTCTTTAGTGAGAGTAGGAAAACATAATTTTTTTTCTTTTCATTTTCCTCTTTTTAATTTCCTTTAATTTTTTTTATCTCTTCTTTCTTCTCACCAGAGGACGGAATGACACGAAGTCGGAGAGACTTCTTCACCGTCGGCTCAGCAAAACTAGAACAGAGAGCCATGACGGAACGACGATCTTGGGGGCGCCAGTTTGAACGAGATCTGGTCGGGGAGGAGGAAGAGCAGATCTGGTCGTTCCGTCCTCATTCTAGTCTATTTGATTCTGGTCTGCCCGTTCCGTCCTGATTCGGGATCTAGATCTGGTTCTTTACTAGGGTTGTTCATCAGTTGAACGAATTTGTAGACTTCAACGAGGCAGAGAAGATATGCCTATAAACCCTAGCAGTCACTCCCAGATCTTAAATCTGTTCCTTATTCACAAAGAAGATCTGAAAAACAACAATGGACGCCCTAACCTCTTTATGCCCCAACAGATTTGAAACCGTGTCGGATTTGATGAGAATGGCCGGCGCCGGAGTCCGCCTCGGAGATTTCCGTGACGTTTTTTATGCCTTGCCGATCTATACATTTTTCCGCCTCGGAGATCTTAATTGAGGCATCTCAGAGGTTGAACTGTACATTTTTTTGGATTTGATTTTAGATCAATACTACTTCTTTGATGGATTGAAATTGTGTTTTGTTTAAATTCAGGATTGTGATTCACCTTAGACTTCAAATCCGTTTGTGTTTTGCTTTGTTTTAACCCAAGGAATTTGTGTGATGGAGGTCGATTGAAGTTGGTAGTGATTGACTATACTGATCTAGGGTTATTGAAGGAGAAAGAAGATGGGGGAAAAAAATAAATAAAGTGGATTTACAATTTGCAAATTTTTTTGTTTTATTAAAAAATATAAAATGTACCTTGTGCTCATATCTGAGGTGGCATCTATGTGGATTTTATGTGGCACAATAATTTAACACTTGTACGCGCGTGTTTAACACTTGAAGGAGGTCTTGGTGACCAGGTGTCCAATAGAACACAAAAGGTTAAATTCAAGTGCTTAATTGTACAAAAGCAAAGGTCGGGTGTGTAAGTGACTATTTTGCACAAGTACAGATGTTTGTATATGTATTCTGCCGATATTTTAAAGGACTCTCATTCTATCTTCCTCTCCCGCTCTCATTCCTAGGGTTTTCTTCAGAGCCTCTTCATTCTTTATCACCTCTACTCCTCTCCTCTGATAGTCCTCTGTAGTTCTTCTCTACTTCCAGTCTCTAGGTTTGCTATTCCGATCCTCACCTTCTCCTCTACTTCCCCTCTCTCAAAGAAAAGGAGACCGATGTCCCTCAGATCGACGAATTCTTTGGAGGCGGCGGAGAACCTCGCGTCGCGGACGCGGCAGATCTAGATCGACGATACGATTGCTTGCTTTCGATGAGACTTGACACTCTCCCGACAGATCCGACGCCGTCGGCGCCCGCCGAGCCACTGAAGGCCGCGTCGGTTGGAAATTAGATGAAGAACAAGGGGGACGAGGAAGAGGAGGAGGAATCGGAGATGGTCGAGCAACAATTGCAGGGGCGAATGTTATCCATTCGGGACAAAGCGGGGAGAGCTTCTCCCGGAGAAAGGAAGGGCACCGAATCTCCGTCTCCCTCTGTGCATCAATTCCAGCTAAAAACAACATCTCCGTTACTGCCTTCGAGCCAGTCAGAGGCCCCAGGGCCGAATGCCCGAAGAAGGTAACTCGTTGTTCAATTTCTGTCCCCGTCTACAACTAATTGATGAAATTCAATAGCTTTGCTTTGAGAAATTTGAAAGTGTTTTGCAAGTAGATCGTTGTAAGCCTCTTATCAAATTGCCACATATGCTAATTTTGTTTTTAATCTATGCATAATTTATTCTAGGTTTGCAAGTACATCACACTAATCACAGTAAGTCCTTTGGTATCGATGCTGATAATTGTGCTAGGTTTTCTCCTTGCGTGCTTTGATATCAATCTGAATAGAAATTGGTTTTTGTCATAGTTTGTTTCTGTTTTTTTTTTTAAGCTCAACTTGGAAGGCTCTCAACATTGCTCTTTGTGTTTGCTTAATATTGTGCAACTTTGTGAAGAAAAATGAGTTAACAACTTATATAGAAGTTGCAATCTCAAATTCCATTATTCCTGTGGAGTAACTTGCAATTTGCTTGTGTATTTTTCATGGCATGTACCATGCTTGTATTTTTCATGGCATGTTTGGTTCAATAATCTTCTTTTGGAACTGTCATTAGCTCATTTACCATGTATTTGAAACAAACGATAGTATAAGAAATTAGTCTTGATTATCTAAACGAGTTCTTTGTAGCAGCTGATTGTTGTGTATAGAAGGTGAGATTTGATGGTAAAAGCAAATGAGACATTATTTGATGGATTTTGTGAGGCAACCTTTCTCGGAAGCTTTTAACTCTTCTTGACTAATAAATGATGGGTAAGGGGGCTGAAAATTTACTGTCAGCTGCTTTACCATTAGGCTTTTTTATTTGTAAATTTGTCTGGACTTGTTTAAGGTTGAGTTCATTTACCATGTACTTGAAACTAGTCTTGAGTTCTACTTATGCAGTAGTCAAACTAGTCTTGATTTAACTAGTCTTGATTATCATTAAAGACAAATGCAAAAATACATTAATATAAAATTTTACATGTTGCACCCATACTTCACAATCAATATTTGTTGGATAAGCTACAGTCTTGATTTCCTATGTAATATGTTTATCTAAATACATGATTTGCAACGTTGATATAATGAATTTACAATTCTACTATGAGTAATCAATACTCTTATATCTTCTCAGGGTTGATAAGGTGAAATTGGTAAGGACTGCAAAACACAAGGTGAGCACTTGATTTAACCCTCATTGTGAAAGTATGAGTACTGAGTGTAGGTTTCAGATTTTTTGGATAAAAAAATCTGGTTGTATGTTTCATGATCAAGATCAACACAGAGACATGAGACTGGACATTGATGACATGTCATATGAGGGTCCCTGCTGTTCTTTCATTTTTTTGAATCTTCTTTATTTTAACCCTCATTGTGAAAGTATGGAGCATGATTCCTTTTTGTATATGGTTGGTTACCAGGAACTATTAGCCTTAGAGGAGAGAATGGGTACAGTGAGCACTGAATTTTGGTTTGACAGGAAGAACACGAGGAAGGGAGCAAGGTTGAAAGGCTGAGGAAGGTAACAAGTTCTAGTATCTAATTGGATTTGTTCATGGATCACGTGGAGCTAGCAAGTGGAAAAGTTTAAGACCATTCTTTTGTTTAGTATCTAATTTGTAGCTATTTCTCTCATTTTGGAGGAGATGGAAATTTTATTAAATTATGTATTTATGATCTATATGTATATATGTGGAATTGAATTTTTATTTATTAAGGTAATTGCATGAGTTGAGTTGATGGAATTTCGTTACTACAAATTAATGTGTTAAGCTAAGCTGTAAAAATATAGCGAATGCCAGGATTTTTTTTTTAAAAATACATCAACACTTATGGCGCTTTTTTTTAAAAAAGTGCCATAAATAAGAATCACAAGCATGGCGCTTTTTTAGTAAAAAGCGCCATGTGCGTCAGGTATATTTTTTTTAGAAAAAGAACATTTATGGCGCTTTTTTACAAAAAAGCGCCATCTGCATGTTTTTTTATGGCGCTTTTTTAAAAGCGCCATCCGCATTCGTTAAAGCGGTCGTAGTTAATGCGTCAAAAAAAGCGCCATGTGATGTGTAAAAAAAGCGTCATGCGAGCCTATTTTTGTACTAGTGACATGTTAACATGTAATTGGTCACATTAAATTTTATTGTATTTTGTAAATATATAATAAAAATGATAAATGCTTGATTCTTCAAAATGAAGAAACTGTTGGAGTTAAAGCATATATTTTTGGAAAAATTACTTAAAATAATCCCAATTTTTACTCATTTATTCAAAATAATACCAACTTTTACTTTTTACTAGTTTTGGTACCAACTTTTACTATATTTTTAGGGATTGATACGAAACTGTTTCCGGTGGGATTATTGATGATGTGGCAGTCGGAGTTGTGACTAGGATTAATGAAAAGCTTATGCAAATTGATGACTAGGATTATGAGATTAAAAAAAATAAAAATAAAAATAAAAAACTTTTCTATTATATTACTGGAAGAGAAGAACGAAGCTTTCATGGAATCCAAATCCTAGATGTGAGCCGACGGTGAAAACTTACGCTACCTCCTTTACACTTCGGCGAACGTGATAGATAGAAGGGAGGCATTCGGGAACATCGTTCAGCTCTTCCAATTCATGGAGAAGGGGGATTTCTGAATCATTTGCTACTAAATGCTATCATGATCTCCCTACAATGTTACAAACTTGCAAAAAAGCTCAAAATCGAGGAAAGCAATTTTATGGGTGTGAATTATGGAAGGTATTTCTCTTGAAATTTCGGATTGCACTACTATTCATCTTTAAATTGATATATCTCCCTTCCCCTGAAATTTTCTTGGATAATAATGGCAGATTTACCTACTATCTTAGATAGAAGGGTTCTTAATATTGTCTAATTGATGTGCTTCTCTTGCCATGGAAAATTTTTCTGCTGGAAATGAAACTTGAATTTGCTTTAACTTGGAAATCCAGTTGGCTGAAAATTAGTACTTAAGAAAAATGTGGAAATTGGAACATGAAAATCCAGTTTCAGTTGGAAACTGGATTTACAAACAACTGTTTTTTCCCATGACAATGCCTAATCACATGACAAGACCAGAAGAAAGGTGTATTCAAACATTTACAAACAACTGTTTTTTCCCCTGGCTGTCTAGTTCTAATTGCCCTGTTCTTTTTTATCTGTATTAGTGCCTCTACATATACAGCATATAGGGGGCTTTATATATACTGTGAATTTATATTGTCAGTGTGCGCTTTAGAAGAACTCATCAGTAATCTTATATTGCCAAGACTGGATAAGATCGATCTATAAATACTTTCATGTTTCACATGCTCTTGAATGCATAGCCGGAACTCAATGGGGGCCAGAGGTGGCCATGGCCCCCCCAATCCAATTTTTTTTTATGTATATATGTTCCTTTTGTCGAGACCTTCGATTTGATATATTATACGCTTCAATCTGACATCTGAGTAAAAAGTTATAAGCATTTGAAAATTGACGATATACAAACTATTTTTACAAGTCATTTACTTAATTAAAGTGGTTTTATCATTTGCTAGATTGCATAGTTTCATAATGTAACTGAACCCAAGAGCGTGGAAACAATTAGTTATGGTTGGAATATCTTGAATCACACACTAAATTTATTAGTGCGTATATAATTCTTGAGGTTTTGTTCAAATATTTTTTAATATTTTGTATTTTTTGAAATTGAAAAAAATATTAGCTATATTGAAAAAATTTAGCCCCTACAATGAGAAGGCTCGAGTTATGCCCCTGTTTGAATGTTTCATGTTTCATATGCTCTTGAAGCTTGGACCAAAGAAGACTAAACCAATGACTTGGTAAAAATACTTTCATGTTTCATATGCTCTTGAATGTAATCTGCAAAAGATGTCTTACCTATTGGCTATTGCCAAAAGCTTTCAACTTCCAATGTGATCTATGATTAACAAAGATATTCAGTTGGAAACTGGAAATGTATTACCTTGGGAATCCAGTTTCAAATTAAACTTCTAATTTCCAATTGAGTTACTTAAGAAAAATGAGATATACAGATTGTAGAATACTGTATTATATGCTCTATTAAACTTGACTTTCTTCCTTTTGTTAAATTTCCTTTGAATTGTAGGATGGACAAGGATGTGGATTTTTCAAATGGGCAAATGCGACTGAAGAATCATTGCCTCTAAATGATGGATTCACCGAACGTGCATATACGCACAATCTAGAAGATTTGGTCCAAGAACTTGCGAAGTTACGACAAGAGAATTTAGTTTTGAAAGTTGTAGTTAGTGTGGTGGTAGTATTAGTGATAATAATGTTGTTAAAGTTGTGATCTTGTAGTGATTCCTTGGTTATTTGTGTAAGTTGAATGTTGTAAACTGACAGCAAAATACTGTAATCTGACAGCAAAATGTTGTTAAGTGTGTAATTTGAATGCTGCAAGTTGAATGCATTTTCAGCAATGTGATTCCTTGTTAATTAACCTTTGCCATGTAGTAAAATGACATCAAAATGTTGTAAATTCACAGCAAACTAAAGAGTTGTTATAGTAAATTGGTTTTTACAGCAAACTGGTTTTTTTAGCAAGGTTTTACAGCAAGAACCTGAATTTTACAGTAAAAAACTGGTTTTTACAACAACAAACTGATTTTTACAACAAAGAACTGGTTTTTACACCAAAAATCTGGTTTTTACACCAAAAAACTGGTTTTTACAACAAAAAACTGGTTTTTACAGCAGTTTGGATTTTGTGACAGCAAACAGATGTCGATTTTTCAGCACTGCAGACAGTATAACAGCATGACAAAAAAAATCCAGAAGTGCAGACAGTAGCTTCAAGCATGCTACTCAATCTCCATTCAAATTGAAGACAACATAAACCAAATGTGACAATAGTAATTCTTATCTCCAAAAACTAGTAAACAAACTGATGACATAATATACTATGAGTTAGCATTACTTTTGTCCAAAAAACAGTAGCTTTAAGCATCAACTTTGAGTTAATATTCCTATCTCTAAAAATTTCATAAAACCAAAAAGTTCCTTAGACTTGCTCCAGCTTGACTATCCACTTGTTGGCTGAGTGCCCCAAGAAAGTGCTTGTGAAATTTGAGATGATGCATCATATCCATAGCCATGTGCCTAAAAAAACATAACAAGTATTAATTTATTGTATATTTCAAAGATCAAACCTTATACGAGTGAGTGATTTGGCTTTATATAATACCCGCAAATTCTCAAGAAAACCTTCCCCTCTTCCTCTTGCCCCTCCCCTTCCCCTTCCCCTTCCCCTTCCTCTTCCTCACACTGTCAATAATCTCTGTTGCAGGCTAGTGAGGTTTGTCCTTGAAGCGAGCTAGATATTGCCTTGCAAGCCATTTGGATGTAAGAAGACGATTTCTCTTCATATCTCTCACACAACCATGAGCAGTATGAACACTTTTGACAAGCAAACAACCCTCATTTTCATGCCATGATGCATAAACTTTGAATGGACAACCTTTCTTACAAACCACGCCAATTTTTTTCTTGATCTTGTCACACACCTCAAATTTCAAGCTAAATCCATTCAAAATGCCATACATTCTTGTAGCTTCCTTAAACATATCAATATTTGGAAATCGCAATCCAACTTTCCAATCTAATTTCTTGTAATCAGTTTTCCCATGAATGACCATGTTGCTCCTCCTTTTTTTCATCCTTACAAAGTCTTCATCTTCATTTTCAGAAATAACTTCCATATCTCCATCAGAATCTTCATATTCACTTAGTTGTTCTTGAATTTGCTTCTCAATTTCAGCCCTAAACTACCTTACCCTTTCTCTTGCTGATTTAAATTCCTCATCAGACGTGAGCATCTCGGGTGCATTCAAGTGATTCGCATCCATCTCCTCTTCGGAAGAGCTTTCTTCAAGTTCATATTGCACATGTTTTCCTTTCGCGTTTGATAAGATTTCTTTCTCATCCACAAGTACACTTGATAATCATCATCAACACTTAAAGGGCATTCACTAGGGGAGTAATCAGATTCATCTGACTCAAGTAATGATTCATCCCGGTTAATAGCCATAACTTGATCAATTTTTACCATGGTGACAACCCTCTGTATCATTATGAAACATTGAAAAAAATCAAAACCCTAGCAAGAAATTCGACAAACAAACTTTACAAACCATATTCTATAATCCATGCTTTCTTCTAGGTCATTAAAAAGCGTTAAAATTAAACCCAAAATTTAAGAAGTTTAACAAACTAAGAACCATTTAAGAGAGCATCCATACCTCAGTAGGGTTGCATCTTGGCTCCATCAATTCAGACTCGAACTCGTTCATCATGTTAGAGGCAAATCAACTCCACAAACTCTTCAATTTTTCAGGTGTGAATCATTCAATCTAAAGCGAAATTGGAGACGTTCTTCAACTTGCAGGGAGCGAAGTCGAAAAGTCGACTTCGTGAAAGGTTCGTTCTTCTTTCTAGTCAAATATAATAGAAAAGTTTTTTTTTTAATTTTTTTTAATCTCGTAATCCTAGTCATCAATTTACATAAGCTTTTCATTAATCCTAGTCACAACTCCGATTGCCATATCATCAATAATACCACCGGAAACAATCTCGTATCAATCCCTAAAAATATAGTAAAATTTGGTACCAAAACTAGTAAAATTAAAAGTTGGTATTATTTTGAGTAAATGAGTAAAAGTTGGGATTATTTTAAGTAATTTTTCCTATATTTTTTAGAGAATTTGACTTTAAGTTTTCCATTTTAGAGAAAATTATAGGGAAGTTGTTGGGCTTGCCCTTACACCGCATAATATCTCGAATAAATAAAGGATCAAGCAATGTGATATAGTATCTTGCTTGTAATAATGACGAGCAATTGATTAATTAAAGCTTGTTCAATGTGTTTAGGTTTCCGGCGGAGATGGAGGGCATATGTTTAAATTCGCTTAATTAATTGATCGAGACGGAAACGTACACTTAAGTTGGACTTATTAGATGGGATTGATTTTCAAATCTTTAAAGTAGGATTAGACTTTTACAAGGCCGTTTTCTACAAAGAAAATTTTCATTGACTACGTCCTTTTCTTTTCTTTTTTATCGTCATTCTTGTTGTTCAACTCATTTAACGGGGAAAGAGAGATGCAATTAGCAATAGCAAAAGATCCTTGGACTAGTTGAGGTCCAATTGATAAACACCCAAAATATCAGCCCGCAAAATTTGAGTGGAAGCGGGTAAGAAAGTGAAATGGGAGTGGTGGAGGGTCACACAAGCACGTGTTCTCCGGCGAAATCATGGGCGGTATAGGAGGTGGCCGGTGGGCCTCCGCTGTCCACTTGGGGCGTTACTAGTGGACACTCCACACTTGACCTAGGCTTATCCATCTTCATCGGATCTCTTAAATAAATATCTTATATATTTGCTTAGAAAATTCATTTGTGTTTTTTATCCAATGTGCCCCTCGATCCATGCAAATCAAAAACTATCATTATTCGCGGCATTTATATATATATATAGAATTACGCTCTAGAGAAACAACCTATTAAGAAGAAACGGAGGAAGCATTAGGGGTCGTTGGATTAGATTAAATAGACGGTTTAGATTAATGAAAAAAGGGTGTAAACAACTAGAATAGACGTGATACACTAGATTGCATCCAAAAGGAGAAAATATTGCTAGAATATCTTTCTAATTTTAAATTTTGAAACCTCATTAATAAAATCTCTCTCCATATCTCTCATTTTCTCAAAAATCTCAACATCGTTATTCAACTCCTCGCTCTAAGGCATAAATTCTAGGGTTACTATCGAAATTGGAGAAAATGGACGAAGCTGCTCAAATCTTCGACATGAAAAAACCTACGCCTCCTCCATCAGATGTATTGCAAAGTAATCCAATGTGTTTGATGGTTCTTCGATCTACTACCCTACACAAATATCGTGTTGTGTATTGATCAATAATAAGTTTCTCTAGATCTCCCACTAATGACTTGTGTATTAGGTAAATTCGAGATCAATTTGGCCGATTACCGATGTCGGCACTTGCACGAGAGAAGGAGACGACTTCCCCCCAGCGTTTAAGTTCCAGTTCTGCACAACTTATAAAAAGGTGAAGGAGGCGGCTTCACCCCAGGCTAGAAATTTCGCTAGTCGGAGACGTGTTCGATTTGGCTTGTTAATTAGGTGTATGTGAGGTAGACGAGTTTTATTATTCATATATACATGCCTTGCTATTCATATATGCATTATTTGTTACTCATGAATGTGTCTGTTGTTATTCATATACGTATGGTGATATTTTGATTATTGTGATATAATATTCATGAATTTAGATAGCGTTATTCAAGAATGTTAATGACGAAATACTTCAGAGGTATTTATTCATATACGTGTGTTTTGTTATTCATATATGTGTGCTTTGTTATTCATATAATTATAACTTATTATTCATATATGCATGTTTTGTTATTCATATATGTGTATTTTGTTATTCATATATGCATGGATTATTATTGATATATAAGTGACTTGTTATTCATATATACATGTCTTAGTATTCATATATGTTTTTTTAATTATACGTGTGGTTTTTTATTCATATATGAGTATCTTATTTTTCATATATGTTTGTTTTGTTATTCATATATGCATGTGTTTTTATTCATATGGACATGTTTTGATATCATAAATACGTGTTGATTTATTATTCAAATATACATGATTTGTTATTCATGTATGTGTTTTTTGTCATTCGTATATGTGTGACTTGTTATTCTTATATGTGTGAAATGTTATTCATAGATGTGTGTTCTGTTTTGTAGTTATTAAGGAATGTCAAGTATTGTTGTGCGGGAATTGTTATCCACATATGCGTGTTCTGCAATGGTATTCAAGAATGGTCAAAAGGTGTACATGGATGTAGTTTGAAGACAAAGATCTATTTTTTATATTAGTGTACATTCAAATAAATAGATGTACTTATTCAAATTCATTGGAGTATCCAGCCATTTTTAATATGTAACTATTCAACCTATATTGAATTGATTTTCACTGTAAGACGAATATTTATTCAACATAAATAATGCAAACGTTAAAGCATGTTCAATCCTATAATTATTCAAACAATCGTATTGAGTTATTCAAATCTCGACTATTAATATTCTACGATTCTATAATTTTTGAAACAATCATATTGAGTTCATATAATTATTCAAACAATCATATTGAGTTATTCAAGTCTTTGACTATAAATATTCTACGATTCTATAATTATTCAAACAATCATATTGAGTTATTCAAACGTCGACTAATAGATATTCTACGATTATGCAGATGTACGAAATATTGGATCATCATATATTTTTGAAATTTGAATTTAATAACGCTCCACTATTTGGAGATATTCAGATATGACAATTTTTTTCTTGTGTAAATATGTGTAATATTTAGATTTTGAAATATGGAAATTCGGATAAGATATGGCAGTTTTTTTCTCATGATCTCCTATAATTTCGTTCCCCCTATTTTTGTAAACATCGTGATTTTGTCCCTCTAAATTTACACCCATATCTCTTATTTTACACTCCAAATACTTTTGAATAAAAAAATTATAAATGTGGATGTATGCATGATTTCAATAGATCTACATACGAAAATAACTAACTTCTTGGTCTTCGACCCCCTCAGTCACTACGAACGCCCCCGATCAGTGCAACAGGATGTGTCTATTTATCTATAATACAAACAAATAAGAAAAATTGGACACGCAATTATGAATAACAATGTATTAAATTCAGAATAATTTGACTTTCATTGTAGAATAACACTACACTAAATTCGGAATAATATGTCTTGTATTGTTGAATAACTTGACACGCATATAATTTCTCCCCCCTATTTTTGTAAAATCGAGATTTTTTGACGATAGAGATTTTGTAAAAATCGTGATATATTCTACCAAATTTTGCAAGATATTGCAGTTTTTATTCCACAATCTCCTAAAATATCTCCCCCTTATTTATTTAAAAAATCGTGGCTTAACCCCCTAATTTCCTCCCTATATTGCTTAATTTACACCCTCATTTATAGTCATTCATTTCCCTTAATCTGACGCCTCACATCAATTCCCCCGTTTCTCCTTAAAACCCGTTTCTCCTGAGCGCCCCCCTATATATATATATATATATATATATATATGGTTGAGTTCAAGTAAGAAGGTAATTTAGTGTAAATAGTTAGGAGAAATAAGGAGCGTTGGATGCAGGGAGATGAACGGTACTGATTTGATAGGATTAATGATTTAAAAGAAAAAAAGTGATAAAAAAACCTATCACGTAGATTACGGTAGTTACCAAAATCATACCTTTTTTTATCTTTTTTTATTGTCGTAAAATTTAAAGTAGCGTACATTTGCATCGTATTATAAGTTGTTCATCAATTAACATAGAGTTGTTCATTACAATAAAGAAAGTGTTCATTAAAAAAATCTTCGTACATTGAACTAATTTATTCCTTGTTCACTATATTATGTTGAGTTATTGTTCATCAATTAATATAGAGTTGTGGTCAAGATAATCTTCGTATATTATGTTGAGTTACAATAAAGAAAGTGCCCCATTTTAAATCGTGGGTACAAAACTAATCCCCGCTCCCCCATCAAGTCGAGGATACAAAGCTCACCTTGTGGTCTGAGGTTTAACACAAAAGCAAGGTATTAATTACACTGAAACGTTCTCTCTTGTGGTCAAGATGACTACTGTTAGAAGCCTCATTTGTGTTTCCATGAAGAAAGCTTGGGACATCCATCAATTAGATATGAACAATGTTTTTCTTCATGGTGATTTACATCAAGAAGTACACATGAAATTACCACAAGGTCTCCAAGTTCCTGATAAGATTATGGTTTGCAAACTAAAGAAGAGCCTTTATGGTCTTAAAAAGCATCACGCCAGTGATAAGCCAAGCTTACACAAGCTCTTACATCAAAAGCTTACACAATCATCACGCCAGTGGTGGGCATCTCAATTTCTTTCTAGTCAAAACCAGCCTTAGGTGTAAAGCACCCATGTACAGGAAATGCAGGAACGGGCGGCAGGAAGACCAAGTGTCAACTGGGCTAGTTCCTTGAGTTGCACTTACGGGGGAGTATTGGAATATACTCATCCCACATCGGAAATCTCAAGAGAAATAAGCCAGTATATATACTCTTGGGTTAACTCCTCCTATTGTCAATTGGTTTTAGGATGGAATCCCACTGGGTTTGTACTGGACTTATGTACGCATAAGCCCCGATTATAGCCCACGGACTTTCACACGTTTTATGTTGAAACAAACATTTTTCTTTGAGAAAGCGTGCCCTAAGGCCGGCATCTAGTTCATTTAAGCACAGGCATCCAACTACGTATGTCTACCTATAACAAATTAACGATCATATATAGATGGGAATAATTTGAATGGGAAACCTCTAGGAGCAAATTTTGTCGACAGAGTCACGTACCTATGTAAGCTAAGTTATCATTTCTTATAGTTAAATTTACAAATGGAAATACAATTTTATCTCCGGTGACATTATTTTTCTAAACATATATTATCTTGATCAATAACTTGGTTTACAGCGTATCAATAACTTGGTTTACAGCGTATCTGTTAGAATTCCGGGGACCGAAGAAGCGGGTGATATGTCGGGGGTTTTACCACTTAGCATATAAAGTCGGGATCCACCGTTTTTACCCAAAAGCTTAAGCTATTGGGTAGGGTTTCACTCTGCTTTATATACTAGTGGTATTTTAGTCAACCCATCGATGTGGGAATGACTCCAACACGCCCCCTCAAGTGGTAACTAGCATGGTCTAGTTAGCACTTGAACATTTTATTTATTTATTTTTTGTTTCTGACGGGTTTGCGTCTAAATGCTAGCCCGTTTATCTGTTTTTTTTTTTATCAGGAAAACCTGACCCGGGTCGAACCTGCTCTGATACCATGTTAGAATTTCGGGGACCGAAGAAGCGGGAGACATGTCGGGGGTTTTACCACTTAGCATATAAACTATAAAGTCGATAAAAGAAGAGATAAATGTATAATGCTTTTGATAATATTATTGAATGAAGAGGATGACATACATATACAAGGGAGAAGTTGCAATATAGAGAAACCCTAGATACATGCATAAACTAATTAATTCTTAATTGATACATAATTAGAAGGAGATCAATCTAGGAAAGGTAATCATATTATTGTAGTAATTATTGCTAATAGTATCACATGTTTAATAATTAATTAATTAACAGCCAATAAAGCACCGAGCTGTGTTTTCCCATGCTAGGGTTTTTCATGGGTCACAAGTTCCACCTTTTGTGAATGATTTCAAGTTTCTACGTACAATATCAAGCAATTCACAAGCTCCAACGTACGATGGTTCCTGCCGACCTCCTCAGATAAAATATAACGCATATAGCCTCTTAGGTAAAACGTGAGACATATATGTAATGAAATTTAGATAAAAGTATATAAGATTCGAATTTAAAACATTTACAATATAAATTAGGCTAATATATATTTTACCTTAACTAGTGCTAAAATGGGCTAAAACCAAATGCCGACAAGTAACATCAACGGAAAAATCCAGCAATAAAATGTTAGTTATTTGTATCCATCTTGTGTTCGGTTTTAAGCGCGCACTCTACGTTGTTTTATACGGAGTAGTAGGTGGTCACATCCACATTATGTCTAGGCTATTAAAGAAAGGAATATCTAGATCGAGCTAGTTATGTGGGTGGATTCTTTCTCTTTATAATTTCCCGAATCGCATTGTGTGATTAAGCCTACGCGTATGTTAACTTAATGAAAATTGATTGAATTTTCTATAAGTGGCCATATAGACCTCTCTCTTTTTCAATGATGAGGCTTGATTCTGGACATCCTAGTTGTTAGGTTATAACTTAGAAAGAATGAACTCAAAATATTAACAACTGCATTTTAACTTGTTGCTCTAAAATCCTTATGTTTAATCGTCCTAACTGTATTAGAATAGGTGATCAATCAATGTAATTCAAGATAATTACACCACGAAAAATTTAAAAGATATGTAAAAAATATATATATTTTTCGGCTCATGGAAGGCACAACCAAAAAAAATAAACTTTCTTAACTTTACTTTATATTATATGTTAATTTCTTTAGTAAATAGTTTTTATTTCAACCTTACTTTAAGCCATAAACAATATTAATAATATATAACCTAAATTCTAATAAAGTGTTTAAAGATTATGTGTTTTATTATTGATATAAAATATACTATATTTTAAAGTCTTAGAAGATATATTCTTCAAGAATATGAATTTTATTTTGGACAAAAATCGCACTAGGCTTATCCATTATTTTTTTATGTGGAAACTAATTAACCGATTCCTTGTACTTTGATACACTACACGATGGACGCTAGATGATCGAATAAAGACTCAAAAAGCAATGATCGAAAGAAAGACTTTTGATTCAGTTTTTGGTACAAACACATTGATTGTTCTTCTTTCAAATCTCGCCTCCATGCCCGTTTAGGGCCACCTAGTTACATTTTATCTCCCTCTCCCTTGCAGTTACACATCGTGTCTCTCCCTCAGCCTCTCCACCTTACCCATGATCATTTTCCATTTTTCGATTGCCATCGTGCATTGAGGCTTTCTTCAATTTACGAGAAACCAGCGTTCATTCTTTGACATGGGCTATCTTCTCCTTTGATGAGTTTTAGATGATCTTCCATTGACGGTCTTGTGGAGATCAGGCATGGTGGGCTAGTAGTTCCCAATTCTGAGTCGTTTGTTAGCTAGGATGCGGCCACCGGAGTGATTTTTGCACTCTCCATCATGTAGCTCTTTGAGGATTTTTAGAACCTCTCTACTTGCGAGACAGTCGTGTGAGGTTCCTACGGCAAATTTCTGGAGCAAGACGCCCTGTTCTACGTAGAACCGAGTGGCCCTAATTTTGAGTGTTCGCGCTTCTACTTTGTCTACTGGGAGCCCACCGTGCTGGAGCCAGTCAAGGTAGGGATGGGACCAACATTGTTCTTCCGAGTGAGGATTGTCGTTGTTGGCTCTTGGATGGTCGCTCCTACCTGCTTTTGATTGCTCGCCCTTGCCGACTTCTAGATGCTCGTCTCAACGGACCTCCGTTAGAAAATGGACCTCTTCAAGGTTGTTGGATTCTTGTGTTTGCTTCTGCTCAATCAGGTGCTTATCTTGGCTTGGGTTCCTAGGGATTGATGGAGACAAGATATGAACTAAAGGGATTGAAGGGAACTCGTTGGGGTTGATTACTAACGCCGGATTTGCTAATGCGTCCGTTGTTCATTAGACTCTCTAGGTACTCGTTATATTTTGACTTGCTTGAAGTTCTGTATCAGATCTTTGGCCTTTGTTCCATAAGGGGACATTCCAGCATCCTTAGTAGCAAAAGTTTCCAAGATCTGATTTACGATCAACAGAGAGTCGCACTTCACCACCACATTCTGGATGACCAGGTCATGTGCCACGGTTAGGCCGAGAATTAGCGATTCATACTCATACTCATGATTTAAAGCTTCAAAGGCGCATTGTACTACTTGGGATACTCTCTCCCCCCTGGGTGATTTTAGAACGAAGCTGATGCTTATCCCCTTAGTGTTGGAAGCCCCATTTGTGTGTAGCATCCAGGTTCCAATGTCGACTATCTTTGCCATTAATGCCTCCTGCTGTCGAGCACTTTCTTCTAGCATCGGGCTGAAATCAACCATGACGTCGGCTAGCACTTGAGATTTCATCACTGTTCTGGGCTCATAGCTGATGTCGAATCCACTGAGACGAATTGCCCTTTTGGCCAACCGGCTTGTGAACTCTGGCTTCTACATCACTCGAAGCAAGGCCGCAACTTTGTAGACGCCATCACGAGTGCAAGGACTAGCTTTTCCAAGAGTGAGTACTTTGTTTCTACAACTAGGAATGTTCCGCAAATGAAGTAGATTGGTAGTTGGTCTCCACCCTCTTCTCGCATCAAGACCTCGTTGATCGCCGATTTAGTCATAGCTAGATATAGATGCAATGATTCCTCTTTTGGAAGGCATCCTTGTGCCTGGGCGTCCATTCAAAGGACCAGTTCTTGCGAAGGACTTCATAGAATAGGCAGCATCAATCAGACGATTTTGATATGAACCTGTTCAGCGTGGCAATTCTACCATTCAACTTCTGCACGTCTTTGGTGCACTTGGGGACCATAGATTGGAGATTGCTCGGATCTAGTCGAGGATGGCCTCGATTCCCCTTTGGGTCACCATGAACCCCAAAAAACATTCCCCGGCCGAGCTCCGAAGGCACACTTTGAAGGGGTTAAGCTTCATACGGTATCTCTTGAGGATCTTGAAGACTTCTTCAAGGTGATTTATGTGGGATTCGGCCTTTTTAGACTTGGCGAGCATGTCGTCCATGTATGCTTCCATGGTCCTCCCGATTTGATGCTGGAACATCTGATTCACAAGCCGGTACTAGGTAGGCCCCACATTCTTAAGCTCGTAGGACACCACCTTAAACGATAAGTGTCTTGACTTGTTATGAAAACCGTTTTATCTTTGTCTATTAGGTGCATGGAACATTCACTAGTACCCGCTAAACACGTCCATGAAGGTCAACATCCCATGTCCTACCATGGCGTCTATGTGAGGCAGGGGGGGGGGAATCTTTTGGGCAGGCTTTGTTGAGATATGTGAAGTCTATGGATACCCTCCACTTCCCATTTTTTTCACTTACGACTACTACATTGGCCAGCCATTTCGGATACTTGACCTCCTGTTGCACCTTTCTAGTTTCCAATAGCCTATGTACTTCTTCATCCATTATCAGGTTCCTCTCTAAGGCAAATTTACGTCATTTTTTCTTGATTGGCCGGTGGAGAGGTTCAACATTTAGTCGACGAGTGATGACCTTCAGATCGATCCCCGCCATATCATTGTGCGCCCAGGGGAAGCAATCACTGTTCTTCTTCAAGAAGCAATCAAGTTGTCTTTTGTTTCTTGACTGAGATCGTGCCCTATCTTCACCGTCCACAACGATTCTGAACTGTCAAGGGGACTTCCTTGACCTTCTCTAGCTCGGGTCCCGAGATGGGCGGTCCCCTTGGCGCTCTGTGATTGTTATGTGCTATGGGCGACTGTCACCTTGAGTGCCAACTTATAGAACTCCATGGATAGTCGTTGGTCACCCTTCATTTCTCGGATCCCCCACAAAGTTGGAAACATGATGGTCTGTTGGTAAGTGGACGGTACTACCCTTATTTCGTGGATCCAAGGGCGACCCATGATAATTTGTAGCAAGAAGGGAATCAAGGACTGAGAATTTCACTTGTAGGTTTACTCCTATGGCGTACGTGGGCAGGATGATCTCGCCTAAGGTGTGGGAAATTTCACTATTGAAACCTAGGAGCGTCATTAACTTTTTGATGATGTCGCCCTCACCAAGGCCCATTTCCTTAAGGGCTGCCAACGTGAGCATGTTTGTGGAGCTCCTGGGGTCTATGAGGATTCTCCTCATCAATACATTCCCCACCAAGAGAGAGAGATGACTAAATCGTCATGGTGGGTTCCGACCAGGCTCTCAACATTTGAATCATCGAATATAATTGTATTTTCTAGGCAGTCGTCTCTCTTCCAGATACTAGCTACTGGATGCCAGATGGTGCCTTCTCACGTGTGAAGCTTGGCGATCAAGTAGGAAACCCCGCAGATCTCTAATCCTTTGGTGATCTAGTTGACCACCTTGCCATATACCGGAGAGGGTGGTTGATCCATTAGGTTCTCTGTATTTTCGCATGACGGATCTCGGCCTTCAACGCGATTTTGGTGAGCCACCCTCGGAACTGTAGGAAAGCTACCTCCTTTCGGAGGGCAAGGCACTCATCGGTCTCGTTCCCATGCTTGCCATGAAAGTCGTACCATTTCGTGATATCTCTTTTTGGTTGCGGATTTTCAATTTTCTTAGGCCACCGGGTCTTTCCCCGAGATCTTTGTAGGCCTTTTACCAATTCAGCGGGCGTTATGCCTAGGTTGTATTGGTGAATTTTGGTGAAGGTGGCCCGTCGTTCTTCCCCCTGACTAATTAATGTTGGTCGCATACACCCCGCAAGCTTCCTGATGTAGGTTGGGGTATGGTTGGTTCTGCTAATCTCGTCAATGGTCTGGAGCAGATTTCCTTTCCACGTTGTCGAAGACCGATGTAGTTCGACCAGTGCTTTGTCTTCTTCCAAACAAGTGTGCGTGAGGGCCCTTACTTGGACATCCTCGAAGCTAAGGCACGAATATTAGTTTAGCTTTTTATAAAGCTCACCACTGGGGATCAACCCTCGCCGGAAAGCCTCTATATAAGTTGGGATGTTTCATAGTGGAATAGCAACTTTCTCCTTGTTGAACTGGTTAAGGTAAGCCCTTAGAGATTCTCCTGATCTCTAGGGCACGTAGTAAAGGTCGTTAGACTGTTTCGTGAGCCTCCGACTACTAGCAAACTAGATCCTGAAGGAGTCCACAAGATCTGCGAACGACCCGATGCTCCCTCGGGATAGGTTGATGAACCAAGTTAAGGCTACCCCGAATAACGTTGTCTCAAGCCCCTTAAACATCACGACCTCTCTAGAATGTCGTGGGACGGAGCTAGTCATCATTTTTATTTAAATATGGCAAGGTGCTCGTCCGAATCTCCAGTGCTGTTGTACGTGGATATCGACGGGACCCCTCTCCCGGAAAAGGAAGCTGTGGTGAACGTTTTTAGGATATCCACACCTGCGATTGTTGTCAAGAAGGGGGACACATCGTAACCATCGGGGGCCTCCTTTTCGATGGGACGTGGAGCACCCGGAATCTTGGCAATCTTCTCCTCTAAGCCTTTTAGGTGCTCTCTCATGTACTTCTGGAAAAGTTCGTCCATGTAAGATTCTTGAGGATTTGGTGGACCCTCCGGCCATTCCAAGTATATAGGTAGGTAGACACCGTTCCCTGGAACCCCGCTTCCTGAAAAGGAAGTTGTGGTGAACGTTTTTAGGATATCCACACAAGCGATTGTTGTCAAGAAGGGGGACACATCGTAACCATCGGGGGCCTCCTTTTTGATGGGATGTGGGGCACCCGGAATCTTGGCAATCTTCTCCTCTAAGCCTTTTAGGTGCTCTCTCATGTACTTTTGGAAAAGTTCGTCCATGTAAGATTCTTGAGGAGTCGGTGGACCCTCCGGCCATTCCAAGTATATAGGTAGGTAGACACTGTTCCCTGGAACCCCGCTTCTTAAAGCCATTGCAGCAAGAGCCCCTAGGATTGTAGTGAGTGGCATGACCATTTTTGTCAACGAGCACTAGCCGCCAAATGCAAAGGAGGAAGGATCCACCACTCTATCCATGTTGAGGGGGGTTGCCACCTCACAGATGTTATCGATCGTCGCCTCAGCTTGAACAGTCGTGGCTGACTGTAGTTGTTTACGAAGTCGGGTGTTCTCCTCTGACAACTAAGTGATGCGTTCAAGGTGACTGTCATTGAGGTCCCTTTGTCTCGACATATCTTGCTGTAAAATCGCAATCTTTGTGGAGAACTGCCCCGAGATGCTATGGATGTCTTGGGAACTTCTAGAACCACTGGTCGCGTCAGCGCTCCGATTTTCATCCTGGTTAGTTCGGACGGTTGTAGGTGTTATCTTGAGTGGGTAGGCCATTCCGGCGACTAATTTAAGGTTTTTGATGAAGAAATCAACTAAGGCCCCATGGTGGGCGCCAATTTGTTTTTTACAAGAATGCACTAGGCTGATCCAATGTCCTTTTTATGTGGAAGCTAATTAACCTATTCCTTGTACTTTGATGCACTACACGATTGACGATGGATGCTCGAATAAAGACTCAAAAGGCAAAGATCAAAAGAAAGACTTTTGATTTAGTTTTTGGTACAAACACATTTATTGTTCTTCTTTCAAATCTCGCCTCCATGCCCGTTTAGAGCCACCTAATTATATTTTATCTCCCTTACCCTTGTAGTTACACATTGTGTCTCCCCCTCAGCCTCTCCACCTTACCCGCGATCATTTTCCATTTTCCGATTGCCATCGTGCGTTTAGGCTTGCTTCAGTTTGCGAGGCACTAGCGTTCATTCTTTGACATAGGCTATCTTCTCCTCTGATGGGCTTTGGGTGATCTTCCGTTGACGAAGTTGCGAAGATTGGCCCCATAAAATTTCATTTGTGAAAAGTGATTTTGAAATTAATAGATACATGTATCATTGTTTAATAACAATTTAAAAATCTAATTGTTTTAGTGAAACTCATACGTGACACAAAAATGTAACTAGTTGGAATGAATCAAATTAACTTCAAGACCAGCAATAAAAAAAGGGTTAAAATCTCTTAAAATCCAACACCCCAGTTGGATAAGAAAATGCAAGCTTAAAATTTTTGTTAACAACAAAATTAGCACTTCTTTAAATATGAGAGATGACATTTTTCTCGAAGGAGCGGGACATCATTTTAAAAAATATATTGCTAACATTTCAATTTCACAAGGACGCGTTCCTTCACGTCTTAGGGATTTAATTAAGATCATATTATTATTCTCAATTTCTTGTTTTTGAATACCTAGTTTCATAGCTAGTTGGAGGCTTTGGTATAGAGTTAGGATTTTGGCTTGGAGAATTGACCGGTCTCCTTTTTCCGGGTCTTATTCTCACCATTTCGCCTTTGCTGTTTCTAATGATAAATCCAATGACAGTGTTTTCATTTCTTGTCTTCACTGCATCTGCATTAAGTTTAAACCAACCCAATTATTGATCATGTGTTCTCATCCAAAAAGTTGTTATTGATATTAGATAGTTGACTCTTTTACCAAATTATTACCTGATAAAAAAAAGAAATTTAAAAAGTTAGATACGTAATTTATTAAAGAAAAACATCATATAAAAAAAATATGTGTTGGGGAGAGAGCCATATATGGACATGATATTTGTTGGGTACTCCCATCATTGCATAATGCATATACATACACTAACAATTGCATAAGAAAATATCTATTCCCACATTTAAAGGTTTGTATAGAAAATTCGTCTTTTTTTTAACCACCATAAGTTTTAAAAAGATTATGAAAAATCCAGCTTTTAACCACCATAAGTTAGATTAAAGGGGCGGTGGTGCGCATGCAATCTCAGTATTTATCTTTTTCGTATTCAATTTTCCTCCATTTCTTCTATCTCTAAATTAAACAACTTAACTCCGTCACATTGTAATGCGCCACGTAATCCCAAGCTGTTAGCTGTATATATAAATATGTTGATAGTGCATGTCACGGGCCAAGCTAACACACACCTGTTTCATGACCAATCCGTCCACACAAAAATTAGTATAAATAGGACATCAATTAATCCATACCCCCCCATGCAATGATAAAAGGCCACTCCTACTCTTGCTCCAACAGTCCAACTCCAACTAGATAGTTCATCCATCTAAGCTCACAATCAACCCTTTGCTCATAACCCTTCCAATTTCATTCTCCACTCAGAACACTCATGAAGAATTTCAGCTTGCCCATGTTCTTGCTTCTCATCTTCTTGCTAGTTTCCACCTTCCACCAGATTCCAAGGGCGGCGGCGGCCGGAAGAGGCCACGGCCACCATGAGCCGTCGCCCGAAACGGGGTCCACGGCGCCACCTAACCCGGTAGGAACGGGGAGCCCGAGCGGGGATTCCGGTTCGGGTCACGGGCCCAACTGGGACTATAACTGGGGTTGGGGATCCGGGCCTGCTGGGGCGTGGGGATTCGGTTCCGGGTCCGGGAAGTCACCTTCTGGGTCGGGCCAAGGTTTCGGATACGGGTTCGGGTCTGGGCCCGAGGGAAAAGGGTACGGGTTTGGATATGGGTCGAGTGGCGGGTCAAGTGGGTCGGGCCATGGATCTGGCGGTCCTGGTGGTGGCACGGGTGGAGGTGGCGGGACCCCCGGTGGCCCAGGAGGATCAGTAAAACGTGTGGCGCCTTGATTGAGTTAAGGAGAGTACGGTTCAAGTTATAATATATCTCAAGTTTGAGCGCTAGTAGTACCTCCTTATATATGTGTTTGTATTAAGTAGATGCAATACTCCCCTCTTGGTTTCTACTATCGCTTTGTGGTAGAATAATGAAGCAAGCAGTGTGTTATAAGAAATTAGTTTATATATGCTATATAATATGTATCAAGAAGTGCTTAACGTCGTAATGCCAATATACGAGTACTAATACTGCAAAGTGGTAATAGTATTCTGTAGTATTATAGCCATTGTGATCGATGATGCGTTAATCATAATCAAAGTTGTAGGATAAAAAGAAAAAAAAAAGACGCAGTGAAGGTAGAGTGCTCAGTGCAGCCTAGTGACAAGTAGATAAAAAGTGAAAGCAGATGCTCGGGGTCGAGACTGTAAGCCCTATTAGAGGGGCAATTCCCGCTGTTCACGTAACAAAAAATTTCAGTTTCAAATGTTCAGTTTCAAATCATCTAACACTAATCAAACAAATAAACAAGAAGAGAAAGCAGGAACTAAAAGAGAGAGGATGATCATGAAACTCCAAATTCAACACCATCTAAAAACTGTCTATTCACTCACTGAACAGAAATCATATAAAATGCGCTCTCTGGTTACAACTGGACCAGAGCACGAAATTACAGTTGTGCCTCAAATGATTCAAACCTCTACCCAAAAAGTTTCAACTCGGATAATAATAATCTGTAACAAAGTTTAAGAGCTGCCTGTAGCTCATTTATATAGTTTCACAGCAACTTGGCCTCCTTCAAAGCAGCCTCGAAGCCATCTTCACTGTCCCACGAAGGAATCTGATAAATGACAACAAAACAGAGAAATTCATCAATGAAAGCAACAGTATATCATTTGAAGGAGGAGAAGGGAAACTAAGTATACCCTCAAGTGAAGTTTATGTTATTTACCTCAGCAATATGCATCCCAAAGTGCTGTTCAATTCTTTCCATCAACACATTCTCAGTATCAGAACACAGCAAATTAAATACAGCTCCTGTATCACACAGAAATTAGGTAATTCAAATAGGAAAAGAAGAAAACATGAACTTGTGTACGTCTGAAATATGGGAGACAATAACTGTTTCAGAGACATCAGAGAAGGGAAAATAAACTAACCCTTACGACCAAAACGTCCAGCTCGTCCCACTCTATGCAAGTACACCTCACAATCAGGTTCAGGATTTGAACGGTAACCAGGACGAGGATCATATTTCATTGGAAGATCAAAATTAACCACCACATTAACCTGCGTAAGAAATGCACCTCAGTTTCTAACGACATTAGGGTCATTCATTACAAAGGTGAATACCAAAAATACATTACAGAAATACTCATACTTGTGATTGATCAAATCCTCGTGCGAGAAGATCTGTAGATATAAGAACTTGTGTAAGTCCATCCTTGAACTCCTTCACTATCTTGTCTCTGTCTTCTTGAGAAAGTGCCCCTTGAATAGTGGTGACTTCATATCCATACTCCACAAGTGCCTTATGAAGCGTGCTTGCATTATTTCTTGTGCGCACAAATATAATTGTCTGCCCAACCTTCTGGCCCAGCTCAAATATCTTATCTTTAATCACAAGAATCTTTGTTAACTCATCAGGGCAGCGTACTTTGAACTGCTTAACAGAGTCCAACGACAATTCTTCTTTCTTGACAAAAAGTTGGTTATAATCCGGAATTGTTCTTGTAACGAAGTTCTTGACTGTTTCACTGAATGTGGCAGAAAATAGAAGAACCTGGAAAAGGAAAGAATTAGAGGGTAAATAAGCAAATCACAAGGTCTTAAAAGAGCCAGCTAGTGAATTTATAGTCACACAAATGGAAAAAAAAAACATTTGCAATCATCCCTAATGTTAATACAGCATATTAGCAAAATTGAACCTAATGCAACACATTGAAACTCTTTTAGAGGCAATAGCTCACTATGAAGCTGAAAGAGGGGTATCTAAGCCCTTCTAATTTATCAAGCTAGATTATCATCTATTACTGCTCATACAAAATTTAATTCAATTAGCTGAGAGCCTTAGTATTAGAGAAACCTAAAAGGCAGACATGCATCATTTAAAAGTTTAAAACAACTCAGGACAACAAAGGAAAGCAACAAACCTGGCAATTTGCACCACTCCGCTTAATGTCATTCATAATCTTCAGCGAGTCATCCCTAAAGCCATCCTGCATTTTTTGCAGGAAATCACAACTTTATATTAAAAACAGTATATAAATGATCAGATAAACCACCATTCTATAGGATATCCATCAATAGGTCAGCCATCATTATAATCACAAAAATAACAAGTGGTAAATATGGCCACATAATTCAGATATCCATCTTCAAAATACATCAAACAAGTAATAAGGAAGGTCAACCCAATACCAAGGGATCAGTTTCAAATAATTTCCGTTTTGAACATCATTGACAGGAATAAAGTTGCAAAAATTCATCAGAAGTATCAAACTTCCAACTAAAATATCAAACTTTACAGAAGTGACACTAGCAAAAACCAGAAATAAACCTTTCTATGATGCTAAATCCAGATTCCAGAAACATCTAAGCCTCATTAATAGTAGTGAATTAGAATACTCTACTATCTAATACTACATTTTGCTTTCATATACTAGAATCAAGCACAAACAATACAAAATTATAAGAAAGAAGAAATAGATGAATGGTGTGCAAAAACTACCTCAGCTAACATGTGATCAGCTTCATCGTAAACAAGGATCTTCATGTGAATTAGAGACAGCTTCTTGTATGATATCAACCTCTTAATCGTTCCCGGGGTCCCAATTACTACCTGAGCTGTAATTGGCCCCCGCTTATGAACTGGAACGCGAGCTTCGTTGTCTGATTCTGGGACGGCACGTTCTGCAGCAATGCCAGTATACTTCCCCATTTTCGATAAAACTTCCAAATTCTGTCACGCAATTGTGCTTCAGAATTCAGATGGTACCATCAAACACAGAACATGCGAAAAGAGAACTCAGCAGCTACTGGATAAACATACCTGTATAACCAACTCCCTAGTCGGGCACATACATAGTGCCTGAGGTGCTTTGAGCTTCGGATCTACACGGCTCAGCATGCCCAGAACGAAGCACGTAGTCTTGCCAGATCCATTGTGTGCTTGTGCAATCAAGTTCTTGTGCGGAGGGGTCAAGATCATAGGCAAAGTCACAGCCTGGATCTTGCTTGGCCTTTCAAATCTCATTTCCACATATAAACCCTTCAACAGATCCTCCGACAAGTTCAAATCCTCAAATTTCTTGGCCGATGTATACGGGGTGTCGCCCGTTGTAACCTAAAACCCAAACATCAATTAAATCCAAGTTCCAGCAAATTCCAAAACCGACATCTCAATTTAAACAAGTTCTTGATCCAAAAAAAAGAGGGTTTTATTGGATTTTGTACCGCTTGGATGTTCGAATCCTCAGGCTCGTCCAGAATCTCGGTCTCTTTGATAGAAAGAGACCCAACGTCGAGCTCCAATTTTTCTTCTTTTTCGGCGGTGGAGGATGAAGGAGCTCCAGATTCAGCATCGTCATCGTCGACTTCGTCCCCCCAACGCCGCTTGACTTCCGGTGCTGGTGCGGGTGCGGGTGCTGGTTCCGATGCCGGAGCCGCAGAAGTATCAGATGCCGCCTCTGAGGCGTGGCTGTCTGTGGAGGGGTTGGACGAATCGGCCATTATTGAAGAAAGAATGGCAAGTTGAAGTATCTTTAGTATTGGAGAAGACAATTTGGATTAAATTTTTTTATAGTGGTGTACTTAAGGGATTGGAGACAGTAAAACCGACATTGGGGGTGATTAGCTTCCAATTTACGCATGGACTTAAGAATAAAACAGGAATAGGGGTTTCATGAGTGCTAACTTTCGGCCCATTCTGGTTGATAAAAATTGGGCCGATTTTAAATATGAGCCTGCATCCTCAATTTGAGACACAATACACTTTATCAAGTCCACGCCAAGCCGTCCAATAGTAAAGAAAAACGGATTTGGACAAAAAAAATTTAGGTTGTTGAAATGTTATATCCTCCAAATGTTTGTTAATCAAGTTGAGATGAATCCATAAAAAATTTAAAATCTTCATCCGATTTAAAAAGGAAAATCTTTATGCACATGAAAAAAGTGTCTTGCGCACATGAAAACTTATGCTTCATGAAGTGTAAGAGACCGGACACTCGATGAGGTGGGAGTGAGGTTTAGGGTTTTACCAGCTGAGGTGGGAGTGGGGTCACACCCTTTATGAAGCTCGCGCTTTATGAAGCTTAATAATTAAAACTTACGCTTTCATAAGCGTTGCGCCTCAATTAGCCATCTTCTTCCGTAATTTCCTTCTTCCCAAGACGTTTCTCCCTGATTCGAATTCGATATCCAATTCCATTCCTCCAAACACTTTTTCGTCTTCCTACTTATTTGTCGTCGATGGTGTTTAGTCATGGTGGTGGTAGGGTTGGTCGTGGCGGAGGTGGTACTTTTCCAGAGCAAGACATTGTCGGCCATGTACATGCAGCTTGTGCGGACCCAGGCAGAGAGACACCCCTACCACATGTAAGTAATAATGTCCTTCTTGTCTTGGTATTGATTTTTTTATTTCTATTCCTCTTTTTTTCAATTGAGTTCGAAATTAAGTTATTAGGTTTATTGGATTGGAAACTCATCGAATTTGAAACTGATAAAGTCATGAAAAATAGGTCTAGTTCTATGTTAGTGTGTGTTAACATAAGGTGGTCTTTGTGGAAAATGTGGCGAATTGAGTGAGAATTGAGCTATTGTAGAATTTTTGTGCAAAGGATTAAAGTTCAACAGGAAATTACAAATGCCTACAAGTTATTTGATGGAATACCAAATAAAATTAAGAGTCTAACCAATCCTGGAGCTAATTTGGGAATTGGAATGAGTTCAAGTGGACAAGAGCAAGTAATTGGAATTCCACCCCTGAGGTTGAATCATGGATTTGTGAGTCCAAACTACTCAATCATGGATTTGTGAATCCTGAACTCCGTGGTGATCGAAGGAACTTGTTGGCTCCTTGGTAATGGCTACACGATAAGTTTATGGTGTGATAAATGGCTTGTGTACCAACCTCTTAAGGATCTTGTTGTTGTTGATGTTGAGTTCGCTCATCTTCAGGATCGTGTCAAATATTATTGGATTGCCGATGTTGGATGGAATAGGAGTGTTTTTGCTAATCTTCTTCCTTTTGAAATATGTAACAAGCTTCTTGCTGAAATCAGTTGCAAGCAATGTAGGCATGGTAGTGTATTGATCCGAGAGATCCCCATATGGATATGTGGTAAAAAAAAGAATTTGAAAAGTGTTGATATGCCACCAGAGGCATCTTTTGGTGATCAAGAACATAAGGCATGTAATTCTTTGTTGGGTTTGGCACAAACAGAGTTGGCATCATATTGCTTAGCATTTATTGCATGTTGTGTCCATGTGTTGTATGCATCACGTAATCGTCTATGATTGTTCATCCTTTGTGGTTTTAGCTTTGAATGAGATCCAGACCAGTTGTTATATAAAAAAAAACATTTCAATCGATTTTTAACTTAAAAATGACTTGTATATATAATAGAGCTAGGAACAGTTTATTCAAGGCAGCATCCAGTCAAAAGTTAGTCTTGTCTTCTGACTTATATTCCTATCTACAATTTATAGATAAGAAGGCCATCTGAATTTATAGATAGCCATGCTATATAGGACACTCATTGAGTTCACTAGGCCAGCAAAGCGATCACAATCAAGATGACTACCTCATTTGTTGGAATTCAGCGATGAAAGCATTATAAACAATGTCATGACTCGTGAGGCGTTTTAAGCTTTAGCATATGAACCAAGAAGCCTCCTTAGGAGAGGGAAAAAAAAAAAGAAAAAAAGAAAAGTTATGGGCAAGACTTTAGGAAATAGTGATTTTTCCATGTATTGTAACATTCCTTTCAGTAATTTCCTAAATTTAGGATGTTACAATATATATAATGAAATTTAAGTTGTAACATCCAATATATATAACGAAATTTAAGTTGTTACAAAGTGATTGTGAAAATTTAGGTTGTTACAAACTAATTGTGGGAATTGACTAGCAGGTAATGATTTGTACATGATCACTTTGTGACAACCTAAATTTCTTTGTATAGAATAGGTGTTTAGGAACCGTGATTGAGATATTTGTAACATAAACGCTACAAACAATATCGTCCTTATATTTTTCATTATTAATAATTTCATTTAATTTATCTTTATGGAACAATGGTTGACGACGTTAGGGGGGGACCAGGGGAGCGGTGCAGATGTCGGTACTGTTGTTGAGGCTAGTGATGCGGTTGGTGGCGATGATGTTTTGAGGACTGTTAGTAGGGGTTCTCCTGCTCATGCTGATACGAGCAAGGATGATACGAGGGATTGTAGGTGATAGCTTGCATTTAGGTAGTGTTTAGGATGCATATTTTTGTTTATATTGCATGGTTTTAGCTTAGTTTAGTCTAGTGTCCAGGTTCTTAGGTTTTCTAGGAAATTCGGGTTTTGTGCTTGTTTTGTTCGGTTTTGCAGATCTTTAGGTAAACAAGTGTGGACGAGACGAATCTTAGATGATTATGGTGGAGTTTAATCATTAAGATGAAGCTTAGAGGGGTGCAAGGAAGACTGGAAGAGCCAAGACCCGAGAGGAACCAAATGAAGACGAGTGTTGTCTCAGAGGCAAAGACGCGGGCTAGGGGATGTGAGACGCGGCCACGTCATCTAGTGCAAGACCGCTCCATGATGTTTCGCCGCAGGAGAGTTGGGCCGACATTTGGGCTTTGAGATGGGCTTGTCTTATGTATTTTCGGATGGCTTTTGCGTGGCTTTGGGATATTTTATCTTATGTATTTTCGGATGACTTTTCTTTCAAAATTCTAATTGTAATGTGGAGGCTAGGGTTTTCTAGAGAGTTTTCTCATGAGGAGATCTTTGAACCAAATTTATAAGTTTGCTTTAATTTAATTATGCATTGTTAATCTTTTGTGTTTGACTAGTTTATTGCCTGTGCATTGGCGTCTCGTGGCACTTGCTTGATTTGAAAATGTTGGAAGTCTTTGATGATATCTTGAACCTTCTCTAGGTAGGTTGTCATCTTCAAATCCCTAACAACATAGGAACCTGTTACTTGATTGACAACGAGTAATGAATCACATATTACCTTAATATCTCACAGGTTTAGATCTTTGGCGATGATCAGTCCTTCTATGAGCGCCTCATACTATGCCTCATTGTTCGTAGCCTTGAATGTGCATCGTATGGCTTGGGTTATCCTATCCTCTTGTGGAGACTTTTAATACTACCCCCAATCCTACTCCTATTTGATTTGATGCTCCATCAGTGTGTAGTATCCAGTTCCCGGAGTTCAACGATTTCTCGACCTGCATTATTTCTTGTTCAGTGTGGTCTGGTGAAGTGGGACTAAAGTTGGCCACAAAATCCCCCAAAGCATGCAATTTCATTGTTGTTCGAGATTCGTAGTTGATGTCGTACCCGTTTAAGTGTATTAACCACCTAACCAGTCGACCTGATAACTCTGGTTTTGAAATGATGCTCTTCATTGGAAAGTTAGTTTCAAAATACAGTCGTAACTTAATCGAAGCCATAACTAGTGATAGCACAAGTTTTTCGATAAGAGAATACCTTGTTTCCGCGTCTAGCAGAGTCTTACTTACATAGTACATAGGCAATTGGTTTCCTCCTTCTTCTCGAATTAATACCGCAATTATAGCGACTTTTGTGACCCCCAAGTAGAGGTGGAGTATGTAACACCCCTATTTTACAACATTGGGTATTACCGTCAGTGACCTCGGACTTTCCCGTCCAAAGTCACCCAAGGCTTTTAGAATGATATTGAACTCATACAAATGCGGAAAATTAACATAAATGTTACATAAATAAACGGATGCTCACGAATGAGACTTGGTTCTTTAATTGAAGATGAAATTGACCAAAAGCGGAATTTTATTTATTGATAAGAACTTTCGTTCATTACATTAAGGGTCGTTTTACAAAAGATGTAGCAGCGGAAAGTAAAGCCATTTAAAAAGGGCTTAAAATACGTAATCTAAAATTACAAGAATGTTTTCCCAAGACAACTCATGTGATGATGATTTGCTTGGTTTTAAAAAGGGAAGAGCTAGTGCACTATCTTCGGAATGCCTTGCTCTTATGAGAATTCTTTCCTTCCTTCGATGTCGTCTTGCCTTGACCTTCAATCCTCGCCTAACGCTTCTTGAACCTTCTAGACTTTGTCTTCAAAACTTTGGTGTACATTCCTACAGTCTGGCATTTGTCGCGAAGGGCGAGAAATGCGAGGCAAAAATGCGGAAGTGGGTAATTAGTCTAAGGAGACTAAGCAAGCGGGAACGGAACTTCCCAAAGGTAATTCGGTAATTTGAGTAATATCGAGGAAGATATTATCGGGTTGTGTTTTAAGGTAAGGTTTATTTATGTGAGGTTTAACGGTACGAAGGAGAGAGTATCTCAAGCGGAGATAGCTCGATAATCGAGAGAAGCGCTACTAGATTGTAGACTTCTTTTGGAATCGAAAGTATGTTGGGAACGTTATTAATTCATATAAGTTGAAAACCTCTCGCGCCCTGAGCGGACCGAGAGCCGGATCGATCATTTGAGATCGGTCCGATTTTGATGTCTTTTAAATGTGCATTGGGCACTTATCTTATATCGTGATGAAAAGTCATTTATTATCTTTAATGATTTTTAAAAAGGGGGTGGGGGCTCGTATGGCCCGATCCACCAAGAGAAACCCAGTTTCCCGGCACTTAGCTAGAGTGCGCTCGTCCCTCCTTGCAATTGGAGCGGACTGGATCAAGATCCTGAAAGTCGTACTTCAAACACGTAGGCATTAAGACTTAGAAAGTTTTATAGAGGCGTCGGCTACTTCCGCGTCCCTCACTAGTTTGTTCGACATTGACCTCTTAACGAGGTCGTAAACAATCAAGGCCACAACCAAACTAGCATGAATAATCCTATCAATAATAAAGAGCAAACTATACTAACAATGGGGTCGTTATATCTAACAATTGATATTTCCTAGGTTCCTTTTGTTACTTAGCACACAAGTTGTTCCCAACATCGAGAATTTCACGGAGATAAATATATAAGGTTACAAGGGGAAATTCCACTTGCCTTGTTCTCACGAGTAGGATAGCGATAAGACGGAAAGTGTGGTTCGCGACTTCGAACGAGAATCCCGACCTATCGACACGGAATTTACGAACGATTTTTAATTACGAATTTCTTTTAAAGCTTGGATTTCTCTTATATACTTTATATAAGAGAATGGAATTCTAAATTATTATAATAATAATTTAGGTGGCTAATTAAAATAATAATATTCCTTTATTATTATTTTAATTTTGTAATATCCTTTTATTCCTTAAAATCCTTATTCAATTTAGTAAATAATTATTTTAATTTCACTTGCTAACTTCTTAAAATAAATAAGCAAGTATAATCTCATAAAAGCATATGATATCATATTTTACCTAAAAAGGTATTTTGAATTTATTTCAACCTTAAGATTATAAAAGTCTTTTATAACCTTATTAAGATGTTTCAACTTAGAGTTATTATAATATTTCTCTATTTTCAATCATATCCATATAGTACTTTAAAATATTATTTTCTCCATAAAGAATATTTTATTAATATCCATTATTTTAGTAAGACCTTGTCTACTTATAAAAACCATATTATAAAGAGATAAAATAATAATAAGCCACTTTCTTAGTAGTTTCCGTAACTTTTCTATTTACTTTATAAGGTAAGCTTTCCAAAACTTAACATAATATTAAATTAATCTTATTTATTTTATTCTCATATTTCTTTCCATCTCTATAGTTTACATAAAACATGATCATGGCTTAAAAATATCTTACTTTATACTTATAGTCTATTATTATGATATCTTAGGTCACAAAAATAATATCTTTTTATATCTTACCATATCTTTTCATGCAAGACATCCTTTATCTCTTAGCCATATTAATAACATAATATATATATTATCTCATCACTACCACTTCCATATTTTTATTATTAAAAGCTTATATCTATAGAAATCTCTACACCTAGAGATATGTCAACTAATATTTTATTAATTAATAATTTTATTAACATATCTATTATGATTATAAATACTCTCATATATCTTTAAATTCTCTACACTTAGAAATATGCAACATAATTATCTTCTACAAATAAACTTATTCCTCTATAAAAATAATAATCTTAATATAAAAGCTACAACCTTCATGCTAGTAATTTTATAAAATACTTTTATAAGAGTTACTTATAATAATATGTCTTGAACCTTATTTATTTATATCTAAGTTAGTAATAATAATATCTTTAGTATATCTTTAATAATATTACTTCTCATCTATCATATTATTTTAATAATATTTTACATCTATGATTGTTGATAGTATCGTTAATATATCTTTTTCCAACAACAAATATCTTTTATATTACATACTTTACTATATAAATATCTTATCAACGTATTTTTAAGTTTATAATATGCTCTTTAAAATGACATGCAATCCCTTTATTTATTATAAAAAGTCTTAAGATAATAATTTCTATCATCTTGCTCAAATTCTTTTTATTTATTCAATTAAGCTCTAAGTAAGGTAAACATATTATTTATATAATATTTTTCAAGTATATAAACTCATTTTTTAAATCCCATGATTTTATTTAACAATCTTCCCATTCTATTGTATTGTATTTCTTTATATAGAAATACGTGTAAATTAACTAATATATCTTTTTAGTCTTCAACTTATTCTTATTAAATTATCTTATGATAAAAGATCCTATTAATATTATTTTCAAGCTTATAAAAGGATTGAAGAGACATGCAAGTCTATTTTCTTTTTAGTATTGCCTTATTTTAATAACTCCTTCTTATCATAATATATTCCTTTAATCATTAAAATAAAAACACAACCAAGTTAATATTTATAATATATATATTTAAAATCAGCCTTTATATGGTCAAAAGTTATTTATATTATTCTTATAATTTTATTGGAATTTATTTAATGTCTTGCCAACATTATTTCCTATTTTAATAATCCACTTATGATATTTATTCTATTTACTTAAATAAATATCATATATTTATATAATTATTTATAAAGAGATAGAAATAAAAATACGAGTCGGAAAATTATACCGAGCGAAAACGAGACGGGATTTGGGCTCGGAAATCGAGATCCGAAATGATTGGGTCGAATTTGCTCTCCTTTTTCTTCTTACAGAAATCTGATGGGCTTAACATAAGGTATATGGGCCTAATTTTTAAACTCTTGCTTCAGCCCACCAAGCAAAAATAGGCCCAAACTCCTTTTTATTCTTCTTCTTTCTAATGCAACAACACAAGGACAAGGGGGAACGAGCAGCAGCTGGTGGCGGCTGGTGGTGGTCCTAGGCGGCGTCTCCGGCGAGAAGGTGATGGTGGTCGGCGGTGCAGCTGGTGGTCGGAGGTGTTGGTACCCAAAAACCACCCAAAAATAGCCCCAAAATGGAAAAAAACAACCCTTAAAAACGGGTTAAAAATCTGAAAATTGACTTGGAAATTGGACAAAATTGAAGAGGAGAAAGAGAGGTAATTGTTGATGTGATCTTCCTCTTGCCTCTACCCCCTTTTATAGTGGAAGAAGGGGCTTCTTCAATCCTCCACCATGAGAATTGACCATTCATGGAGTAGAAGGTCTTGCTCCATTGGATGGATGTGTGTTTGTTTGCCATGAAGAGATTGGTGAGAATGGAGGTGGAGAGGAAGAGGGATTGGTGGAGAAAGGAGGTGGAAATTGTGTGAATGGTTGAATGTCAAATCACTTAAAAGCTTTTGTAAGAGAAGGAATAAAATAAAAAGATTTCCTTTAGTGACAAGAAGTACTTGATAGCATAGTGGAATTGAAGGAGTATTGCATTTGTTTGGAAAATGCAAGAGGTCTCGAGTTTGAGTCCCACCTCTCACATTTTTATTTTTGGTCTTCTCCCTTTATTTTTATCTTTATTATAAATTTAATTGAATTAAATTTCAAAATTTTTATTTAATCTCAATTAATTAAATTTTATTTAACATTATACTATGCCTTTATAAAATTTTAATATATTATAAGAAAATTATAAAAATATTTAAACTCTCTTTTTAAGAGAAAGATATTCAAATAAATACCCGACTTGCTTAATATATTTAATTAAATTCTTAATTGCCATTGTAGTAACTTTATAACCTTTCATAATATATTATGAAATTATAAAGATTATTAAATTCTCTACTTTAAAGGAAAAAAATTATTGGGATAAATACCCATTTTTATTTTATTTAGAATTTAGCGGATATTACAGAGTATCTCTCCTTGTTTCAACTTCGACAAAATTGGATTATGCGACAAGTACTTCTTCATATCTTGAAATGCGTTTTCATTCCTCTTTGCATCACAATATAACCGAGGAATTTCTCCGAAGTGACACCGAAGGAGCATTTTGGTGGGTTCCACTTCATCTTGTATTGTCTTAGAATTTGAAATGCGTCTTTGAAATGGCGAATGTGGTCCTCAGCTTTTAGCGATTTGACAAGCATGTAGTTGATGTACACCTCCATAGTATCCCCCTGTTTTTCCTAAAAAATCTTATTCACCAATCTCTGATAAGTAGCACTTGCGTTCTTAAGTCCAAAAGGCATAACTTTATAGTAATAAATTCTCTGGTTAGTTACGAATGTTGTTTACTCTTGGTCATCGGGATGCATCAATATTTGGTGATATCCACTGAATGCATCCATGAAAGTCAACGATTCGCGTCCCTCCGTCGCATCTACCATAGCATGAATATGAGGTGTCTTTGGGACACACTTTGTTTAGATCGGTAAAGTTGACGCAGACACACCGTTTCTCGTTCTTTTTCTTCACGACGACCACATTTGCTAACCTATCAGGGTATTTTACTTCCATTATTTTTCCAGAATCAAGTAAAGATTTTACCTATTTGTTTATTACCAGCTTTTGTTCTAGAGCGAACTTATGTCTGGTCTGCTTGACCGACGGTATCTTGTCGTCGACATTGAGTGCGTGAGTAATTATGTCAGGGCTGATTCCGACCATATCTTCATTTGACCACGCAAAATAGTCTGAATAAGAACGTAAGAAGCCAACTAATTATTCTCGTATCTCCGGTGTTACATCTGCTCCTACTCGAACTTTCCTTATGGGGTTCTCAAGGTCCAACTCAACTTCTTCCAACTCCGGAGTTTCAGGTTTCACATAATGAGTTGGCGCCTTACAATCCTGTAATTGCTATGCCGTCAAGTTCTTCTCGGGGAGTGGATTTGGGGCGCTCGAAGTGATTGCCTTCATGGTTACAGAATAACACTCCCGTGCTATCTTTTGTTCCCCTTTAATTTCATGAACTCCCCGTGGTGAAGGAAATTTGACGCATTGGTGGTACGTTGATGGAATGGCTTTCATCCCATGGATCCAAGGCCTACCAAGATAACATTAAAAGGAGATGGACAATCAAGCACAAGGAATTTTACCTGATAGTTGACCCCGCACGCAAAGGTAGGTAGGACAATTTCCCCTAACGTGTTCCGATATTTGCCACTGAATCCTATCATTGTTGTGGAGATTTTTATGACATCATTAAGTCCCAACCCTAAGCTATATAGGGCATCCGACATTAACAGGTTAGTAGAGCTCCTGTTATCAATCAATACACATTTAACAAGGAAATTAGCAATTGTCAAAGAAATGATCAAACAATCTTGTTGAATCTCATCTTCTTCAATGTCATCGAAGGTAATGGGAATCACGTCCTGGCCTCTTCGAATAGTGAGTCGTGGTTCCTCAAACCTACTGCTCTTGGCGATCATCTTGGCCTCTGAATATGTTACTCCACAAACTTCAGACCCCCTTGTGATTACTTTGATGACACCTGTATGCTTCAGAGGAGGACACGAGCTTGCTTTTACCTTGTTGCCGTCCATTTGCTCCCGTGCGCTCTCCGACATGAGGTCCTTGAGATGTCCCCTTCAGAGTAACTCGCTTACTTCTTTCCTCAATGCGATACACTCGTCTTTTCAATGGTCGTGGTCGAAGTGGAAGTCACACCATTTTGATGTGTCTTTTCAGTGTTGAGGTGTATTACTCTTTCATGGCCATTTTACTATGTCTCCCATCTTGCTGAGGGTTCTGACGACTTCGGTGACATCCCCTCAAAAATTGTAATGGGAAAAAAATTGGTGGTTATTTGGGATCATCATTCCATCCATTCAATTTTTTTGTTGCCACATTCACGGTTCGTTCCGAAGTGGATGAATTTGGGCATAGGTTATATCTCGTGTCTCGTCTCCCATGTCGTCGTTCGGGTCAAGACGAGCTTGTTGTCTTAGCAGAGAAGAGGTCATCTTCTTCCAACCGCACGTGAGCTAAAGCCTTGAACTACACTTCGTCGAAATTCGAGTAAGGATACTTGGTTAATTCCCGGTAGAGTTCAATATTACCTAAGGACCCCCTTCGAAATGCTTCAACGGCGGTGGCGGCATCACATCCTTAGATAGTGACTAGCTCTTCATTATACCTATTTAAGAACTTTTTTAGAGATTCACCGGTCTTTTGCACCAAGCGATATAGGTCACTAGAACGCTTCTTGGTGTGTCGACTGCAAGCAAACCAGATTTTGAACTTGTCAACCAATTCAGCAAAAGAAGATATGCTACCAAGGGGTAAGTGGGAATGCCAGTTTAAGGCGGGTCCTGATAGGCTATTTCTAAACAACAACACATCACGATCTTCTTCATTTCGAAGGGGACCATACTAATGTTCATTGCCTGTTTAAAGGTGGCTATGTGTTGGTATAGATCCGTTCACCCTTCGTACTTGGTACGTCAGGAACGTGATACTTCCGCGAAATGTCTACTCTCGCGATAGCATGTGCAAAAGGGGAATTGGTGTATCCGTCTATCCTTTTTACTGCTATCGGTTGAGGTAAACCCGGAACTTGTGTGATTCAATCTTCCAGGGCTAAAAGATGTTAACGTCATAAGGTTATTTCTACGTCCTCTCGGACAATGCGAAGTGAATTACCGTTTACTTGATAATTGGTTACGTATTTGGGTTCATTGGGAATTACGAGGTTTGGGTCATCCAAATTCAGTTGTCAGGTGATGCCATCCACTGTTCCCGAAACCCAAGGTTGGCTTGGTCCTTTACTTGCGATTGAAGCAAATCTCTTTCATTAGTCAAGGATTCAATCTATTTCTCATATACTTCAGTAAATCGAGTGTGTGCTTCTCTTTCTTTTTCCAATACCTTATGGAGGACGAGCATTGATGCTTGTAGTTCGGCGATGACGGCCGACTTGGTCGTCGCTGCACGTTCGTGCATAGCTGTCGAAATGGTCGGGTCTCGAGTTCTCTATGCGGAAGCACAGTCATCACTGAAATATATTGCAGATCGACGGTCTCCTGATTGATCTCGTGATCCTCTGGTCCGTCGGAGTGGTTGTTATTGTCGGTCATACTTCACGGAGTGAAAACTCACAATGCTTAACTGATTTTTCTTGGCTAATTGCCCCACAGTGGGCACCAATTATTTTAGGCAGAATTAACACGTAAACGCGTTATTTGCTATAATGTAGGAACCTTAGTCAATAATCAATTTAAACACGTTAACTTGTTAGCAATACGAATTTAATTAAGTAATATGAAGATTGAAATAAAAGGAATAAGTTGGCAATATAGTAATTCGAAGATGATTATTCTAGTCTTTATCATTAGAGAAAACAAATACATATAATATGTTGAAACTTTGCACAACCCACGTAAACCAGAGGATAGAATATACGATTTATTAGATTTTGTACTTTGGAGCAAAATCTATTTCTACTTTCCTCAACTTAAGAAGATACGGAGTATAGAATAACAAATTCAAACTTCAGCTTTCACAACCTTTAATGTTTTTGGTAGAAACCACAACTTTCAATGTTGGATAGGAGAAAGGAAAGTCTAGAAAGAAATTATTTAGTCTTGGAATCATTTTCCCGAATTTGGTATTTGGGAAAACTATATAGAGCACCCGACATTTCTCCAGAATATGCTCCAATAGAGTTGTAAATTAACTCTATGGACAAAGTTGGTGAAATCCGCATCATTAAAATGTAAATCAATGTATTGAATTTAATTTATTTTCTAATTTTTATTTATCTTTTCTAAGATTCATTAATTTCTATTAGTATAATAGTAACTCTATGCATGGAGTAACTCCACCCGAAAATGTTTATCACAACAAAGGTCATTATCGTCCTTTCACCCATTGCCTACGGGACCATTTATAAATACATTTTTGCCTTGTATTTTTATACTGTACTACTTATTTTAAGGAGTCTTCGCACGGTTAGAACGGGAAACACAACTCCTCTACCTTCTACTTACTGCTGCTCTTCTACATTTCTCTCCTCTCTCTCCAAAATCGCCTGATTTTGCTGTCACGGGTCTTGATCTTTCCCGCTGCCAGATTAAACTGAGGAGAAGAACCTTTTATCGCTTACGAACTCCGCCAGAGTAAAATGGCTGCGGCGGCGAAGCCGGCGGTGCTGTGCTTTATGGCCGCCGCCTTCTCTTTTGTGACGGCGTACGGTGCCGTTGTTCATCCGGCGAGTCTTTTAACTTTGGAGAGAGCTTTTCCTCTGAACGAGAAGCTGGAGATCGAAGTTCTCAGGGCGCGAGATAGAGCTCGCCATGCCCGAATCTTGCGAGGACTCGGTGGTGTGGTGGATTTCTCTGTTGCTGGCAACTCCGATCCCTACGTATTCGGGTATTTCTTTACTTCTTCTCTGTTTCCTTCCTCATTTCCTTGTTTTTTGGTTAAAGAAGTCTTGGCTTTCCAAAATTGTGTCCTTAACTTGTGGTATGTTGATGATCGCTCGATGATTGGGATTCTTCTCTTTATAGGAATTTTGGTGTGGTAAAGTTTAGTCTTAATATCCTCTTCCGTTTGTGTTTGTTGGGACCACTTCGTGATGGTTTCTCTTCGTAATGATTTGTATTACGCGCATTTAGTTTTGCTAGTTGGAGGTCATTAATTAAGTTCAGCTTGGAATTGCAGCGCAGCTCAAGAAATTTTTGGTTAATTGGTCACTGTTTTTGCATAATGCCAGAAGCTCAATTAAAATTCAATGCAATACTTGATACATGTAAAAAAAACTATTTCTAGAAGCTTAGCCATCTGGATTCTGGGTCTTTGATTGGCAATGCATTCCATTGAATTGCAATTTTTGTGTGCTTACCTGCTAATTAAGTTGAAGCAGCTGGGGTTAGGGATCCATTTGATTGGAGAACTTATTTTGATGTAATTTCAGGCTCTATTATACGAGAGTTAAGCTAGGAAATCCTCCAAGGGAATTCACTGTGCAGATTGATACAGGGAGTGATATCTTGTGGGTTGTCTGCAGCTCTTGTACTGACTGCCCACGAACAAGTGGACTTGGAGTCTGTTCCTTGCAGCTCATTCATTTTGATATTTTGCTTTCAATTTATATAGGCATTTTGCTCTTAGATTAATGCCTACTTCTGTTCTGCTGACAGATAGACCTAAATTTCTATGATGCCACTGAATCGTCAACTGCTGCATTGGTTTCTTGTTCAGACCCAATATGCACTACCATTAGTCAGACAACATCTTCTCAGTGCTCAAGTCAGACTAATCAGTGCAATTACTCATTCCAATACAAGGATGGAAGTGGAACGTCGGGGCTTTATATTTCGGATATGTTGTATCTTGACATGTTTTTGGGGGATAATATGATTGTTAATTCTTCAGCTTCGATTGTTTTTGGGTAAGGTTTTCCAATCCCTTGGTATGGTTTGATGTGGACTTAAACTGCACTTTTACTCTGTTGGTTCTATTGTGCGATTATAACCTAGAGAGTGGGAACATTTCCTTATAGTAAGTGTATTAAGGAGGGATTGTTAAAAGGGGTATGAAATGGCGGATCTTGATTCAGAAATATGACCTGATTAATGCCTTCTTTTAAACTAACTTTATCTGAACTACTTTAGTATGCATTTTGTATGGATCTCAAGTTACTGGTATTGGCCCCTCTCATTTCAAGTAACCTTGTGAATTTTGTTGTTTGGCCTGATATCAGGTGCAGCACCTATCAGTCTGGAGACTTGACTAACTCAGAGAAAGCAATTGATGGGATACTTGGCCTTGGTCAGCAGAGTTTATCTCTCATTTCACAATTATCATCCCGGGGAATAACACCAAAAGCATTCTCTCATTGCTTAAAAGGAAATAACAATGGTGGGGGAATTTTGGTTCTTGGTGAGATTTGGGATCCAAGTATCGTCTATAGCCCAATTGTTCCATCACAGTATGTATTTGCTCTAATGTGGAAAC